>JAWNOA010000014.1:0-1200000 GCA_035046345.1 Drosophila birchii | reverse complement strand
AATTATTATTCAACTGTATACATTAGGCATCTTATTCTTTATACTCTTTTTCTTCGCTTTGCCCTGCTTTTTTTGGGAAACTCTCTCTCTCTCTTAATTTTGAAAACTAATTTAAATGAAATCTAAATTCATTTGTTAAACTCTTCTTCGCATGTACAAATGTCTTGAAATAATGTCTAAATTTGTAAATGCAGCCTTGGTTGTTTTCCTTTTAATTTAATATTTTGAAATTAAATATACAGTATTAAATTCTTAAGAATAATGCAAAATTAAAGCATTATAAGTTTATAAAGAAAATGCTGCCTTGCAACTGCTGCCATGTTTACAATCATTTCAACACCTAAGTTGGAAATATTTTTATGCTCAGTTTTTTATGTTGAATACTTTTTTAAAGCAAGCTTAATTTATATTTTATAAATACTTTCAACTATGTATATAAAAACCCCGCCCGAAGCCAAGCTGTTTGTGTTTAACCCCCCAAAACTTTTCAAGGTTTTAAGCCATTTCAAGCCCAAGTTTAATTATGTAAAAACTGTGCCAGGATCAGTAATGGAATGGACAGATCCTGAAAGTATTCCCCGAGCATGTAACCCTTACAAAAGAAAAAGACAAACAACACCATCTTGTAAATATGTGTTATATAGAGAACCGAGCTGAGTCCTTGATGGAGCACACACTTGTATGATATGATGGTAATGATAATGGTATTGGTAATGCTTATTGGTAATGGTAATGGCAATGGTAATACTAATGACAATGAGAATGAGAATGTGTATATAATATAACAAAAAAATAATAATAATAATTACAATAACTGATGGGTAAAGTCACTGCAAATGGAAATGAAATTAAATAATAAATTATGACGATATCTCATCATCTGCAGTGGCATTACTTGCAGTCTTCGCCTTCCTTTTATCCTTTCGAAGCCATAAAAAACTAATTTTGCTCACCTGGCCCTAGTGAAGTGGAGCTATATATAACAAATATATATATAGCATGTAGTGCCAACAAAAAAATAAATATAAAACGCTTTTTACACCCCACTGCCTATCAACTTAAATATTTGATGTAGTTAAAAAATACAACTGTAAAAAACAAAAAGGAAAAGTAATTCTTGAATGTCCTTCCTCACCGTAAATGCAAAACTCACGTCAACACAAAATGTTACCTTCAAGTCCTGTGCCCCGCTCCTGATTCCCTTCAACACTGATTATAACTCTGCCTTTGCTTATCGTCTCTCATCTTAATCTTAAAGGCTTTCCGGAGGCACAGGACTACTTCAATCAGATCCTCAGCGGCATCAATCACGTGATCAAGACGCACATGAACGAGATGCACTCCAAGTTCGAGACACAGTTCTCCAGCATGGCCGGCGAGGTGCGCCGTCGCGATGCCATCATTGCCCAGCTGCAGCTCAAGCTGCGTTCCATTGAGCAGAAATCCTCGTCCTCCTCAACGCTACCGCTGGCCACGTGCTCGTCCTCCGCCTTGGTCCTTCCGTTGAATCGACGTCAGAAGAAAATGTCCCAGTTGTCGGTGGATGACGATGAGCCGGCCGAGGATGAGGATAACAGCAGTTCTGGCTCCTCGGCGGAGCTTTTGTTTATGGTAAGTGATGCCTGGAAAATTTCTCTTGGACATTTTAACAAAATTTCTCCTCTTCCCACTGCCTTGCAGCGCGGCGACTCCCTGGACACGGTGTTCACCTCGTCGCCACCGATTCAGGGCGGCAGGCGTAGCATATCGCCGGGTTCGGGTCGCGGACCAAGCCGCCATCATGCCGCCTCAGCGAATGCCTTGAATTGTCCCAGCAGCTACTATGGCGGACCGGGATCGCTGAGCTCCCGGCATGCCCAGAGCCATCCCAGCTTCTACTCCGGCCAGGGCAACGGACGCAGCAGCAGCCGTGGCGGCGGATATCGCGAATGGAGCGGAGGCGGATCAGGAGGAAGCCTGATCAGCGGTGGCAGCGGCGGTGCTAATAGCGGCGTTATGGTATCGGATGTGACTGGAAATCTCACACGGCTGGCGGACAGCGTAATTCTGGATATTGGCGAGAGCTCTAGTTCCAGTTCCTCGTCCAGCAAGATCAACATTGCCGAGGAGGAGGACGAGGATGACGAGGAGGAGGATAAGAACAGCGCAAAGCGACGACGCAGCAGAGTTGTTGTCGAGGAGGAAGACGACGACGACGACGAGGAGGAGGAGGCGGCGGCAGCGGCGGGCCAAAATCGGGCGGGCCACAACGACTGGGAGGTCCAGATGCTGGCAGCCGAGATGGAGCGGCAGGAGCGGAAGCGCGGCCACTCGCTCAATCCCGACAATCTCGGCGAGCTGAGGCACTGCAGCACTCTGCTGCGGCGTCGCCGCAAGTTCAGCGATACGGAGACGGAGTTCAGTGAGACGGATATGGACGATCAAGTTTTGGCCCGGGCAGCAGCAGCAGCAGCAGCCGCATCGGGAGCCGCATCGGGAGCTGGAGCCGGAGCAGCCACCTCGGCGGGCCATCAGAGTGGCAGCCAACGGCCGAGGGCCTCCAGCTTGGATCAGTTCAACCTGCGCTATGGCATCGGACGCGGCATCTTTAAAGCAATGAGCATTGATCGTGATAAAGACAAGCTTTGAGAACTGTAATCGCGACCAAATCCAATCATCCCCCCCCAGCAGCCAGGTTCCCCATTTCCATTTCCCCCACAGGAGGCGGAGAACAACAAATAAGCAATTCGGACAGTATTACAATGGTACAACAACTATATGTATTTGATATACAGAACCTAAAAAAGAGAGATAGAGCTATATTCTATACATGTATGTTTAGCCCCTAACGATCCCCCATATACAGATATACACAGATATAAATCCAAAAGGAACACCCGAATGAGAGATCGAAATCGAAATCGAGATCTATATATATATATATAAAAAAACTGTAGAATTAACGAAACAACAACAACTACTAAAAAACTAAAAACCGAGAAACAACACACAAATAGCCAGAGGGAGTGCCTCGAGCCCTGTTTTGGTTTTTCAAAAATATTTTTTTCCTTCTACTTAATGTCCTTGAAAATGTAAATAGTTTGTCTCTGCATTTTAGGCTTCTTTTTTACTAATTAATTTAATTTAATTTAGTTTAGATTTCTTTTCAGAAAATAGATAATTATAGCAGATTAAAGTTCTTTACTGTTTACAATCAATTTAATTACACTTTAAGAAAAAATCTTCATTTGGATTCACTATAGATTCTTTTTTATTATATAATTAATTAAATTAAATAAATTAATAAAATAAATATTTTAAACAGACATTAACCATGACCATTTCGAGTTTTATAAACACTTTTAAACTCATATTCAGGGTTAGTTCTTATAAATAAAAAAATGACGAGTGAAGTTCATACTTAAATGAATTATTTTTTAACTTGAAATTAATAGTTTTCTATAGATTTTTTTAGAACATTTTATATGTATGTAGCTTTGTGTGCGAGTAAGAATGACGATAATTCCCACATTAAACCGTCCTGAGAAACGTCCATGTTTGTTCATTAAACCCGACACGTGCCCAATCGTCAAGCATTATTCTGAAACTGAATCTGAATCGAAAGCTTTTTCTTAATTTCTTCGCCATTTTCTATATTCTATAATTGCTTTAAATCCTTTTTTATTTTTGTTTTATTTTTTTCTTTAAAACCGGCAGGGCGTGGCATCTCTCTACAGATGTATATACCTCTTACTGTTAGAGACTATGGAACACATATATATACATATATATTTTAAGTACTTATATATATATACACAAAGAAATATACATAGTAATATATATATATATCTATATTATGAACTAGTGTAATGAAAACCGAAAGCTTTAATAACTTATATAGAGAACTATTTAAGAAAAACGTTTTAAATATTAATCGATTCGGACAAATGTTTTTGAAATAGAACAAAGCCACAACCTCATACACACACACACACACAGAACAGACTCACACACACTCACACAACACATGCACGCATACAAATATCTAAATATAGAGCCTATAATATGCATAATTAGCGAATTACTTGTTGAAGAACCTCAGTTCGAAGCTGTTAGGACTATCGAAGCGTTAGTCAAACCTATCGAAAAACTTAGACTAGCTAGCTCCTCCATTAACCCACTAATCCCTAATCCCTAGTCCCTCTGTACCTTTTGTTCATTCCAATCCCGAACACTAGAGACACTATCGCATTATAAGAAAGGCAACTCTCTAGCACTTAAGTAGTTTAGTGCCGAATCTGTCGCAAAGTGTAAGCTTGAAGCTCGCCCCCAAAACTAGGCAATGATAAGGATTAACGATTGTTGGCATTCTTTGGTTTGATTTCTCGTTGCACTCTGTCTCTTTTTCTCTCTCTATCTCTCTCTCTCTCTCTCTCTCTCTAACTAAATGCTAAGCCAGAGCCCAAGAGTCGTAGAGTCCTTAGGAAGGAAGTTAGAACCCATCTGCAGAGCAGGCACGCCCTTTAGATTTTCGTAGGCCGCAACTATCGTTAACTATCGTACTGTACTAAGAGCACTAAAAGAGACACAACCATGCACACATACCCACAGACATACACACACACACAACTAAAAGCATACAGCATAAAGGATATATGTTAGATTGGAGCTGGAATATCACTAAACAAAGTGCCTATCGATGTGGCATTAACCCATAGAAACATGCTTTTCAAGTATAATTTTGAAGGATATGCTGCATAATCGATATGCAGTTCATTGATGCTTTTCCAGCTCTGGTTTAATTAAAATAAAAAAATTAACTTCAAGGAACAAGGAAATGAAACTCTCAAAAAAGGAAACTACAAATTAAAAACAAAAAAAAAACACCAAAAAAGTGGGTCACAGCCAGCTAAGCAGTCCAACTAAATGTAATAAGAAGACAAAAACGACAAGCACAACAACAAACACTTATGTAATTCAATGTAGTTCGGTGCCGAAGGAAGATGTAACTTTATAGGATCTTGATTTTCTCATTTATCGGGTTCTTGCCGGTTTCGCGGAAAACCCTTTTCAATTGAATTACATATGCCAGGGACCACAAAAATGTTTTTTGTCTCTTTTTTTTATATATATAAACAAAGAAAAGAAAAAACAAAAACAAAGGGTACTTAGTCACAAAGGGAAAATCTAATGATAATACCAAGAGAGAGATGCGCCAGGCGGTAACCGGAAGAGCAGTAAGCCGTAACCCGTAACAGTAACCAGTAACCGTCAGTTAATCATCGATGTACTGTTAGCCACTCACTAGAAGTCCCCGCAACTCCTCGATATATATTTATTATATATATATATATATTGATAAATATATATATATTGCAAGGCCTCACTGATTTCTCGCTCTCAGTTCAATTGTTGTCAGCCAACGAAAGAAACACACTCTGTGAGTCAATTATGTGTAAATTGATCATTTTAAAGTTTAAATAAATTAACAAAGGGATTACATTGTTTTAAAAAAAAAAATAAAAAAGAAAAGGATACACCTGACCCCCGATTATGACCTACTCTATGTATCGTATTTGTACTATATTACCGCGCGAATTGTTGTTGTCGTAATTGTTGATTTTAAAAGTTTTTTACATTTTAAATTGCTCGTCCTTAAGTTATTGATATTTTTGTACATTAGCTTAAGGTAGCCCCTGCCCCCTAGTCTAGACTAAAATTCCTATATAAATGTATCAAAATACATACAAATTTTTTTTTCTCCTAATTGCTAATTTCGCAATGTTGACAGATACTAACAAAAAAAACAAAAGACGAAAAAAAAACCAAAAACAGAATGTAATTATAGTAAAGATTATATGCAAAACATAATTTAAACTAACAAGAGAAACAAAAATAACTAAAAGCAAAACGAAACAAAGAAATTAGCACATGTTAAAGATCCGCAAAAACAAAAAAATTATAATAAATGAAAACTATAAAAAAAAATATAAACAAATGCAGAGATAAACTTGCGAACTTGCCTTCGATGGCGAGTCGCGTCGTCACCCTTTGTGTGTAGTGTGTGTGCCAAATGTGCATCATATCAACTTTTACTCACCACAAGGTATGATGTGTTGCTGCAAATAATACGATAATGCGATAATACGATACGAATTCGATCTAGATGCGAACGAACACTAAATGAAAAATCCACGACAAGCCGAGGCAAATCCCCCAATGCAACCAAGGTGAAATATGAACGAAAACAAAAACAAAACGAAGCAAACAGAACTTAACTTTGAATAAAAGAGACAAAAACAAATGCGAAATATCACAAAAAAAAATTTGCTATTGTTTTTTATTTACCAAGGGAATGGGGATATACGAATTTTCAAATTATAAATATTACCTTAAAGACTCTCTTGCAAAATACAATCAAAGGAAATTTGTGGTGGAAAATTAGGCCTATCGATGTGGCACTAATTTCAGAAACCTTCTAATGAAGCTCTTGAACATTATAATTATTTTATTTTAAAAAATATATAAAATTATAATATAATACATAATTATAATATATATATAATCATATAAACCTACAAGGGTAAATAATGCATTTTTATGATTAAATTGCAAACTGCTGGAGGTTAACTTCCTTTTCTGTTTTCATATATTATTATATATCATTATTGTTATTATAGAATGTATTTATATTTTGTTTTTAAATAAGAATTTAAACTGATTTGTATCCTTATTACCATTCTGTCATATTTGAAAATCTCTGTTTGGCTTTGATCCTGGCTAAACTTTGAATTTGTCCTTATAAGGATTGGCAATATATGTAGTCTGGTTCGCCACCTATTGAACACTTTGGTTGAGCAAAATATCAAGGGACCTGCGCACCAGAACCCTGTTTACATTCGCAGCTGATGCGAAATATGTTGCAAGTTTGGCAGGGAACACCACCGCAAAAGCTTTTTTTTGCCCATCATCATCCCCCATGCGATGCTGCTGCTGCTTCTGCTGGTGATTCTGCCACGGATACTCTCTGATACTGCCACCGATTCTGATTCTGATTCCGAATCCGAATCCGAGTCCGGCCAGTGAGCAGAAACAACGCACACACGGGGGAGAACTCGCACGCACGGAGCACTCGCGACACGCTCAACGTTTTTTGAGCGGCAACGGCTGCGCCCCAATATTGCGCATACGACGTGTGGCACGGAATAAATAGTTCACATTTGTTTTGCCTGCCGCTGCCGCTGCCGCGTTTGTTGTTGCCGTTCGCGAATATCCACATTTTGTTGTATTCTCGTATTTATTTTAGCAACAATTTGTATTGTGTTCTTGTTTTTTTTTTTGCCGTGTTTCGTTTGATGTGCGAATTTGTTGAAGCGATTTTCAAGCAAATAACCGCAGCGAATGGGCCCTGTGATTGCCAGTTTATCAGCAAATCGCAGTTGTAGTTCGCCCCTGATTGCCAACGGCTGTGTGTGACATGTAGAGAGAGAGAGAGAGGTGAGGTGAGAGGAGAGGAGAGAGCAGGGTGTGTGTGTGCTGTGTGTGGCGAGCCTGCGAGAGGGTGTGTGCGCGCTGCAGGAGTGGATCCAGAATCGGTATCGGTAAGTCAGAAACAATCACACGAAAACACCAGAAGCTACTGCCCGCCCCCCCCCAAAAAAAATTATTTGTTTACATTTCACCGACAAGGCCCCTCGCAGTTTTCACACACCCATTTCCCCCGATTTTCCATGCGTGTGCGGAAAGTGTTTGCACAAAGCACCATCTGATTTCGAGAGATGCCCATTGTTTATGTGAACTGCGAGGGGCATAGTTTTCTTTCAATCTTGTTTTTTTGGTTTTTGATTATTTCGCTTTTGGAAATGCATATTTATGGTGTGGAGGGGAGCAGCAGTTCCTCTTTCGGGGTTTGAGGGGGGCTAAGCCCCATCATTATGTAAACCCCTGACTGCCTGACTGCGACTGGGTCGTTGTCTCTCCACCTGGCTGTGCCTGTGTGCGTGGCTTTTGTCTGATTTATGCCGCAAAACAATCAAATTATTGCTCGCCATCATGGCCAGGCCTTTGGCCCCCCTGTTTCCTTGGACAGAACCCCCAACACCGCCTGCCTTAACCCATTCGGTGCCCAATTTTTTGTGTATTTTTTTATATATTTCTCTATTTCGCTTTTGCGGCTGCCTCGCAATTTCATTATATAGTCGCTATCTGGCACTGAGAAAAAAAATTCTTAACGTTTTAAACGCTTAGCAAAAAATATATCTTTAAAATTTCCCTACAAATGTTTATAGGAATTGATAATGAAAATATCTTAAAATATTATTAAATGATTATAGTGATTTTAAAAGCCACTTACCCGAACAAATATTTAAAACGTGACAAATAGTAAGATTTACCAGCTGTAATAAAGAATTAAGTTGTTTTAAATTAGTTAAAAATATATTTTTGTGGAAATATTATTGAAGGAAAATGTTTATAAAAATATATAAAATAATTAAAATGCCAAAGAAAATAATGTATTCATTTATATTATATATTTATTATATATTAACATTGAATGTAATTATTATTTATAATATTTACTTTATTAATTTGCAAAAATGCTGTACAGAAATCCTAAAGAAGTTTAGAGATTAATTTAAAAAACGCAAGAATATTTAATAAAATGAAATAATTATAAATAATTATCAACTAAATGAATTTATAAATTTAAACAAATAAAAGTACAAGCCCCGTTTCAGTGCCAGTTTTCTTTCAGTGTTCGTTCCGCTTTCCCATTTTTTATTACGCTCTCGTTTTTTTTTTTGTTTTCTTTTTTCTCTGCCCTCGGTTGTGTTTTTGTTTGCTTCTTGTTTCAGCGTTGGACTAGTTTTTGGGCCACCACCACCACCACCGCCAGCACCACAACCACCATCAGCCGGAGCACCATCAGCAGCAGGGCCATCCCCCATCATCAGTCGCATCGGGTGGTTCAAGGAGTTCCGGGGTGTTCCTTTGGCTTTTCCCCTGCTTTTTGCCGGGCGGTATCTTGTATCATCATCATCTAGCGGCTTTCCGCTGAGGTTTTCTTCTCTTCTTCCTCTTCAGATTCAGCCGAATGTTTATCGGCGCCTCAAGGATATGGCGGGCCAAGGACGAGGACCCTTGGATCATCCCTCGTCGTCGTCGTCGGCTCTGCCCAGCTGTTGCATAAATTTTCGCATTTAGCCGCCTGTCTACGGCATGTGTGTGCAATCCTGATGATGATGTGTGTGTGTGTGTACGACGGGGTGTCCTTTTGCGGATTTCGTGAGCGTTTTATGCAGCTCAAGGAATTCCGTTGAAGGCATGACATGGCATTTCCACTCTCCTTCCATTTTTGCCAGCGCCTCTTTGGGGGTACTTAAGGACTTCAGGACAGACTAGAGAGAGAACGTTTGTTGGCCGGAATAAGTTTTTAATCGGAATCTAACAAGGCTAAGTGATGCGGCTTAGACGGTTCTTTTAGTTTTTCTTGTGGCTGCATTATGTTTCCAAGCTGACAACTAATTTTATTTTGCTTTAAAAACTTAGTTGTGGTTGAATATAAAGCATTAGATATATTTAACATATTTTTGAGGGTTTAAGTTTACAATTAGGTTGACTTTTCAATTAGAGAATGGAATATCTTTTGAGTTTTATTCAAGGGAAATCACCTTGCCTTTTTGCATTCCAAAAAACTTTGTTGATCTTCAGCAATATCATAGATACAAAGATATAAATATTATAAATAGAAAGATACAAATATTATAGATAGGAAGATAGTAAATTTGTGGTTTAACAACGCATCCCATAAGTTTTCTCAATTTTCCTGAATTTCCACTTGCAACTCAAACTCAAGTGCGGCCCTGTTTCCGCCGTTGTCATCGCCAACAGCGCCGGGTGGGGTCGTCCCGGGTTACAGGCCATGCCGGGACGGATGACGAGACCAGTTAGCCAACTTAGCCAGCACAAGCCCTCGTGCTCATGGCAGTGGCATCTAGTGGATAGAGCAGGGAGCAGGGAAATGGCTTCCGATGGCAGCTCTGCTCAGCTCACTTGTTTCGTTGTCATAACAAAATCAACAAAAAAACCGAAATTGATTCCGTCTTCTACTATAATTTTTTTTTGTTGTTCCTTTTTTGTCTCTGGGCAGATAATTGGCTTCATTAATGCGAGCATGTCCTTTGAATTATTTTTACATAAATGAGCAGGAGACGAGCGTCTCCGCAGCCAGTAGACCGAATAAACCCGACTAAGACCGCTAATCTTTGGTTTCAGTAATGCAAAGACGGCGTTATGGCACTACAAGGCTGGCGCTTTTTCGGTGTCTCGGCGACCATCATCATCTACATTGGCGGCGTCCTCTTCCTGTCCATGAACAACATACCCGGCTCGCATCCCAAGAGGCCGCGCATCGAACGCTTTGCCGAGGTGAGTCACGCACTTAATCTGTATGTAATATTTTTATTTACCATTTTATTTGAACGGAAATGCCACTGCAGCATGAATTTCCTGTTTTCTGGCAATAAAAATCGAGTTTAAAAATATTTCTCCGAGAGTGAAGTGAAGGATATATTGATTAAGGAAATATCCAAGGATACAGGAACAAGCTTAAGGTGTATTATTAATTATTCAAGTAGCTTGAATTTTAGGAAAAGGTTTTTTTAGACAAATTAATGTATTTCTGTTGTAAAGAATTGTTTTTTAAACTTATTTACAAGTTCCTTGAACCATAAAACCTTTTTAAGTATAGAATTTCTGGTTAAACATTCTATATTTCCCTCAATTTTTAAAAAGGACTCATAGTAAATTCTATGCCTCACTTTTTCCAAATATTTAAATAATTTAATACAACTCTCTCTCACTCCTTTATCCCCTAACAGTTTCCCAGCTTTCATAGTCCTCGGTTTCCGATGCCCAGCCGCAAGATGGCCATCCGCTGGTGTCGCGACCTCAAGTACATAAATCGAGATCTTCCAAACTACACGGACTACAAGGCCGACTTCTACAGTAAGGACTCAATG
This sequence comes from Drosophila birchii, assembly GCA_035046345.1. Taxonomy (NCBI): domain Eukaryota; kingdom Metazoa; phylum Arthropoda; class Insecta; order Diptera; family Drosophilidae; genus Drosophila; species Drosophila birchii. The sequence goes on along the minus strand of JAWNOA010000014.1, from coordinate 1,189,000 downwards.
GCTTATCTTCCATTCATATTTTTATATAAATCTTTTTTTGCCTTAGCTGCCCTGCCCAGTGACATGAGCGCCGCCTTGCAATCCCTGCCCGCCTTGACCGCCCTGGCCAGCTTTCCGGGCAGCGGCAACACCTGGCTAAGGTATTTGCTTCAGCAGGCAACGGGCATTCTAACGGGCAGCATCTACAAGGATTACGGCCTGCTCAAGACTGGATTTCCGGCGGAGAACGTGTGCAACAGCTCAGTATTATTGGTGAAGACGCACGAATGGGGCGGCAAGGCGTGGGCCCCGTTCTCGAAAGCAATACTCCTGGTCCGTGATCCGGAAAAGGCGATTATAGCCGAGTTCAATCGCCAGAGCGGCGGTCACATAGGCTTCGCATCGCCGGATCGGTATAAGCGGACCAAGGGCAAATGTACGTACCAAAAGAGATATGGTAAATGTACATATATTTTGAGAGGGGAAAACTGTCGCAATTCCCATGGCAATTCAGTTCAATTAGGCGGGTTTTATGAGCAATTAGGTAAGGGGGTTTACCATATAGACGAGAGCAATAAATCAAAACAAAAGTCAAAGCCAGAAATCTCATAAATATTTATATGCATTTACCTTAATTTATTTTTATTATTACTGTTATTGTTAATATATTCTTGGTTTCTTGCAGATTGGCAGCAATTCGTGAGCAATAAGCTCAAGGGCTGGGAGCTAATGAACCTCAGTTGGGCGCGCAATTTTACGGGCAGCCTCAAGGTTGTGTTCTACGACGATCTGGTCCACCACACGGAGAGGGAGCTGCGCTCCATTCTGGACTTCCTGCAATTTCCGGTCAACGAGCAGCTAATGCGTTGCGCCATCATGCGCAAGGAGGGCATCTTTCGGCGAAAGAAGCGCCTGCTCTCCTTCGATCCATACACGGAGGCGATGCGGGCCGAGGTTCAGGCACGTCGGCGCATCGTCTACGGGCTGCTGGGACGGCAGGAGCCTTGAATTTAAATTGAATTTAAATCCTTTAACGAAATACTTGCAACGATGCACAAATGGCAAATCCGGAATTGCAAAACACCAAAGTCATGAACATGAAAATTCGCTGCTCATCATCACGGTTTAGAGTAGGAAAATAGAAGTGCGCAAGAAAGAGAGTCCTTTCTGCAGAATGGGCGCTACGCCTCTGATTTGGCTTAAAGTAGGACCATAGATCTCATCCGGGAATCCCTATGACCCTAGATAGACCCAATACGTAGTAGTGAAGGCCGAAACCCCGATCGTTATCGTTTCGCTTGGCTCGCTTGGCGCATTAGTTCAAATTTTGTTTACCTTTTTAGATATGGCATTTTAGAGGCATAATACATGGATACTTGGATATTGATAGGCTCTACATACATAGATATATGATATATATGGTACAGATAGGTAACGATCGCTTGCGTTTGCAACAAGGTATTATGATTCCTGAACGAATTTATGAAATTCATTATAGGCCATGTTGTGCTTCATCGCTCATCACACCCCAAGAAACAACAAAAAAAAATAGTGGAATTAACCCATCCGTGCATCATCACCCTCCTTTGATCGCTTTGAGTTCCCATATTTCCCATATCCTTGTAAAAAGTTTTATACACAATTTCTGCAATAACTTGTGAAATATTAACAATGCGCAAAACGTATTAAATAATTGTACAAAAAACCAAGAAACACAACAAAAAATACACAAAAAGGAAACAAAGAAAACACGAAAACAACAAATCGAATGTGAAACAATGAAGTGGATTTAAAAAAAAAACTAAAAGTAAAACTGCATTTTTATTTACTTATTCAAGGAGGAGCTTTAAGGACGAGCAACTTTTTTCAAGGAGCTTTGGGAAGCGCAGGTCAGAGGTTGGGTTAGGTCCTTGAAACCAAAAGTTTCTGGAGAGCTTTAAGGACCAAAGTTTAGCAGGAAAAAGCTTTAAGGACATAGCTAAAAGGCTTTCTTTTATATAGCAATATAATTTTCACAAATAGATGGCTCGCCAAATCGGAATTATTATAATAATCATTAATAATAATTTTAGTAATTCAAAATTTCTAATTAAATATAAATATTATGAACAAAAATAGGCAAATAAAAAAAATTCATTTTTATTTATAAAATATTAATTTCAAAAACTTAAATTTGAGAGAGAGAGATTTTTGTATGGTTTATTTATAATATCTAAAATTAAAATAATAGAAGCAAATATTATTCTTGTTTTGTTCATTTCTAGTTTCTAACTCAAAACAGAAATTGCCTTCATTAAGTAACTAAATAATTTAACGAAAAAAATAATTAGATAATTGTAATCGGAATTTTAAAAGGTTTATTATTGAAACATTTAAGCTTACAAACATCATAACTTTGTCTGTGCTAGTTTTTAGTAGCTTAGAAGATCTGCATATTAAGTTTGCAATTTAAAATAAATTAAATTTTACGAATTATTTATATAATTTTTGGAATTTTTTCATATGTGTGAAAAATAAAAAAAAAAATTATTAAAGTTGGCTAATTATTTTGACCACCTCATTTGAATAGTTTATCAATAAAATCCGCCAATTTATGTATGTAATAAATTCTTTCTATCTATTATCTAGTATAGTATAGAAAAATAAAACTAAATTTTGATAGCCTTGCAGGGTATATCAAACCTAAAACAAAAAAATATATATAAAATTATTTATTTAAAAAAATCGGGAGAATAAAAAAAAACCTATTAAATAATTAAGAAAATAAATAAAAATAACATCAAGTAAAACATAAAGAATATTATGCAATGTGAAAATAATATTTAAAAAATTCTATTATTTATGTAATTAATTTCCTATCATATTTTAATTTATATCTATTCGTGAATTATATTATTTTTTATAAATTAATTTTTTAATGATTTCTTAATTTTTTTTATTGCAAAACAAGTCTCTATTTAAAGGTAAATTTCCAAAATAAATTCTATAATAAAATCCTGCTTCTTGGAGCCCCCTTTATCCTGCGTCGGGAGGCACCATCTAGGAGATTTGCCATGCTGCATGCTTTTAACAGTTGCATTGCAACAACTAGGCCTCAGCCAGCACCGGCTACCCAGACCCATTCCCTCCCAGAAACAGGCAGAGGAGCAAGTGGAGGATCCGGCGGAGGACCACCCTTAGGAAAGTACGCCCATCTCTCTGTGTTTTGGCATTGTTCGGCCGCGTTGGCGTTGGTTTTGTGCTGCCTTTTGTTGAGGCGGCTTCCTCTTGCTCGCTCTGACTCTGACTCCTTCTCCCTCCCTCCGCCGCAGCAACACAAAAAAAAGGAAGAAAATTCCGGAAAAAAAGGAAAAGGAAACAGAAAAACACGCAGCCGGGAGAAATTGTGCCATATGCCGGACGTCGGCGGGGGCATTGCGATGCTCCGCTTCACTTCGCTCCGGATTTCCAAAAAGTGGCTAAGGGACTCGCAGCCGGGGGTTGCTGGCTGCCGTACTCTGCGACTGGCGGCACTGCGCAGCCGCTGGGCTTTGGCTTTGGCATTGGCTTCGTCAAGTTTGGAAGCGTCCGCTAGGTAGAGACACGTCCGCCGGATGCCCAATTCCAGCTGAACGAAGGCGCCAGCAGCGCTGCCACGTCCTGGACGGCGGCCAATCAGAGAGCCGGGCCAGGCTTGGGGAGAGCCAGGACCCGGGCCAGGCCTGGGTTATTATATAAGCGTGGCTGCCATTTTTTGATACGGCCGTGAGAGAGAGAGGGAGCAGGGCAGAGGCAGACCTGGCCACGCCCCCGCTGATAAATAATGAAAACATGTCGTCCATGCCCCATTGAAAATAAACTCCGAAGTTAGCGAAACTCATCATAGAATTCTTTATCACAACACCACGCGCGCTTGTCTAGTTGTGAAATCTGTGTTCCGTTTAGTTTCCACAATAGTTGAGCGCACAGCTGGCGGGGCGGTACACCGAGTAAACAAAGGCGGTTCGATATATTCCCCAATATATATATTCGATTCGATACGTTTTCGATAATCAAAGCGATTAAGCGGCACCGACGGAAGGTCCCCTAAATAAAATAATAATACAAAGGAAAAATCAAACTAAAACCCACAAATACATAAAACCAAAGTGCCAGTGCGTTTGCCGAACGGAAAACAGGAAACGGAAAGCGGCAAAGCGGAAAACGGAAACAACAGCAAACAGGAAATAGCCGGCAAAGCGGAAAAGCCCCGCTTGGCTCAGTTCGAGCGCCGAGGCCCAACCGTTTATAACCGTTTCTCATCGAGCTAAAGTAGCGGGCGGAAAAACCGCCGGGAAAAATCATACAGACAGAGAGAGACGCGTCTTCATTGCAATTCTTCAGCTTCAACGGCAATTCTTCTTACTCGCCCACACACACTCTCTCTCTCTCTCGCTCTCTCCTGCAACAAAAACAACATTTTTTTCCAGTGCTTTTTTTCTCAGTTTCACGGAAACGCGCCACCACATAAAAAAATATATTTAAAAGCGTTTAAAACGTAAAACTAACCGCCGAAAGTCACAAAGAAAGTCCAAGAAAATCGAAGAAAAACCGCGTAAACCCAGTGCAGTGCCTACAAAAGAAAAGCAAAGCAAAGAAAAGCTTAGAAAATTCAAACGAAACGAATCAAAGTCAGTCCGGCGGCAAACTCAGAGAAAGGGACTGTCTCACAAGGACTGTGTTTTGTCATTATTTCGTTTGTATTTCTCTTATTTTTTTCGGAACCTATTTCGTATGTCCTGCATGCAGGACACGCGCTGAGCCTGTCCCAGTAAGTGCTTCAAAATTTACTCGCCAACCACTTTCGACGCCTCCAGGGCGTTCAAGCTGGAGGAGGATTTCGTCGGCGGCTGCATGACAATGTCGATGTACTCGACGACGGATAAAATGAAAATGTCAGCGCCCAGTTGTTTTCCAGGACGCTACAGTCCCTCCTATCGAAGTTCGGAGCAAATGAGGCGCTGCATGCCAAATCCATCTGTAAGTATCAGGCAACCTCTAGTCGAATCATCTACAATCGATCGATCTATATATCTATATCTGCATAATCTTGAAAGCTGGATAATTCGAGAAGGGATTATTTTAGGGGACTTTCCTTGGGCGGAAATACTTGGAAATTCATATTATACTTCACAAGGAAATTTAATAAATTCCATATATTAATAATTACATTTTTTTATTGAATTCTTACTCGATCTGAAAATTTTTTTTTCCGAAATTTTAGGACATGGTTCATTAAGGATATATTCTTATATGGATTCTCTGAGAGTTTATAAAATTACACTCTCGATGATCAAAATATTCTTTTTATTATGTGCTGTTTTGGAAACCTTATTAAAATCTCTTTTAAAATCATTCTGGAAGTGTTTTCATTTTATCTAAAACACCTAATTAAATAAACATCTTTAATTTTGAATATATTCATAATCCAAACTATCAAAAATCAATTTATGAGAGTCTGTATTGCTGAGGAATATTTAAAAATATATTTTGATAAAATACTTGAATTTTCCATTTAGCTATTAAAATTCTTACCTGAAATGATAACATATCAAAATAATGACTAACCAATTCCATTACCAGGGATAATTAATACTAAATAGTTACTTATATATACCATGATAATGAATAATAAAAAATACTTATAATACCAAGAAAATCGAACACTCAAATACTTGTAATTAAATATTTATAAATTTAAAAATATATTCTATGACATTTATTGTGAGAAATATAATTTATTCGGCAGACACAATAAAAATCTTTAACTAAACTCAATACCTATTAATACTCTTATATAAAAAATATTAAAAATGTGTTTACAAAATATTATAAAATAATAAAGCACAAATCAAAGTCTGGGATTTATTCTTAAAACAAATAAATAGCCTTTGGATTGTAAGAAATATCTTAACTTTCTAACCATACATCCTTTAGATAAGTTTGGCTTAGTTGGAAAATTACCTCTCTCTTTGGTTAGATTTTATAAAAAAAAAACACAAAGCAATCATATCATAATAATGAACCTTCCTTCTGCAGATTGTCATGTCATCATCTTGCGATTCTATCGAGGTAAAGGCAATACTTTAATAATTTTTAACATTTGTTAGCCCTTAAAAAACGAAATGGGTTTTGTAATGAGATATAAAGGCATTAAATAGTAAACTTATATAAGGATTTATAGAGGTTTTAACTTGTTGTTTTACCCTTGAAAGGTAATCATTTTAGTCTAATTAAAAATAAAATTTAACAATTAGTTTTGCCATATTTTATTTAGAAGGAAATATCTGCTGATATATTTCAAATTAGTAAATTACGCGATCATTTGTTGGTCGCTGACCGCTTTATCCTGTCGACCCTGCAGGCGATCTGTCGATATCTGCATTTTTGGAACGAAATTAATATTGAAATAAACTTGGCGCTTTGCTTTCATTCTATTTTAATAATAGAAAAATACTCATTAAAAATATACATTGAAAAACATTCAATTCTTGCTTTCTTATTGAGAATAAAAGGTTTTAGCTTTGAACTGTATAAAATAAATATTTAAAAAATATTCCAAAGTACCTTAAGTCTTAAAATATTCACCAAAGCGCTCCCTATTTTCAAAAAGATTCTCAACTGACACAACTGCTTTGTAAGGATAACTGAGCAGCGGGAGAAAGTGCCAGGAGTAAGCGCTCCTGTGACCCGCAATGGCAGGTTCCATTCAAATTCCGCGACTCAATGAGGATTCTCGCCATGGAGGACCCAGATCCAGGGATATATACAATGTATTACAGATAAAGGTGGGCTTTGGGAGCGACGGACAGGACAATGCCGTGTTTTTTGCTGCCTGAATGCATTAATAACGAATAATTCCGGAGTATTTGGCAGGCGTCTCGGAGTTTGCCCGTCCTGCTGAATCTTTTATGAGCTTTGAGTTAAAAATTGAATGGGACCACGGGCAGACATTAAATGGTTATTACTGACAGTTCTCAGACAGGTTTATTGATGCCAGAGTCTGGCAGCAAAAAAAAGACACACTCACAAAAGGAAAAAAAGATACATTCAGGAAACGGAAACGGAAACGGCAATGGAAATGGGAAAAAAACACGAAGCAAATATGGAGGAAATGGTGCCTCCACTCTCCCTTCTAGTCGCCATTATAATATGTCTTAATTATGGGGCGTTAATGTCGGCTAAGTGTTTCCCGGACTTTCGGGGTTTCCCGGTTACCCAGAGCTCCTCAGAACGAATCCGTATCTGACGGAACGAGCAACCGGCTGTGCAGTAACCTTGAAAAGTATTTTGCAATTCATTTGCATTAATTATTTACCAACTATTTGTATGCGCTGCTGACCAGCTAGACAAATAAAAAATTTACAAGCCTGCCACCAGAACAAAGACAGAAAAAAAAAACAATTTCGGGAAAGGAATGAACCAAACTATACCCTGTTTTTTAAGGTACTAAATAAATATATATAATAGGTAGTAAAATACAAAAATATGAACAAGGTTTTTTTCAGATGAATTAAAAATTATAAAAGAAAGAAAGATTCAAGCAGGAATAACTTTAGGAATATTTGTTCCCCCTATTTTAACCCCCTAAAAATAATCTAAAAATACTCCGCAATATATTCTTAAACATAATATAATAAATAAACCAGTTTTCAGACTTTTAAGAAATACAACTACCCCAAGATAAAATTAAGAAAAAAATAAATCTGAACTACAAATAAATTCAAGCCACAAAAAACACCAAACTTAAACGTCTCTCTGTTTTAAATTTAAAAAGAAAACCCAGAAAACTCTGTAAGGAGCAAGGCTTATCCACCCTTTTCCAGACTTAAAAAAAAGCAGAAATGTGCATAAAATAATGAGTTGGATGCGCGGCTAAAAAACAGACTTGGGAAATGGCAGAAAAAGTTGATTGCCCGAGAACAGGTGATTGGCAGCGGGGGAAAACTCTGCTTTTCTTTGCTTTCCCCTTATATATATCTATTTTTTCACCCCCCTGCAAGGCCTTAAATTAATCCGACAGGGGAAGCACTTTAAACAGAAGGAAAAAAACCAAAGACACGAGAGGAAATCACTTCAAGAGGCAACAACTACATTTGCTTATCGGATTTAGACCTCTGACCTCCCGCCTCCCCCCTCCCGACTGCTATATCCCCGTGCCATCGCCGTTCACTTGCTACTCACTTGCCAGTTAGCCACTTTTCGGCTTTTTGCTGGACCGAGGCGAATGATCAAAGCGGCGGATTTATAGGATTTATATGCTACCCTTGGCTGGGCATTAGGCCCGGGAGGGAAAATCCAGGAACAGGGGGGGAAGGGGGATAAGGCGAGGCAAGAAAACCAGCAGGGAAATTGCAGGGGAAGGTGTCTGTCCTTTGCTTCTGTTTTTTGTGTCATTTTCAGCTGGTTACGAAAACACTTAACGCCTTGCAGTCCATTAAATGGAAATTTGTCGCCGATCCCCTGGACCGAAAATACACTCGTGGAAATCCTTGGAAAAAAAAACAAAACTCACCCCTTCTCGAGGAAATAATAGGGGAGGGGTGGCCACTTGAATTGTTTGCCAGCCGCGGCGTTAATTTGATTTAAATATTCATAAACTGCATTTAATAGCCCCGAAATTAAAACGAAACCAGCAGGAAAACAATTGACAAATTACATTTAACCCACAAACAAATTAACAACAAGTAATTTGAAATCAAATTGAGGCTAAGCCAACAAAAAATATTAAATACAAAAAGGCTGTTAAGTGAATCAGAGGAATTTAAGCCTGGGATATAAGGTAATCGAAGCCATTACCAGAATTGAAAGCGTTTCATTGGAGTTTTTTCTTTAATGGTTTATAATGAATTATTTGCTTCTTAATCAGAAATAAAAAAAATAGACTAAAAATGTGTAAAAAATTATGAATTAGATGAAGATAAAATTAAACAAATACTTTTCGAGTTAAAACAAGATGGACATACAGTCGGGTGTCCCGACAGTAGAATACCCTGTACCATTAAAACGCGTGTGCCAAAATTATATAAAAGAAGGAGAATAAAAAATTAAAAACGGAGAAAAATGTATGGTACATGTATTGTAAATGTCTTTAATTTTAGAAGCACAGTCGATGGCTCAGTGGGTAAAGCTGCACGTGTTTTGCGTGTAAGCAAATGACCTGGGTTCGGGTCCTGCCGCATAAGAAAATTTTTTTCAAATTGAGATAGTCCTATGCTTACATTTTTTTATTTTTTATTATTAAATACTGTAATTATTTTGATTTACAGGGAAAAAAAAAAAAAAAATTGCTAAATGTATACAAAAAAATTTTTCATCCGTCGCAGCCGGTATTCGAACTCGTGACAACTAATCTTTGTTCAGAAAAAGCCTTTCGGGTAGACTGCAGCTTAGACAGCTGCACCACTAACCAACTTGAAATTGGTATTCTTAATTTCATAATAATGTGAACATAACTAAAATGTATAATAAACGTTTTGTTTTATTTGGAGCCCTCTGCCTGGGCTGCCTCTTGTACACATAATGTGTATAAAGTAAAAAGCCTATATCTACGCTATTTATGGCACGATCGCAATGAAATTTGGGCAATCTGTGTATATTGATAAAATACATCAAGGTTTTGAATATGGTTTACATAGCTTTATAAATTTGGGAGATATATGGCTTTTTTCGAATAGCTCCACCAAAAAGGGGAGCAGCAAAAATTTAAAACAAACTTGATCTGCGTGCAGATATAAGAAGTCTAAATCCCAAGTTTCGTGTCTCTAGCTCTTATAGTCTCTGAGAACTAGGCGTTCATACAGACGGACAGACAGACAGACAGACAGACAGACAGACGGACGGACGGACGGACAGACGGACATGGCTATATCGACTCCTTTAGTGGTCCTGATCAATATTTAGGTAACTTTTGGGGGTCTGCCACGCTTCCTTCTGCCTGTTACAGAATATCGCACTCGCACAAAACTATAATACCTGTGTACCTTTGGTACAGGGTATAAAAATGTTTAATTGGCTTGCTTCTTGAATCGAAAAGTAGAAGATTGAAAAATATTTACAAAACATAAGAGAAATATTTATTTCTCTCAGGAGCTCATCAGAAATTGCTTAAATATAATTACAATTATCCTCAAAGTTAACTAGTATAACAAAAATATAACTTTCTCAATAAAGTACCTGACTTTTGTTTCCAAATAGCCTCTCAAGAAGTAAAAGCTTTAGTAAAATATATTTATGTTTTAGCTAAACATGTTTGGTTATTAGAAACATGACAATATTCTTAGAAATATTTAGGAGATAATTTAAAGAAAAACAAATATTTTATAATATATTGCCCATGGTTTTCGGCTAAAGTTTCAGACATCTTAAAACTTCTCAAGTAAATAAAATATTTCTCGCAGCTTTTCAATTATATTTAATATATACTCAAGTTCTTCTCACAAAAAAATAACTAAATAAAAGGTTTTAAAGTCGGTTTCCCTTATTTGAATTTAATTGCTCCAGAATTCGGAAGTGTGTGTGCGCGGTGGCAATCGATAAAATTAAGCATTCAGCATTGCGTATCTATTTACACACATCATAAATATTAAATTCCCACAAAAATAAACAGAGAAAAAAAGGAAAAATCAAATTATATATGTACATGTGTGTGTGTGTGGCAGAGGAAAATCAACACAAGCAAACAAGTGCGAGACTGAAAGATAGAGAGAGCGAGAGAGAGAAGGGAAAAAGAAAAACAGTTCACTTGATTAATTTTTCACACTAATAAAGAATTTATGTGAAAGTGTCAACCTGCACTGCGCTCCGTGTGTGTGTGTGTGTGTTTGTTGGTGTATGCGAACAGGTCAAGACAGAGGCAGAACAACCTCCCCCCTTGCCACCTTCCTCTGGTGTCATAGGTCGCGGCCAGGATGAGAGCGAGAGCTCCCCGGCTCCTGGCGCCGGTGTTGCATAATTTGATGAATGACTGCGCATATTAATTCATAAATTAATTTACTGCCCTGCGTTTTGTGGGGCTAAATTTATTGGCCAACGAACTGTTGCCACTTTGGCTGGGTTCTGTTTTGTTTGTTTTTTTTTTAACACAGTTTCAGGCCAAGAAAATTTGTACATTTAAAGTTCTATTACGTATATACTATGTTTGTCAAATACAATTTACAAGTTTACAAGAATATTCTCCGCCAACTGTAAATAATTTTAATTTTAAGTAATAATAATATCAAGTCAAGCTAAAGTAATATTCAATTAATTAAATTAAATTAAATATTTTTAACACTTACACACAAGCTTTATATTTACAGTTTGAGATTTTCCTCTATATTTATTAATTGTATAGAGGTTTCGTTGCATAAACTTTCACTTTCACTCCCACTAAAAAAATAAACTAAATTTTTTTTAAGGATTTACAAATTGTCAAGATAAAAAGGTAAACACAGACAAGGCAAAAAAATGTAAACAAAGGCAGCAGCTTGGCAAATATTTACTAAATGATGTATATATTAATAAACACTTGCACACAAGATTTATATTTACACTTTGACATTTTCCTCTATATTTATTAATTGTATTAGAGGCTTAGTTTACTTAATTTTCACTTTCACTCACTTTTCATTTTTTTAGAATTTACAAATTTACAAAATGCCAAGATACAAATTTAAACAAATGCAAAAAAAAGGTAAACAGCAACTTTGCAAATATATTTTAAATATATTAACACACAAGATTTATATTAACTCTTTGACATTTTCCTCTATATTGTATACTAAAATTTAAAGTCCTGTAAAAGGATATAAAAATGCCAGGAGGAATGCTAGGTTCAGCCATAATCTGACTTATTTTCTTAGTTTTCCCAGAATTTTCATAGTGTTTTCCCCGTACAGCGCTTTTCCTTTCTGCTAGTGCTAGTGACTCTCTCCTGAAATAAGCTCTCTACGATCTCCTGGGCTCCTGATTAATTATAAAGGCCAACATTTTTATTTTTTGCACTATGATGCTTTTGCTTTCTTTTCCATTTCCTTTTATTGCTTAAAGTATGTGTGTGTGTGTGTGTGAGTGAGGTCCTGCCATTATGTCTCTGTGAAGTCTGTCAGGCTTTCGTCCTGGCATCCTGAAATGGGAGCACGCATAAAAGTGGCGCCAAGTGCAAACACACTGCTGGGGCCGTCGGATTATTTGCACACCGCAGCCCCACGCCCCCCATAAAGTGACAATGTAAAGCGGGGGGATCTGAGCGGGTTGGCCATGGTTGAATATATGGCCAAGACGTGATTAAGAATGCACAACATTTTGATTTCTACAATGGCCGCCGTTGCCGTTACCGTTGCCGTTGCCGCCGCCTTTGCGGTTCTCCTTGGACGACAAAGGGAGGAGCTGGGCTGGTTTTCCATTGAATTACGCCTTTCGCCTTGGAAAATGGGCCGCAAAACGTGAGCGCCGATGTCCTTTGGACATGTGGGCGTCCTCTCTATCTCTCTCTCTCTCTCTCTCTGTCGCTGTTTCACCGCATATCCTTGATATCCTGTCGCTGCTCGCCGTCGTCTTTCGTTTTCGTCGTGCGACGTTTTGAAGTTTTTGTGCGCATCTAAATAATTGATTAACTGAAAAATTCGTGCGAGTTTCGTATACACAACGAGTTGTTTCACTTCTGCCTGTACAAATATCTATATATATAGATATATATATATATATTATATGTATGTATATAAAATATAAAATCGATAAGACTGGAATAATAAAGACGCCGACGATGGCGCTGGCGGCGACATGAAGATAAACCGGAGGGAACCAAAAAACTTTTTTATATTATTTATTTAAAAAGCAGCTAGTGGAGTGCGGTGGCAAGTGGCAGGTGGCACTGGGTTGGCGCAAAAATCAATATGACCCTCAAAAAAATAAAAAAAGAAGAGAAAAAACACTGGTTAAAGACTGAAAAACGCTTTAAGATTAGATTTGAAGGAGTTATCTCCAAGATTGCTAAGCATCACCTTCACCTGAATAATAAAGCAGAGAGAGAAAGGCTTTTACCAAAATATTTTCAGGATATTTACAGAATTATATAAAAAAGAAAAAAAACAAAGAGAAAGTAGTAGAAATCTAGTAATATAAATAAATATAAATAATAAATGGATCAACTCTGATATTTATCTTTGATTTACCATAAAATAAATAAGCATCAAGAATACTGGTGACATTCTATATTTATTTTCTGCCTTAGACACCCTGATATCCAATATTGATTCTGATAAAATTCAGTTCTTTTCAGACCCGAAAATAATATGAAAATAAATATAAAGATTTTCAGTAACAAAACAATAATAATTACCCCTAAAACTTCATAATTTAAATAGGAAAACCTGACACGAACTTCTGCATATTTATTTTCCATAAGAGTAAAAACTATCAGCGGACCTTCGCTATGTTCCTATGTATTCCCGAAATACAAAAATATATAAAAACAAAAATGAAAAAAACTACAAATATATACGAAATACGAAATACCTTTTGCTGTAAAGGTAAATCCAATCCAATATACACATACTATCGATGTTTGTTCCGTCTTTTCAGAGTCGTTTGTTAGAAGATGCTTCCCTATTATGCAATTCGTGGTCAGCACGTCAGAATGTAAGTTACACAAGCTTCAAAATAAAACAAACAAAAAACAAAAACTACATATAAATTATATAAAAAACAAAAAAACAAAACAACAACACATAAAACCAAGTGAAAAACCAAGTTTGTCTTGACTCTTGATTGATTTTCCTTTTCTGAAATTCATATTTTAAATATTCGACATTTGATCTCTCGTACTATATCCGGACTCTCTCTTATTTGAAAGCGCCAACGCCGACTTATACATAATCTATATACCATACATATCTATATGTAAGCCAAAAATGTATCCTTGTTTCATCGAAAAAAATTCAAATTGGATTTGGGATTAATTTGTTCTCCATATTGTTTTCGATTGTTTCCGATTCTAATTGCCAAAACGCCGCCGCCCTCGATCGGCCCTCTCTGACCTCACTGACCTTCTGCCACCTCTCTGCCTTTCAGGGTGATATCTTTGCGGGCATCAACGACGGCATCCTCAGCCGAGCGGAAGCCCTGGCCGCCGTCGACATCCAGAAGCATCAAGCCCAGCATGTACATAGCCAAATGCCCTCCCAAATCAAGCATGACGTCATGTACCACCACCACACAATGAGCGGGCCCCCGCAACGTCCACTTCAGGTGAGTGTCCTTCTCGATTAATATCCTGTTTGGTAGTTTTAGAGGATCTTTATCGCTTGGATCACTAAATTAACCGATCATTTTTGTATTTAAATATCGATATCTATTTGGAAAGTGAAGTTAAAATAAATATATTTGTTTCCTGAGTGGGTTACTTCACCAAAAAATCTATATAGTCTCTGATAGATCTATATTTATATAGTCCCTGATATTAAATTATTAATTCGATATATATATTTTCGATAAAGTTACTGCTAGAGAGTGAAGTAAGGAAACTACCATAGCTTCTTCTCACTTGATATTTAATTTTCTATTAACTTTCTCCATTGATTAATTATAAAAATCATAACAAAAACTGCTCTTCTTTTCAACTAAATTGATTTTTTTGGAAATGTAAAATGCTGTCTGCCCGCTCAATCATCAAAAGCTGCTTTTATTGTGTGGCTGGGCACCCTTTCCTGGCAAAAAGCACTTTCATTTCGCATCCATTACATGATTCTGGGATTAGCCAGGACATGGGGAACCGACCGGAAGTTGAACTCAAGCCGCTGATTGAACTGTGCGGCATGCTGGGGGGGGGTAACAGGATATGGCATATTAGCCAACGTCTAGAAAGCTGCAAATTATGAAAGTCATTCCCTGATGAAAGTCCTGCGAGTGGCTAAGTGGAAAAGGACAAGAAATTGTCGCATTGGGACAGTCGGCAACTTCAATTTCCGCTTTCGTTGGTCACACGCATGCCTCTCTCTCAATATATATATATATAATATACCATATATCTCTATATATGTATGCTTGTGCGGTTAATTTGAAATGTTTCTTTAATAAAATTAAAATTGTGACGTGTAAGCCTTCTGGGAACGTGCCACGTGACGGTCGTTTGCCAGGTAAGCACATCATGATTCGTGTCGTTAATTGTATTGTACTTCAACTCGAACTGGGCGTTCCGAAAATCGAACCAAAAAAAAAAAAAACGTAAAAGAAAAAGGACAACCCGCCCGGTGGCCAAAGGGGGATTGGGTCAGGTGGCCGGGCCCAGTTGGGACAGGGACAGGGACTGAGACTGGGACTGGCACAAGTGGAATTATGTACGCCAGTGGTTGCTGCTCTATTAGAAATTGATTGTAATCAAATTGCACAAGCAACCTGTTTTCGGGCCTCTAGCTGCACGGCAAATAAATAAGAGTAGGCTTTTAATATATTTAAGAAAATATTATGTTTCCTGTTTTCTTTTATTTTCTTTTTACAATAAAAATGTAATACTATTCGTTTGCAGAAAAACAATTGTTTATATTAGACTGTAATTAAATAAATATAAAAAAATATACAAAAAATATACAAAAATATAAATAAATATAAATCTAAAGAAAATGTTATATATAATATAATCAAAGAAATATTGAAAACATCATAATGCAAAATATGAATTCGCATAGCATTCAAAACATTACTTAATAATGAAAATAAAGTATTAACAAAACCAGCTTTGACTTTAGTTTCATTACCTCAATTAAGTTTTCAAAAAACACAGTCTAACTTTATATTTTTGAAGTCAAAATATATCTCTCTGTGTAGCTGCTACTCCTGGCTGGTGTTGCTCGTGTCGTCCTCGTGTTACCGCCACCGTCGCCGCTGCTGCTGTGCTCATGTTGCTGTTGCACTTGTTTTCGGCACAATCGAGCATGACGAAAGTGCGCCCTGTCCACGCGCCGCCCGCGGTGGTTGATGTGTGGTTGCAGCAACGCCTCCGCCCCCCACCCTGCACCACTATCCCCGTATATATATATTAATGTACATATATACGTTCATAGGCAAAATAATCCCACCCACAGGACGAATCCCTTCTGGCACATAACCCGTAACCCATAACCATTCCCAATTGCCAACGCGTGCAGGCCTTAATTTTCGGCAAACACACACAGGCACACACACACTCTGTCGAGCTTCGAGGACTCGGGACTCAGGTGCCAGGGAACTCTATCAATCACCCTTACTCCTTCAGCGATATCAGGCAAAGGACTGCACACGATCTCCACTTCGATTCAATTGTTAACAAATTGGCTTTTCCGTGGGGAGGAGGAGGCTACTTGGTTATAAATAACGATGGGAAATCAAAAAAAGGACTCGAGAAGAGGGTTTTTTATACAACTTAATATATTTTCTGAAAAACATTGGGAGCCAAAAGCTAGGGAATCATTCTTGAGATATCCTTTTGAGGGTTACTAACTTAGGGCCCTAATACTAACATTTGCTTGGGAAGTATTTTTGTGATATATCCTTTGAGGATTACTAACTCCGTGACCTTTTACCGACATCTGAAAGAAAGACAAAATTGAAATTAAAATTAATTTCTTTTACCCTTTGAAGAGCAGGAATTACCTTCTAATAAAGCCACATGAAGTGGACATAATAATTGCATTGATTGGGATTGATTGTCTTGATTGAAACCTTAAAATTTTGGCTTGACTTCAGCTTCACAGCTTGCTACACACATTCAGTGAAAAATTATTCAAAAAACGGGGCATCTTACAAAAGATTTCTACTATATTTCAGACTCAGAGACCGAATAATTTGGTAAGCTCTGGGTACGAGCACGACGTTTCGATCCATTCCCGGGGCACTGGTTGCGACAAACACAATTCCCTCCATCCCCGATGACTGAAGCATTATCACCGGGCTGAGCCTCATGGTAGGGAGTAGTGATTGGTTTCCGCTTCGGCTTTAATGGCTTCGGTGGCATCGATGGCTTTAGTCCTTTCATTGGAACATCCTGCTCACCCAGAGCCCGTTTTATCTTTTGTAACAACTCAGTCTTTAACTTGGGCATAGGCTCCGGGTTCCTTCTGAGTTTGGGCATTTTCTTTGGTAAAGCCTTCTCTTCGAACAAATTGGTTAATTTTTGCACCTGCCCGAAGGCGGGCCATGAAGGACTTGGGTGGGGCGACATGTCTCTTGTGGCTAATGTTTGTTTATTATTAAAATTTATTAATACAAATTTTGTTTTGTCTTCGAAATATTTTTTGTCTTACCAAAAATGTAAATTCAATTCTGGAAAAAATTTTGTATACTTTTCTATTGCAAAGGAATTTTGACTACTTAATTCTAGAGAACGTTCAGAATGTGACTGATTTATCTATAGACTGAACGGAGTAAGGGTTAGGCTATGACACTTAGTACCAGGCTTACTAGATTTGCAAAAAAAGGTAAAAGGTTACTAGATCGGGATATTATATTAAAATACATAATAATAGTAGTTTTCGATGGATATAATTTCTTCTATATTTTCCCTATGATTCTTATGAGATTTTCCATTACATTTAAATTGCTTTTCCATAAACCTTCGACTTTCTGAAAGACATTTGTTTGTCCTAGCCCAAGCTCTTGGCTAATTTCACAACACCTGAAGAAGAGTTAAAGTGCCACGCCAACCCCCTTTGGGCCCTGCTCAACCCCCATTGGCAGGCGGGGCTGGCGGGCGGGGATGCACTCCATGGGCTAACTGTCAGAAAGTCCTGGTAACATGTGTCATAATCGTTATGCCAGAAGACAGGCCCGGCATTATAAAACTCATTAAATTAAACTAATTTACAGAGCGGCAACTGGTTTTAGGTTGTAGGTTTTTGGTTTTTGGTTCTAGGTTTTCCGAGCATATGAAAAGCCAATTATGTGGAGAGGCAATAGCAATAAAATCCCGTGGCACAAAAGGGGTAAACACGAGTAAATATAATGCTAATTAAAATAATCATAATCATATCCATCATAAAATTTCATGTTCCGAGAGAGAGAAAGAGAAAGAGGGGGGTGGAAATGTGTTGCTGTTGCCGGAACATTTGTAACAATTACGGCGGCGGCAAATATCCATTATCAGTTTCCATTCTCATCCCTGGGCGAAATGAGCAAAGGATGTGCCCAGGATATGCTGCTGTATTGCCACTTTGCAGGCATTTATCACAGATTTCTGTCGGTTCAAACTTATGCTACGATCTAGTTATGGGATCGGGGAATACCCGCTGGAGCAACCCTCTCGCTTGGCTGAGTGCCCGCTTGGCTGACCCGGAAAATAATACACAGCACCGGCAGCGGCAGCGGCAGCACACTTAATTCAATTTAAATTACACTTACATATATTTTCCTGGCCTGGCCATA
The DNA here is from genome assembly GCA_035046345.1 of Drosophila birchii. Lineage (NCBI taxonomy): Eukaryota > Metazoa > Arthropoda > Insecta > Diptera > Drosophilidae > Drosophila > Drosophila birchii. The sequence continues at coordinate 1,170,628 of JAWNOA010000014.1, read as the reverse complement.
TCCTGTGTGTGCCATTAGTATTCGCAACATATGGCTTGATTTCCCGTCGTATCCTTTGGCCAGGCACGGCACGCACTGCACGTTGCCGCCCCGAAGGGATATGCTAGTACACGGGTTCCTGGGGTTCCTGCTGATCCCCGTGTGCCCCCGAGTTGCCGAGTTCTGCTTCAACCACAAGTGGTTTATCATATTCGAAATTCATTTAGTGCACCTGTTTGATTTTTCATGTCCTTGCACTGCGGTTTGGCATATTGTTTGGTAAATATCGTTAACTTACCATTGCCACTCCACACGCAACTCCATTTCCATTTCCACTCCCACTTCCTCTGCCTCGCTTCCATTTCCGCTTCCTTTTTTCGGGCCCAGCGGCGACAGGCGACAACAGCAAATATTTGTCTTGTGCGCACATTAGAAACAACTTAACGTTAACTAGGGTGGCAGCCAGTTACCACTAATAAAGTCCACCCTGGTTGGTAGCCATGTCGGAAATTGGGATTTACCTGGCCGGAAATTAAAGAAAACTGGATGAATTTTTTTCTAAAAAAAACAACTATATTTTCAAGCTTTCTATATGTTTTTGTATGCAAATATGAAGACTTTATGATTTCTTTAGAGTTTATTTTTTAAGAAAGACTTTTGTTAAGTTTTCTAGACTTTTTACTAGGTTTTTATCATTACCCAACAATTATTTCTATTTAATAAAACTAAGCTTTATTTAAATTTAAAATTAATGGCTTATAATTGATTGAGTTTCATTGATTAAGTTTTTGATTTCAAAATAATTTAGAAAGCCTTCTACCTTAGAAACTTTACTTTTAAATAAATCTAAACAAATAAATAAATATGTAACTAACTAAAAATAAATATTAAATCACCTAAAACATAAATATAAAAGCACAAATACTGTAAAATTGAACTACATTCCAGAACAATGACATAATTGCCATAATTTTAGCAATTTGTACAAATTTTCCCTTTTCAAGCCAAAAACTCCCCCAAACTCCTCTTAAATTAAAACAATTTAAGAACTATTTGCAGTCATTTACATTTTTGATTGTTTGTTTCTTTTTTATTTCTGCTGAGTTTTAAAAATTCAAATTGTTCAAAACCACTGCAGAGGAAATTTTCTCGTGCATTGAACTTTATTTTATTTTGTTTTGCCGTAAATAATTTCAAGACATTACTTATCCCTAGGCAATCGCTCAAATTGTCCAATTATCGATTACCGTTGCTTGTTTATCGTCTCGCCATTTGTCTGGTTATCGATTACGTTGTCATTTATCGCCGGCAGCCTGATTGACATAATTAAATGTGGGACCACAAGAACCCAAAGATAGATGTGGGGGAAATTATGATTATTAATGCATTAACTTTATTTAGTGGTCTGTGTTTTTGCCCTAACTCGGGTGAAAGTTCAATGTTCCCCTCTCTCTCTCTCTCTTTCTCTTTCTCTTTCGGTCTGAATTTAGTTTTTTATTTATTTATTTAGTGTATTATTTGCGCTGTGCAGAAAGCTTCGTGTCATCCAGTGACAATTTACCGTCCCCATGTCCGGCCCCCTCCCCCTGCTTTCTCTCTGTGGCTCCACTTTCCCTTCGTTCCGCCTCGTTGTCGTTCTCGTTTCATTTATTTATTTATTTAGTTTCCTTTTCTTCATCAATTATTTATGCCCGCCACTGTATACGTACGTGTACGTTCTTCTTTTTTATGGCCAAGACAATTGAAGGCGCAACTTTACGTAGGGGGCAGCGTTTAGAAAGGAAAATAAAAGAAACAAAGGAGATCTCTGCTAGATTTCTGCCACAGCAAACCGACACTGGGAATACCCTAGGTCTACATTTTAAGCTAAAAAGTTAAGTAAAGTCCTAGAAAGTTTCCTAAAAAGTGGCTTAAAAATATTTAATTTAAAAAACTCCCATAAAAAGAATTAATTAAATCTAAATTTTTAAAAAAAGAGGAATCAAAGCATTGATTTTACATGCTTTTTTGCATACTCCTTCTGCTTTAAGCTGATTAAAAGAGAAAACCTCGTTAATGGTATTTTTTTTGGTTTGTAAGAAGAAATCACTCATACGACAGGTGGATCCCCCTTCAGGAATTGTGCGACTGCAAATTGCACTTTCGCTCCTTGCAGCTCCTCATGCATACGTAATGACCCACTTCCGGCGAATGAGCTTTTCGGGATCCGCCCTAATCGACTGATTGGCCAAATTGCGGATTACAATCGAAGCGGGACGAAGGAGGAGAAGGGCTAAACAAGTCTTTTGGTCAGCTAAACGGAGAGCTTCCTAAGCTGGAACTCCAACTAAGTTGAACCTCCCTTCACCCCCACGGAGGTGGAGATAAAAAGGGTTCGGCGACAGTTAACAGGTTAACCTGCTTAAAATGCACATCAACGCATCGCTTGACCCAAAATCCAACCCCTCCTACAGGGATAATGTGCGGCATATGTGGATGCCAGACTTTACAATTATCAGTTACAACTGTGACGAGGGATGGACACGGCCTTTCAACGGAAAATATGCTTTCCTTTTTTTCCAAATAGAACTTCCAGCGAGCGAAGTGAGCATCAAATTGATCGTATTAATGGCCATAACTAGTTTATCCCGCCCATCTTGTCAGAGGGGGAAGGAAGGATGGAAGGAAGGGCGGATTATGCACGCAGATTTCCATTACACAAAAGCAGGGATGTGGCAGGTTGGCAAGAAGTGCCTCCAAGGGGTTGAGGGGGGAGTGCTCTATCTATTCGCCGGAACATTAATGCAATTTCAATGAACCTGGGCTCCGGTCAACAACAACAGACGAGAGGGGGAACGAACAACACTCTTTTTCGATTTGCGGCTCCTGTTCCGGGCTCTCCATCCTCATCCTCATCCACCTCGCACATCCCATTCCAATCCACCTGCCGGGGACCATGTTTGATCCGCTTGTTTTTATGCCCATGGCCCGGCTCGGCCCGGCGCGCACACACACACAATTTGTTTTAGCCAGCGAGGAGGGTTCCAGGTCCTGTTACCTTTACTCCTGATCCCGGAGTACCGGTCCCCGGCCTTCTGTGCATCTCCCACAGGAATTCCCAGGCAATATAACTGAAAGCAAAAATGAAGATAACAGTCAGCACGGCAAGTGCAAATCCACCCGTCCATTTAACAACTTGTGCCCGCCCTCTGCTATGTAGCACTCCTCCTTCCCCAGTCACTCGTATCCTCATCCATATCCTCGCCCGCGCCCTCGTCCTTGTCCTCGTCCTCCCCCTTTTCTTTTTTTGGGCAAAACCAACTAACTGCCTTTTTACTCGGCGCGTCTGTGGGCGATTGGCGTGGCCCTGTTTGATGCTTGTAAAGACCACTTTACCCGCTATAATAAAAATAAATCATAATATTTCTCCTTGCCCCCTGTGACCCGGCCCCGGGACAGCCCCTGCTCTTAGGCACAGTGGGCCATGTCCTTGATTGTCTTTTTGTGTGGATTTTCGAAATGCAAGGGAATAGGATTAACTGAACTATTGCATTTGATTTTATTTTAATTAATTGATTTCTTGAACATTTTAAGGTAAATACATTTTTGAAGTAATTTAATTTATTTTTTTATTAAAAAAAAGCAAGACCATAATCAAGTCATAAATATTTTAAAATAATAAAGAAAACTAGAAAACAAAAGTCTTGCTATCAAATTATGATAATTAAATATACTATAAATATATTTAATATACTATATTAATAACATATGATTATAATTTATTATTTTTTACAATTCTTTATACAAAATTGGTTAATATATTATTTATGATTCAAGTAAGAAAAAGTAATACAAAATAAAAGTCTATTCCCTAAGCTATAAAATTAAATTTCAAAATTATATTTCACATTTCTCAATGTTTTATTCTACATGAATTTTTTAATACTTCTTTAAAAAAAACATCTCTTTATTTCTATTAACATTATTTACTTGTTTTGTCTATTACTTATTGTTTAATCTACATTAATTCTTTTACCATCCTTTTTTAAAAAATTCTCCCAAGGAGGAAATTGTTTCTATTAATTTTATGTATTTATTATTATTTTTGTTTTTACTATTCTAATGTTTTTTCTTTATTTATTTATTGTTTAAATTTAAGCAAACCATTGAAATGATTTCGAAACACTATTCCCTTTGTCACTTTTTCACCACGAGCAAATTCGGGTTGCTGGCTGCGCACGCTGTAGCTTCCCTGTTGCTTCCCTGATTCCTGCTCTCCTGTGTTATCCTGGAGGTTGTAACCCCGGATAATGTACTTAATGCATCTACATATTAATGTCGCAGCGCCAGCAACAAGGGCAGAGCCACGGTGAGGGGGGAGGAGGGCGAAACCTGTGTTCGCTACTTTGTATGTAATTTCTATTACCGCTCCCCGTCCACTTGGGCGTTCGTGGAATCCTGGAATCCCCGTGTGTCCTGGCAGAATGTGTGCCTGTGTGTGTGTGTGTATAGGTGTATGTCTGTGCAGCGTGTCGTTGTGCTTTTTGTTGTTGTTTTTATTGCACGGACTTGCGACGCAGCGTGTGATTGCCACTTTCTCTGGGCACTCGAAAGAAATTAACTTTTAAGAAGAAAATATATTTTAAATTGTATTTAAATTCTTTATAATATAATTTATTTTTATTCATATATTTTATAATATATTTCTTAAGATTTTTGCTTAATTTTTCTTGTTTAAAAAAATAATAAAAAATTCATGAAAATGGAGCTTATTCCTCAAAGGAAAGATATCCTTTCAAAAGCTTTTAAAGATTTTTCAAGGCCACAATTGAAGTAAAACTATTTATTATATGAAATTGTATATTATTAAGTATTTATTATAATTTTTAAAATTATTTTGTAATTTGTTTATAAGCTTCTCAATAAAGACTAAAAGTAGTCTTCTTGTAGAAGTTTAATTCCTGTTTAAAGTTTATTTTACTTGCACTAAAATTTAAAATAAAAAAATATAATAAATTCTAGTAAATAAAATATAAAATTTCGTATTCTCCCCCATTTTGTCAAGTGCTCTTTTTTACCCCTCACCTGAGAAACTGTAACTGAACCTGTAACACCACCGCCGCTGCACTTGTTCCACCGCCGCCGCCGCCGCCGTTGCCGTTGCCGCCGCGTGCGTGACGTGTAAAAAGATCCGCCGGGACAGGGTAGCTGTGTGTGTGTCTGTGTGTGAGTTTCCAGGTTTCCCAGTTATATTGATATGTCTCCCAGTAGAGCAGCGCCGGAAAACAGCCGGCAGAAGGCGGACCGTTAAGCTGGGACCGCAATGTGTAAAAAATTACGAGCATTTTAAGGCATGGGTGAGGTGGGGAGGGGAGGGGAGGGAGCAAACATAACAAAAAAAAAAAATTAAAGCCTGCTCCGGGAAACGTTGGCAGGTGGTTGCCGAAGGCAGAGTCCTGCCGGTCCTTAATTCCTTCCTTCCTGCAGCCACGCGGGCACGCATGATGAGCCAGCAACAATATGCTGCTGCCATTAACCCTGAAACTTATTGCAGTGTACGGTGGCTTCTTGGAAAACTTTATGAGTTGTGTCTGTCCAGGAGTCTCAGGCATACACTTAAAGGAGATTGCCCAAGGAGTCGGAAAATGACAGGGAAAGCCAGTCAATTGAGTGTAATTAACGACTAGGAAAGCATCAATGCGAAGGCTTAAAGAAATATATACAAAAATGCAGGAATTATCTCTGACTTTTAGGCCTAACAACTAAATAAATTGTTTATATTTAACTTTAATATACAAAAAATATAGAGCGATTTGTTTCCTTTTTCAGGTTTTATCTTTAGAATGAATTTTCTACATATTTCAATTGAAGTAATCCCTTTTTTTTTAATCCTAGTATAAACTGAAGGCTTGCAAGTGAAAGTAATAGCTTAAAAGTGATTTTAATTAAATGGAAAATTAAGTTTAAAATATAAAAAACTAAAATCTAAAACTAAACTAAAAACCCTTTTTAATAACATTAAATTCCCCTCACTTTTGACTCAAAATATAAGATATATAGAAAATAGCCAGAGATCAAACCAAACTTCCAAATCAGTTGCAGTTGCAGTGTATCCCACATTATGTCCTGGGAATTCCCGGTGAAAATCCGCCTTGTTGAATCCTTGTTCGCTTCCCCCAGCGGACCCTTCCGATTCGAACGGCAAAAGGTAAAAAGTAAAAGTAAGTAAGGCCACGATTTCCCCCCATCCTCAAGCCCCCTTCGAGCTCGTCTGGCGGATATAAAAATAAAATAAAATCTATTACGTGGCAAACCACCCCACATTTATGCGGCAATTTGTTGTTTCTTGATTGTGTCTGTGTGTGCGCAAGGAGAGTGTGTGTGGCAAGTGTGCACTTGGAAAAAAATCGAGTGAGTCAAGCCAGCGGAAACTATAATCACTATAATTCTTTGCAGGGTATCACAATTTCATTCAGAAGCTTGCAATGCAGTCAAGGAGTCAATTCCGCCCCTATAAATCATATATATTCCTGTTCAGCATTAACAGGAGAATCGATCTGGGCTGGTTTTGGATAAATTTAAATTTTAAAAAAATTTTGCATTTTTTCAAAAAAAATATAAGGGGTTACATCGTTAAAATTATGAAAAATTTGATCAATTTTTATTTTCTTTAAAAATGTAAATTCAATATGCTAATTTTTGTAGCTCTTAAAAACTAACACAGAACAGTTTTCCGAATTGAAATTAATGCCTTTTTGGCTTAGTTATGATGTGTGTAAGCTTTGATTTATCAAAATAAAAAATCATATATAAAAAATACATTTAAAATTCCTTATTTTTGGCTCTTATTTTTATTTTTGCTATTTTTCTCATAAAGGCCTCTTCGATTTACTTCCCCATCCTACCCATCCATCCTCTTCGTCCCTATATTTATTTCCCAGTGTACCTATGTGTGCTGGTGTAAAAGTAAGTAAAGTGTATCATTTTCCCATTTGTCGACCCCTTTTCGCCGCCGCCGCTCCACGGGCACTTCTCGCACTTTGTCTCAATTCCCAAAACTGTCGCCCTCCCGGCAGTTGCAATTTATGAAGATTTGTGTGTGGCCAGCATGGGAGAGCATGAGGGAGGCTGTGCGAGGGCAAGGTCCTGGCAAAGGACGAAATACCGCCCCCTCGTTTTAGCCTCGTTCGGCCGGCACTTGTTTTGATTTGTTTGGAATAATAACAGATGCTTACCGTTCATATTATTCATTGTTAAAATTATGAACGCTTGACAATAAAAATTGGTATTTGAACAGCTCTCGAAAGGTGCACTCAACCCGCACGCATTCGACCCCATTGGCCCGGGCAAATTGCAATTTGTGCAAATATTTATGTACATTGAAAATTACTCATTTGTGTAACACCAATTAATTTCAACAAACAGCAGCAGCAGAAGCAGCAGCAGAAGCAGCAGCAGCACAACAATGGCCAAACCATTTATAAAACTTGCTACTGTTGTTGCTGCTGTTGCTGCTGCTCCTGCTGCCGTGTTGTCCTTCGCCTTTCTGGTTAAACAAATGGAGAGAAAATGAGGTCCTTTGTTTTCCCAAAATAAACGATGCTGTTGCTCTTGCCATATAGTAGCGTGTTTGCTGTTTGCCTTGCGGTGCAGGACACTGCAAAATGAGGGTAGAGGGGGGGGAAGAGAGAGTACTGTACACAGTATATGGTACAGTGGAGCTCCCCCTCTAAAAAAGCCTTCTCGATTTGTCTTTTTGTACAGGTGCAGCGTCCTGGAAAACAGTTCGAAAATCAGCTTCGGGCCGTTTTTATCTGCACTTGAAATAATTTATTTTAAGTGTAACTGCAAGTTTAAAATATTTTTTTTTGTTTTTAGTTAGATTCTGAGCCTTAAATTTAAATATTTATAGTAAAACAATAATTAATGAGTTTTTTATCTTCCTGAAATAAAATTATTAAGCTATTTGACATAATTTTTAGAGCAACCAGAGTTTAAAAAACATGTTTTTTAATAAATTAGCTAATAAACTATAATTTAAATTATATTAAAAATATCTTTATTAATTTTTATTATAATAATCATATATTCTTTCGAAAATATAAACATTCTCCCAAAGCAAATAAATTATTCCCTAGTTCCAGTTAAATTAAGAACTTAATTTCGTTGTTAAATCGTAACTATATTTTCCAAGACTTTCTTTTCTTTTAATTAAAGACTAATTTCCTTCTCTTAAATATAAAAAAATTCTGGTTATTTTTTTACGTGCAAATAAAAATGAGAATACATTGAGGGTTAGAATGAGCTCATTATTAGGCCAGTGCACTTGTCCCCTCTTCAACATTATTTACACTCCAATTTTTCAAGTTGCACTGACAAATTGCTGCTAATTACAGGAGGCACTCGAGAAACCAACCCAAAACCAGAGAGTTTCCCTTTCGAGAACTTTGAGTTTTCCACTCAATCAGAGATAATAAGAACAAATGGATAAGGGATACGTGTTGATGGGGTCACAAGTCCTGTAGTATTTCAAGGATACCGAATTTAAGAAAATTTCTTTTGTAACTTTCAAGACTATTTCAACGCAAACGCTGATGGGAAACAACTAAAAGTATTAATGTATAATTTAAATTTATATTATAAAAATAATAGTACAACCATAAGAACCCTTTTTATGACTTGACAAGAATATTAAAACAATAAATATTAAATAGGAAATATACATTTATTCTTTTATGAATAAACAATTTATAGTTTAGTTTTGTTTATCAGACTTAATAAGACTCTAAAAGTGTACATTTCATATATTTATTTAAAAATAGTCTCCAAATCTAGCAACTCCATCGATTCAAGCACAAAATATATATTTTAAAACTTGTTCAAAACAATCTCAAAGATTCCAGACTGATTGATTCGTAAAAAGCCACCTTAATTAGAGGCTTAATTAAAGTTTCGAAAGTCTCGCTTCATTCTTTTCCCCCAGCGGCAGCAGCGCAGGAAAGTGTGCTACGAAAAAGTTCGCTCTATCTGTTCGTGCCGTGTGCTTGTGTCCTGGGTGACAAAAGTCACCGCCATAATATATTAACAGTGCTTAAAAATTAATGAACAATAACAAAGCGCACACACACACAGAGAGAGGGGAAAAAAAGCAAAAAAGAGAGCTGGCAGACAGACGACAAACAAAAACAAAGACAGGCAAAAACAAATTGCGCCAAAAACGCTTTATTATGTCAAAACAAGGAACCAAAAAAAAAATGGGAAATAACAAATTACATTATATATATACGTATATGTGTGTGTGTATATATATATGTATATAATGAGGTCATTTACGCGTAAACAATCAGAGAGTTGAAAAAAAAAACTCATACAAGGAATCAGGAAGGCAAAGCCAAGGGAAAGGAAAGAACAGGAAAGGAAAGGAGAACAGCAGGACATGTTTATCAACAAACGGCAAATAAATAAATTATGTTGGCAAATTTGTTAATAAATTATGAAGCTGGCGACCAAAGTCAAAGCGTAAAATTAAAGCCAAGTAAGAAAAGGCAAAGAAATGGCGAAGAGGGGAATGATCTTTGGGTTAAAAAGGTGTTAAATTTGGTAATAATTAAAATGAAAATATAAAATAGAAATCGTTAAATTATTTATTTTATAAGAAACTAAGACAACAAATTTCTTTAAAACCGATCAATGAATGAGTTTAAATAAAGCTCAATAAACCTCAAAAACTAAACCAGTTTAATTATTCTTTTAAATTTAAGAGATTATTTATTTAACTAATATACATATATTTGTAATAATTAATTAATTAATAAACATGGAAAGCTTAATTCCTATATTTTTGCCCCATTTTTATTATTATTTTTATTTTGGTTCAATTATAAAAAGTTCTCAGTATGTGATTCCCTTTTTTAATTTAAATAAAAATCTCTGCATTCCCTTTTCTTGCTTAGGGTATTTCTCTTTTAAAATGGCGTCGTTGCGCACACACACAACCACACACATGTCCTGTGTGCTCTCTCTCTCTCTGCTGCAGCAAAAAGGATATATGTATCATATGATATATATGTATTGCAGCAGAAAATCAATGCGGACAACATTTGGCAATTTGGAGGAGCAGTCGGTGGGACTGCAATTGTTGTCTCCTCTGTTCCCTCGCATTTATTTACGCTCTTTTTGTTCATTTCATCTCTTCTTTCTTTCATTCTTTTTTGGGGAATTGTCTTCTATTGTTGCATTTGATTTGTCCTCCGGCCGTAAAAGGGGTGGAGATCCAGGCTTGCCACACCCACACCTACCCACACAAAGGCCTATCTCGCTCACACAACAAATTTCTGGCCTTGTCTCGCTGTAGCCCCGACTTGAGTCTGGATTTTTTAGATCAAGTTACTATAGAAAAAACTAAATAAAAAATTATAATAAAAAATAAAGTTTACAAAATCTTTTTAGCTTTGAATAATATTTACAGGAAATCATTAGAGTTTTTAAGTCTATGGAAATGGTGTTCAAAACTAAAATATTTTAATTTTTTCTGAATTGAATTTATTATTTATTTATTTATTATAAATTAATAATAAAAAACTAAATATTAAAAAGGTTATTTTTTATTAATTGTTAAATCTTTTTATTTTAATGACTTCAATTCAGAAATATTTAAATCGTTTTGAAGAGATTTATAGATGAACAATGTTTATGTTTTAGCTGTAATTTTGGTTTTATTTTGTTAATGTCTAGCTTTGATTTTATTGGAATACTGTTTTATTATTGGATCTAGAATCGATTTATTATTTGTATATATATTTTTATAATTCTACTTAGTGAAAACATTTAATAATAATTTCATAAATTCATAATTTGATGTAATTCATAAAAATGGCAAATATAATAATAACGCATAAAATATGGTTTCAAAATTGCAATAATTCTTGTTGAGGCCTTAAAGCTTACAAAACAATAAACAAAACTAAAGAAAAGTATATAAAATATATATTAATTAAATCAAAACTATAGAAAAATATAAAAAATATATTTTATTAAATCCCGGATACTTAGATATTTAAAAACCTCACAAAAAATGATAGAAATCTTGACAATTTCAGAATAAAATGCAAATGAAATATCTCTAATTTAATTTCAGCATTTTCTTGTGAATTTCATACATAACCAGATTCTATTTAATTATTATTATTTTTTTTAAGTGCATATTCAACTTCAATCCGGGCCAACTTTAAGTTGCAGCCTTTTGTAGCAGAAGCCTTTTGGCCCCCTTTGAATAATTTTATTAATTACAAATTATGCGCCTAATGAAATGGCCAGAGCAGAGGGACTTTTGCCAGCAGGGGGACCGAGTGTTAGAGGATAAAGGAGTGGGCGTATGTATATATATATATATATATAGATATGTATGGTATATTTGTATATATGTATATATGGATATATCCTGCTCGATGCTGACGTTGACGTTAACGCTGGCAGCGACATCGGCGTTTGGCATCGGCACTGCCCACATGAATTTTGCATAAGCCCCAGCCAACCACAATGCAGCAGCAGGACTATGGCTCTTTTCGGGGGTCCTGCCATAGTCACGGGTACGCAGATCCTGTCCCCGGCTCCGGCTCTGGCTTCAGCCGGGTGCGAGTTCATGGCAGGTCCATGGCCAAGTCTCTCTCTCACTCACTCACTCACTCACTGAATCTCTCTCTGCCGACACTGCGTGCTGTCCTTGCGCAGGGTGGTTCCTGCTCTCCATAGAGAGAGACAGCAGGACTGGCGTGCAAGAGAGAGAGCGCGCCAGGACCTGGATGCCAAGTGCGATAGAGGAACAGAGGCGAGCGAAAGAGAGAGCAACGCCAAGGGTGCAAACCAATAACCGTCAGACTAATTTTGGGATTGGTTTATAATTGAAGAGTTTGCCATTGTATTCGGCAACATCCCAGCCAGAGGAGAGAGGAGGGGCAGGAGGAGCAGGAACAGGACCAAGAGCCATACCAGCAGCAGCAGCAGCAGCAGCAGCATGAGGCCTCTTCTACATAGTTTCTGGCATACAAACACACACACTCGAATATATATACAGAGTATTATTGTAGTCCTCCAATGTGCTTATCATTTTAGAGTTTTACATAATTGGCACGGGTCCGATTTTGGTGGTGTCCATTTGCCATTTCCCTCGCTTTCCCTGACCTCTTACGTGCCTAAGCGGGGGCGTGGTATGTACGCTTTGTACATAGATTCAAAGTGGTAGAGAATGGTAGAGAGGAACGGATGGGGGGCAGTACTAAGCGCTAGTTTTACCCGCCCGACTGCGCCACATTCACACACAAAAAGATAAATAAATATGAGTGACCCCCCCCCCGGAAAAGTCCTCCTATTTCTAGTGCTTTTCCAGGTCTCGCTCGCACAGCTTTAACCCACACGAAATGGAAATGGAAATGGGGCAAACAGGGAAGGGGAAAGGGGAAAGGGGAAAAGGAGAGCGGAGCAGGGGAACAGGAAACCAGGAGCTGGGGAGCCACGAGCACAGCTAGGAGCCCCAGTCTATTTGTAGCATACTTTTCAGCTGTAATCAGTTTAAATGCTTAACAAAGCAACACAAAAGCAAGCGAAGGATAACGAGCAAAGGGGAATGGGCAGAAGCAGAAGTAGAACCAGGACCAGGACCAGGCGTAGAGCCAGGAACACCATTTTAGTTGCTATTCATATTTGTATAAATAATTCAAGAATTCCATACATATTTGATGCCTAGACAAAAGAGTTGTGAGAGCGGATTCGTATCCCATATCCGTATCCGTTCCATTTCGCCTCGTTTCATTTCATTTCGTTTCGTCTCGTTTCATTTTCCAGCCATCTCAAGATGCGTTCATTGAACGGGGAACCCCACTCCCCACTCCCCCTCTCTCACTCTCTTTCTTAGATTTTTTGGGGAAAAGTAACAAGTGCAAGGGTTGGATTTCCATCCAGCAGGAGCTGTTGACTTTAATTAGAGGCAACTTTAAATACATTTCTTATGCCGCGTGAGTGGAAAACTTTATAAATTATCTGCTTACGAGAGGCTTACGGATGGGTGGGGAGAAGGGCTTAGAACTTTTTCAACGTGATAATTACAATGATTAGTTTTTGGGGGGTTAGTTAATGAAGGCGATAAAACTTCGGCAAAGTCCTTTAATTATTTACATGACTTTTTTTCAAACATTTATCTGGGTTTTCCCATAGTTTAAAATACAATTTATGTTATTTCATTTAAAAATATTTCCATTACTTTACAGATGCACCATTCAATGGACCAGCTGGACATGCTGGATCCAACGGGCTCGATGACCACATTGGCGCCCATTTCAGAGTCACCATTAACGCCCACACATCAGCACCTGCACGGTTCCTATCACAGCATGAATCACATGATGAGCCACCACCATCCGGGCACGTTAAGTGGCCACACGGGGGGTAAGTAGTGTGATCACCAGATCGGGGCAGTTAGTAGTTAGTTTTTTTTTAATTTTTTCCTTATTTCACGCCGTATTGTTGCGGCCTGCAGGTCACCATGGACACTCAGCGGTACATCATCCTGTCATCACGGCGGCAGTGGCGGCCGCTGGCCTGCATCCCGACACCGACACCGATCCCCGAGAGCTCGAGGCGTTTGCGGAGCGCTTCAAGCAGCGGCGCATCAAGCTGGGTAAGCGGAAAGTGTTTATTATTTAGAAAATTTAATTAAATACTTCAATTCTTAGCTTTAAATATTTCGAGATTTTTTTATAAGCCATAACTTATAATTTGTGAGGCAATTAGTAAATTTTCCTAATTATTTGCAACATTTTTCATTTATTTACACTATCTGGTAGCGCCATCTATGTCTGACTCTTGTCTTATATTGCCTAAGCTTTTGTTTTTCGGCTAAAAAAAACATTTTCTTGGGAATTATGCCATGTTATCGTTCTTTTTTTAATTATTAAAAAAATTAATTAAATTATAACCCACCTTTTATATTTCAATCAATTGCAGGTGTGACGCAGGCCGACGTGGGCAAGGCCCTGGCCAATCTCAAGTTACCTGGCGTCGGCGCACTGTCGCAGAGCACGATCTGTCGGTTCGAGAGCCTGACGCTGTCGCACAACAACATGATCGCCTTGAAGCCCATCCTCCAGGCGTGGCTTGAGGAGGCCGAGGCGCAGGCGAAAAACAAGAGACGAGACCCGGACGCGCCCAGCGTGCTGCCGGCAGGCGAGAAGAAAAGGTAGAAAGTGTTTTAATCGACCCGCTAGCCGACCCCCCTCCCTCCTCTTGACTTCTCCCCTTATCCTTAATCCCATCCTGGCGAGATATCGCTTCCCCCGTATCCCCCTGAGAGCACCTTCCCCCCTCTTCCAGCATTGGATTAGCGCAGAAATTGGCCCAACATCGCAAGAACGCACAGAGATTTATGGAATCGAGTTTGAATGCCAGTTGGTTGGCTCAAAAATGTTTTTAAATACTTGATAAAAATTTTAAAAATCAAATTTTATAACAGAAAAAATATTTATAGATTTTGTTTATCAATTTAAAAGTTATTTAAAATGAAGAAATAATTTTTGATCAAGGGATTAAACACATTACAATTTTAATACTTTTTTTAATATAAAATTAAATATTAAGTGCAATTCTGCTTTTTGTACCTAAAAATGCATAAAATAAAGATATTTTATATATTTTCATAAATAGTAAAAGCTATAAAAATAATAAAATATGTGCATTTTAAGCTTAGTTATAACTTAGCAACTCTTGAAATATATTTTCTTGAGCCTTGCGCCAATTTACTATAGTTTAAAAATTTACATTTTGAAAAGACAAAACCCTGGCTTTGACTCGATTCCTAACCAAAAAAAAATAAATAAAAAACACAACAGAACTAAAATGACAAAAAAATTGAAATAAAATCACCTGTCCAACCTTTGCCGAATTTACCACCTGCCCGCGTCCGTTCCCCGGCTTAGGGACCCGCTTCTAAAGTAATCTATATCGAGTCTTTTTTCAAGAAAAAGGACTTCCATTGCGGCACCTGAAAAGCGTTCCCTGGAAGCCTACTTCGCCGTCCAGCCGAGGCCGTCCGGTGAGAAAATCGCAGCCATTGCCGAAAAGCTGGATTTGAAGAAAAACGTGGTGCGCGTCTGGTTCTGCAATCAACGTCAAAAACAAAAACGTATGAAATTTGCCGCTCAACAACACTGACAATCAAATAATACAGCCACACAATTAGGTATAGTTAGTAGTGTAACACCATCAATGACTGGCCACGGTTCGGCGGGATTCGGATACTGATAGTCGTTTATGACGGCAGCGGCGGCGGTTAACACGGCGGCGGCATCAGCAGCAGCAGCGGCAGCAGCGGCGGCAGCGGCAGCAGCAGCAGCAGCGGCAGCAGGAGCAGGAGCGTTACCGGGAGCGGGATCGGTAGCCGGGACGGTAGCCGGTCCGGTTACGGGATCGGTACTGGGAGCAGGAGTAACATCTCAACTAGGACACCAACAGCAGCCACACCACCAGCAGCAGCAGCAGCAGCATCAGCAGCAGCAGCAGCATCAGCAGCAACATCAACAGCCACAACACACAGCATCGCATGCAACATCCGCGTGTCACATGCCCCTCACGGGCGACTATTACCTATAGTGATTCTGACTCCTGACCAAGGACACTGACTCATGATTCCTGATTCCTGATTCTTGATTCTGATACCGATTTCGATCAGTATATATATAAATATAGATTTCGCCAGCGATTTGCAGCAGCGGCAGCATCACCACAACCACTACAAACTACAAACAGCCGAGAAAGAGTCCTTCTTCTTCACTTCTCTCTATATTTCACTCAGTAAAAAAGTTAAAGAAGAAAACGTAAAAAAACAATAACAAACATTACTAATAATAGCAGCAAAATACACGCAACTATAACATAGTCCCCCCCCCTCATCCCCATTTCCACTAATTTTCCTCAATTCAAAACCTACCACCCTCCTACACTCCCTAATAAGAAGAGAACGTGAAAACTCTGAAATATAGCAAGAAGAAATTGCAAATAATAAAACAAAACAAAAAAAAGAGAGAAAACGCTATAAAAAAAAGAAAAGAAAACATGCAACCAAGAAATACAAGAATTTTTTTAGGAACGAATAATGAAACAATGGACCAACATATCAAATGCAATAATTTATTGAATTGTATAAAAGAAAAAGGTAAGCAAAAGATTAAGAAACGGATGGTTAATGCACCGAGAAAAATTCTTATTTGAAATACTCCTTTTTTTTGATATAGTTATATATATATAATTTCTACTTATTTAAGCACAAATTATAATAAAACATCTAAAGCTTAGGCTGAAATTTGCAAACACAAAAAAATATTAGGCATTTCTTAAATAATTCAAATATTTCAGAAAGGATCTTGTTTTCTAAGTTTTTATTGTAAAACTTTAAAGAATTTTAAAATCCTTCAAAAGCTGTCTGAAATGAGTCAAATTTTTGATATTCTGTTTAAATATATTATATTTTTTTTAGTTTTTATTTTATAACAATTTCATGAAAATTTTTTATTTTTTGTATGTAAAACTTTTAAGAATTTTAAAATCTTTCAAAAGCTTTTTGAAATTTTGCAATAAAATCTTTGAGATTCAGTGTAAATCTGTTATATTTGTGTTAGTTTTTATTTTATAACATTTTTATGAACATTTGTTATTTATAAATATTTTTTGTATGGAAAACTTAGAAGAATTTTAAAATCCTTCAAAAGCTGTTTGAGATTCAGCGTAAATCTGTTATATTTTTATTAGTTTTTATTTAATAACATTTAAAACACAAGTTTAGGGTTTTTCTTTCTGATTTTGATATCTGTATATATCCTTTTTTTCTCTGTGCATTCTCAGCCACCTTTCGGCAGTTTTAAGCGAAAATAAATTGACCAAACAAAGCCATTTATTTGTATTTCTCTTTCATCCTCTCCTTTACCCACTTGTTTCCCTTTTTTCAGAACAAAAATGAGCAAAAAAAAAAAAGGAAGAACAAATTGAGATGATAAATCAATTGAACAACACACGACGGGCCTTCCCCCCTCTCTCTATCTATCTCTCTTACCAGGAAAGAAGAAAGAAACCCCTCCACTCCAAAATCTGCTACTGCCCAAGAACAAGGATAAACACACACACACCCACACACACACACCAAACACATACACAGCAACACACACATCTACAAAGACCAAAAAAACGAATGCCAAGAAATTGCTTCAAGTGATCCGATAATAAGAATCTAAGCTTATAAATCTAAGGGAAACATGGCAAAACGAGAGGAGATACTGGAGGAAACAGCAGCAGCAGCAGGAGCAGCAGCAGGAGCAGCAGGAGCAGGAGCAGCAACAAACACACACAACACACACAACACACACCACTCACTTGCGATATTGCATATTAGCCACTCTGTATATAATACTATATACAATATAGAGAACTTTGATTCGATTGTAAATACCAGCCGCACACGTAGCCAAAACAAAAAAAGGAAAATTAAAATTAAAGAAAAGGACAATGATGATTTTTCAGCTAGCTTACCGTAGATCCAGAGAACTAGGCCAAAAGGATAAAAGGATAAAAGAGTAGCCCCGAACCCATGACCCCCATATTTCCAAGAGAGAACAGCAAGTTAAGAGCATAATTTAATCCTTTTTTTTGTCTAATTATAAGTAAACTAATGCAAAACTAAATAAATGCAAAACCAAAGGCATAAGAGTTAGCAGCAACTGTGGAGATATTGCAACGAATTTAAAATGTTGCCAAACTAAACTAAAAACTAAAGCGGAAAGACACATATATATATAGATATATATATAGAAAGCCACTCTATGACAACTATGCATAAAACATATGAATATATATATAGTATATATATTATATATATAAAGAATTTTAAAAAAATTATATACAATACATACAATTTTTTGTGTTTTTTTTTGTTTTGTATAATTTAGCACATTTTATAGTTTTAACTAGAATTGTACATATAAAAATAAAAGGTTATAGTATATAGCGTGCGTGTGAATGATTTTGAATGAGTAGCCATAAATAAATACAAAAAAAAACATAAATAAAACAAAAAACAACAAGAAAAGCGAAACAACCCAAGTCAAGACAAGCGCGAAATTCAATAATAATTTAAAAACAAAATTAAGGAAAGCTAAACAAAAACAAAAATAAAAAATAACTCATAGTTTTGTATCGAAACAACATTTGTGCCGACAAATTAGTGCATAAAGCGAAAAATGTAAACAAAACATTGAATTTTTTTCATAAAAGCGCATAATAATAATTATAAAAAATTATAATAGCAAACCAAAACAACAAACAAGCTCATAACTACATTTAAATTTAATTTTAGTAGTTTCTAGACACAAGAAAAAACCAAAAAACAAAAAACAAACCAAATACTGTAGCATGAAAATCAATTGATTGCAGGAGGAGGAGGAGAGATATAAGTAAATAATAAAAATGCAGCGAGACAAGCAAAAAAAATATATGAAAATATATAAAAAAGTGTTTTCTTTTACACATATATCATATATATAGTGTATATTCTATGCTTTATCAGGAAACACTCTTCTTGAACTCTTCAAAATTTGATAACAAAACAAAAACCAGATACTTTTCATTTCAATTTTGCACGCGTTTAAAGTAAAGTTAAATCTTTATTAGATTTCTTTGTGTTCTTAGATTTTTACAAATAACTTGTGTGTTTCTCCTGGACTGCCTGCCTGCCTAGACCACCTTGTAGCGCCCCTTGTTGAAGACATGGTGGGCAGAGCTGAGCTTCAGCAGCTCCTCCTTGATGAGACGCGTTATCTCACGCTTGGCCTTCTGCACGGCCAGCTCGCTGCAACTCTCGATGGCCAGGTAGAGTTTCCTTTCGCCATCTGGCGGATTCTTGCCCTGCGGCACATAGGTGCCGCGCACGGTGAGACCTGCCTCCGAGTACTCGGAGATCTGGGCGAGGGCCTCCTTGGAGGTCACCTTCCAGCGGGCCTGCTGGGGGAAATCGTTGATCTCCAGCTCCTCCTCGTATTTGGTAAACGAATTGGTATTGCCGCCGCCAATGGTGCCCAGGGTCTCCTCATCCTCCTTGGGCTGATAGTTGAGCTTGTTGTTCAGCTTGGCGGCCATCTGTTCGGCCACCGTTCGTGCCGTTAGCAGCGGCGGCGGTGGTGCGCCCGGGACATGCTGTCCCTTTAGCAGCGGCTCCACCACCGTCACCGTGCTCTTTGTGTCCAGATTCTTGCTGCTGTTGATCTTCGAGGCCAGGCGCTTGGCCAACTCCAGCTTATCCGAGCTGAGCGCTGCTCCGCCAGCTGCTCCAGCCGCTGCACCAGCAGCTGGGGCGCCAGGTACAGCGGCTGCTGATGCCGCTGCAATGGCCATATTGGCAGCAGCAGCTGCGGCAGCCGCCGAGGCGAGAGCCACATTGCCACCGGAAGCGGCAGCAGCAGCCACCGCAGCGGCAGCCGCCGCCGCAGCTGTGGCCGTGGCCGACGTGTCCTTCACCGTACGCTTGGCAGCAAATATCTGTTCGATCTGCTGGTCGATATCCTGCTCGATGTCCTCCTCATCATCGGAGTCGGCCAGACCCAGGGCGGCCTTCTGCAGCTTCTTGCTCTCCTTTACCGCATTGAACTCCTGCTCGTCGAACTTGAAGCCCTTGCCGCTGAAACCGCCGCCGGTGTGCACGGTTTTGCCCTCGGCCTCCTGGGCGGCCTTGTACTCCGTCCACAGTGTTTGCAGCTCGGCGGGAATCAGACTGCCGGACAGGTCCAAAGCGCGAATCACATCGCCGGCATAGCGCGATTGTTCTGGCGTGATGAAAGTGAAGGCGCTGCCCTTCTTGCCCGCTCGTCCAGTGCGGCCACATCTGCCGGAGGAAAACGAATTTAATTAAAGGTCTAAAGAGCCAAAGGGCTCCAAGTTTTCAGTGCCTCACCTGTGCACATAATCCTCGTAGTGATTGGGCACATCGTAGTTGACCACCAGGATGAGATCCTTAACGTCCAGGCCACGTGCCGCCACCGAGGTGGCTATCAGCAGCCGCACCTTGCCCGACTTGAAGTCTATGATGGTGGAGTCGCGATCGAACTGATCGATGCCGCCGTGCAGGCTCATGCACGGATAGGAGGCCTTCATGAGGTCGCGCAGCAGGCTGTCGGCGTTCTCCTGCTTGTCCACAAAGACGATAATGCTACCAGCCTCCTGGTAGATGCCCAGCAGCTCCAGAAGCTTAAAGAATTTGGCATCATCGTTCAGGATGACGACATTCTGCTCGACATCCTTGCAAACCACCGACCTACCGCCGACAATCACCTCGATGGGTTTCTTGAGGATGCGGCGAGCCAATGCCTCCATTTGGCGGGGGAATGTCGCACTGAACATCACCGTCTGTCGATCGGGGCGCACGTTGTCGATGATGCGCATCACCTGCGGCTCGAAGCCCATGTCGAACATGCGATCCGCCTCGTCCAGGACCACGTAGGTGACACGTCGCAGGTTCGTAACGCGTCCCGAGTTCGCCGCCAGCATATCGATCATGCGACCCGGCGTGCACACGAGTATCTCAGCGCCGCGCTTCAGTTCGGCAATCTGCTCGGAAATCCCCGTGCCGCCGTAGACACAGACCGGACGCAGGCCCAGCGACTTGCTAAACTTGCGTATGTCCTTGCCAATCTGCATGCAGAGTTCGCGCGTGGGCGCCATTATGATGGCAATGGCGCCATCGCCATCCTCGAGGCTCGGCTGGTCCAGGATGTGCCTAAACATTGGTAAAATGAATGCCAACGTCTTGCCACTGCCGGTTTTAGCAATACCTATCAGATCCCGTCCGGACATGATGGCCGGTATGGCCTGGCACTGGATAGGCGTGGGCTTCTCGAAGCCCAGCTTGCGCAGCACATCCATCTCCTTCTTGCTGACACCGCACTGGGCCCAGGTCTGTGGGGAAAGGATACGTCATATATATATCAGTTATGTATTGGGGAAAATCATCATCAAATCTTGCTGTTTCTGGGATTTCCACTCACCTTGATGGGCTTGGGACAACCTTTGCCCTTCACCTGTACCCCCTCCAGCTCTGTGCGATATTTCTCCACATCGCCCGCGGTCATGCGCCCCAGCTCCGGCACCTCCACATAAAAGTTCTTGCGGAAGGGAGCATAGCTAACCGAGGAGTGATCGATTTTGGCCAGCTCCTTGCGATGCTTCATCGCCAGATTGACGGCCGTGTCGCGTATATCCTCCAGCTCGTCCTCGCTGGAGTATTCCAGACTGTCCATATTCTGTTCGATCAGCTCGCCCTTCTTCGCCGTCGCCGTCTTCTTCTTGGCCACGCCCGTGAGGATGACGACGCCCTGGGTCTTGGTGGGCGGATTCACAAAGTTGTTGACGCGGCGCATCTCATTGTTGACCTCCTGCATGTAGGCGTCCAGCGGATCTATATCGTCCTCGGGGTCGGCTTCCGCTTCGCCTGGCGGAGCAGCTTCAGTCTCCGGCGGCGCTGGTTCGGTTGTGGCTTCCGGTTCCGGCTTTTTCTCCATCACAGGTTCCTGCTTAACATCATCATCGGTCTCCATTTTAAGGGGAGCTGCGGGAGCGGGTTCAGCTGGCCTTGGCTCCGGCTGGGTCTCCCTCTTCACCTCCTTGTGCTCAGGTGCGGCGGCAGGTGTCTCCTTCTTGAGCTCCGCCTCGGTTTTGGGCGTGAAGCCCATGCCCAGCTTGGCGCCGAATGCCTTGCCGAAGGTGGGTCGCTTCATCGGCGAGAACTTTGTTTCGACGGCATCGTCGTCGAAGCGCTTGCGGATGCTATGGAATTTCGATGGCGGCGAGTCGGGCTCGGCATCCTTCTTGCCGCTGTCCAGCGGCGAAGCGTGGTTGCTATCATCCTCCTCGGACTCATCCTCCAAGCTCCACTTCTTGGCGGTTTTCACTGCAGCCGGCGCCACTGCCGGCGCCTTGGTATCGCGCTTGCGTTCAGCCCGCCAGCGTTCGATGCGCTCGCGGCGCTTGATCATCTCCTGCTCGAGGCGACGCTGCTGCTCCTCCTTGTCGATCTCCTCCACCTCCTCGTCCGAAGAGCTGGACGAGGGTACCGGTATGACCAGTGGTGCCGCGACGGCCGGACGTCTGCCATCGGACTCCCGGTCCCGCTGGCGTTCACGATCGCGCTCCTTCTCCCGGTCGCGTTCCTTTTCCTTTTCGCGCTCGCGCTCCTTTTCCCGCTGTCGATCGCGATCCCGATCCCGATCTCTGTCAAGGCGTCTGCAAATGGAAAAGGTAAGCTGTAGTCATGCATTCTAAATGGCTTAATGGCCACTCACTTGTCTTTGTCGTAATCCTTGGACCTAGAACGCTTCCTGCGCTTGTCATCCCGCCTGCCGCGCTCGCTGGCCGAATCCTTGCCACGCTTACGATCCTCCCGGCTGCTACGGGAACTCCCAAAGCTGCTGCCGCCTCCGCTTCCGCCACCATTGCGGGATTTTCCCATGTCATAGTCCCTGCCGCGATTATCCCGATCCCTGTCTCTGTCCCGCTCCCTGTCCCTGTCCCGCTCCCTATCCCGGTCCCGCTCGCGCCTGTAAAATGCGGCTATTATTATTGAAAAATATTTGAAAGTAAAATGTGGAAAACTTACCCGGAACTCTTAGACATTGCGGATTTGTTGGTGTCCGGGGACGCCGGTTTACCGCAGACACGTCTCCCACTAACGGATGCTGGCTTATCGATGCCTATCCACTGGCTTTCTCTTCGCAGAACAGCCAAAATGTCGTAATTCAAACCTTTTTATTGAGGTTTTGTCAAATTTTCACTTGCAATCCGGCATCAGCTTTTTTCTTGTTTTTTTTTCTTCTTTTTTGTGAACTTGCTGTCCACTAGAGCTGGCACACACATCGATATCATAATCGATAACATATCAATAACAATTTACCCATTTTTTGGTATTTAAAAAAAATCTAGTATTTTTTTAACTCTAATTTTATGAATTATTTTATTTTAACAACAATGTAAAATATTTATTCCATTTGTTGGACACACATTTATAACAACGAGAAAAACTCTGGATCAGAGTTAAGAGCCTTTCGTAGAACGAAAATCGAAGAGCTTGGGTATCACATCGCCGCACTTGGCGGATATCTTGATGTCCGCCAAATGATCGGCCCGCGTATCTCCTATATTGACTATGGCCACCGGCAGCTTGAGATCCTTGGTCTGCAGCACAATCCGGTATCCGGAAAAGACCAGGAGACTGGAGCCGAGCACCAGCAGGCCATCGCTGGTGTACACCATCTCCGCGATCTTATCCAGTCGCGCCCTGGGCACCGAGTCCCCAAAGAAGACAATCTCGGGCTTCAAATCACCGCTGCACTGGGGGCAGGCGGGAATATGGAAGTTGTCGATGTATTCCGCAGGTATCTCCACATCGCCATCGGGCCGGATCATGTCGGGGGCGTCCTTAAAGGCCGGATTGAGGGAGGCGAGGATGCTCTGGAACTCGTGACGATCGATGCGGTACTCGCAGGACAGACACTTGACCACAAAGCCACTGCCATGCACCTCCATTACGTTCCGGCTGCCCGCCTTCGTGTGCAGTCGATCCACATTCTGGGTGACCACAGCCTGGACGCGCTCCTCCCGCTCGAATCTGGCCAAAGCATGGTGCGTGGCATTGGGCTGGGTGGCGGAGAACGTGGGCCAGCCCACAAAATTTCGGGCCCAGTAGCGTTTGCGGATCGCCGACGATTTCACGAACTCCATGTGCTGCACCGGCTTGTGATTGGACCGGGCGTAGAGTCCAACGCCCTTGGAACGGTAGTCGGGAATGCCTAAAATGGATTATTTTAATTATTATGCTTGCACGAATGCATTAAACACGAGATAATCACCCGATTCCGTGGAGATTCCCGCGCCTGTCAAAACCAAAACATTCGGTTTGGACAGCAGGAAATCCTCTAGCCGCTTGATGTCATCCACCACCGCCGGATTGTGCTGTGGCACATATTGCTGCCGGGCGGTGCTGCTCCTTAGAGCGGTGCTGCGGAACCGCAGCAGGCTGCCCACGCGCATTGAGGACTTGCTTTAATTTTTTATTATTTTGTTAATTTTGCACTTGTTACCGCATCAGTGTGACCCTAAAGCGTGGCCCTGCGGCAAATACTAAATAAAATTGCTGGGCAATGTTACCAGTCCGCTTGCGCACGTGTTGAGTTGAGCGCCTTTCAGCCGCATAAACAAATTGTCGAAAGCTGAAAAACAAAGGAGTTTTCAATAAAAACAGCATGCCGCCAGACATTGAGATCATCGTAGGCACCTATAATGAGTACCTGCTGGGCTACCAGATAACGGCGCCCGAGGACGACGGCGAGAAGTCCAACAAACTGCAACTGAAGCAAACGTTCGCAGACAAATCGCACGCCGGACCCATTAAATCCGTGGCTGTCCATGGTCACTGGGTGGCCACCGGCGGCAATGATGATCGCATCTTCATCTACGACATGCGCACCCGAAATCAGTCCCAGATCCTGCTCTCGCACGCTGGCACGGTGAACACGCTGACCTTTTCGCCGGATTTAACGCACTTGATCTCGGGCAGCGCCGATGGCCACATGATCGCCACCCGCGTGGCCAACTGGGCCACCGAGGGCGACTGGCGCAAGGCCCATGCCGGCAAGCCCGTCACCCACATCAGCTGCCATCCCAGCAGCAAGCTGGCCCTGTCCCTGGGCGGCGATCAGGTGCTCAATACCTGGAATCTGGTCAAGGGCCGTGTGGCCTACAAGACGAACCTAAAGAGTAAGAAAACGCTGGGCACTGCGCCGGAGTGCCTGTCCTGGTCGACGAGCGGCGATCACTTCACGCTTAGCGGCCCACTTGTGCTCGAAATTTGGGAAATCAAGAACGCCAATGTGGTTAGGCGCGCCAAGACGCCGGCCAAACCCATCTGCATCAGCTGGCTGGATGCCGAGCAGTGTGTGGCTGGCCTGGAGAACGGCAGCATTGCCTGGATATCGCTGGAGGACGATTTAGAGGCAGCAGTGAGTGTGATTATCTCATCATGATCATTACTTTTGTATTAATACAACTTTCCTCTCTTCCTGCAACAGCCAAAACTCATGCCTGCCCACGAGTTGCGTGTGAAGGCCATGGCCTATTTGAACGAAACACTGGTCACCGTCTCCAGGTGAGTTTTCCTCGGCAAATAAACCAGCAGCAGCAGCAGCAGCCTATTCACACTCTTGTCTTATATCGTTTAGCTCTGGTGAGATCAAAGTCTGGCGTTGTAGTCTCGACAGTCGAGAGCTGGGGGAGCTGGCTAGCACCAACATCGACTGTCGTCCCACCGGCCTGGGTCTGCTGGATCTCAGCAAGTTCGACAATGCCCGTGGCCAGACGAAGCGCATCAAGGTGGAAGACAAGCAAGCGGCTAAAGCGCAGACCAGTCAGGCCGCAAAGGTTCCGGCCCCGCGGGGCGTCGTGGTCATCGAGTATGAACAGGACGAGAAGGCTGCAGTTGAAGCGAAACCCAAGAAAATCCCCATGCAGAAGCAGCCCAAGAAGGCGGCGCCAGAACCCGAGGAAGAGGAAACCAGCGAAGACAGCAATTCGGATGGGGAGGAGGATAGCGAGGAGGAGCTCTCCGACAGCGACAGTGAAGCCTCCAGTGACGCTGGCAACCGGCGAAGGAAGCCAACGAAGAGGAAGCAGCCGCCAGCCACACCAACCGCCCAGCGAAGGGGCAAGCAGCTGAAAAAGAAATGAAAACAAGTTAATTGGATTTCCTTTACGCGTTATGACTGTCAATAAAGTTGAATTAATTCTAAAATTGGATCTAAATTCTTGATTTAAGGAGAAACTCCCCTGACTGGGTTATACATCTTTCTGGGTCTGGGAAATAAAACTAAATTCGAAATAATTATGGAAAACGTTTGCGTGTCAAAAAAATACTATCGAAATCTTTATTAGACATTAATTAGCTTGATAACATTATTAACAATTTGAATTTGTATACAGTAGAGGGAGCTTCAGGCCTTCGGCTCCCAAATCAACAATAACTTCATGTTTTCATTTTCATTTTGTTTAGCAGAGCAGTGCTAGGGGGGTAGAGGAAGGCGGCACAGAGCATTCTTTCTATCTATTTATCCATCTCTCATGGGGCCAGGAAGTAGTGTAAAAGGTTTAGGTAAATGCGTTCCAGCAGCGGCCACAGGTGCTCGGCCAGAAACTGGATCAGGTGTCTGAGCGGCGGGCAGAGTGTGCACATGTAGTTCGTGAGGGCGTCCAGCACGCGGACGAGGGCCATGGGTCAGTTGCTGTCGCTGTTGTTATTCCGCTCCAGCTGGATGCAGCAGATGCTTCCAGCGCTGTTGCTGTCGTCCTCGTCGCGTCCGTCCGGCCCCAGTCCGTAGCAACCATCCTCGCGCCGCTGGCAGGCATATGTCCAGGCCATGGGCTCCTCGAACTTGTCCAAATGCGCTGCATTGAGATACGCGTACAGGCGGGGATGATCGAGATAGGCGGAGCAGGCATAACACCACACGGACAGGTCGCTCAGGCTCAGGGCCAGTGGATGGTCCGAGCACAGGGAGTGCATCTGCATGTGCTCGTTCACGTAACGCCCACAGGCCACCGTCCGACAGCTCAGACACACCCAGTTCTCCGCCAGCGAATCGCACTCGCTGCACGCCGCCTTTGTGTTTATTGCTGTAAAGATTATATTAGAAATAAATCAAATAAAGCTTAGATATGTGCAAGAAGCATGCGAAATCATCGGCATAAATAACTTGGAAGCAACAACAAGCCAAAAAGAAGAAAAAGAAAAGCGATCTAACCGGCTTTATAAACAAAATTGCTGAGAAAAAAAGCAGAGAAGCTAAACGAAACTGATGAGGATCGGGGATCTTACTTAGCGGCGTCTCCTCCGGTCGCAACAGGCTCAAGTGCGGGCACGTCTTGAGCGGGTACACGGCGAACATCTCATTCTTCTCGAGGGCCTGAGAGAGCCCCGCCCCAGGCAAGGATCAAAGACAAGATGAGTTTAATTTTGTTGTTTTTTCAGACATAATGGTGCCATGGAAATGAGGGAGACAACGAGAGAGAGAGAGAGAGAGGGAGAGACAACCAATTAGCTGACGGATGATGGATGGATGATCTGTGATTCGTCATACCTCCTTGTGGTCTGCCATGTACTCGGTAAGTGTCTTTACCTTGACTTTGGGCTTGCTCCCGCTGGGCCGGTCCTCGCCGCAGCCGGTCCGATCGCCTTCGGCTCCGCCTGTTGCACGCGGAACGCTGTCATTTGTAATATTCAACTGCCGCAAGGAGGCAGTAAGAAAATCCTCGTTGTTATTCTCGCCCACGAACGGCTTACAGGGCAGCCGTTGGCGCACAAACTCCAGCGATCGCCAGTGCTGGCTCTGCACCTGTACGCACGCCTGCAATGTCTCCACACAGCTCTGGAAGGCCACAGTTGGCGGTTTCTGCAGTGCCATTGCCCCCAGCTGAGGCGTGGGCACTGGATCGCCCAGCAACGTCTTTGTGCTCATGGTCATTGCGTACGAAATGGAATTCACATTGTAGCCACCCTCCAGGCAGACGATAATCTTGCCACCGGCCAGCGCCGAGAGCCAATGGGTGAGCAGACCGTAGCCCTCGGGCGTGACCTTACAGCCGCCCAAAGGATCGCCGATGGCAGCATCAAAGCCGGCCGAAACCAGCACCAATTGGGGATTGAACTCGTAGGCAATGGGCATGATGAGCTGCTGGAAGGCCAGCGCATACTCCAGGTCGCCCATGCCCTTCTGCAACAAAAAGCAGAGATAACAAAAGGGATATTAGAAGGGGCAGCAAAACAATGATAATGATAATTATTTTAATAAGGAGCAGCACCCACCTTGTTCCAGGGTATATTCACATTGAAGCCCCTGCCCGCTCCCTTGCCGACCACATCGAAATTGCCATCCGGCCCCTTGGGGAAGAAGGCGCCGTGCTCGTAGCGATGCACACTGATGTACAGCACCTTTGGGTTCGACTCGAAGATGTGCTGCGTGCCATTTCCGTGATGTACATCCCAGTCGACGATGAGCACACGCTCGAGGCCAAAGTCCCGGATGGCGTACTGTGCGGCAATGGCCACGTTATTGAAGATGCAGAACCCATGCGGCTGATCCGGCTCAGCATGATGGCCTGGCGGCCGGACATTGCAGATGCCGCTGCGCGATTCACCGCGCAGAACACTCTCCACCGCCTGCAGAACGGATCCGGCGGCCAGGGTGGCGCAATCGAAGGTGCGCGGATGCAGATACACCGAGTTGTAGTCCCCACCGAGCTTATGCAGTTCCTCCGGATCGCGACCGAGCAGCCGGCGCACGGAATTCACATGGGAACGTGTGTGGGCGAGGCAAACCTCATCTGTGGTTGCACTCCTGCCCGCTGGCAGCTGCTTCATCCTTGCCAGCAAGGCGTACTCCTCGTGCATCCGATGGATGTGCAGGATGCGCGACGGCTGCTCCGGATGCCCCGGATCATGGAGATTCGAGTGCTCCAGCATCTGGGGATCGTAGGCATAGCAAACCCGGATCGGTGGCACCGATAACTTCGTCTCCGTGCGCAGCACCTGCAAGCGGGTCAAGTACCGGGCCTTCTTCTCCGGCGGCAAAGGGATGGCCGTGTCGCGCGTGGGATAACGATCCACGGGCGGCGGTCCGCCCATCCAAATGCGAACAATCTGATGCAGATCGTTTTCCTTCTCCCCATCCTGGGCGGTCAGCTGGGTCAGCTCGTCCACTTCGTACGTTCGCTGGAGCTGCAGGCAACGCCAGTGCGGCCTGTGCAGACAGATGCAGCTGAGCAGGGCCTTGGCCAGCTCGGGACGCGGCAGGGCCAGTGGCTCCACAAGCGGCGGGCAGGGATCTCCGAGCAGCGAGCGAAGCGTTAAGGCGGCACCCTCGGCCAGGGAGTCCAGGCAGTAGCCACCCTCAAGGACAACAGCTACACGAGAATCGGCCAGCCGGAGTAGCGGGTTCAGCAAGTGAGGATAGCAGGCCGGAGTCACCTCCATTTCGCCCTCGGGACAGCCCAGGGCGGCATCATAGCCGGCGGAGACGATGATCAGTTCGGGCTGGAATTCCAGGGCCACGGGCAGCAGCAGCTGCTGGAAAATGGCCAAGTAATCGCCATTCGTCATCCCAATGGCATTCAGGGGGACATTGAAGTTGTAGCCAGTGCCAGGACCGGATCCTATGGCATGGTAATCGGACTCCTTGAGGTGCGGCCAAAAGGTGCCATTCTCGAAACGATGTATGGAGAAGTAAACCACCCTGAAATCATCGTTAGGTGAGATCTCTGCAATGCTGTAAGGCTCGGCTCTCTTTCCCCACTCACCTGGGATCGTTGTAGAAGAACCGCTGCGTTCCCTGCCCATGATGGACGTCGTAGTCAATGATCAGGATGCGCTGCAGCTTGTGCACATCCAGGGCGTGCTGGGCAGCCAGGGCCACATTGTTGAAGAAGCAATAGCCATTGAATTCGGCCTTCATGGCATGATGACCCGGCGGCCGGATAATAGCCATGCCATTCTGCGCCTTGCCAGCGACAAGTTGATCCACCAGCTCGATGGTGGAGCCGGTGGCCAGCAAGGAGAGCTCAAAAGTGGACTAAAGGCAGGAGAGGAGGCAAGAGAATGAGAGAGATTAGGAGGTTATCAACACAGGGTGTAATCTTGGCAAAAACCTTATCTAAAACTCAATAATAAACACAACACAGTGCGTTTCATACGAATAGAAAGATAGAGAGCAGATAGCAGAGATTGATTTGCTGCACAAGCTCAAGAAGTATACATAATTTAATCAGAAATTATAAATATTCCCTACAGATAAACCTCAAGCTCACGTTAATTCAATTTTTACCAATTATTTCACACCGAATACATAACTATAAAGCCTGAGAGCGTAACCCTAAACTTTAAACAATAAAAATAAGCAATCTAATCTGCATCAATTTGCGTTTTGCCTCAAGCAGCAAGTGAACTAGAAACTGCGCCATCTTCCCAGGCAATCAAGCGTCAAATAATCAGGTAATTAAGCGCTGAGGTACCTGGTACCTGGCACCTGAGCCCTCCCAGCCTTAAATCCACTTGCTCACCGGATGAATGTAGATTGAATCGTAGCGGGAGCTCAGCTCCTCCATACGCTCATCGTCGCGTATGCCAGAGGTTTGCTTGAGCCGCTCAAAGTGCTCCTCGGTGTGCAGGCGCAGGATCTCCTCCTTGGTGGCGGCCCTAGAAGGCAGCTGGTTGCATCTTTCCACCAGGTTCAGTTCGCGGCAACTGAAAAAGCAATAAAAAATTAATAAGAAAATAATGAAATATTAAGTATTTAAGACAGACCGCTCCAGGACGCGTGTGAAGCGCTCGGGACACTCGTAATGCTCCTTGTCCCACAGACAGCAGTGCTGGCTCATGGTCTCGTCATAGATCAGAGCCGTGGGTCCTCGCACCAATCCCTTGGCATTCATGGCCTGCATTTAAACGGGCTTAAACTCATTAGTAAACTATAAGAATATAAGAGCAGCTTACGTTCTGAAATATATCGGTCACCGTCTCCTGCATGGCCATGCCGCTGTCCTGATTCTTGAGCATATTCCGCGCACGACGTTTCGCCTCCAAGAGCGCTGTGCTCGGTTTGCCAGCCTTTCGCTGATCGCCGGCATTGCTGCTGTTCCCGCTGCTGCTGCTGCTGCTGTTCCCGCTGCTGCTGCTGCCGCTGTTGCTGTTCCCGCTGTTGCCGATCATTCCAGCTGCTGTTGCCGCCGTCGTACCGCCAGCGGCCGACTTGGACTTGACCATGGAGCGAGTCTGGATCTTTGCCTGCTGGGCGAGGCGTCGCGTGACGATGGGCGGGCTCTGTGGATAAATGAAGTCTTGAATACACAGAGAGAGGAGAGAGAGAGAAGGGGGCTAAGATGCACTGATTATTTTCAATATAATTGGATCTCCTCGTTAGGCATAAGAAAATATTAAACTTCGTTTGGAAGCCAGAAATCAAATCGAAAATTAACGAAACAAAAATGTCAAAGCACCAAGATTACGACTGTTGACATACTTTTGGGGCCTTTGATTACAGCCTAAAACTAATCTTGGTACAGTGCAGACTCGCTAAGGGGTAAAAACAAAAAAACAGATAATTCAAAAACCTGCATTTATGCTTTATTTTTCTGAATTTTATAAAGCTAAAAGGGAAATCTAATTAAAAACTTATAGTTTTCAGTTAAGCAGGTTTCACTGCACTTGTACTGTTTACATTCATTACACAGTAAAAAAAAATATCATACTTTTGGTACAGTTTGAAAACTTTGACAAGTTGAACGAATCCTTGGGTTTTTTTTTAACTGTAACCTTCCCAAGTGCTTGTGTGTGTGTGTGTGCCTGGAAGGCAACCAACTGCTGGCCACGAAGTTTGAACGGGAACTGCGGCTGGGAAGCCAGCTTGAAGCATGGAACATGGCCAAGCCAGCGGGTTGTTTGGCTGCGGCGCGAGTGGGAGTTGTTGCCATTGCCGCTTTTGGCCACAGCCACTCCAAAAAGGCGGCAGCGGGCAGCACCTACTTACCATAATGTGTGTGTGTGTGTGTGTGTGCGAGACCGAATTCGAAATCCGATTCGGAAACTGGAGGAGGAGGGGCGGCCTGATTCACAGCTGTGGTGGGCGTCCGTTGTAGCCGCGGATAATACTTTCTTGCCTTTTCCTTCGGCTCCCGTTCCTTTTATTATCGATTCTTTTTCAGTTTTCTTTTATAATTAGCCGTTTTGTGTGTGCTATAAATTATGCCTACTTTATTTCTATCTCGCTTTCGCAATCCCTACGAGTGTGTATGCATGTGTGTGTGTGCGAGTGTGTGTGTATTTGCGCTTCAGTTGCTTTGACTTTTTGTTGTTGTTATTGTTATTGTTATTCCTCTTCTGCCTATTATTTTGCCCCGTTTGTTCTTGTAATTCCACTGCACTGAACAACAAAAACTATATTTGTCTCACGATTCGCTTTACAGTTAACAGTTGCAGTTGCAGTTGGCAGTGTAAGGCAGCATTTCGCGAATCGCGATTTTTAATAAGAAGAAGAGCAAACGAAGATGCAGCAGAAAGGCAACAGCAACAGCAACGGCCACAGATACAACCAGAACCTGAAACCGAAATCTCGCGCACACATACACACCGTGAGGCAGCTCTTGAAGGGAGTAGTGGGTGGGAGCGATGTGCAGCTGGGAGCCGAAGACGCGCGCGGGCGGCATAGAATACGTTCGGCGAAATGTTTGTGTCACGTCTTCTTCTTGCCGCTTACATGAGAACAGATGTTAGGCCGATAGGCACAACTTGTTGATAATCGCCGGAATCGATAGTTGTAACGATTTGGAAAGGAATTAAGAAAACGTATCTTTTATGAATGAAAATAATACAGGAATATATTGAAAATGGATTTATTGTACTCGCTACTGTATAAGCTTTATTAATTTCATAATTTATTTCAATTTTGATGAAAACAAAAAACATCGTATTGAAACGCAGAACAGGGCGCTTTGTTCTATACGCATCAAAGCGGATTCGTACAAAATGTATTGATAAATAAAAAATTTGATTTTTAATTAAAAAGGAACAATTTATGCAATGTATTTATGGAAAAACGGAAATTTCAATCTCGGATTACTTTGGTGACTTTAGTTTTTTTTAACTTTGAATATATATTTCAATGTTAAAAAAAAATAATAATGATAATGTATGTGTAATTAAATTTATAAGAATAATAATAATAATATTAACAATTAAATTAATAATTCGAATTATACGGTGAATCCGAAATGAACAGTTCGGATAACATGTCTAAGTTTAATGATTTAATTGTAAATAAATATTTAAACATTTCAATATATTAGACACAATTTATTAACAAAATAAATACAAAATCGTTTTCCCTGTTTATATTCGATCAAGTATGTTTTATAAAAAATCTCGGAGTCATGGATATAATAAATGAAGTAAATATAAAAACAGTAATTAAAATGAAATCAATTTGTGCGAAATTAAAAAGAAAAAGTTAAACTACTAGGCAGCAACTGAAATCAACAAAGTAACTGTATTTAAATCTTAATTGACAGAAAACTGAAACTAGAGATATTTGATTATAATATTGAATAAAAGTTATACAGCTTTATAAAAGTAATTTGAAACATTCCCCTTTTTGGTTAGAAGGGTTATATAATTTTTTTACGTTTTTGGATTTGCATAAAAAATAATTTTACTATAAAATTAAGAATTTACTTAGTTTTTGATGTAGTAAAAACACCGATAGTCGGCAAAAAACATTGCCGTTTCCAACAATATCACGATTCTTCCGTTTATGTTCTACCACCTCTAAGCATTCACTTTTATCGATCCGCTTTCGCCTTACCATCGATCAAGTGCCATCTCTGGCAACCCGCCAAATAACGACCTTCGATTTTATGCTGTGCTCGCCGCATTGTTTACCTCTGTGGATTCCGCGTCCATGCTGCCCTTCGTCGAGGAGCACGTACCGGAGCTGCTTCTGCAGCGATCGCGCATCGCCTTCACATGCAACCTGCACCTGGGGCGCGGCCGGGAGCGGCACAGGGCCACTTCCAGCTTGGTGCTCGACCGTAACCTGAAGTTCTACGAATTCCGGCGCAAAGAGCTGCTGCATCACATCGATTTGAGGAGCACTCAGCTGCAGCGGTGGTCCAAGGACCTGGAGACCTACAACGGACCCGTGAGCAACTTCCTGCCAAAGGAGCCGGACTCTGTTAATGGCCAGGAGCTGGACAGCAGCATGATTTCGTCGCAGGAGGAACTGCCCATTCAGATAGGCAAGTACGTGTGGCAACAGGACCAGATCTACATACTGCTGCACTGCTGGGAGCTGTTCCAGGTTCTGCGCCGGCCCAAGGACCATGGCTGCAACTTTGAGCTGGTGGCCCAGCACCTGGACGTGGCCTCCTTCCGCATGATTGGCGGCCCCATTCCCTACCAGGCCTACGTGGAGCTGCAGTTCGGCATCAGTGGCAAGCGCCTGTGTACGGACTTTCAGGAGCCAGCGCTGGACGAGGGCCCCAGCACCTCCAGCAGGGCCAAAGCCTCCACCTCCACCTCTGCCTCTGCCACGGTTTCCGTCTCGTCGCAGAAATTTGAGCGCCTGATCCAGCAGGTGCACAGCGCCCGGGCGGAGCTCTCCAGCCAGCGGGCGCAGACGCAGCAGAACTTTGCCCGCAGCCAGGATTTGCAGGCCTTCGGGCCGCCCGGCCAGCGTTCCCTTCTGCTGGAGGAGAAGCAGCTGCTTCGCCGCTTTGGCGACGTATGGACTCGCATATGCGGCGACTATCTGGTCTGCGGCTGCCTGCTGGTCAACATAGCCGGTAGCCATCGGCTGAGCATTGTCCAGGAGCTGCGTCCGCTGGTGCGTCTGGTACCACCGCCGCCTGGCCTCAGCCTCGAGCATCGCCTGTACGAGCTGCCGCTGCAGGCGGACGGCCAGCCGCCGGAGGATTATGAAGAGCTGGCACAGTTCTGGGCGTGTCAGGAGCAGCACAGTCGTCGGCTCAAATGGCGTGAGGTGGCGAAGACGGCAAAACTGCCGCCAGAATACTCGGCGGTGCTGGTTATACGCCTGCGGCTTGCCGACCTCCTGCAGGCGGAAAAGCTTCACCTGATGGCGGTGTACGAGGTGAGGAGCATGCAAGAGAAGCCGCTGAAGGCGGAGGCTGTGACGGAGATCAGGCAGCTGCATTTGGTGAGTTTGGATGCGAGAAAGCTGCTGGATGACATGGATGCCCTGGCCCCTACATTCGCTGCCGCCACGCTGCACCAGGACTTTCTGGCCGTTATCGTCACCCAGCAGGCACACAGTGCTCTGCGCCTGGAGTTCCGGGCTCCCGAGGACTGCGCACGTTTCGAAGAGCTGCTGGCAGCCAAGATGCAATTCGAGCTGATCCAGACGCAGGATCGGGGTGAGTGGTGTTAAGGCATTCCGCATTCAAAGGGAAACTAATAGCTCTCAACTCTCAACAGCCTCCCGCATGCAGCTCCTTGATATCTCCTCCCTGGAAAGCAATTTCTATTTGGCATCCGACACTTCTGACTCCGTGCAGCAGCGCATCTTCTACAACCGACAGCCGCTATCGCAATGGTGCGGCATCCTCTTGCTCCGCGACGATCCCGGCCAGCATTGGCACGTGTACGCGCCCACAGAGGCCCGCCTGCGCCTGCTCCTCCACCGCCTGATGCGCGATCTCCTGCAGCTGCACTGCAATCTCACCCTGCTCGAGGTGAGTAGTGAACATAACTCTTCGCCCGGGGACGACGCTGCTCTCGACCTGGAGGCGAGTCTCGGCGAGGAGCTGCAGGCCTGGACAGAGCTACTGCGGGAGGGGAACCGAGCAGAGAAGCGAGTGGAACAACTGCAGCATGTCCAAAGCCTGCAAATGGCCAGCGATGTGCTGGCGGCGACTGTGATAGGGCAGAATGCTCAGGAATAGGTGGCAGGCCATAATCTTTATGATATTGCGATCTCGTCGGACTCGTTTTGTACACTTAAAGCTTAATCTTAAATCATTAAATTTGCAAACAATTTAAAAACAGGAAATCCTTAACTTAACTTGGCTAAATAAATGAGCTGCGGCGAGCTCACAGGGTCAAGACTTCTCCTCACGTGCTCAGGCGTCGCTGCTGCTCCTCGCTCTTGATGATGCTGTCGAGGACATTCTCCAAATTCTGTGTAGCCGCCGATAGTTCGGCATTGTCGCTGTAGGAGTCCTCCACGATCTCCTTGACCTTGTGCACCAGCAGCTTAAAGTTCACCATGCCATCGCCCGGGCCAGCAGCCGCCACTCCTGCGGGCTGCTGGCGTTCCAGCAAGACAGAGAGTGGAGCCAAGGGAAGAGAGCCTGGTCCCTGGCTGGCCCGACGCTGATCGAACCACAAACTGATGTCGTTCAGGGAGTAATCCGACTTGTTGGCCTCCAAATAGCTGCGATTTAGCTCGGCGCCATTTACTAAAAAGAGATTATGGAGAAGATATATAGAAGATTTAGGAAAAGGATTCAGTACTTACTGGAGTGCGTCAGATTGGCTCCAACGGGGGCATACATATCAAAGAGCTGCTGCTGCTGCTGCTGCCTCTGCGGCGTGCTGGAGCTAAGGAAGGTGGAGCTAACCAAGGCAGTGGCTAATGAAGGAGCCGGAGCTGTAGCTGTAGCTGCTGCTGCTCCTGGCGGGGATGCCGTGGAAGAGCGCTATGGAAAAGGACAAGGTTACCACAAGTTCTGTTGTAAATTAAACGGCTTAAAGCTTAACCCACCGACAGCTGTCGCATGTCCTCAATGATTTGCAGCAGAAACCTTTGGTGGGCACTCAAGAACTCGGCGATTTCCGAGCTGGACGAGGTGGCCACCATTTCCAGCTGTGTTTCAAGTTTCCTAAAAAAAAAGACCAACGTCATTAGAAGCTCCAAAAAGAGTACAAGTGCCACGCAAACTCACGCATTTTGCTGCAACAGACGATCAATGATCGACTGCAGCTGGCCGGAGGCCTTGCTGGCCATTCCAGTGAGAGAACACAGCTCCTGCTGCTGCTGCAGGATCTCCTTGCAGTGCTGCTCCTTCTCATGAAGACTTCGTGTTTCGGCCGGTATGGGCGGGGCAGCGGATTGACCCAAAGCTGCGCCACTCTCCTGGGCATTGCAGAAGCCCCGACGCTCCTCCTCCTGCGCCGTCTTCCGCCGCGGCACCCAGAGCCAACTGCAAAGCCTGGCCAAATGCCGGGTCCAACGCTGCGGCGGCTGATCCTCCACAAAGACCTCGCACATCCGATGGCATGGCTCGTGACGGCCGCCAGCGAAGCCCACCGCGAAGCAGGGCAGGCACAGCGAGATGTCCCGGCACACCTGGCAGCGAAAGCGAATCCCCACGATGTGCTCCTTGCGGCAGCCCGCGCACGAATTGCTATGTATCAAGTGCTCGGTGTCCTCAATGCGCTTGATCAAGGCCAGCAGATTGCCGTAGATGAGGAAGCGTGTCTGAGGGCCCGCTCCTGTCCAGAGTTTGTGGAACTGCTGCTCGCCGAGACCGGCCATGCCATGGGGGCAGCGGGCAAAGCATTGCTCCATCAGCAGGGGCAAATTGTGGGCGCCATAGGCCTTCGCCTCGCCCAGATAGCTGAGCAGCTTGCTCAGCGTGGCCAGCAGTTGCTCGAAGGCGTAGCGCGACATGATCTGTGTCTTGGGATCGGCCAGCAGGCCGAAGAAGTCGGCCACCAGGTGATCGCTGCTATACAGCTTGCAGAGCAGAATGAAGGTGATCTTGATCTCCAGCAGGGAAATGGAGTGGCGACGTTGCCTGGAGTGGAGGATTGGAGG
This sequence comes from Drosophila birchii, assembly GCA_035046345.1. Classification (NCBI taxonomy): domain Eukaryota; kingdom Metazoa; phylum Arthropoda; class Insecta; order Diptera; family Drosophilidae; genus Drosophila; species Drosophila birchii. The sequence goes on along the minus strand of JAWNOA010000014.1, from coordinate 1,133,219 downwards.
ATTGGAGGCTTGATAAAGATCAGAGGGACACACAGAGAGAGAGAGATAGAACCCTTACGGATCGTAGACGTTCCAGAAGAAGTTGGCCAGCATCCCGGTGGCCCTGTCCAGCTGATAGCAGCTATCCTGGGCAAAGTGTCCCAGCTTCTCGCAGGCAAAGTAGACGTCGTGCAGCAGCGAGGTCAGCTGGAAGGGCGGCACCATGAGTTCCCAGCTGCCGCTCATTCCATGCCGTTCCAATATGGCCAGCAGCAGTTTATACGGTATTTTTCCAGCTGGAAAATGGGAAAGCAGGCTCGCAGAGTTCCAGGGGACACTTCTGGAGGATGCTACTCACTGTGAAAGACCTTCTGCAGGGCCACAAACTTGCTGGCACAGCGGTACACCGTGTACTTGTAGCTCCCGTAATCCGTTTGCAGCGCATCCATGATGGTTGCCAGGTCTTTGTTGTTGCTGGTGCTCAGTGCAGGAGCCACTTGTTGCGCATGCACCACCTGTGCGGGCGCCTTTTCCCGGGCCAGGCACGCCATTGCCTCCGCGCTAGTCCGCATTTTGGTCAACTGTGGTCGTTGGGTCGTGGCCAGCATTTCGTTTTCTCGTCAAGTTTTAACCTATTGTCCTGTAGTTTTGGCCCTTTTCCGAACGCGTCTCAAGCCTGGCTCTCTTCTTCTTCGCTTCCGTTAGCGCAAAAGTCAAATCAGGGAGCAGTGTGACCAGTGTGCGAATCGATATTGCGATCGATAACCAGACGTTGCGGTTTGAAATTCTGAGATTATAATTTTGTAACACATTTTTGTTTACTTTTAATAAAATATGTAAAAAAAAGAGTTTCCGAACGCGTCTCAAGCCTGGCTCTCTTCTTCTTCGCTTCCGTTAGCGCAAAAGTCAAATCAGGGAGCAGTGTGACCAGTGTGAGAATCGATATTGCGATCGATAACCAGACGTTGCGGTTTGAAATTCTGAGATTATAATTTTGTAACACATTTTTGTTTATTTTTAATAAAATATGGAAAAAAAGATATTCCGAACGCGTCTCAAGCCTGGCTCTCTTCTTCTTCGCTTCCGTTAGCGCAAAAGTCAAATCAGGGAGCAGTGTGACCAGTGTGCGAATCGATATTGCGATCGATAACCAGACGTTGCGGTTTGAAATTCTGAGATTATAATTTTGTAACACATTTTTGTTTATTTTTAATAAAATATTTAAAAAAATAGTCACCTTGCTTACATTAATGCACATAGAACTTTTTTTGCACTTTGTATCATGTGTAAATGTGGAATAATTGGGTTAATCTAAGATTTTAGAAAATATTTGAAGTTTCTCAAATTTTGCAGGTTTTGCACATGAAATATCCAAGGAAGTAATTTGAATATTTTTTTTAAATTAATAATTAATATTAAATAATTGCATTTCTTAAATTATAAATGTAATTAATTAATTATATTGATAAAATTAACTTTGTTTTTTAATAAATACCAAAAAGATTTAAAAATGTTAAATAATAAAAAATATATAGTAAGTTAAATTATGTTTTTTAATTTTATATTTTGATTTCTTAAAGTTAAAAAAATAAGGTTTGTTTAATTAAATTGAGTGTTTTTTCTATAAAATTGTTTTATATTTTAATCGTTATTAAAATTAAAATTAATTGAAATTATGTTATAAAATGAATCGAAATTAATTAACAACTAATTTAAATCGGATTATGCTAATTAAATAAAATGAAATCCATTATCCATTCAAAAATGTCTTAATATATTAAAAAACGTTTAGCATTAAATTTTAATAAAATAAAATTTAAAAATTAAAAAAAAAGTTAATAAAAAATATAAAATAAAGGAAGTTGGATAAATTTGCATTACATTTATTAACTGTTCCAATGTCAAATATATAAATTCAAAATTTTTTTAAAATTTTTTAAGGGGTTTTAAGGGGTCTTTGTCAAAATGGTCAAAAATTAAAAAAAAGGTTTAAGTTAAAAAAAGGTTTAAGTTATAAAAAAAGGTTTAAGTTAAAAAAAAAGGTTTAATTGAATATGCTGATTTGTTAAGCCAATAAAACCTAGCACAAAACAGCTTTCCAAATTCCAATTTAAGAATTTTTGACTTAAATATGATCGATTTGGAATTCGATCCCATGATCACATCACAAACTGCAGATCGGCTTTGTTTTTTTAATAATATAAAACCGTAACTCTAGAATCTAAAACCCTAGTTTTTATCTACTAAATTGACTCGGAATGATTCCATTAATTCCACTCTACTTTAAGTCCTTTAATTTAAATATTTACTTTCAATATTACCTCATTGGTAACCCTCTAAAAAAAAAGAAATTGCCCCAACAGGAAACAAGACAGTGTATGTTTAAAATTAAATATATGTTGTCGTATGTATATTTGCATCGTTCCATTACAATTACAATAACTTAGGCTTAATTGTTTTTCATTATACGTTTATGTTTTGTTTTCGTTTCGTTTCTTTAAAATATGTTGTAGTTGTGTTTTTCTTGTTTTTTATTCTTTATTTGCTTACATCGATATTGTAGTTTTTGTTTTAATATGCCAAGTTTTATAAGTGAGTGTGACACAAATGTTGATGTTTACTTAACATTCCTTTCTCATATCCTTTTTTTTTATTGCCTTTTGAAAGCATACATTCATACGTATATAAATGTGTTGTGTTTTGCTTTAATTACTAATTATCATATGTGTTTGTGTCTCCTCTCTCTTTATATTTATAATTCAATATTCTTTATTTTGCAATTTATGCTAGGGGTGAGGGGGGGCTTCCATCTTGATCTTTTCGTTTCAATTAATTAATTAAAAATACAGCTACATACAGACATTATATAATATTGTATAAATCATAAACGATGGGCTTGAACAAAGGTTGTGTAGAGTGTAGAGTCTTCACTACGATGAGGAGTTCTCTTTCACTTTCAAAGAGAATTCTCTCGATTCTCTTGACATTTTTACAGGGTTCTCTTGTTGTTTTTTTGTTTTTATTTTTGTTTTAGGCTCACTTAATTGCACATACTAATTAGATGCTAAAGCATAGAGTTCCATTCTTCATTTACGTTTCGTTTTCTGTGGTTTTGGTTCATTGATTGATTTGCAATTGGTTGTTGTTGTGGCTTGAACAGAACTTGAAACCTGTCTATATACTCGTATATATAAATGTGTTTTATTTATATAGCTTAGCTTATAAAATATTAAAAGGGTGTTTGCAATTTATATGAATTTATTTTGAATGTCGCAACTAAACCCACAAAAGTACATTCAACGAAAACCATTAATTACAATTGAATTTATTGTTTTATTGTTTACTTTAATTTTATATTTCTTTTGCATCTTTTTTTTTAGAGAGTTGAACGGCGGCCTTGGGTTCAGAGTTGAATAAATTATGCTATGCTATCCTGCCCTTTCTGGTCTCTATCTCTGTTCCGTTTAAGCATTTAAATACGTAATCATAAGAATTTGTATATTAATTAAATGTGAAAGTCATCTTTGCTAAATAAAAAATCAACTAAAATTAAAACGTACAAAAATCTGCTTGCTTGCGTCTTGGGTTTTTCGTTTCCTTTAGTTATGCTTGCTGTTGTTTTTCTGTTATTGTTGTTGTGCTTAATTATCATTTATAATTAACATAAAATTTATATAAAAAAAAAGAATTGTATAAAGGTAACTTCCATAGAATTATGCTTTCTTGAATATGTTTTCTTTTCTTCTCTTCTCTTGGCTTGGCTTCCATTTAACATACAGTATATATGCGCGTATATATATGCCTACATATCAAGCTGATCGCGCACATATATAGCACACATCCAGATCTGCGTGCACATTTCGCTTAGTTAGACTTTGACGAAAAAAATACATTGCAAGCAGCTATCTCTACCTATCCCGCTCTGAATCAGGCTCTCTGTCACAGAATCCAACCCCAAAAAGCTGGATATATGCATTACCAATTGCATAAACTGTTTTGGGGGCGGGAAAAAAGGATCTGTTCCTGCTGCTTGCGTGTGTTGTTGCGCTGCCTTTGCTTCGATGTGTGGTCTGAGAGTGCGTTTAGAAACGATAATTCTCATCGGCCATATGCACGGCCCACAGAAATTTGGTTCTTTGCGTTTTGTTGAAAATCTTCTCGATGGGCACGCCATTCTTTTTACACCTGCAGGGGTTCAAGTTTAGAATTAGAAGGCGAATTAGGGGTTAATACGAGCCAAGGCGACTCACCATGCCACCGATATGCGTGGATCGAGATAATTTAGCTTAGATGTGCCCAGGGCAATGGTCTTATTCTCGTCTCTATCAGTCTCTTGTAATTCCAGTTTCTTAAGCTGATCCTTCAGCCGCTCCAGCTGCTTGCCCTTCTTGTCCGCATTGATCTTCTCCTTCATGGAGCCGCGCTTGGCTGCCTTTTTCAAGTCCTGCAAAGGGTCAAGTTTAAGTTAAATTTGGAAAACTTCTTGAGTTTTGGAGCTAACTCCAAGATATTCAATATTCTGCGCCATACTCACATGATATTCGGCCTCGCAATCATCGATGGCATCGCGCTTGGCCTTAATCTTCTCCTTCAGGTTCTCCATCGACTTCTGATGGCCCTTGGGCACGGAGCGCTGATGGTTACAGAGGATGGCCACGGCACGATTGGCCCGATTGTAGGCCAACAGCTTCTCCGGCACCGTCGCACTCGGATCGGTGAGCAAATCCAGCTGACTTTGCAGCGTCTTCGAGGCGTTGTACGTACGGAATACCTTGGCCGTGAGTCCTACAAATTCCCATAGATTCAGTGAAATAAAAAATAGATTCACTAAGAGAACAACATACCATCCATCAGCTCCTTGAGATGCTCGTTGAGCACCTGGGTATTGAGGCGATCGAACAGATCGTCGCCCTCCTTCTTGTGCTCCATGAACAGCTCGAGGTTCTTGAAGACGCGCTTCTCCACCTCGACCTCGTTGTAGTAACGTATGGAATCCTTACCGGGAAAGTCGAACACCACCACGTTCTCCTTGCCGTTCAGCTCCTTGTGCAGCTGCACATGCTCCACGCGCAGCGAACAACAGCCAACGGTGTCGGCCTGATCCTCATCCTTTTCGTTGCCCGCCCTGAGGGCAAGTTTGTCGATGAAATACAGGGCCACCGCCCGCTGTCGGACACGCATCTCCTTCGACTTCCATTCGTCACGATAGGTGGCTCGAATCTTATCGATTACCTTGTCCAGGCGACGCGCCGTCTCGTACTTGATGTGATCCTTCTCACCCTTCAGCTTGGACGAGGGATTCAGCATAATGTACTTGACCTGGCCCTGGACGTTCTCGATCCAGGAGGCCAGCCAGGTGACCGTGTTGTCGTGGCGTACCTCCTTCCATCGCGAACCCGACGGCGGTGGCGGCACCTTTGAGTCTTTGCCACAATTGATGGACACATCGCTGGCCTGGATGCGTCGCTTGATCATGCCCATTTTGGGATGTTCACCGCGTCCGCGGAAGAGGCCTGGCGGCTCCAGACGGAAGTTACCGATCTTCTCCTTGTGGCCATCGATCATACAGAAGCCGTACTCCTTGATCAGGGCCTCGTTCTCGTTCTTCTTCACCAGCTTCTCCTCCTTGGTGGCCGCCTTGCGCTTCTCGGACTCCGCCTGGAAGAAGTCGAACATCTCCTGGAAGTTGCATTTGCGGAAATCCTTAATAATCTCCTTCTCCTTGGACGTCATCGACTTGCGGAAGTCCTTGAAGAAGTTGTTGTTGAACACATCCTTGGTGCAGTAGTCATGATTCAACATCTTCGCATAGAAGGTGGCCGCCTCTTCCGTTTCCTCCGACAGCTCCAGGGGCTTGCCGTCGTAGAAGAAACGCACATTGCGCGGCACTCGCTCATACGGTGGGGCAAACACGGGTCCCTTATGCTCCAGCGTTGACCATTTGACGCCATCCTCGCGCTTTTCCTCCTCCCACCTGGACAAATTGGAAGGAAAGGAAGGAGATTTAGTAAACGCTTGAAATTTGTAAATACTTTCTAAGCAAAAAAAAAAAAATACAAATTTATTTTCGATAATCTCCTATGAACCACCCTAATTAATAGGGGCACCCTAATTAATAGAGGGGACCCTAATTAGTAGACGGGTCACCCTAAACCCTGCTCCTAACCATCGACTTTGCTGCTCTTCGTCTGCCACACTGCCGCTCTTTCTTCTTTCTCTTTTCTTCCGGCTCGTTGCAACGGTGGCCAGTTGCTGCCTGAAAACCAAGCAAACACTTTGATTTCCCAATGGAAACACTGCCGCCGCCAGCCAGCGCATTTGTTTTCCTTTTAATTTCCAGCTTCTTTTAATGTTTTCTTTTTTTTTCTTTCTTTCTTTATCACATTACGCAAAGCAGCAGCAGCGGCGGCGGCAGCGATGACGTTCAAACCTAACCTCAAAGTCAGCTAATGTGTGTGTATGTGTGTGCGCTTTTTCAGCTCAGCTGTTCTCTGGTTGGGGGGTCTTCGCACGAGTTTCGTGGTGAATGCTCCCCTCAGCACAGTGGGCCCCAAGCTATATACTCTCCACAGCGGCGCATAACTGTTGGTACTCACAGTCTGCCTGTCTGTCTCTCTGTGTGACTTTCAAAATGTAGGTCAGTGACATTCAAACTTCACAGACAAACACATGGCATTCGCACACACACACACACACACGCACTACACGTGTGCACACGTCATTTTCAGTTGCGTGGGCAGCCAGCGTGTTTTTTTGTTATTGTTTTTGTTATTACAATCGCAAAATATATCTAAAAAAAATTAAATATACATATATAGCACCATATTTTGCCTTTCCCAAATACATGTTTCAAATTTTTAATGATTAATCAAAGCCTTTCACCTCAAGTAACCTTCTAATAAATAAAAATAATAATTAAATACAAAAAAAAAATTCTCTCAAATGTAATAACAATAAAAATAAGCTTGTTCCTTATCGGCAGCAGCAACAAAGTCATTGTCATTTTATATTAATAATCGTAATATTAATTCGAAATATCCAGAACACAAAGCTGGGTCTGGGTCTGGGATCTGTGAGTTATATCATCAGATCTCGAGATCCATCAAAGCTATCATCAGATCTCGAGATCCATCAAAGCTAGCATAGGAAAAATTGGTATGCAGACTTGTAATTTGTATATTTATATAATTACCAAACTTAAGTTGGAAAATGTATAAAATTTGTATAAAAATATCGGGATCTGTGAGTTATATCATCAGATCTCGAGATCCATCAAAGCTAGCATAGAAAAAATTGGTATGCAGACTTATAATTTGTATATTTATATAATTAGCAAACTTAAGTTGGAAAATTTATAAAATTTGTATAAAAATATACTTCGAAAACCTCTCAAAAATCTTCAAATTCTGTTTGTTTTTATCTATTTTTGCCCTTTAACAAGTAACTTCACTTACCATCTCCACACCTCCTCCTCCTCTTCCTTGATCTTCTGGCGTTTGGTGGGCGAAACATTCTCCGTCTTGATCTGACTTCCTCCTCCAGTTTCCTGCACACGGAAAATAAAACAAAATTCATGGTTAATCATCAGAAAAAAATGTAGATAAAAAAACCTACGGAGCCTACCTTCTTGATCTTTTTCTTTTTGGGCTTGACGCTGCCATACTCGTCGTCGGCCTCCTCCTTGACCCGCTTCTTCTTGTTCTTCTCCTTGGCCTCCTTCTTGATCTTTTTGCGCGCCAGCAGCGGAATGTCGTCGTCGTCATCCTGGCCACCGCCGCCATTTTCCGGCTCGAGCACCTCCTGCTTGCGCTTACGCATGGCCAGCGGCACATCCTCCTCGTCGTCCATATCCGCGTCCTCATCCTCCTGATCCTGATCGTTGTCGTTCATGGTGCTATCGTCCTCGACATATGTCGCCTCATGCTTAACCTCAAACGGCGGCTCATCGGCCCGAAACTGGGACATGGAGTAGTCACAGGAGCTGGCCTGCGACAGATTGTTCAAGCTCGTATCCTCCTTCTTGATTTCCACAATCGATTCCTCGTAACCATTTTTGTAGTTATTGCCATCAATGGCATCCCCATTGCCATTGCCATTGCAGTTGACATTCGCATGGGACATCGCATGGGCGACATCGTAGCCGCCAAGCGGCTGCTGCTGCTGGTGCTGCATGTGAAAGGGATCCATGGCGCCCGCGTGTATCTCCGGCTGGGAGACGGGCTCGGGCTTGACAAACACTCCATCGTAGGATGGCGGTTCCTTCGAGGAAGAGCTGCTGTGACGCGAACTGGAATGTTTGCTCTTTGATGATGACGACGACGACGAGGAGGAGCTCTTGTGACTGCTACTGCTGCTGCGCTCCTTATCACGGGAGCTAGATGAGGACGATGAGGAGGACTTGTGACGGCTGGACGAGCTGCTGCTGCTGCTGCGATCCCTGTCCTTGTCCCGTCGCTCCTTGTCCTTGGAGGAGCTCTTATGGTGGCCGGATGAGGACGACGATGATGAGGAGGACTTGTGTTTGCTGCTGCTGCCATCCTTATCCCGATGACTCGACGAGGAGCTGCTGCGGTGTGAGTTACTACTGCTGCTGTCACGATCCTTGTCCTTGTCCCGATGCTTTGACGAGGAGCTGCTGCTGCTGCTGCTGCTCTTGTGGCGATCCTTGTCGCTAGAAGGAAGGAATATGAGAACACAATTGTTATTATTATTTGAAAAGCTCAGGCGGCAGCACCCACTGCTCCAAAAAGCCTAGCTCTGCGGTCTATCGCTCGTTCTCACGGGCGAAAAGGAGGTCAAGTGATCATAACTAGATAATTGAATAAAGCCTAACGGGGATGGCCATTTTATATGCGTTGTAAAGCTGCTGTGATTCGGTGATTCGGTTGGATATGACCACCATTATTCATAGTTATTAATATTTAACTAATCTCTTATCTCCTTCAATACTCTCCTTGCTCCCTTTATAACATATATCCCTGGTGGCTCATCCCATATCATTCAAGATTTCCTTTCTAACCTTTACAATTTAGCAATTTAACCTTTGAAAAGATCTCCTATTCCAGGCGATTCTACGTTATTGAACATTTCCAGAAAATTCTAACCCCTACATTATGATTCCATTATCTTAAAGGCCTTCGACAGACATACCGACTGCTGCTCTTGTGATCCTTGGACGAGCTGGAGGAGCTGGAGCTCTTGTGCTCCCTGTCCTTATCACGATGCTTGTCCTTGCTGGAGGATTTATGTTTACTGCTCCCACTGCCACTGCCACTTCCGCCGCTGCTGCTGCTGTGGTGCTGGTGCTGGTGGTGGTGGTGGTTCTGGGACTGGTGGTGTCCATTGGTGGTCACCCCGTTGGACTGCACCATCTCGCCGCAGCTGCCACCATTTTGTGCGTGGATATTCTGCAAAAGGGAGTGAGAGAGAAAGAGAAAGATGTAGAGAAAAATGAAGAGATGCAGACAAGAGTGGAGGAGCATGGGAAAAGTGTGAGTAAAATCGAGCCAGAAACCTCTGCATTCGTCATGTCTTTCCAGCTGCTGCTGCTGCTGCTCCTGCTTCGCCGGCGCCTTGTGCGTTTTTCACTTCGATTACCAAGTATTACTTATTATTTTCCTGCTCAATTTGGGATTCCGTTTAAAAGTCGTGCGGCGTGCATGTGTGTGCGCTCACCACGTGGTGAAAAATCAACCCTAACAAATGCCGCGTAGGAAAATTCATGGGGAACAACAACAACAACAACAACAACATTAAAGATGTTCGAAGAAGCAGACCAAAGAGCGATGGCGAACCAAGCAAGATTCCTGCTTCCGAATGGAATATGGGAATCGAAATCGGGCTATCGGTTGGAATAGGTTAAGAAACCCCCAAGCCAAACAATGCAAACACACACACACACTGCGTTTTACAGCATAATTTTTTACTTTATAATTTTTTTTTCAACGTGGGCACACACACTTGCACACCCGGGGTGTATTATTGTTGTTGTTATTATTATTATTGGGGTGGCAAATCTGGCTTATCACAAGCAATAAAATGAACATATATGTATGTATGTGTATAAGATTTGTAATTGCAAAATGGGACACTTGCAATTACATACAAAAAGTGAGAAGAATATTGAGTTACAACAACAACAAACACATGTGATTTTGAATTATTTTGTTGTTGTTGTCAGCGGCAGACCAAGGTGACACAAGTGTGACCACACTATGGCCAAAAGAAAAACATCAACACACTGCAATCTCAAGAAAGCAAAACTTTGTAATAACAGTAAATTGAAAAAGTAAACCCGGAATTTATTTGTTAATTTTGGAGTCGAAACGCCGAAAGGGTTGATTGATCGCAACACAAAAAAAAAAAAAACAGGAAAAGGCAGCTACCAAAAAATACCAAGTTGGTATGTTGCGAGCGGTCATACTGTGCCAAATACATTTCGTTTCGTCTGTTCGGCTTTTCTCCTTCCTCCCCGCCCACTAGCAGCCACCTCCCGTCCCGCATCCGCACTTGCCACTTGCATTGTCGCCATTTTCGTCAATTACCAAAAGGCCTTTTTGCTGCTTTTGCTTGGCTCTGCTGTTGCTCTGCCCGCAATTTATTCGTACCGTACGCACTGCGGGGGCAGCGACGTAGACTGCGTATAGCACCACTTGCAACATGGTTTTTTTTTAATGATCTTTTCTGGCCTTTTTCGATTTTATATTTTATTACTTTGCAGCAGGCAGGCGCCTATTCAACACGTTCGCATTTGCCTCTCGGTTTAATTACATAAAATATAGAGGCCTTCCCGCCTGCCTGCCTGCGGGGCGAAAAGTAAAGGAAGGAATTTTCTCGGCAAACTTACATTTTCGGCAGCCACATCTCCGCTCATTTTGCACAGTTGCTGCTGCTGCTCGGCGTTTCTTTTTTTTTTGTTCGTATCTTTCCTTTGCTCCGCACTTTGGGACCCCGTTTAATTTCGTTCCGTCCGACCCGTACGTTGATAATGCGCACAACACGACGGTTTTTCCGGGCAGTGTGTAGTTTCTGTCCGCCAGTAGGTAAGGTGGAAGGCTCTTTTCGGTTCTCTCCTGTTTGCTTCTTCAGTTCTGCCTCCTCTGCTTTTTCGCTTCTTTCGCCTTGAAAAGCAGCACACAGCCACGCGAACGTCACAATCCGAGCAGTGTGACCAGGACTGCTAAAACATCGATGGTAAACCCATTCTTCATCGATTTTCGTTCTTGGACATCGATTAACACGGCAGCTGTTGCCAAGAAACGTAATCTTTGGACGTAAAGTGTTTGAAAATTGCATTTGCTTTTGACGTAAGGAAAATGGCCTTCATGTGAAAGCTATAAAAAATTAAGGAAATATTTAGGTGTTGCAGTTTTTTGTTTGATATATGAAGAAACATTACTTTAAAACTATTAAATAAACCTAACGGATGGAAGCGTAAACAGGAGTCTTTTTTTAATTTCACTGGTACTATCGATAGTTTTACGGTTACCGGCATTAATAAATTGTTTATTATATCTACCTATTTATTTAAATTATTTCTTTTTTAGTTTTTATAATCCTGTTAAGCTACACTTAACCAAAATTTACCCTTTGTCGATTCTCAATATTTTCTCAGTCTTAGTATTTTTTATTCAAGTTTCGATATTTTCCTTGAAAACCTTTCGCCATTTGTATATTCTTGCAGGATATTAAATTTTTTTTAATTTATAATTATTATAATTTATAATTAAAGTGGAAAATTTAAATGTAATTAAGAATTTAACAATCGGCATAGTTGCTGTCTTTAATATTTTGTTATGTATTCTCAGATTAGGACATTTTTTTTATATTTCAGAATTTCGACTTTAAATTTAAGCAACTCGAAGGACTACATCTTAAGAACGATTCGAAAAATGTAATAGGAAACACAATTAAAAAGTTCGCTGTCTTTTAAAAAATATGTAAATTCATCTACTCTCATTTTTAACTATTTAAAAACTTGTTTTTCAATATACATTTATATCTTAAATTTCTATTTAGACATTTTAATCTTTAGATAAATTTTAACCAAAAAGAATTAAGCCAGTAAAAATCCCTTAAATATTTAATAAAACACCTGCCAAACCATGCTTATCCATTGTTTTGTATGTAGGTACACAAGTTTATTCACTAATACATTAGTTTAATATTAATTTAGATAAAAAAAAACAAATGCATAACAAACATTTAACAGAGTTCTCTTATTTTTTTCATGCTTTAGTTTTTCCTTTCTGCTGGTTTTTGTTTTATGTGTATGTGGTTCGTGTGTGTGTGTAATTTAGATTTTCTTTTATTTTTCAGACACATTTAGTATTTATAGCATACAGATATCTGTGTAAATTGTACTTGGCTGCTGTTCTAGTTGTTGTCGATGCTGATATTTCCGGCTATTAACAACATTAAACATCTATAAAAAGGTGTGTGTGTGTACAGTAAATTTAATTTAACTATTTAATGAATATTTTCATTATTCCGAATTAAGTTTACGTTGTTTCTCCGTCGTTTTCATTATAGTTTAGTTTAGATTTAATGCGTGTATCTATGTATGTATATAGTATGTGTGTTTGTAGTTGGTAACAGTCTTTTATCACGTTTAGTTTGGGCCATGCGCTTACCGCGCACAACGTATGGTACATAGGTACATATATATATTTATATATCTCTATATATATTTATATATATATACTTTTACGTACATATATATAGTATATTTAATGTATATTCCGATTTATCCTAATAATTGTTTATATATCCTCCCATTTATGCTAAATCTTTATCCGTCCTCCGTCGTTTCGATTTCGCTGAAATTGCATTTTGTTTGTCAAATTTCCCTAACTTACAAAACAGAACAAAAAAAGAAAAAAAATAGTTAAAAAATCCATAGAGATTTGAGAAACAATTTCAAAAGACTTCAAAAATTTCCTTCAAGTATAAAAGCTTGAAAGAATTTCTAACAAGAATCAAAATTAAAATTGCAAAATCGTTGGAAACCGGAAACGGCAACCACTCGCAACTAGTTACCAGTTAACCGTAACTGGTTAATGGTTCCTGTTACGCGTTACTCCTTACTTAAAGGTACGCTCTACGTGGTACATTATTATGTTAAAAATAACAACAAACTGAATAAACAGCATTGTGTGTGCATCATTGAGTGTGTCCTCAGTGTGTGTGTGCGCGTGTGGGTCATCTCCATGTAAAGTATGTTGTCTCAGGGCTCACTCATAGGTTGGGATTATAGGTAATGGTTATCTCTAACCGTAATTGTAATTGTATCTCTCCTGCAGCTGGTCTCTCACAATCGTAGGATCTAGATATACGCATATATATATATATATAAGAGTTATATATAAGAGTTTGTTTTTCCTTTTGGGACATTCCGCTTTGGGGGGGCTTGAGCTGGCTGCCAGTAGTTATCACATCGATGAAACCCTTCTTCAGTCGAGAGCTCACCTCGCTCTCGCTCTCTCCGTCAGTATCTCTAGTTCTGTTCCCGGTCCTGAGCCGTCGTCTCCTGCTGCGTTTCCGTTTCCGTTTCCGGCGACTTACGGGCGCCGCCGGCTTTACTCTGCAGCTGCACCTCGTACTCGCTTTTGATGTTTACATACAGTTCGCTTTGCTTCTGGTGTTCCTGCTGCAAAGGGTAAAGGATTTCAGTAAAAGATTCAAGCGACAAAGCGTTGCGAAATTAAGGATCAAGGACTTGTTGTGGCGTAGCTCACCATGATCTCATCGAAGCGCTGGTCGGCATGCGGCAACTCGTAACGCTGGCCCTGCTCCCTCAAGTTCCTGGCCACATTGAGCTGCTGCGTCAGCGTTCTACCTATCTGATTCAGGGATGTGTGCAGGACGTGCTCAATTTCTGCAAGATGACAAGTTATAGCATCAAGGATTTAAAGGATAAAACCTATTCCCTTCTCCTCACCAGTGCTGGGCATGAAGCGGCGCTTGGCTGAGTGCTTTTCCTCGCCTTCCGGCATAGTCGTGGTGCTCCTCTTTAGGCCGGAACCAATTGGCAGGGGATCGGGCGTGAGTGGAGCCTGACAAAAGTCGCAGGGGGATCGGGACTCGCTGCATGTGCAACTGGATGACAGGGCGGCGGTTGGTGACTTGACTGCCGAGCCATGGATGCCTCGCAAATGCTTTGCCGCCGTCACATTCACCACGCTAATGCTCTTCGATATCGAGGATTTGACGGAGGAGGTTTCGGGGGGCACCAGGGCCAGAGGCGGGGTCTTGGAGCTACCCTGACCGTGATGATGGGACAGAGCAGCCGATGAGCTGCCATGCTGGGATCGTCCATGGTGGTGTTGCTGCTGCTGCTGCTGCTGATGCTGCTGATGCTGATGATGATGTTGATGGTGTTGACTATACGGATCGCCAAACTCGGACACGCTGCGTGCCCCATCATCGGGATCGTCGTCATCCTCCTCGTCATCGTCCTCCTCCTCAACATCCTCATCCTCATCGCCGTCCAGTCCCTGGGCACCATCTTCCCCGGACTTTTGCAGGTTCTGAATGAGTCGCAGCACTGCCTTCTCAAGCAGAGCCGGATGCTCTGAGGCCGGCACATCGACGGTGGACTGCGGTATCTGCGTATTGATGATAACCGAGAATTTCTTCTTCATCTCCTGCACCCGTCGCTTGCCCTCCTCCTCGTCCAGCAACGTGTTGACACAGACGAATGAGTGCACCTTATTCGTTTCCTTGTCGATCTCCAGATATCCCTTGGATTGCAGGTAGATGATGTTGCCGTTCCGGGTGAATAGGCGATAAGTGGACTCGCCATAAGAGCTGTTGCAGTCGTACACTGTAAGGATTTTACGGGGGGCATTTGGTTAATAATTAGCAGAGAAGGTAAATGGATTTATATATTAATAGAAAATCGGGAAAATTGTGCAATAAATCACGAAATTTGTAGTAAAATTATATTTTCTATATATATATTCGATCAAATTAAAAGGAATATAGTTTAAATTTAAAACTCACTCTGCCGCAGGGCGACGATCACCCAGCGCACGTCGTCGTTGTGCATGAAGGTAAACGGACTGAGATTGCGCACTTCGTCCGTCATATAGCCGGCCACGATGCCGATCCTTTGATCGCAGTCAATGATCCTGCCGTCTATCAAATGGCGGGTCTTGTACTCGAGCGTATTAGCATCGATCAGACGATTGGCGATCTTCGGCGGACGGATGATCCGGGCGCAGGCTGTCAAAATCTGTAGGGGAACATTAAGGGAATTATGGAATATATATAATATACATGGAATAATGCCAGAGTGCTTACAATATCGTTGCCACTGATCGTGTGCAGTGGAATGACATCGTCACGACCACGAGTCCTTCGTATCAGCTGCAAGCTGGAGCTCAACGTATTGGAGCGGGTGCCACGTGGAGCCTCGTCGCTGCGCCGGAAGCAGCCATCGATTTTGACCACCTCATAAGCGGTGGGTTCTGATCGGGGTCCAGCACGAGCCAACCTGAATATCGTGAACAATATATGTATCAATAAATTTATATTTATATTCTTGTATATATTTTATATTCCAACTACCTCACGCGAAAGCTACGCCTATCCTCGCGCAACTTGCGGTCAATGTAGTCCTCCTCGGACTTGCTTCGCTGGCGGGGCTCACCCTCCGCATCCGAGTCGCCGTGGGCATCGAAGAGGTTCTCCAGCTCGGTGGGTATCAGCTGCTGCTTGAGCATGCTCTGGTCCTCGGGATGGGTGATCTGCATGATGCTCTGGCCATAAAGATCCGTCTGGCAGTGTCCCAGATGCTGTTCGATGCTGGACGAGATCAGCAAGATGTGGCCGTGGCAGGTCAGAGCCAGAAAGAAGCTGTCCAGCATGCTCATCAGTGTGTCGGTGATTTGGGGCCGCTGGTGGAGCAGAGATTTGCCAAAAGCTGGACACGAATTATGGGTTTAATTATTTTTCTTCTTGTTTTATTTCATTTAAATTTAGAAAATATAACTTTACCATGCTTTAATCTTAATCCATGGGCGGCGAAACGCAAAACTGCTGTCTTGTCCACTCGTCGCGGTGATTCCGCCACATGGGGCACCATTGTGGACAGCTCCTGGATGGATCCATTCAGTTTATCCCGACGATTTTTCTCCGCTCGATTACGCGCCTCGCGACCACTGGAAAAATATAAAAACAAATATATTTGATTTAGAATTTGAATCCTTTTCAAATGGCATTTAAAGATATTTAATTTGGCAAAAAAAATGATGAAATAAATTTAAACTCATTGCTTTCTCTCTCTCCCTCCGGATGCCCTCGTCTAAAAAGTCAGATTAATGACGATAATGGGAGGTAGCAGTAGTATACTTTGCAATGTGTTGTGTAAGTAGTTAGTATATATTTTTTTTCAGATATACGACAAGCGGTTGCTGATTGAGGTAGGGAAGGTGATGAAGTCCCAGCTGCAGGTTGAGATTAGCCAATCGCTCTTTTTTATATTGCCGTGTGGGTTAATTGTGGTTTAGAACAGAAAATACAACCTACATAGTTGTGGGAAATGAATTAGCACTGATTATCCAGATATATAATAGAATATAATTATGTCAGAGAATTTTTAAAGAAGGATCTTTAATCTGATATTTCTCATATTCTTAATTATTAATAAAAAATTTACATATATCTGATGAATAAATTTCTTGCTAACATTGCAATCACCCCTTACTTGAGGACATTTCTGGAACAATCCCGGCTATCTGCTCATGACTTTGTATTTCGCCACTTTTGTCCATTTCCCGTATTCCCCATGTGCAAACAGCACTAGTAACCGTATAGCTCTGGCCCTATATAATATAATACGAATGAAAAAACCTATATATGAAAATATATAGCGGCGCATGACTTGACATTTGTTGGCGCTGTTACGCAGTCTCGTAGAGTATTGCATAGTCCGACCGTTCGGCTAGACTATGACAACAAAAAAAAGTCTGAGTACTGTCAATAATTATCAGCTCCGTTCAGGGGTATCGATTCCGGGGGAAGATGGACGGATGGGGTTGCGATTCAAGTGTAATGATCACGTCTTTCATAAGGTACTGTTCCAGCAGATCTAAAGGAAAGGTGGCTTTGCATTAAATAAAAAAAATAAATTTTTTTCAATATATCCATTTCAAATAATATGAAAAAAATTAATAAGCCTACATTAACGATCCTTTAAATTTTCACAACATTTTTATTAAAATCTGGTCACTTTAAATTGCTTCATATTTCAACTTGGTCACATTTAATTGCATATTTTATGTAAAATTGATGTTCTCTTCGATGAACTCATAAGTAATTTATACGGAAATGCGAGATTCGATTAACAATGGCTACCACTGCTGCTGCTGCCACATTGTTGTTTTCGCACACACATAGACCCCACTTCAACCCCCAACCCCTCCACCCACCCCTTTCGGTGCTCAACCCTTGCCTAGCCACTGGCTGGCCACTGATGTAATTTATTTTAAAACGCAATTGCAAAACAAGTTCGCAAAATACACATACACAGACGAGGCAAGTGCGAAACGAAGTGCAGGAGCAAAATTGCAATTGCAATGGCAAAGGCAAATGTAAACAGCAACAAAAAAAAAAAAAAACAATAAAAATAAAACAAGTGAAGAAAATAGGAAAAACAAAGTGGGGAAAAAAAGAAAACAGGAAAGTGCGCAACAGTTCGAGTAAACAAATGCAGTGGCAGTGGTCACAAACACCAAGGGAGCTGCACAAAGGGAAATTATTTTGTGTTTTATAAACAATTCTTAATTTAAAACTGTTGCAAATATTATATTAAAATTATAAATGGTTAGGTAAAAAATTATAGATATTACTTGTAAATTATAATTATAGAAAAAGAATACAGAAAAACTGAGCCACATTAATTTTCATATTTTTATGCTGCCTGCAGGCAAATAGTTTTTATGATACACATTTTCCCTAAGTGCACAACAAGGGGAGAGTGTGAGATAATTTATTCCTGGGAAGTTCAAGGATCAAGAACAAACCAGATATTCGGCAACAATGGCAAAGAAATAATGCATTTTTACATCAGAAACTAACCTGAGACAACAAATAATTAAAGACATTTAATGAAATGCAGGAACTAGCAGTGTATATTTTAAGTTGTAATGCAATCCCAATTGCAATTCTGCCAGTTAATGCATTTAAAATGTTTAAAAATAGCCTAGCCAATGGGGTACACATAAAAACAAACATTTAAAAATGGCTATAAATCAATGTTTGATTGCCATTTACTGACATCAAAATTCCCGGAAGTTGAGCTAATTATTTGGTTATTAAAAACAAGCTCTAAACAGCTTTAATGGCTTAATCAATATTGCCAAAAAATAGCGAGATTTTTCAAAATCAAATAAACTAAGAAATCAAATCAAATCTAAACATTGATTTGTGTTTTATTTAAAGGAAAAAATCTATAGAAATAAGCTAGAGTATTCAAGTATTCACTATATTGTTTCATTTGATTATTTTTTGCTGCTTTATGGTTGCCCTTGATTGAGTCAAGCGAGTGCACTGCACCCTTGCACTTGATGTCACATTGTTGTCGTAGCAATTGTTGTTGAGACTAACATTTGCAGTTGTTGCTTTTTGGCCCACTCAAAGCGTTAACGTTAACGGTTTTTATTTTCTTTTTTTTAGCCAATTTCAAGTGTGTTTACTATCGACGGCGATTGTGTGTGTCTGTGCACTCAACTTGTTGCATTCGGGAAATGGGAAAAACAAACTACACTTTTCAAGATTTTCAGATCAATAATTTTGGGCAATTCAGTTTTATACACTGCAAATTGCTTTCATTTACGTTATGCAACACTTAAATCTATAAATTGACACCGATTATGGAGTTTAATAAAAACTTTTAAATGTTTTTGAATACTATCAAAATATTAAGGTAACTTCAATATTCTTTGATATTAAAAACAATCGATATATTACAGCTTACAATATTTTCGATATTTTCGATAATTTGACTTTTGTTGATATTATATTATATTTTCTGAAGGATTTTCTATAATTACTTTTGGATTTCTCACAGTGCACTCTATCCTACCTCCCCCCCTGCCTGCTCGCTCTATTGCTATATCTGCTGGCTGTCAGTGGAGCTTACATTGTAAAGAGCGCGCGTATCGATAACTGCACCCACCACCACCAACACCCAACGGATGCAGATCGACCTTGGAACCGCCGCTAATGACGTATCGAAACGCATTGGATTATATATGGCCGATTGTAACGGTACAGCAACGGCAAAAGCAAAGGCCAAGTAAATAAGGAAGCAAATTGTTAGTGCTTCTTAGCTGCTCCGAAAGTGGGAAAAATGGGGCAAGTTGGGCAAGGGGGGAGGGGGGCCTGGCCTGGCCCTGATTGGCCTCCTGATTAGAGGAGACGTGGAGATGGATGCCGGCGAACGTCGTGTGCAGCTCTCCAGCAGTTTTCTTGGCTGGGGGAAAATTGGTTAGCGATTCCGCGCTGATTTGAATGAATCGCGTCGGGGGCCAAAAATAAATCCAAACAAAAAATCCAAGTCAGAGAGATATATATAAATACAGATTAACTGGCCGTAATCAGGTTTAGTTGGGAGCCACAAGAAGACAGGCTAATTGGGAGCGGAGAGGAGGAGGAGTAGGAGGAGGAGGAGGAGCAGGCAATCTTCAATCAGGCCAGCCAACCAGCGGGATGCAGCTCATCCCTTTGCATCTCATCATCCTCTGAATAACGAGCAATTGGCCACCCACGGACGTGGATGTGGCCCCCACTTAACACCACAGGCGGGATCCAGCCGGGATCACCATTCAAACCATGTGCCGTTGTGCTCTCCGGTTGTGGGAGGATGTGCCGCCGCCGCCCCTCTCCTCCTCCTCCTCCTAGAGCTACCATTATAACCATTTCCGTGCTGAGAGAGATCCATGAAGAGCAAAACTTTTCCCATTTCGAAATTAAATAAAATTTTGTAGTTAAAAAAAAAAGACTCACCTATTCGAGAGCTGGAACATCTCCATCATGGTCTCATGCGGATGCTGGTGATGCGAATGCTGGGCGTGGTGCGGATGATGGGGATGCGGATGCGGATGCCCGTGGGGATGTGGCTGCTGGTACGGATGATGCATTGCATGGGCCGGATGATGCAGATGAGCCGGATGACCGGGATAGCCTTGAGGACTGGGACTGGAACTGGGACTGGGTCCGCCGTAGGGCATATACCTGCCACCAGCCACTGATCCACTGCCGCCACCCGAAGCTCCGCCAGAGCCGGAGGCACCGTAGGGCGCATTGGGATACCACATATTGGGATAGAAGCTAGGCGGCGTGCCATGCGCCGCGGAATGTGCATACGGATGCAGGCGTCCGGATGCGGATCCAACAGCTCCTCCTCCTCCTCCACCTCCACCACCACCAGCGCTGCCTGGCAAGGCCAGAGGACTCGCCGGCGATCGGTAGTTAAAATGATACATGGAGCTGGAGGGGGGCCGAAGCATTAAATCGCAGCCAGAACCCGAGGCGGCGGAGGGCGTTGGCGACTGATAGAAGCTATTGGCGGCACTACCGCTGCCACTTGGGGCATAGTCGCTGCCCATTACCGAGCTCTCGTTTTCATCCGGATAGTTATCCTCCTGCCCTTGGTCTTGATCCTGATCGTGGTCTTGGTGCTGGTCCTGGTCCTGTTCCTGCTCCTGATCCGCATCCATGTCGGTGGGATCCCAGGCCAGCTCATCCAGGCTGCATTCGCTCTTGCCGAGGACAAGCAGATCGCCGGCATTGATTGCCGGCGGTTCGTCAAAGTAGGGAATGTCTTGCTTGAGGTCCTGCTCAATGCGATCGCCCTGGCTGGGGCGTCCTCCTTGCTGACTGTGGCTCGCAGAGGCGGCTGCTGCGGCGGCGTTCCTGCTGCGACTCGCACCCTCCATGTTCTCTGGCTGGAACGAGGTGTATATAGAGAGGGGATATACCATATGTAGTAAGAGTAATGCAAAAAGGAGATTATATAGTTAGAGAAGCTGTTTTAATTGTTTACAGCATAAATTCTTTATATTTTCTTTAATCAAAACAAAATGTAAATATAACAAAGCTAAGCTTAAATTATTTAATTTAATTTCAAAATAAATATTTTATGTATATTTAAAAAAAAGGGATATATATATATTATTTGAGGAAGACAACGTTAAAACTTTTCTTTTATAATTTAAAATAAATATTTTATATATATCTAAAACTGAAATAAATAACTTATTTGAGGAAGACAACGTTAAAACTTTTCTTTTATAATTTATACAAAAAGTCAGACGTAAGGATAAGTCTAAATCGATAAGTCTGGTGATGACTATTAGGAAATATATTTAAATTTTATAATCTTGAAGATGTTTACTGCTAAGGTTTCAAGGTAAAATCAAAATCTAACACATTTCCTTTACATTTTTTAAAGTAATCAAAAATTGTATTTAATATTTCTACATATTTATTATTGCTTTATTTTCTCTTTAAAACAAACTGTTTTGAAAAAACTGAAAATAGCTAGAAAAAACAACGGAACCATATAGTAAAAGATAAAAAAAAATTAAACTTGAGGTTCCTGGGACTTGCCGGATTCTTTTTTTTACGATCGAACTCGTAAAACGCTCAAAGCCATAAACGATTGTGAGTCATGGGCGGAGGTCGACAGGGGCAGGGGGGATCGGTTCGGTTCGGTTTGGTTTGGTTGAATGACAGAAGCAAAAAGTCAAAGAACAGACCAAAGATACTCTCCGTGTGTTATTTATATGCGAATCTTGTCCAAGTGCCGCCTATAAATAATACCTACACTACACACACACACAGATCAGATGGCGCACATATAGCCATCATCTATTCAGGGCAGATCTTTGAACTATATTTACTCCGCTCTGCTTTCCTTTGTCATACATATTTCCCGCCTCTCTGATTCACATGACAAACGTGCGGAGGGAACTGCTGGTCATAAATTTCCTATTTTTTGTTGTCCTCGAACCCGATCATCAACAGCCTCCTTCTCCTCCTCCACGGATGCTGCTTCTCCATATTTATTCTCTCTGTGTTTCTCTTGAGAACAATAATGGAGAAATCCAAATCCAAAACCAAATCCTTAGCTGGTTTCATGAAATATTTGTTTCCTTTTTCACAGGAGATTTCTGATTAATAATAATAAATAAATGGGGTTGTGTTTAATAATTTCAAATGGCTAGTTTTGAAATTTATTTAAATTTTATAATTTCTCCTCAAAAAAAAAAAGGGGTTAAATTTATTTAAATTTTCCTTTAAAATCAGTTTCTTATATTAAAGAAATTATTATAGAATTATATTGTATTATAATTATATTATAGGAATTTTTTTAAATATATTATAATAGGTTTTTTTTTAAGAAATTTTATTACTAAAATATCTCCGAAATTTTTAAAGAATTTTATTCTTGTTTAATAAAGAAATTCACAAAAAATGAAAAATATACTAAAAAATCTCTTTCTTATTTAAGACATTTTGTAATTATAATAAAATTTTGTAAATTAAAAATAAAAGTTGCTTTTACAAAATACAATATATGACAATTTCTTGCAAAGTTTTCTTTTTCAGTTATAACATTTCACCTTAAAAAATGACCCCCAAGATAATAATAATTATCTGATTAAAGCAACAAAACAAGGAAGTGGACAAGGCACTTGACGGGCAAGTAAGTAATATGTAATTCAAGCGTTATTTATTTACTTTTCTTTCTTTGTTTTTAGTTGTTATCAATCGACATTGCGCTGCTGTAATATTTGCTCTTCTTCATTATTTTTTTTTTTCATTTTTTATTAGTTTATTTTGCTGTTTGCTGCTGCTGTTGCACTTTTTTCCGCCTTTCCAACTTTGTTTTGTAATTGTTTTCGAGTGCCACACACAAACACACACAGGTGAAGGGGGTGTGAGGGGGGTAAGGCGGTTAGCATGTCAATTGCTTGGGCCAAAATCGTCAGACAGACAACGGGCGTCGTTGACGTTGCTCCCTGCATGGCTGAAGTGTCGGTGCAATGGGGCGTATACGCAATGCGAGTGAAATGCAACAGAGCGGGGAGAGGGAAAAGAAGAAGGTGATGGAGAGAGAGAGAGAGAGAGAGAGGGAGAGAGGGAGAGAGGTAGAGGTAGACAGTGGGGTTGTGAGGCTAACACCCTATCCCAACTTTCTGATATAAATTAATATAAATTTCAAGTAAAAAACTTAGAAAAATGTTTTTCAAAATCCTAACGCTTATCTTACATTTTTTTTGCTTATCTCTGTGCTAAATATTTCGGCTTTTGGCCATAAAGTGGCACACGACACACCTGTGCAGCCAAAGTCAAGTGAAGTCTAACTAGAAATTCAGGCAACAAATCGATAAAGTTGCTAAAGTTGCCAAGAGCCAAGAAACGACTTGGCCATATAAATTTAGATATAATCGTGTGCGAGTACGCACGTCTGAGTCCATATTTATATGGCCCGAGTGTATGTGTGGGGCAATTACAATCTTTATACAGATATTCAACATGAGAATATTGCTTTTGATAAGCCGCCAGCCCCAAAACCATTGCCTTGTTTGCTCTTCTCGATTGCTTTTCAACCAACAAACACAACAAAGTCACCCAGCTGTGTGTGTGTGTAGATATCGCTGAGCTGATTAGAGCCTGTTTGGGGTCAAGCTTTGACAGTTAATTCCCTGGTTGGGAATGTGTGATATCTCCCAATATCAGGCCCCCCGCCTAATTATCATTACCTGACCTACAGACATATAGAAAGCGTATATCATATAGCTAGGGTCAATTTCTAGGCTGATCTCGGGGCTGTTTTAAATGGCAATATATACGAATTGTAAACTAATTACTGGTTGAAGAGGCAAAAAATTCGAAATATCTACAAATTTAATACATTTCGAAAATTTTGAATATTTTGAAAATTTTCGAAGCTCATCTTAAATAAATATTTTTTAAGGAATAAACCTTCCTCCTAAAATTACAAGCACTACCTCCACATGGTCCTATCATATTGAATAACCTCCGATCTAATCTAATTGTAAATCCAACCATGTTGTTGGATCCTGACTTTTGTGACTCACTTGTTTTATGGGTTAGAAAAAACTATTATTCACCCGATTGAAGTGCCAAAGTTAATGCAGGCGCAATTGCATTACTTTGTGAGCTGGCAGAGTTTACAACTTTGGGTGGTAATCTGCCCAGAGATTACCTATGTACATATATGTGATTAGATTAGATTGGGTTTATTTTTAGGCAAAGGGTTGGGGAAAGATTTTCCTTTTAAATTGCACGAGACTTGGTGACTCTTTTTCTTAGGTGTTTTCTTAATTTCAAAAAATTTAGAAATATTGTATATAACTTTTGGATACTATTTCAGAATCCTGTTAAGTTGCTTGTAAAATTGAATAAATACAACTAATAAACAACAAAAACATTTTAGAATTTTCAAATTGAATAAATACAACTAATAAAAAAGATAAAATTCTAAAATATCCCAACACTATCCAGAAATATTTTAAATTAATTCCTTTAAACATTTACAAATCTTTTAGAATAGACACGAACCCGATATCTTTGCGATACCGTTAGCTTTCCCTGGGCCCGCATAAATCAATCATGAAATATTTACGTCTAATGTTTGGCAATAACAATAACAGCAATAATAACAATCAAATAAAAGGAGAAGAGCAAAAAGGCAAAGACAAAAATCAATTTCACTTACATGTTTTGCGCTGTTTTCTTGTTTTTCTGCATGAAGCTTTTCGCTCACGCTCTCTCACTCTCTCTTTTCAGCTGCCCGCCGGTCTCGCTCACTCGCACAGGGCACTCTTTCTCTGCAAGCTTGGCCTTGGCTCAGTGATGCCTCCCACGCCACCCTCTTTCGCTGGCACCTCCCTTGGGTGGCGTTTGTTTGGCTTGCCTGCTCGCTCGCTCGCTCTCTCTCTCTCTGTCTGCGGTTTATTTTTTTTGTTGTTGTTGTTGAATTGGGAAATTATATATTTTGTATTACTTTGTTGTGCTACGTTGTTGCTGCTGATATTAGCTTATGCAGTTTGCATTTCACTTTGTTATCGCTGCGTTTCTTCTTTGTGATTTTTTGTACTTTGCTTTTGCATTTGAGTGTTTTTGCAGGGAAACAAACAAATAAAAAAAAGGAAACACACACACACACCACAAATAACGAGATTTTCAATTGTACTAAAAAGGTATTTATTCAGCTCACTTGGTATTTTTCTGGTATTTTAATAGTCAAACTTTCGCTGAAAAGCGACCAAAGTATTTTTTCAAACATCTTTCCTCTGGTTTTCACGCGTTCTTTTTTTTTTGTTTTTGGACGGGGGAAGGCGGATAATTGATTACTTTGTTACATTTTCGTATTCATCATCTTTTTTTCTTGTTTTGTATTGTATTGTTTCACTTTTAATTATATTTTGGTATAAATATGCTTTTTATTTGTTTCTCAATATCAATCAATATTTGTACAGCTGGAGGTATTTTGTTGTTTTTTTTTTGTTTCACTTCTGTTTATTTGGTTGTAGTTGGTGTTGTTATTGTTATTGTTCCATTTTTGTTATTCAGCTTCCAGCAAGTGTTCAGTGTTTTCCTTTTTGTTTGTTGCTAAAGACTAAAGGGAAGAAGACAAAAAAAAAGAAGAAACAAGAATACGAATAAGTATAAGAAGCGCTATGAAAAACACATAATGTTTTATATTTATTTAATATTATTCTGGCCCATTCACACATGTCCACAATAAAAAAAAAAAAAAAAAAAAACTTGAGCTTTCAACTTTTGTAAAGGTTTCATTTTTGTTGCTGTTAATTCAACCGAATGTTAAACATTTTCCAAATAGAATTCTTAATTACTTTTAAATTACACTTTTCAAGGTTTTTATTTGCTTGTCGGTTGGGTTTTTTTTCATTTCTGTCTTACACTTTTATTGTTGTATAAAACTATCAGTTTTGAATACTCTTTTAAGGCCCCTAAACATTGATATATAAAATATTAAATCATTTTTTGGTCCCAAGTTAACAAGAAGTTAACATTAACAATATAAAAATGAAATGTCAATTAATTTGAAATATTTCAAGTAAAGTGTATTCCGAATTTCGACTTTCGCCTGCGAGTTTATTTTGTACTTTGGCTCTCGTCTCGTTTTTATGACTCGATTCAGAATGTAATATTGTTGGTGTTTTTGTTGGTGTCTTTGCTAATTAAATGAATACTTTAATTTATATATTTGAATTTTTATTTCCCACTAAGCTAGCCGGTCGTCGATCGGATCTGTGCTGTCACCTGTTGCCTTTGTTGGCTCTCTGCAGCTGCTAAATGCTTCTTAAATTCTTTTTGTTTTAAACTTTTTTGTTTTTGTTATCTCGTTGGCTTTGTGGTGGAAATATATATATATATATAAATATGCACAATAAAGTATATATATAGTATAGATATAAACCGGTTAAAGCCGACCCAAAATTTAGCACCCAACGGGGTGGAATTCGGGGCCCGGTTCGGGCTTTTTGGCGGGTTGCAAATTAAGGGGAATTATTGAACTCGAGTTCAAGTCGCCAATGCCGACCATGTTTTACTCGTTTTTTTATTTTTGTTTGAGTTTTATAATATGACTTCTATGGATTTTTATATTGGAATATATTTTATATTTTCTGATAAATTCGAGACATTAAAACGAGGACCTAAAAATCAAATTTTAACTCAATGATTTACTATATTTTTCGATACATCTTTTTTTTGACATTTTCAAATTTAAAATATCTCAATTTTGGTTATTTTCAATATGATATTAACAATATTAAATAATTGACAAATTATATATAGTATTTTTAGCTAGTTTTATATTTCCTCCCCTTTCATCTACCGTTTCTCCTCCGCAAAAAGTGTGTATACAAAATATATAACATATACTATATGTATATTTATTTATTTGTGCGCATTCAACTCAAGTGTTGCTTGGCAGTCTAAATCAAATATATATAGAGACATACATACATATATAAGAAGATAAACTTCTTCCCCACTTTTCCCTAGTCGATGAAAGCTCCTCCTCCTGGCACAGACACAGACACTGTGGTATTTGTATCGAAATTTCCCATGAAGCAAGGACATTAATGCGTAGGAGGGAGTGTGCACACGCACTCTCCAGGCCAGAAGGTCCTGGGACTAAAGTGAATATTGGTTCATATTGTTTTGAATTTGGTTGAGCCTTAATTTTATTTCAAAAGTCTCACTTATATTTTTAAAATGTAATATAAATCGAAAGATTAAATATAAAGATTAGAGTCGAAAAAAAACAAGAGTTTTATTTGTTGTGACAAAAAAAAAAAAACATAAACATAAATATTATTATTGTTGTTGACCTTGTAATGGTTAACCTGTTTTCGCCTTTAATCTGTTTTAAATATATATAATATAAAGAAAATATTATTTTAATAATCAATAAAGAAGTTGAAATGATTTCTTGACTTTAATTGTTTAGGTTTTATAAAAAGGTTTTTTATTATATATATTTTTTTTATTAAAAAGATTGTTTTATACTATATTTATATTTCTGCTTCTAGTTTTCTTTTTATAGGGCTCCCTCTGTGTTTTCTGTTGGCCCTTTTGTTTGTCTCGCTTTTTGGGGACATGGCACGCACTGCGAAAATCTTTGCCAACATTTTTCAAAGGCCTTTTGTTTGCTTTGCGCTTGACACAAACACACACACAGGCACATCGCCAACCACCTAAGCACCCACCCACCCAGCTATCCTCTTGCCTCCAACCCACTGCTAGATCTCTGCCAAGAATCTCGCTGTGAATATGGATATGGCTTAGGATCTCTCGGCCGGCGAGCCTGGGGCTTGTGGGTCAATCACCCGGCGGCAGGTCGTAATTGCAAAAATGACACACACACAGAGCGACAGCAGTAACAAAAAATTAAAATGTAATATAAAGAACCTTTTCTTCGTTCTTTTATTTTTTTTTTATATATATATATTTTTTTTGCACCCGCTTTATTTGCATTTCAGACGAGACGACGTAGAAAGGGCAAACAAAAAAAAAAAGAAAAGAAACAAAAATAAATTCAAGTGCTTGAGGGATGGGGCGGCGGGAGGGGGGTGGTTGGAAATGAGAACAGCACAAAAATTGGCGAGCAAAGAGGCAAAAAGCTATTTGCCAGACAACAACGACAACGAACGCGCCAAGCGAGAGAGCGTCGCGCCGCGCGGTAACAAAATAAATAAATTATATAATTAGCTTTGACGTTTGACGTAGCACCCAACCACCCACCGCCCGTCCCCCCTACTTGAGCTTGTGGTTTGTTTACATTTGCAATAGTTAAAGTTACATCGAGCTCTCTCTCTCTCTCTCTCTCTCTCCCCCAGGTTAGATTAGGCTTGAACTGCAGGGCGTATACGCAATATTACGTATACGCATACAGCGCCGATGTACGGCGATCATTTATAAATAGAGTACCAAAAAAAACAAAATAAAAATGAGAAAAAAAAACCCTTGGAATGCCAGCTAATAGATCATTAAAATAAAAAAGAGAATGAACAAAAAAAGAGGCTGGAAAATTGTAAATTAAACCTTAATGATTCGGCGGGCATTTCGGTGTTCCATTGTCGTTGTAATCGTATTCCATTCGTAATCTGAACCCTCGCTTCATTTAAATATGTATTTCTTTTCAAGATTTAAATGTTTCTTCTTTCTCACTTTCATTGAATTGAATCTGACACCTGTTCTGAGATATGCAGTTACACAAAAGTATAAGTATATTTATGTAGTGAAAAAAGTAGGTTTAAAATTAAATTATTAAATTGAAAAAAATGTATCCTTCTTACTGGTAAAGTTTATTTTAATTACTGCTTTAATTTTTCTACTTTAGTACTTTTAGTACTTTAGTAAAAAAAATACAAATAATTTAAATTTAAATGTTGTTTTTATATGTATTCAAGAAATAAAGTTCACCAACACAATTCCAACATACACCAACGCATTAATTTTTGATCTACCTTTTTTGCAAAATCAAACTTTTACAATAACTTTTTTTAATTTATTGTTTTTTCACATTTTTTTCTTATTATAAATAAATATATGTTGTTATATTTAAAAATATATCTTTACCCCAGAAAAAGACTCCAAGAAATAACAAGAAAATTAAAAGAAAATTAATCTATCCTCCTTACTGGTAAAGTTTATTTTAATTACTGCTTTAATTTTTCTACTTATGTTGTACTTTAGTAAAAAAAAAATACAAATAATTTAAATTTAAATGTTGTTTTTATATATATTAAAGAAATAAAGTTCACCAACCAATTCCAACATACACCAACGCATTAATTTTCGATCTACCTTTTTTGCAATATCAAACTTTTACAATAACTTTTTTTAATTTATTGTTTTTTCACATTTTTTTCTCATTATAAAAAAATATATGTTGTTATATTTAAAAATACATCTTTCCCTCAGAAAAAGACTCCAAGAAATAACAAGAAAATTACGCGCCTTTATCACAAACCAACAAAAAAGTAACAAAAAAACAAACAAAGACAGAAAACCACCAACAAACAAACAGCAGAAATCACACACACACACACATTCGCTTGCTCTTCCTTTCTTCTCGCCGCTAGCTGCATCTCTGTTCCTCGCGCCGAGTCTGTCTCAGTTGCCGCCGCCTCAGCTGCTGCCTCTGCCGCCTCGACCTGGCCTAATGCCGACTGTCAACTGCGACGCGAACAGCGACAGCGCCGTCGGCATCGGCATCGACATCGACATCGACATCAGGTGGTGGCTGGCAAAAAAGTTGTCGCAAAAACCAAAAATAGCTGAGCTGAGCGAGAGAAAGAGAGAACAAGAGCGAGATAGAGCAAGAAATGGGGGGAGAGAAGAGAGTTAAGCAGGGTGGAGGAGAAGGGGCCGGCTGGGGGGTGTGGTAAGAACGTGGTCGATGGAGCACGTTCTACAAAGATTTCCGAGTGCATTTTGCATAACATTCCATAACATAGGTAATACTTATAATAAATCATATAATATATGGAGCACAGAAATAAAAAATATGAAATATTATTCAAGGAAATTGAAAACAAAATATTTGTTTGTGTTGATTAAAACATTATGAAAAGATTTCAAATGGAAAATTTATTTCAAAATTAAAAAAAAAAAAATATAGCAGAAGTCAATGAAGAATAATTAAAATTCGAAGAAAAATACTACAAAAAAGATTTAAAATTAGTAGAAAACAATTAAAATAATAAATTCTAGCATTTTCCATTTTCAAATAGCGTTTCGGCGTTTTCTTGGGGACAACTGGGCGTATGCGTGATGCGTGGTCACAGAAAGATTGCGCATACGCCATGTGAACCGCATAGCCCGCTGAGTGTCGCTGATCTAAACGGAATTGATTTAATTAGCATAGCAGCCTCCTAAGATGGCGTCAAGCTATCTCAGGCTGTGCGTTAAGCCCCCCAGCCCCATACCCTTGGCCACCAGGCGATCTCCAATCAGGCATGCTAAATTCGCCTCCAATTAAGATTCGATTTATCGATAAACTTGTGTGTTTGGCAGTCCACAGTTTTTGGCAGATCGTTGGATCGATTTGATTGCCCTTAATTTATGGCCCGATCGCTTTGCATTCCGCCAGCGAAGCAGCTCAACTAAGCTGTTTCCTGTTTTACAACAATTATTTCTGCTTGTATTCCAACACAAAACGATAGTTAACGATTATTGAACTACATTTTCGATTATTTTATTTTGTATTTATTTGTTGGGGTATTAATTATTTAAAATGTTGTTTTATTTTCTTGAAAATATTTATAAGCAGAATAAAATTATTCGATTTAATTAACGATTTTCTTTAAATTTAATTTGCAAATTTACTCCCCCTTTTTAAGCTTCTGTTTCTTATTCGCTTCTGCCAGCTAACTTTCCCCCACAAATTGTAAATAATTGTTAGAAAATGAAAAATCAAACAGAGTAGACAAAATGTGCATATTTAAATATATATATATATATGTTTGTGTATATATACAGACATTTATATAAATTTTTTGGCATCAGTTTTCAGTTTTTCAGTTCAGTCAGCGATTTCCAATCTGTTTTTATTTCGTTTATTGTTGTCTAGGCTGGCGGCTTATCAATTTTGCCGCTTTCGGCACAAGTTCGGCTTTCCTTTTTTCCCGCAGCTTTCAGGCACCCCCCTCGCCCCCTGGGCGCCCCTCTTAGCTCCACCGGAACCCCTATGCCACAGCAGAGCTTTCGGCTCTCTTCTCTGTCTGTGCTCGCTCGAAGCGAGTTGAACGAAAACGCTCTCAGACGCGACGTCAGCAAAAATTTCATGTGAAGGCGACAAGAACAACAAATTATAAAATAAATATATATATACACAAACACACACACATGTCTGAATAATATATGTATGTATAGAAGCGGGGCCCAAATAAAAATATGAAACATTAAACAAAAAAATGTACAGAACGAAGAAAAAGTCAGAAAGAATATGTACAACTTTTTCTTATTTTTATTAATTACAAAAGAAGAAAAAAAAAAACAGAATAATAAATTCACGCACTCGGGCAAGCGATTATTAAATTATTATACTATATAATATATATATATATACTATATAATAACGTACACAAGTGTGCGTAAACAATTAACACAACATTCGAAATATTCTGCGGCGACGCAATTGAAATGCCAACATCAACATTAACGCCGCTTTGGCAACAATCTTTTCTTTTCTTTCTCTCTCTTTTTTTTTTATGAAATTAATTATCAAACATAAAACAAAACAAAAACAGCAACAACAATACACACACACAAACACAGAAATGGTCAAAGTAACAGCCCAACGCACGGGCAGCGAAAATAATAATAAAACAGAAAACAACGAAAAATCATCGGCAGCAGCAAAGAAAACCTTGAGAGCAACACAAACGAAAAACACAAAAAATAACACAAAAAAAACAACAACAAAAAACAAGCACAAAAAACACTACCGAAAACATAATAAACCCGAAAAATTGAAAGAAAAAAAACGAAACGAAACGAGAAAAAAAACCAAATACGCTTTTTTATCGATTCCAAACTCGGAACTGGTAGGTAAATCATTGAAAGTTTGTTGCCAAAAAAAATGTCTGATGTTATGCTGGCTATTTATATTTACTTTTATTATTATTATCATACATTTGCCCATCCAAAGCTCATTCCGAGCTGCTGTGTACCCCAGGCGGGTTCAAGGGTGGACCGACCCATAAAGCCCGGGCCATAACATTTGCACCTGATCTTAGCTGGAGGGCATAATCCCAGCACTGTTAAAGGAAATTAAAAATTATGTGCTATAGATAAGCCAAGTCAATTCCATAAACTCTTGCACAGAAATTGCAGGAAAATAGATTTGTTTAAAAGAGAAGAGAAGAGAGTACTTTTTCTTCGGGTTTTTAAAACATTTTGTTACTATTACTTTCATAAAAATAATCATAAAGCCTATTTAAAATTGATTATATTAAAACAATCTAAAATATACAATCCCTTAGGACTCAAGTCCCAAACTTTATACATACTGATCCTTAAATTTCATAGCTTTATTAATATCAAATCAGAAACAAAATCTTAAAGAAATTTCGAGTTGCTTTAGAGTTGCATTGGAGTTAATTTTGAACTTGGCTTCATCAAAAAGAAGCCCATAAATCTTGTGCAAATTCATATTAGGAACATTATTTCTATATGATCTCTATTTCCCTATTTTTTTGTTTTTTTTTTCTATTAGGTATTCCAAAGTCGGTTCTTGTTTGTATTTTGTTGTTGTTTCATTCGTTTTCTGATACAAAACACAAAATAAAAAATTAAATAAACCGAAAAAAGAAACTGGAAATTCATTAATATGTTAATTTTTTTTGTATTTTTTGTCTTGCCTCATTGATTGTGCCTGTGTGTGATGTTTATGGTGTGTGTATGTGGGTATATAGTGTTGCTGTCCGAGCGTTAATGTTGGCTAAGCAGATTTTCGGGGGATGTCAAGTGGTCGCAGTGGGAATTTTTTGTGAATCGAATATTTTTCCTAAGCGGCAACGGCAGGTTCTCATGTTTCGATCGCGCTGCATGAAGTATTCAGAAATTCTGAGATACAATATAGAAATGCGCGCGCGCGCGCTCTCGCAGCTGATAGTCAATTCACCAACCCTACTCCAATACAACATAAAAAATAACTCCAACACTACTCCAATACAACATAAAAATTAACTCCAACACTACACCAACGCACCCAAAGATTCGATTTTAGTTTTGTGGCTAATAATTAAGGTCAACGCAATCTACTACCTTCTTTTGTAATTATATTTCTTCTTCGCCGCTTGTTGTTCTTCTTGTGGTTACCGATGTTGTTGTTGTTGAAATTGTTTTTTTTTTGTGCTTTTTGTTGGTTTTTTGTAATTGCACACTTACACAAACACTAGCACACACACAGGCACGAGCAAAAAAAAAAAAGAAAGAAAAACCGCTGTATTATTGAAGCAACTCGAGTTTGTTTGTTGCTTGTTTCCTATTTCGCTTTTTGCTCCTATATTTGATGGTTTTTTTTTATGGGGCTTGGGGGGCACTGTTTGATATTCCAATTTCATTGGTTAGCGCGGCGCCATTTACGTTTCTCGAGCGTGTTCTTTGCATTTTAGCAGCGGCGGCAACGACGGCGAAAAAGGCAGGCCAGCAGTTACTGCTCCCGCCTCTGATCTCTCACTCACTCACAAATAAAATACAACAACAAAAAAATTGTATAATAATAATAGTAATAATAATAATAAATAAATATAAAGCGAAACGCAGCCAAGTAGCGACGGCAATGCTAGTAGCGAGCGAACCAAGCGGACGGGCCAAGCGAACGTCGCGACGCGTCCGTCCGAACCGCTACAGAAACAAAAATTAATTACATATATTGAAATCACAAACTAAACTAATCAGCCAGAGCGACCGACCGACCGCCGGAGAGCGGAGAGTGGAGCACAACGCTCCCGAGCAGCAGCAGCAGCAGCAGCGGCAAATGGCGCAAAAGCTTGGCCGAGCGAGAGAGCTTGCTTGGAGCAGTGTGGAGCAGAGCAGAGCAGAGTGGAGCGGAGCAGCTGCAGAGCGGAGCGAAGCCGCACGGAGATATAGCGACAGCAACAACCTGCGTTGGAAAGCTGGCGGAGACCTTGACTAAGGTTTCCGGCCGGGAAACCCTCGGTGCGGCGAGTTCACGCTCACCACTTGGCCAGCTACCAGCTACACCAGGCAAAAATATTTCAATATTTCTTTTGTATATTTTTGTATATAGAAAAGAATAAAACTAAAGCTCTCAAAGTATCGCTTGTTAAATTCGAAATATATGAATATATGCCAGGGGAATTTGTGGGTTTTAATGTAATAGGTATTTTTTGTTGCCAATTGAAATATTGAAGTTTGGGTTTCACTTGAAAAGGCCCAGAAATGTATGCTATAAAAAATACCTATATTTCTAGTAGGTTTAAAATACTTTATTCACAACTTTAAGGCAACAATAAAATATAAATTAATAGCTATTTGTTTGGAATTTTTCAAGCTATATATACTCTATATATACCTAACATTTAAAATAAGTTTTAAACATAATTTTAGGGCTATAAAAAAAAATAAATTACAGAAAAATAATTTTAGAAGCTTTTGGGTTTTGAATTTATAGTTATTTTTTGTTTTTCCTAAATTGAGGATTAAATAAGCAGCTAAAAACCAAAAAACCCATTTCCTAAAAACAGTTGTAGTTAAATTATTTTAGTTTTTCTGAGGTCTATGGGGTAGATTCCTAAAATATATACTTTTAAAGTCATCCATTTTAAGTAGAAAAACTCGAACTTATTTATTTATTAACAAAAAAAAATATATATATATAAAGAAAATAGTTAAACAAAAAAATATTATAAACAAAGAAAATGAAATTAATGCTAATTTTTTGAGACAAAAATTTTAATCCAGACTTTTATTACTTTGCATACCGATTTTTTTAGGGCAGCAAATAAATAAATATGCAAATTTTTAAACCGAAATTAAGAATATTTACAAACCGCACACGAACTTGTAAAAGACATTCTTTTTTTCAGTGCACTGGCGTTGAGAGCCAGCGACTTGCCTCGCTCTTGCCTCTATCTCTGGGAGCTTTTTCTTGGAGCGGAGGCGCGACAGTTTGTCGCTACTTAGTCTATGAACTTGACGCTGGCGTCTTACACAATGCTGCCTCGGTCGACTCCACGGCTTCTTCCTCTTCTCTAGAACGCAACAAAACACACACACACACCACGTACAAACACGCACAACTCTTGAACTAAAAAAAAAAAAAACAACAACAACAAAGAAAACAAAACACTCGAAGACTTTTTTATGATCGAAACTAACCTAGGAACTTCGGAAAGTTAGGAACTGCAGCGTGAAAACTAGGACTCGACTCTGAGCGGAGGCGCCACTTGGCCAACTGGCCAACTAACCGCTTCCACTTCCAAATGCCACACACACAGCCACTGCAGGCAACGGCCGATGCGGAGCGACGACGCGTCGTGGGACTTGGACAGATGCCGACCGACTGCGATGGCAACTGGCGCGGATGAGGCCCGGTCCAAAGCCCAGTCAGGCGTCGTCGTCGTCGTTGTCAGTGCCAGCCCAGTCAGTAGTGGGTTCTGTGTGTGTGTAAGCCAAGACAGCAGCGGCCAGGACGACGCACTCAGACAGCTTTTCGCCACTCAAAAGGAGCTTTTCCTCCCACCTCCATTTTCTTAGCTCATTTCCCTTCCGAAAAGCAACAGTGGGGCACCGGAGAAGCGAATGTTTGGCGGCAGACAGGGCGCATACGCAACATTTGCGTTGAGCGATAACTTGGCCACAATTGCGGTCACAATAATAACCGGGGCATTCCTTGAGCCTGAGAAATCAAAAAAGAATGCCATAGTTCGGGGCGTATACGTAATATTTTTTTCATTACAACAAATATACTCCAAGTCAAACCCCAGCATATAGCAAAGCTATAGTTTCTTATTTTAGATTTACTAATTAATATTTTTAAAAATCTAAGAAATCTCAGCGTTTTACCGAAACAGGTGGCCAAAGGGTCGTATGCGTAATATTATTGTGGGGGGTTTCAGTTTACCAAAATTTCAACAAATATAATCCAGTTTAAGCCCCAATATAAAGCAAAGCTATATTTTAAATTTACTGATTAATATTAAAAAAAAATAAATTTAAAGAAAGCTATTTTACAAAAATTCGAAGCGTTTGACCCAAACAGGCGGCCAAAGGGTCGTATGCGTAATATTTTTGTTGAGGGTTTTTTTGACAATTAAATAAAATTAAATTAAAATTAAAATAAATTAAATAAAAATGAATTATTTTTATTTAAGATTTTGTGTTTAATAATCGAAATAAATTGAAAGCAAACAACATTTAAATTTTGGATTATTTTTCGTTTTTTTTTAAGGTTGCTAAATTTTTTAGGTAATAGAAAATAATTGAATAAAAAACTTATTAACAAGAAAGATAACTTGAGCAAGCCAAAGTTAATTTTTGTTATTAATAATTATGAAATTTTTGTTTTTTGAATATTTTTATATTATAATAATAAGTCTCTTCTTTTTTTTTTTAATTAAATAGAAATAAAAAATTATCTAATATTCCTAAATAAAACAATTAAACCCCTTTTCTGCGTGACAATCTTTTCTACAATGATGTTGTTATCTAAGGTTTATATTTATATAGAATACAATAAAGGTCTGCTTAATAAGCAGATAACGAACTCTTTTCGCAGCCTCATTTGGCACTACAATTTCCACCACAGGTGTAACCTCGCACGCTGTGCTCTCTCTCTTCTTTTTAGGTTTATGGGTTTTCTTTCGGTTATCTCGCGATAAGGCAATCAAAATAATAAACACAACACAAAAGGCCGCGAAGGAGATGGAGGCGGGGAAGGAGCAGAAGGCGAACCTAATCTCAGACCTTCGATATGCGACATTCGGTGTGTGATTCCCCGCGGAGCCACCAAGTGATAAAGTGCTGGAAATTTTTCATTGTTTAGCATAATCGAATGTTTGCCAAATATATATTTTAACTTGGCACATTTTGGGAGAAAGCAGATATCAGATTTTCAATTAATTAGTTTGATTTTTGAATTTTAAAAATATTTTGGGATCAAAGGATGTCTTATAAATCTATTTTTTAAGTATTTTAAATGCCAAATTATATCATTTTTGGTATGTTTCATTTTTAGGACATTTATAAAACATTTAAAATCAAAAGAAAACACTCACCCCCCCTTGTTGAAATCATAATCATGAAGGTATAATCCAAGATATATATATCATATATACTTAAGAGCCGCGCAGTATATTCAGTTCCTCGGGCAAAGCATAGATGCGCAGCTGCTTCTCGGTCATCACATCCTGCAGATGGGCCAGTTCCTGCGGCACATAGATGGCACCGTCCATATAGAGGGCCTTGTCCCAGGGACACTCGTCCAACGCGGAGACCAGGCACTCCTTGCTCTGCTCGAAGCTGGTCCTGGTGTCGGAGAGACAACGCAGGTAGCTGCGCCAATAGAGCGAGTTGCGTCGCAGGATGTGATATTGGTTCGCCTCGATCTCAG
The DNA here is from genome assembly GCA_035046345.1 of Drosophila birchii. Taxonomy (NCBI): domain Eukaryota; kingdom Metazoa; phylum Arthropoda; class Insecta; order Diptera; family Drosophilidae; genus Drosophila; species Drosophila birchii. Next base: position 1,095,583 of record JAWNOA010000014.1, on the reverse strand, counting down.
AGCGATTGGTGTTGCGCGGCAGAAAGGTCTCGAACATGTTGAGCACGCGATTGCGCACGGCGGCCTCCAAATGGCTGCGCAGCTGTAGATGGCTTGGCTGCTGGTCATAGCTGGGCGTCTGCTCCAGGATCCTGGCAAAGCGACAGCGAGCGGCAATGACCAAATGGAGCAGCGACAAGATGCCCGCCTGGGTGCGTATGAAGCGAGCGCGCAGCTTGTGCCACTGCAATGTACTGAAGGTGGCCCAACGCTGCAGAAAGACCAGGTTTCGCGGGAATTCATGGAGTCCCAGCTCCACCAGATCCACAAGATGCTTGTTGCCTCCCAAGGCTACAAGCTTAAGGGGACTTTGCTCCGCCAGCGGTTTCTCTGGCAGAGGCAATTGCCTTAGCACTAGCTGCAGTTCCAGGACCTGTTCACGCAAGAACCTCCTGCGTTCGCTGGTTTTTGTGGCTGCCAAGCTAAGCTGATTCTTTAGCAACTGGGCGAGCAGGGCATCCGACTCCAAGCTGCGATTCTCTAGGCTCCAGACGAGACAGCGGGCCCGCAGGAGAATGAGCAGCTTGTTGGACAGAAAGTAGTCCTCCAGGGGCATATCTGCTGGCATTCCGTCCAAGCCTTGTATCTCCACTTTCAGCTGCTGCAAGCTTGTATCCTCATCCAAGCTGTGGGATGTCTGTTTCGTGGTCCGTCCCAGGCAGATGCAGCAGAGCAGCTGCAGCGCCTGATCGTGGCGATTCCGCGAGATGAGCATTTCAGCATAAATCAAATAGGCATGCATCACATCCGGACAGGTGAGCGATTCATCATCCTCCGCCTCCTCCTGCATGGCAATCACAGTTCGGAATATGTTGAAAGCCCGACTGGGATCATCGTCGCGCTCCAGGACCTCGAACTCGCACATGGCCAGCTCCGTGTAGAAGCGCGAAACGTGACGATTCTGCTCCAGGCGCATCAGGTTACGTATATGAGCACGGCTCTCCTTCAGATACTCTGCGGTTAGCTTGCCCATCAGCTTGTGCAGCACCAGCAAAAGTCGCTGGAAGCGCAGCCACAGGATCACAAAGAGGCGACGCTTCGTCTCCTCAGCCTGGAAGGCCTCGCTGCACTTGAGCAGCAGGTTGCTTATGGTGGCCGCATACAGATCACTGCCAATGCAGTGCGGCATAAAGCTGGGCGTGACACACATCTCTCGGACCAGGTCCAGCATGGCGGCGGTGAAGTCATCGTGGTCAGCTGGGTGCAAGGCATAAGAACTTCGATCCGCCAGGCCTGCGAGCAGCATCTCAATGGCTTCCGAGTCCCCGAGCTGGTCTATGCGAGTGCTCAGCCTCTCTGCCAGGCAATCGCTGCGCACCAATGGCATTTTGGTCAGCTGCACCACCAAAAGGAGCAACTGCAATCGATTTCCCGGTGTCTTCAGCGGATATATATAGTGGCAGACATCGTCGGTGAAGATGCAGCGCTGTGGATCCAATCCTCCCTCTACGGCATCCTCCGACGAATGGCTCAGCTGCGGATATGGCAAAAAGTTATACGCCTGACGCAGTCGCTCCACACGCGTCCAAATCTCCGGCAACGGCATGCCAGACTGCAGCACCAGCTCCTCGAACTCGATCAGCGGGCGCTCGTCGTCGGCCCGCGCCTCCAAACAGTCCACCGCCAGACCCGGAAAGTTCAGCTCCAAGGCCAGGCGTAGCAAGGCAAAGACATGATTATTATTCGCCGATTGCCGCAGGAAGAGCACACAGTTGTGGAACAGATCGAGCATTATCTTGTCCGTGTCGACGGTGTCTAGCAGGTGGCTCGAGGTGTCCGTATGCCCGAGATGCATGCGCCGCATGCTGTCCTCGTAAATGCGCAGCACATCTGGCACATTGCAGCGCGCCATGGTGCCCTGGGTGGCCATAATCAGGCTGCTCCACAAGGTGTACACAAAGGGGCTGCGCTGCAGCATTGCCTCAAGGCGAACAGCCACCTGGGACGGGGCGAGAAGAGATTAGATTGCAGGCGAGATGTAAATTGAGAAATAAATTTTACCTCACTGGCCGGATAGGCGGCGCCGGCTGTTTCCGTGTACAGACGCAGCAGCTGCTCGTTGGAGGGATGGTGACCCAGGGCCGTTTCCAAGGTGTGCAACTGATGCTCGGATACCGCCAGCCGATTGGCTCTGTCCAAATTCAGCTCGAGCAGGCGATGCAGCTGCAGCCAGTGCTCCAGGCGCTGCGGCTCTCGCTGGACCAGCACCTTGGTGTCCATAAGTTGGGCCTGCAGCTTGGCCACCTCCTCCGGTGGGTGTTTGCTCTCCAGCAGCGATGAGGGCGGCTCTGGCGCTTGCTTTGTGTAGCGCTGAAGCTGGGAGCGACGCCAAAGTGGCACCGGTGCTTGTCTGGCATCAAAGAGATGACGCAGCCGGCGCTTGTAGCGCGGTCGTGTGGGCTTGGTCAAGGTGCTTACCGTTCGCAGGCTATTGTTGCATTTCTTGTCCACGTAGAAGCCATCGCTTTTGGCATCGAATTCCAGGCGTTGCTGGTGCAGAACCGTCTTTGGCGGAGGCGGTGGCGGTGGGGTCTCCACTTCATCGGAGGAAGAGGAGCTACAGGAGGACTCGTCTTCGTCTCCGAGGTGCGATTGTTCAGCGACTGCCGTTCCAAGATTTGCTTCCGCTTTCTTTTCATAACTCTTATTGCTCTTCCAGGCGGCGCTCGTTCCAGCTTCTTCTGTTGCTTCGCTACCAGCAGCAGCGGCTGGTGGTGACGGCTTCCCACCGCCATAGGCGGGAAACAGAGACATTGCTGGGATTAAGTTTTAACAAGTTTTTCGCAACTAAAAACAAGCGAAAAACAGCTGAACCGGCAAAATACAAGGTGGCAGTGCGCGAAACAACAAAAAATACCAAAAAAATCACAGTCACTGGGCAGCATTGAATTCGTTTGTGCCACAAAATGAGGCAGCATTGGATTCTCGAGACATTTGCGTTGCCAGACTTTTGAGTCTGGGAAAACCAGCGATGCCGGACTGTGCGGCTTCCTGTGAAAGCGGAAATTGTCGTGTTTTTTTCCGGGGATTTTTACGATTATCAGCGGAAAAGCCCACAGACATTTTCAAATTTGAAACGCTAATTGGAAAAATAGAGACTAAAACCTAAATAACTATCACAACTTATTAACTGTCACAAAGTCAAATACCTAATTTTGTTCCCCTTTTTACTAAAGTTAGCTGACGTTTTCCCTCCCCTCCCCACCCCCTGGCATTGCCTAATGACCCCTTTCAGTGATGGTTGGTTGGGTAATGGGAAAAGCTGCCGTTTTTGGCTGCAAAATGTCAGTCGGCCTGCGGCTCTTGGACTATGATTTTGGGATATTAATGCAGAGGCTCGATTTGGCGGTCATTCATTATGTAAACTTCCTGTTTGGCCTACGAAAAATTATGCTAAATTGGAAAACTCTGTGAAAAACAGCAACTCCCTGGTTTCTAGGGACTTTTCCTCATTTCCGTTTCTAACATAAGTTGCAGGATATCCCTTTGCTTTGCTTTTTAGCTTGTAAATATTATATATAATTAATATTTATATAATTATTAAATGCTTAGGTAAATTAATTAAAGAACAATTCGTATATTTCTTCTTTTTGCTTTTAAAGTCTTAATAGTTAACGTACTAACATGTTAAATATAGTTTTCATATATTTCCTAAGACATTTTAAGGTGTTTAATTTACTTTAAAAACATTTTCCATAGGAAATAATTATTAAGGCCCATTAATTAAATATTTTATATATGTTCTTCGATTTCTTCTGCCGCATATTTATTTTCTGAACCATAAACAAGTCATAACATAGTCATGAAAATCCCTTTTTAACATCGTAGGGATGTTGATGATGTGTGTATATAAATATAGACTTATAGTTTTCCTCCTCGCCTCGCATATATATCAGGGAATAATGCTTAATGTCAATCGATTTGCAGCTTAAGCTTTATGCACATTTTGATAGCGTTTCCAGGGGGGAGCTTCGGCGCTCTGCTGTCTCGCCGTGATTTCAGCTAGACTTTTACCGCTTTTCCACGGGAGTTTCCTTTCTCCATTCCCTATTTTTTTTGCACACTTCATTTTTTTCTTTTTTACTTTTTTTTAGCATCTCAAAGACGCTGTAAAATGCGCTCGTTTACACCTCAAGTGGCAATCATTTGCCATCGCCCCCAGTGACGTTATCGTGGGAGTTTCCTTAGCATTTTCCCAACCTACCCTCCTGACTCTGCCTCAGCCTCCATCCCATCCCCCAAACGTATTTTCCCTGCCGCTAATCACCAGCTGTGAGAATGTCCTGAGAAAAGGAGAGAGCGAGCCAGGACGAGAGCGAGAAGCGTTGATTGCTGCTGTTGTTGATGATGATGAAGTGCCAGCAATGTGACAGTTACAGGATGAGACAGAGACAGCAGAATAAGGGAGAGAGAGAGAAGGGAAAAGCACATATGAAGCAGCAGGATTCAGGAAAATAGGAGTTTTCTTTATTCGTGAAAATAAACAAGGCAGATTGACAAGAAGCAGGCAAGAGTTCAATAGCTCCTTTGTTATGTTTTTAATACTTTTATGTACGATTATATAACAAAAGAATTTTTAGATATATCGAAAATATCGATAAAATATCGTTCTCCCTTATTTAGACACTTTTTTGAATTTTTTTATTATTAAAAAAACAAACAAAAAACGATTGGTAAATGCCTTAAAATTATATTATTATATATTATATATTATATATTTCTTTATTCTATTTTTTTGAACACACCTGTTCCCACCCACACACCAGCCCACACACTCTTATTCCACATTTGTAATAATGGGTAAACAACAAGAACAAGAACAACAATGGCTATATGACAATGACAAGGCAAATAGCGAGAAAAACTTCACAAATGTCAGCTGGCGGTTGTCTTCTCATAATTTTCCACCCCCCCTCACTTGGAAAATTGAACTGTAATTACACTCTAGGCATTTTCTCCCCCTCGGCGGGGGAATAGAAAGAAAGCTTATATACAAAAAACTTAACAAATGAACTTTAAATGAAAACAAATCAATGACAGGGAGGCAAGGTGGAGTCTGGACTTTAAACGGCCAGCAGACGGCGGCGGCTGATACTTGTATATATTTTATGTCTGGAATATATACACTGTGGATTATGCTGAAATTAATTTAAATTCAAGTGAAGCTCAATATTCATTATTAAATAATTTATAACTTGAAAAAACCAAAGATTTTTCAATGGAAATACATTAAAAAAAGGTAAGACTCTTGTAAAGATATATTTAGATATTTATATATATCCCTAAAAGGTCCTGCAATATATATTTCTGGCTGTGCATCGGCTGTGTATATATCGCTTTATATTTACAGCTACTAAACTGTAATCGGGGCCACACACCGGAAGTTGAAATGACTTGAAAATTTATTGCATTTGCAGCAGCACAACGTCGACAATGTTGGTGTTGCTGCTGCTGTTACTGCTGCTGATGCTGCTGCTGATGTTGCTGCTGCTGTGCATTCAGCAGGCTAACGCTTGGCTGGCTTTGGTGTTGCCATCGCCATTGCCATCGCATCGCCATCGTCAACGAAACGGAAGTGGCGCGGCAGTCAATTGGGAAGACAGGCCAGGACATGGCCGGAGGCACAGAGCCTTCCCCTAGAGGGGGAAGGGGGCGAATGACTGGGGTTTGCAGAGCCGGCGATTGCAAAATTGAATAAGCCCACAGAACCCGATCCCTCGAGCTGAAACTGAAGCGCAACGGAGCAAAGCAGCCGGAACAGGAACTCTACCAGCTTCAACACTGCCAAAAAATAAAATTAGAATAGAAATTACTTACAATTATTTCAACTGAAATACAATTTTAAATAAGCATAAAGAACTATTTTCTATATGACATATATAAATTTAAACTCTAGAAAAATATGAGAAACTAATAAAAGTGTGTGAAAATATAGGAAACGTGTAATTTTAATATCAAAAACTATTATTTAAGCGTATAAAAACTTTATACTTATTTTTAACAATAGGAAAATTAAGAAAATATAATTTTTTTAAGAGAAAAATACAATTTTCTGTATTAAAATTTTTAAATTAAACTGAAAGAAAGCATTTTAAAACCATATTAAAAAGAAGCAATATGGAAAAAATGTTATTTACATTTTTAAAACAATAAGATACCCATAAAAAGCTTGAATTTGAAATATTTGACTATTTAAATATTAAGTATAGCATTAAATTAGATTAACTAAAGTCTTCGATTTTGTTTAAAGCTTAAATAATCCATAAAAAATATTTAATAAGGCCAATTCTCACTGCTGTTTTTTGTGCAGTGCAGGAGGTGCAATTCCCAAACTCATCCTTATTCCGGTCGACACGAATTTACGGCGATTTTGCCGTCACTGGCAGGACATTTTTCGCCAGGCATTTTGCAGGAATTGGCTGGCGCTGCTGCTGCTGCTCTCCGGGCCAAATGTCTCAAGTCTTGGCTGTCGGGGAATCCCGAGTCCCGACTGAGTGAGTGCATCCGTCCTGCCGCGCAGTTTACTGCTCATAAAAATCCATTAAATTATTCAAATGGCATAGGAAAAACAGTTCTCTTTCGAATATTTTCGGCGATGACGTCGACACACAAGCGGAGATTTTTCAGGAAAACAGAAAAACCGGATGCTGGCCGTGGCCAAGGTTTTAGTACCATTTCTCTACCTTTTCCTACGTTTCTTTATTTTTCTCTCTTTTTTTACTGTATTTTTGTACGTTTTTTAAGGTATTTTTCCGCGTTGGCTGCTTAAAATAAAAGACAGGCGGCTGCAGCTGAAGCGGCAGCTTGGCGGAGGGTTGGCCCAGTGAGGCATGAGGCATCAGCCTCAAAAACAACAGTGGAAGGAGGAGTAGCCGAAGGAGAAGGATTACTTAGGATTAGGAGACTGTGGAGACTGTGGAGGTGCCCACACATCCAGTACATCCACTCGACTGCCGCCACATCAGTTTCAGTTGCAGCAACCAAGCTCCCAGACCCAGACCTAGAAGCCACACTTACAGGGGGGAAAAATTAATGTCCTGCTGAGAATTTTTTAAAATTTAATAATTAAAAATATATGTGTAAATATATAAGTCCTTTTTAATTAAAAAATATAAAATTGTAAGCCTTTAATTTGTATTCAATTAAAAATTTAACTTTTTTCTTTTAAAAATAAAATATTTTAAGTCTTTAATTTGTATTTTATTCAAAATTTATGGTGTAACTTTCAGTCAGACGGCGACCAAACCAGATGCAAGAACCAGACCAGAGACCAGAATAGCGCAGGTCAGGATGCGGCTGGGTTAAGTTGGTTTGGTGGGGAATAGGAGAGCAGCAGCAGGAGGAGGAGCAGCAGCAGGAGGAAGAGCAACATTAGGAGGAGCAGCAGGAGGAACAAGAGTAAGAGGAGCAGCAGCAGGAGCAAGAGTAAGAGGAGGAGCTGCATCCATCGGTTCCACACTAAAATGTAGGCGGCCAGAAGCTGCTGCTGCTGGTGGTGGTGCATGTGGCATGTGGTTTCACATATGCCGAAAAACTGCTGGAAAATGTTAGGAAAATTTAAGGGAAATCAGTAAGGAAAATCTACCATAAAATAATAAATCTCAAAAATCGGAGATTAAAATACCTAAAATACTAAGACAAATATTTATTTAAATAAAATATTAAGCTAAATAAATATGCATTTTTCTTTTTAATTTCTAACTTAACTCCACTGTGCCTGGTGGGTGTGGTCCCTGCCCCAATGCGCCCGGTGGGTGTGTGTGCGCTTGGCATTCTATTCACAGTCTGGTTAGCCCAGCGGCATATCTAATTATTTGCCCACAGAGTCATCAGCAAAACGCTGCCGCCCGCAAGCCGCCCGCCCTTTGTGTGCCTGTGTGTGTGTGCCTCATTATGCTGGAAAATATATATAGAAAACGAATTTTCTAGTTTTATAATATTTCCCCCCCGTTTTCTTGTTTAGCTTAGTAATTACATATTTGCACTGTTATTACCTGTGCTGCATCGTGGTCGCCCTTTTTGAGGTCCTTTATTTATCTGTTGAAGGCGGCAAAGGCTCCTGTGTGTGTGTTACATAATTACGCGAATGTGAATATAAAAGTGCGTAATGGCCGCGGGGTATATTATATACATATATATATGGATATATATAGAAGGATATGTAAGCCATAATGGCTTTCAAGGGCAGCAGCAGCAGCTGCAGCAGTAGCAGAAACCAGAATCAGGTGAAAAACCAGCAGCCCCCAAGGATATGCCAGCTGGGGGGGAGCAAGATTAGCTAGCCCAAGAGGATGGAGGCAGGATCAGTGAAGAGCGTAACAGCTGCAGGATTTTACACGCTGCGAAAACGGGGTTTAATCAAAGTCAAAGTTTAAGTCGGCTTAGAGATGGTTTTGAAATGTTTTTATTAAATCAAAGAAGAAAGAAAGAAATGCTAAGCTAAATATATAAAAGTATAAATATAAAGAGATTTATTATCTATTATAAGAAAAGTTCTTCTTCCTTTTCGAGGACACTTTAAAAATATAAAAAGATAAAAGTGCCTTTAAGTATCTGTGCTCAGTGCTGCTCCTGTGCCTTATCCTGTGGACATGTGAGGCCCAATATTAACCTGGACCGGAATTCGTAGCTGGAATTGCTACAATGTCGATAAAAGAGCAATCTAACCGCTGCCCGGAGCAACGATTCGGATTCGATTCGTTTCATTCTCGTCCCTGAAACAAGCGGCATTTGAAAGGCCCAAACCGGATCGTCAATTTCAATGGGAGAGGTGGAAAGGGTGAGGCAAAGGGAAAGGGGAGTCGATGCTGGACACTGATGGGTCAGTGGTCCAGTGTCCTGGCTCCTGTCAACGTTGCCTCGCTGTTGTTGTTTGGCTTGTGACACGTGGATTGCCGAGAGATTTCGCTGCTTGTTAGCTGTTTGCATTCCTGTGTTTTTGCCCTGTCGCACTCGTTAAACATTCGGTTGGCCATTCCCTTTCCAGTGACGGTGTCCTGGCCACTACTTTGTTGTTTCCTTTCCTACTTTTTTTTTGTTTTTGGCAGGACTCTCATCAATGTTAAAGTCAGTTGACAAGACAGCGATTATATATATTTTCATGGCATTAAATTAAAAGTAAAAGGAATAAGTAAAGAAGGGTATTTTACCATAAATAATAAAATATTCTAATAACATTTTAGGGACAAATGACATAGTTAAAAATTAATAATGACTTTTAAGACACTTCTCTTAATCTTATTAGCTAAATATTTATCCAAGAAAATCATTAATAATATAAATCAAACAATTAGTTGCCTTTTTAACCTCTGCAATAATTATTTAACATTTTTCCTGCTCAGTTAACGCAATTTCTGCTGGCAATTAAATATTAAAAGGCATCTCGCTTTGACTTTAATCCATTTGTGTATTTCAAAATGCATTAATAAATGATATTATTTATATTATTTACTGTGTTTGCAGATGGAATTACATGTGGAAGTGCCATTCAGGCCATTCAGTTTGTGTCAGGAAAATGACCTCAATTCCGAACTGAATTTGTTTGTTTGTTTGCAATTATAATTATCAATCGTTTGGCTTATTATCAACAATTGTTTATTAAATGTTTACCCATTAGTTTCAATATATTGGAGAATATTTTTAATATATATATATATATTTCGGGGATTTCCCGGTGACATGTCCAAAGAATTGTCAAGTGTCGGCTGTAATTAATAGCAAGCTGCTGGTTGCGAATGCAATAAATAATCGATACTTCTCTTAATTTCTTCTTTTATATATATATATTTTGTGTGTTGTTAGTTGTAAATATCCGGCAGGACTCCGCTGTTTTCATGTTTTTCCCTGCTTTCTCTTACTTAAAAAGCAGCACAAAAGCAGCCGGAATGATGAATGACTGCCAAATGAACATGTTTGAGTGGGGAAAGCCGGCCGAGATGAGCCCGGAGAGATACGAGTCGGAAATGTACAATATAATCGAAGCGATTTCGCCATACCTCCTCCCTTTCGATCCCCAGTAAAAGGGGTTTTCCCCCCATTCAACTCAAGCTGCATGCCACAGTGGGGCTGCCATATAAGCTCCATTGTCTGCCATTCAATTAAGTGCCAGCAAGTGTAATTCTATATTTACACTTCAGGTTCTCAAGTTCTCAATTCAGAATTCATATTCAGCTTTAAGGAACACGGCAAAAATCTAGTAGTTTAATTTTAAATATTATTTCTAAATTTTGTATATAATTTCTTCATTTTGTATATAATTTCGTAATTTTAAAAATTATTTCTTCATTGCTTAATTTTATATAATATATCTTAAATTTGTATATAAAACTAAAATTAATTATTTCATAATTTTACTTAAATTTTCAATTTCTATTTATTTATAAATTTATTCCAAGACCTTAAATAAATTTGTTATATTTTTGATTTTTTGATTGACTGATTTTTTATTTATTTTTTTATTTAATTAATTAATTTTTTTTTTTATTTTTAACCCAACAAAAAGTTAGAATCCACAGTAAGATACAGATCAGCTGATATTGACATCCACTCTCCCGCCTCTCCCTCGCAGCTGTCATTTAAAACGGAGCCACGGAAGAAGACACAGCCGAAAAAAAGGTGCAGATCGGTCGGAAAACTAAAATGCGGTCGGAAAAGTGAAATGCGGTCGGAAAAGTGAAACGCGGTGATCATACGGCGGTTAAACAACGTGCCCGTGCAGTGATAAGTGTTAGTGAGTGGGGGCAAGGCTGCGGCAGCCCCAAAAAATGAAAGCCGGGCCGTTGTAGTATTTTTTTTTCGTTCTAATACGTCTCCGTGTATGCGATCGGTCGGTGAAGTGGCACGCCGAGGAGTTTCGGATGATAAACTGCACTCAAAATATCTTGGGCAGCCCCAAAAAATGAAAACCGGGTCGTTGTAAAACTTTTATTTCGTTCTTAACGAAAACGCACAAATACATACGCACATCAACAACCAATGTAAGGGTGAGTGAGATGACACTATTACCTATTTTCTGTTATCCTCAACTTTCTGTTATGACCCGTGCATTTTTTCTTCTGTTTTGTCAGCTGTTCCTCGGGAAAGTGGAACCTAAGAGCGAGGGAGTAAGAATACAATCCACTCTTGTTGTTATTTTGACGTAAAAAGCTGCTGCCTTTGTTTACCTTTTTCTTCTTGGCAAATTGTAATATTGTGGTACCTAAGAAGGAGAGATCTAATAAGATCCACACTTGTGGTTATTTTGACATTTGGAAAGCTGCTGCTTTTGTTTACCTTTTTCTTCACTCGCTTGTTAGCTATTCCTCTGAACAGAAAATCGTAAGAGCGAGATAACCGCTTACAGAATACACTCTTTTTATGGAGTTTTAAGAGCGAGAGAGTATCTTAGAGAGTACGATCTATTCTTTCCCTCTTTCCCCTCGCGACCAATTTGCAGTTCAAGTGACGGCCGCTAGATGGCTGTTCTGTTCTTACGACCTTTTTAAAATGTTTTTTTTAACGCAGGGAAGAAGCCATACAGGAAATAAAAGATACATTTTAAAATTTTAAACAAAAATAAAATTTTATTTAATAAAGTCTTACTTGAGGTGATTATTGCTTATTTTTGAGGCTGCACTGTATCTGATTATTGATGAAGCTCCACTGACAGCCAAACGAACGGCAACAAAGCAGCAACTTTCGGGTTACCTGTACCAGGATTAGGCATCTGTCTCAGTCTCATCATCAGTCTACCTTCCCATCGCCTCAAAGATTCTGGCCAACTCCGCCTCGGCCTTCGTCTTCGTCTTCGTCTCTGTCACTGCCTCTGTCTCTGTGTATGTCTCATCTTCCAGCTGTCATTCGTTCACTCACTCACCGAGAATTGATGGCATTTGCCAAAAATACTGATGACACGCACACATCCACACGCACACACTGGCAAGCAGAATGAGAACTTTTGTTGCATACTTAGTAGGGCAGGACAATGCGCCACTGATTGAATTGCATGTAAATTAACTTGCTGATCCGATTAGGGACGAGACGACGGAGGCCAACAACAGGAATAATATATCCAATGTAGAGCGAACTATTTACACAGAGAAATATAGAGGATAATCGTAAGGAAATCATTATTTATTCTCCGACAATACTAGTATTATTATTTTTGGATTTATTACTGATAAATATTATATATTTAATATTTAAATTTCACGTTTTAATTCTTTTATAAAAATAACAAATTATTAAGTAAACATTTACTCATAAAAAATGATAAATATTTTTTGTATTGTTGCAATTTATTGATTGGTGAACTTTTGGAACTCATGGAAAATGGAACTATATTTTTGTTGTTGAAATATTTGTGGAAATTCAATCATTGGTGAACTCTTCAGCGACTTTATATGTAATCACCAATTGAATAGTTTATTTGTGGTGAATTTATGGGTGAGCAAATGTTAATTCATTTTGATCTTTTACTTTTAGTCAGGATCTGAAGGGAAGAAATTTTGTAAGTACGTCGCTGTTATTTTTCTCAGTGTGTTTTCTGGGCTAAAAAACCGCATGAACTACGCCAGCAGGTAAATGGCGAACGAACTCGCACACTGCCGCAGATACGCATGAAGAAGCTAAGTACACACATACACTGTACACACACAGCACACACACACACAGCACACCCACACTCATGGCCACCGCCTCAGGCAATTTCATTTGCTGCTGAGCTCTCACACAATTGAAATTTTTGTTGCATACTTTCAAGCAATTTGTTTGCAACTCAAGTCGGCCGAACACACACACACACACACACATACAAACAACAGACTGGGGAAAATCCATCCATTCCGCTTTTCCCACAGTTTCCACACTGCCTTCAGCCTCGGTCTCTTCTATTTTTTTCCCCCCGAAAAACTTGGACTCGATTTATTTTGATGCACTTTTTATTTTCTGGCAGGGATTTTTCTTCTTTTCTTTCTTTTTTTTTTGTTGAGAAAGCAGAGGGGCGGTTGGCGGGGAAGTGGATTTGATGGTCGACCGAGGGATTGGAAAAAACTTGTGCATACTTTTCGTGGCATATTTTCATTTTGCTCCTTGTTCGTTATGAAAGCGGAGCTTGGTTCAAAGAGCTGCGACCACAATTTGGCTCTATCCACCAACTGCCATTCACCCTTCAGCCACTCGCTTTCTCTGCCCGGATATACATATATATAATATACATATATATTGGGGGGCTATCTCTTGACCAGCAGGAAAAACTGTAGACGAACTTATTTATTTTTATACTTAGAGCTTTGGTTTTGGTTTTGGTTTTTTTGTTTCCTTCGCTTACTTTCCTTTGAGGATCTGCGAGTTTTTCACGAAAATAAAACAGAAGCTGACGGGAAATATTTAATTAAAAACAAGCCAAGGAAAAAGAACTGCTGCTGCAAGCAGTTGCTCACTTCTCTTAATAAAATCATTAAAGGGGGGCAGGAGAGGCAAGGAAAAATCGAAGGGGAGCATCGTTGTGTCACATACAACATATTATTTATGCACATAACAATGATGCAGGGGCTCGGCTGCTGATTCATTAACATAATCGCCAATTCATAATCTGCCAGGGATACCAGGGAGGGATAATAAAAATGTCTCAGGGTGGTTTTGGCGATGACTTTTGGCTTTGATAAAAAAAAGAAGAAATTTAATGAAATGTGTCGCCTGCTTGGGAGCAACCCAAGTCCGGGGCGCAGCTCCCAATCCATTTTCAATTCCACACATACAAACATTTCACTAACCACATTCCAGGATTAGACTTCGAGGCAAAGACCAAGCCAGAGATGGTAGATATAGGAATCGATTCAATCGATATTTTTCGATATTTAATATCAAGGGGAAGTCCTAGCAAAGCAAAAATAAATTTGAATCAATATTTTTCGATATCTAATATCTCGATAGATCAATTAAGATAGATTATTAACATTTGCATTTATAAAACCAAAGAATTTGAAAAAGAAAGAAATAGAGTATGTATAATTTTTCAAACTAAAAAAAAGATATATTTTTTTAAGTTAAAGAAATTGAAATTGTATAGAATAGTTTTTTAATTATTTTTACTCCAGAAAAATTTATACAAATTCTTAAACAAATTTCAACTGCTAAAATTTCTTTTACAAAAAAATCTTTTTGTTATTTTTTTATTTGCGAAAGAGGTAAGAAAAAGGAAGACACTTCCTTATATTTATATATATAAATTAATGCTGGTTAGCAAGGCATTTGGGATGACCCTCCAGCTGTCGTCCTTCCATATCATTTGAGCCACTTCCCAAATGGCTTATTCTCTCGCTCCACACGATTCGGTGTGGTTTTTCCTAGGGATTTCTTGCACCTTCTTCATCTCCTCCTTTGAACTTTTGGCTGCATCAATTATACAGATTGCGTATATACTATATATACTGGGGGATAGTAACAGTTAGCCCCGGGATAGTCGCATAATCAGGACACACAGCACACAGATGTGGACATTGGGACAAACTCATGAAATTCATGAAGGGTGGTAGGCTTCCCAAGCCCCAAATGTACTTTTGCAGGAGAGCAACTGGCTTACGCTACATTTGGCATTTCCCCCCCCCAAAAAAAAGGGACAAACTTGCCACGATTTTCACACTTTAAGCTAATATTATATATATGTATATACTATATAGTATATTTGTATAATCCGGGGGCCAAATGAGATGGAATTGTTTTGTTCGGACACTTGATTTTCATTTTGTAGTTAACAAATTCATAAAACGAATTCCTTTTCCATGTTTTCATCTGGCTGACCGCACCAAACTCATTTCCAAGTCAGAAATTACAATGCCAAAAGCCAAAAAACCAAACCAAAAAAAAGGGAAGACAAGTGAAAGTGAAGGGGTGAAAAATAGGCATGAAAAAAAACACGGAAAATCCGCAGGGGTGTCCCACTGAAAAATATTATGCAGGTTTTATCCCATTTTTAGCCGCCCCCCAAAAATGGTTTAGCCAAACAAACAACACACGCAAAAAGCTGGCGCAAAAAAATAAAAAACAGGCAACAAGAAGGCCAAAAAGGAAGACAAACAAAAAACGGTGACAGCGGTGATAACATACACACTCCAAACAAACAAAAAATAAAGAGAGAAAACAGTAGGAAAAAATATAAAAAAGGAGAAAAAAAGAGAAAAGCAGGAAAAACCTTGCCAACGAAAAAATAAAAATAAACAAAATGCGGAACAAAGCATTCTGAATTTTAGGAACAATGTGGTGGATTTTTTTGTTGTTGGTTGGCAGAAGGCGTGAAGAAGGAATCAAACGAATATATAAACACATTGAATGCCCTCTCACGATTATTCTTTGTTACAAGGATACTGATTCAAATTGACTTGATTCAATTGTAGCATTCAAATTGAATCAATATCGAATCAAATTGTGAACGGGAGTTCCATTGGGATATTTATAAACCCAAGAAAATTAGTTAAAATCCAGGAATTGATTTATAACAAATTAATTTGTCCTAATTAAATAGTGCACTTTAAAATTTGATTTTAAATAAAAGCGTAATAAAATATGAAAGATAATAAAATAATATTTTAAATAACCCGCCTTATGTATTTTTTTTACAAATTATATAAATAATATTTAATGTTTGAAGGCACATTTATGAATCACATATTTAAGGGCTATGCTTTTCCCATGAGCGGTTAGCACTCGGAAAAGCCGTGGAAAAGTTGCTACTGCTCTAACTCAAAATTGCTAAACCGCCATTGTGCGTTTTGTGTGGGGGCCAGTGTCCAGTTTTCCCACATTTCCTAGGTCCAGGTGAAACTTGTGGCGCCGTCGGCAACGGGGGAAAATTTCTGGGAAAATGCTGCACTCCAACTGATGCTGATGCTGCCTCTGGAAATTGTGACACAATTTTTGACGAATGTCAAAAACTGAACCGTAACAAGTGGATGCACACAGCGAAAGGCGAAAGACAAACAAATGAAAGGGACCATGAGGAGGTGGGTATAAAAAAGGACCCAACGAACAGCGGTTAATGGAGGCAACTGCCGTAAACCCGCATCAACGCAAATGTCATTTGATGGATAAGTTTTCGGGCCAACCTCTGCCTCTGCTCTCACAGCCACAGCCACAGCTACACCCACTGCTTGTCCTAGTCCTAGTCCCAGTTGTAGAGTCCCAGAAATATCCTGGCATCCTGGCACCGAAAAACAGGGATAACTATGTTCCACATTTAATTATTCATGAGGCGACAGAAGTGCCGGAGCGAGACAGACTCTTTTGATTAATGAAGCAGCTGAGACAACATCAGCAATCAAATTAATTTCAGTTACATGAGCGGATTATAAAGAAACAACAACAACAACAACAACGCAGCGAATGGATTTTTAACCCAAAAATGTTCAAAACCTCGACTTGGGGATGCTCTTTTGTTTTGGGTTTTACAAACTATTATTTGCCATAGCTTATTTTTTATTCAATTCAATTTATATTATTTTGCAAACTAAAGAGGTTTAGCATTTCCAACAGTAAAAGTTTATCTTAAGTTTTATATATTTTTTACTTTTTTTAAATATTTTCTTGCTCTTTTTAATTATAAACGCAATTTATTATTTTTATTTTCTAGTCCCTGAATATTTTATTTTTGTCTCAAAAGTTTTATTTTAATTATTTATTATAATATTATTATTATAATATTATTATTATTTTAGATTGTTAAGACTTAAGATTTTTTACAATTATATAAATAAATATATTTAAAACTTAGCACAAAAACTTACAAAGAGCCTTCAAAAAATATTTTTCATTTTGTAAAATTGTATAGTTATTTTTTCCCCCAAAATAAACCTAAAAATAATGTTTAAAAATTCTTAGTTAAGTGCTTTGTTAGCCGGTTATTTCCATTTTAATTTTAATGTTTCGGAAAACAAAAAAAACTAAAACAGGACGATGGAAGGCAGAAACACACAGAAACAGTAACAGAAAGTTCTGTGGAGCACAAAAACACTGAGAGGGACGACAGCAACAAATCGCTTTGGGGAACAGAGGCAACGGCGAGCGGACATTTTTCACAACTAAATGAAGTAATTTAAAATAATTATCAATGCTAATTTAATGAGGCCTGAGCCAAGGACCCAAGAGCTTGCCACCGCCTCCACCTTTGCCTCTGCAGGATTGTATGTTGCTTTGCTTAGCTTTTTTTAAATATTTATTATTTCTTTTTTTTTATGGAAACTTTCTTTAGGCAAAAGCTTTATAATTTTTGTGTGTGTTTTTTTCTATTTTGAAAATGTTGCAATTGAAAGGCATTAAGCGTGCGTCTAGACGGCTTTTCCACATTTATTTACAAGTTAACTTTCATACAAATTAGCCAAAGTCAAATTGGCTGGCACTTGTGGGGCAAGGGAGGACTACAGGGGAGTCACTACCACCCCCACCAACCCCCCCACCATTGAGAATCGTTTGCCTCGACAAGTATGCAACATAAATTGTGCAAGCCGCCAACATGACGTATACGCAATATTTGCCTAGCTGCAAATGAGGCTGCCGTCCCGCTCTCTACCTCTACCTCTCGCTCTCTCTCTCTCTTTCTCTTGCTCACTTCCGGTGGGCATTTGTGTATGTGTGTGTATGTGTGTGTGTTGGCGTGCTCAAGCGCCTGGAAAATGCCGCTAACGATGACGTTAACGTTGCCTTTTACTCGTCCTGTTCTTGCCTAAAAGCATGCAACGGCAATTTAAATTTTGTGCGCATTTCAATTTGCAAAATGGCGGAATAAACAACAACAACAAAAGAAGAAATAATGGCCAAAAGAAAGAGAGAGAGGGGGAGAGAGAGAGTAGAAGAGTATCCAGCTTGGCAATTAAAAACCTTGTAGAGTAGGAGAAGGACTCGTACAGGAAGGATAATAAAAAGCACTGGGAAGGGGAGAGAGAGAGAGAGGGAGCTCAGGAATAAAGTGTTTAACAAAATTTAACGAATAAAATTGCTAAAAAATGACAATAAATAAGATTATTTTATAATAAAATCTTAACGATATTTCATGGAAATATTTTGTTGAATATATTTTTCAAACCTAATTAAATAGTTCATTATTTTTCCATAAATTTCCCAAAAAAAAATATAAATATTTCATAATACATAAAAATGAAATGACAAATTATATTGAAATATACAATACTTTAAAACAAATTCATAATTTAATAATTAATTATTAACTATACATTTTTAAGCCCTTCTCTTAGCAAAAATTAAAAAAAAAACAAAATCCAAACATATATTTAAAAATGTAATAATCCTTAAACAAATATGTATCCATTATTCTTTAAACACTTTTCTCTTTCAAAGCAAACATTTCCCCTCACAAAATGCTACATATTATTTATAATTATTAACCCCAATATTTGTTAGTCAACTAAAAGTTATACAGTTTCCACATGCGAAAAAAAAATATATAAATATAAATGCCACTAAATAATTAATGCCGCTCTTATATATTTCCCACATAAATACTATAGATACATATATGTTTCTCCTCTTGTTTATATTTGCTTGTTATTTTCAAAAGCCACACACACAACATATGCACTTTTAAATAGTGTCCATAATTTGTTGAAATTGTTTAAATTTAATTAATAAATGCACAAAAGCTAGCCTGGCATTCTAATGAACTTGGTTAATGAACTTTATTTACATTCAATTTAAAATTGAATTTGAATTTTAATTTAAAATAACGCTTGGAAAGTGTATTTACCAAAGCAATTGCATTCCTTGAAGTTGCTTCTGGCAGGATTTAAGTGCATCCTTTACACCGAAAAAGTAACTTGTTTCGGTCAGAGATGCGATAGCAATTACAAGGATTCCTTGTTGCCAATAGAAATTCCTTTTATTTTTGTAAAACGAGACCCAAAGGGAATCTATTTCGTATCCGTTTCCGTTTCCTGCAGATGTGTTCGCATATATATATATGGTTTATATATATATTTCTGTTGCTAAGTGGCACGCGAGGATCCCCCTTTGCTGACCCGTTGATTGAAACGCTTCGCTAGCGCATGGCATTTAAACTTTAATGCAATGGGAAAAGTGGTGGCGATGGGAAAAGTCGCAAAGGGCGATGGGAAAAAGCAATAGGAAAATGCTGTGGCAAACAGCGGGGGAAAGTATAAATTGGACTGCAATGCCACTGGACTGGACTGGACGGGACGGGACGGGACTGACTGCTGTGTGGGCAAGCCGCTTAGAGAACTGAACAGAGCGGGCACAGCACGCACATTAAAAGTTCAAATGGCACAAAAATAAAAATCCGCTTACAAAATTCCAAAGAGGGAGAGACTTGGACAAACAAAAGACAAAAGGATGAGGACGAGAACGAGAACGAGGACAAGACTGTGGCAGTTAAAAGTGGAATAACAGCGGACCAAAGTAATGCCTCCTCATCGGGTTGGCCATTATGCCCGAGGAACCATTCCACTTTTCCACATTTGAAGCCAGCAGTTAAACTGATCGATAACCAAGCGTCAGCCGGAAAAAAAAGATAGCTAATTTTAGGAGGGAACTGAATCCAAAGGATCGAATTGAAAGTCCTACCTAAAGCTTCTAAAAATTTTAAAATATGATTTGTTTCCATTGATGTTGCTTTACCTCTATCTGTTACGGAGAAAACCCACTTAAAGCTGATAGCCTGGACGAGCCCCTGACCTTCATAGAGACGCATTTGCTGTGGCTGTGTGTGTGGAATGGAGGGGAATGTAGGG
This sequence comes from Drosophila birchii, assembly GCA_035046345.1. Lineage (NCBI taxonomy): Eukaryota > Metazoa > Arthropoda > Insecta > Diptera > Drosophilidae > Drosophila > Drosophila birchii. The sequence continues at coordinate 1,075,814 of JAWNOA010000014.1, read as the reverse complement.
CTAAAAGCTGAGGGGTTAAAGTCACCGCCCCCTCCCCTTGGTTATGCCAATTACTGGCTAAAAGCGTAAACAAAGGCAACAGCCTACAGAAAATAAAATCGAATGTCAACAAGGGGGAGGCGGCACAGCCTGGAGGCTGGCACCATATCTCCGATCGCACCTCTAACCCGGCTCCTGGCAGGACGCAACAATGGAAAAGCAGCCGAGCAGGGCTCTCGAGAGCCAATCAATACACAAAAACTTGCGCAACAATATGAACATGCAGGGGAGGTCCTTTTTACCGAGAGGCCTTATGCAAGGATTTTCATTAATTAGTGGCAAAACATTTCGGAAAGGAGCAGTGGAGGGAGAGGGAGGGGAGGGAGGGCCTTGGCCAAAGCCTGAATTATGGCCAGAAGCCGATTAACGCTTAATTAAGTTGCGACATAAATGCTTTATGCTGAAGGATATTGCCCCAAAGACGTATTTAAGGAAAATTCGGATAAATAATTATTAATTATTTACAATATTTTTGCTAGGAACTTGACAAAGTTTAATGTCATCACGTCAAGTTCTTGTATTTTTCTACAAATTTAAAGTACTTTTAAAATTATTTAATTTATTTTAAAGTTTTTTTTGTAGAATAATTCTAAAATTATTTAAACTATTGTGTGGAGCAGAGGCTCTGTTCCTGTCAAGATCGTAGCTAGGGAAATGCGGAAAAGCATTCGGGCTTCTGGGCATCAGAAGGCTTTATGGGTTCTCGGGGATTGTCCTAGCTCTAGGACTGAGCTTAGCAGCTGATTAGGCGAGCGGCCAAGGGTCCTTGGTCCTTGGTACTTGGTAAACGGGGTCCTTGCAGTTCGATGGCCGTCGTGGAGCTAAGCCAAGGCGTTGGGGCTTAGCAGGGCTCAGCTGGGGAGAGTAGGACACTCCCCCCAATGTACAGCAAGGACACTGGCATTGTGTGTGTGTGTGTCCTTATCGAAAGCCAGTGCTGTCACTTGTCGGGCACTTCACGGCAGCCAGTGATCTCCCTCGAGTGTGTTGAACATACGCTTCTTATGTGAGGCTCCCTCTCAGGTCCCATGTCCCATGTCCGTGTCCGTGTCCTGCTTCTGCTTCTGCTTCTGCAGCTCCTCCTGGTGCTCCACTCTGTCTGTCTGTGTTTGCTTAGCCCCATGGACTGACCCCTGACCCCTGGCCGGGGCTTATACAACCACTCAGTGACACAAATAAAAGTAAACATGATAAAACCATTGAAACTTTTTCCATTTTCACTTTTGAGTGTGTTCGTATTTTGCTTCACTTTGCTTTTGTCCCTTTTTTGCAGGACCCCAACCGAACGGGTACTCTCTGCCCTGAACACAGGGCAATACACTGGCAAAAAAACATCATATTATTAAGGATACTAGGAAGTAATGCTTTTAATAGATATTTTTCTTATTTCTCCGTATATATATCTTTTTTTTTAGTGCAACTTCCTCTTTCCCCTCCCCCCTGGATAGAGCTCTGCTGCATCTCTGTGTGCGAGTTAATCTCAAGTGCAGCCGAGAGCTAAATATTTACCATTGGCGTTGACTCTGCGCCTCTCTACCACCGCAAATACAAACACAATGCCGCCAAATGCTGACCGCCTTTCCCGCCCACCTGGCGTCACGCCCCCTTTTAGCCATTTTCGCCATTTTACCGCCCACTTTCCTGAAACTCCAAGCCCACCATTCGTGTTGACTTCTCCGCTTATCATCGATGCTGAGCTGAGGTCTGTCCATCCAAACATGCATTCAAATGACCTAAGCTAAGCTACGCTTTTGCCCTCTATTTTTTTTTACCCCAATTTTCCGCCCCTTTTCTCATCCTTTTTTCTTTAGCTTTCCTCCCACTTTTTAGCCACTTTCTAGCCCCCCTTTTGCCGCCCCTTGTTTACGCTTAACTAACAAGCCAAGCTAAAAGTTAGCTAGCTGCAAGCCAAAGTCAAAGCTACTTTCGCTGTCTTTTTTCATCCTGCTCGTCCTGTTCCTTTGCCATTCCACAACAAAAAAAAGAAAAACAAAGAAAAAGAGTCCTGGCTGGTTGGCTTGTTGTCCATAAATTGTTTATGTTGGTCCCGAATTGTTTTTAGATTTCAACTCTCCGGCATATATGCATGTACATTGTACAATATTTGTGCCAATCGTTGAACTTGCCCCCTGACAGCACTAGACTCTGTATAAAATCTAGGCTTCAGCGAGGACTCTGGAAAAAGGATTCCGAAATGGATATTTTAACGTCCGATTTTCCACCAAATTGTCATGATAGCTGACTGCATTTCGACGGTTTTCAGGCCACGTGAACTCGTGAATATTTAAGGGTCTTCAGCTTCAATATTTCAGCATCGCTCAGCCTTGACAGCGTTATGAGGTGAGTGTGACTGCAGCAGGTGGTGTGCCTAGGCTGGGCTGAGTGTGCGGTGTACGGTGTGTGTATGGTGTGTGTGTGTGTGAGAGGATGCTGGGATCAACCGAGGCGTGTAACCGAGGCAATGCGGATGCATGCCCACACCCACTCCCATTCTCTCTTTTTCTCTCCTGGGAAACTGTCAAATGTTTCATGAAGATTTAACTCACTTGTCGCTCCAATGAGGCGCCTTATTATGAGCCGGATGTGGATGTGGATGCGGATACGGATACGGGTTACAGTTCACGGCTGGGGGGTGGCATGGAGGCCATAGCCACATTGTCCGCAAAAAAAAGTGCACGTAACGATGTCTTAATTAAGCTTTGGTCGATGGCTCAATGGATTTTTCGGTGAGCAACCCATCATCATGACATGAAATTGGAACATTTTTGTGTTTAACATAAGTTTCAGTGAGTTTGCAGAATGTCCTGAATGTACACTGCGGCGAAAAATATTGGGTTTTAGATAAATGCTATATATATTTTTTTATATTTTTAAAGACAACTTTAATGATTTTTTTATGATATTTGTAGCAATATTCAAGGAATTATTGCCCAGTCTGACTCGTTGCTTCTATTTACTCTTTGTTCTTCTTATCCTTTTTACTCATTGTTCCTTTTACTTTGTTAACTCGATGTTCTCATTATCCTTTTTACTCGATTTTCCTTTTATTTTATTTACTCGTTGTTTTTCTTATTCTTTTTACTCTTACTCTTACTTCTTACTCGCTCCTCTCAATGGCTGCTATCTGGGGCATTCTCTCTGTATGGTAGATTATTCTTGGCCATCTGAGCCAGCAGAGGGTAAGAGTCAACGCTCCAATGCTTGACCAGCTATTAATCAGGGGTTAAGCGCGAGCAAAGATGGAACGCTGATGGGTTTTGGGGGAAAAGTCACCATCGCCATCGCTGTCGCTGCCTTGACAATCATTTACCGAGCAGCTTTTGCCTTTCACTTTTCACACATCCCGCAATTAATTTCCGTTTGATTGTTTGTCTCTCTGTCCGGGGGAGTCGGATTCGGGACTCGTATTCCTATTTGCTCGCCACACAGCGAATGCGATTTAATTGTTTTGGGGCGGGGGGGCTGATGTTGCCGCGACTTAAGCTTTTCTCCGCCCCTGCTTTTCCGCTACTGCATTTTCCGCTATAAATAAAGCAGCTAAGCTTCTGTGAGGCATTGCAGGTGGCAGGTTGGGATGGCAAAGGATGCTGCCATGTCAACAACTTTGCCGTGTGTGCGAGTTTCATTTGCTCGCTGCTTCATTTGTTGCTGGAGGAATAAGCTGGCAACGGGGAAAAGGATAATGGAAAATGTGAATCTAGAACGTACATACATATATGAAATGGGGAAAGCTGAGAGTGTGTTAACCAGTGTTGCCAAAAAAAAAAAAAAAAATACAAAATTAAGCTTAAAAGGCAGGAAATGCATGATCAAAGAGCTTCTCGCTTAACCTCTTTCTTAGCCCCCTTCCATAATACATATATTTTATGATCCTAAGAAAGCTTTTTATTATCCTTATTATAATTACAAGTCTATTTATTATTATAATGAAGGCACAGAAGGCCTTGCTGCCTGGATCAGCTTGGCCCCGATACCTTTGTCATTAGAATTTTATGGAATTATCAGGTAACACAATTGGACACACACAGGCATACACAATCCCAGCGTTTAATTTACAAAAAATTATAAAAAAAACAAAAAACTCGAAAAATAAAAGAAAACGAATCGAACGGGAAAAAATCAAGTCCAGTATTTAGTCCGTTGAATAAAAGAGTTCGCTGCCGCATCATCGCATCATCGGAGGACCCGAGACGTGTGTGAAGCGCGCTAGATCAGATCCGTGAAAGTGACCCGTAGCCACAGGACGTAATCGAACCAAAAAACAAAGGACACAAAAAAATTCGCAGGTTTAAGTTCAAGGATATTCGGGGGACTTCACGACAGAACGAAACATAGAGACAGAGAGAGAGAGAGAAGACTCCGGAAAGGATCGGATCTCTTGCCAAGTGTCAGAAACCGGAAACAGCCAGCATCAGCAGCAGCCCCAACGTCCAAATCTGGAATATCTCTTCCTCAATTTCCTTTTTGATATTTTTCTAGTCAGGTGAGAGAGATATAATTATATCCTTTATTTAATGTAGTTAAAATAAGCTCATATATTTAGGTTTAAAGACCTAGATATATCCTGCCAGAATGGTTATCAATCTAAATCCGGCCACTGCCAGCGATTACAATGCTAGTGGCAATGGAAGTGGCGATGGTGTAGGCGTCAGCGTTAGCGTTAATCCTGGCGTTAATGGTGGAGTTGCCGTTACCCCAAGTGCTAACGTTATTGGCGGAAGCGGAAACGGAAGTGGAAGCGGAAGCGGCAGTGGCAGCGGCAGTGGTAGTGGCAACGGAGGCGGAACTGGAACGGGAACCGTAAACTTAAACGGAAATGCCAACGACGCTGAAAACTCAGGAGTTGGTAATGGCAACGGAAACGGAAATGGAAACGGAAACGGACACGGAAATGGCAGCGGCACCAACATAATGGGCATCATAACCCATGCAATTTTCAACGGTATCATCTATCTGCATGTGATCTATGCCGGCGAGGATTCCTCCAAATGGATCACGCTGGACGAGGCGATGGCCTTCTGTCCCAGCGGCGTTGTGGCCTACACGACCCTCCAGATCTCCGAGGTCTACGATGTGCCCATGGAGCTGCTCTTCGATTAGTCGTCGTCGTCGTCGTCCCCCACCAGCAATCTGTGTCTTGTGATGAGTGATGTATAGAGCCGCTGCGGTCTTTTGGCATTTGGCAAAAGCAAAACAAACAAAAAAAAGGTAAAGTGCCAGAGAAGTCCCTCCGAAATATCCATTGGGAAAACCATTTGAAAATCCGCAAATGTTCGAACGATTTTCAACCAAAAAAAGCAAAAAAAAAGAACAAACAAACAACAACAAAAATACGTATTTCTCAAAATTTCAAGTTTGAACATTATGATGATACCCAAGGATACATATACAATACATATTCAAGAAATTCATGATCCACGATCCCAAAAAAAAAACCAAAAAGAAAGTAAACCGAAAAATATTGATGTTGGCTTCGATGGTGGATGGAACTAAGAAAACTGGTTGAACTTTCTGGTCTGTGGAGGACTTTCCATATATCTTTTTGGACCATCTCCCCGAGGATTATTCGTAAAACGCCATGCGCTTATCCAGACGATGTATCGAAAGCTGTCAACACTTCATAAAAAAAAATAGTATTAAATCTTAAAAAAGGCTTTTACTAGTTTACATTTTTTGGGTGGAAAATTTTTAATAATGTTTTATACTATTTATTTACAAAGCCAGAATATTTTTAGGAACTAATGAAAATAAAGGCAGAAGGCAATCAGTGCAAGTATTTTTTATGTTTTTTAATTTTTTCCCAATTACTCTTTTTTTTGTGATTTGTCTTTTTTTTTTAATTTCCCAAAAACTCCTTTCGACCTGTGGCGACTCACGTGCCCCTGTGGCATTTGTCAGCCAAGTTTTTATGACTGGAGAGTGGGGTGGGTGGGAAATGGTGGTAGCTGGGGCGATGAAGATGAATGGACAGCGGCGGAAGTTTAAGGAGCCTTTGCCACGCAGCCAACACGGCGTATGCGTAATGCGGCCAGCCCACAGAATTTGGGCATTTCAATTGCAAATTAGCCAAGAGCCAACGTCAACGTTCGGATGCCACGCCCCAGTGCCGCCCTCTCTGAAGTGTTCCCGGGGCCAGGACAAGGGTGTATCCTGTAGGGTAGTTTAGTTTTCAGACAATAAATGAAAATATAGGCAAAAATATTTTCAAATTTTTCTTTTGCTAAAATTAAATAATAAATTGATGGGAAATTATGGCAAACAAATTATTATTATTTACGCCACAAGCTTTTATTTATTTGTTATTTGATTAATTATTATCAAGTAAAAATATATTAAAATATTTCTTATGAAGAATTATTCTGTAAAAGAAGTTCAATCTCAATTTGGGTATTATATTTATTAGCTACAGTTTCATGAATAATTTAATGAATTTATTTAAATAAAACTCCATTAAAAAACTTATGCTATTTACTGGGTATCCCCTTGGTCGGTGCCTTCAGTCCTAAGGCATTCTTGTTAGCCTTCGCCTCTGTGTGTGCGTGTGTGTGTGCGGCAATTTGAATGATTTATGTTGATTGCGTATAATTGCATGTTGTGTCCTTGTCCGCCTCTTTGTCCCCAGGTGCGTTTGCCGGCCACGTGACAAATCCCCGCCAGCTCGGTCTCCCTCCCTAGCTTGCCTCTGATGCTCCTTCGTTTTCTGCTTTTCCTTTTTCACCTTTCACCATTCCCCTCGCCTTCCACTGCCGCCTAACCTCAGACATTTTGCGGCGCATTGTTGTTGGAGTTGAGGTTGCTGCCGCTTTTATGACGCTCCATCTGTCAGCGGCTTGTTGTGACAACGTTCCTGCCGTGGAGTTGGGGTTTTCCTCTCTCTCTCTTATTTTTTTGTATGGAAAATGCAGGAAAAGTGGAAAATAGAGGGGGGGACCAGGGGCTAGACGACCGGCTGCTTATCTAATTACGCGGCCGAAAAGCACGCAACACAAAAATGCCAACCGAGTCGACCGACCAAGTTGTCTTTTGCGGCACGACGCTTCATTTTTCTAATGGCAGCGGAAGGACGAGGGAAATGGCAGCAAGGAATGGCGGCCTGGTGAATGCGGTGGGTCAGGATCTGGCTTCAGACCTTAGTGTGTGTGTGTTTGTGTGTTTGTGGCTGACTTTTGCCAAATGGCAGAGGCGCGCTCGCATTTATTTCGCTTGTAAACGAGCGCAATTTGCAATTTGAGCGCGTCCGCTTCGTGTGTATCTCCCCCCGACTTTATCCTGGGCAGAGAAAAGAGGTGTGTGGTTGGTTCGCCCCCATTTGCAATTGAATATTTATTTGCATCGTGTCGGCGGGTGTGTCGCAACTAAAAAATTATTACGCATACGCAGCGTTGTCATCAGGAAGAGAGAAAAAAACGCAGAAAAACAGAAACAAATTGCGAATCAAATCATATAAAACGGATAAAAGGGAGCAGCAATCGGGCTAAGACTAATCAGGCTAAGTGTTAGTAAAAGAAATTTTCTTATTTAAACGAGAGACACGGGATATTATAATAATTATGATAATCTCTTAATCTTTTCTAATTTTTCTAAATATTCAAATTAATTTGATTTATTTAAATTGATTTGATTTTCATTTAATTTTGGGTATCCCTTTAGGGTAACAGTTATTTTTTATTTTAGTTTTCAATATTTAAGTAAAATTCAAAGTTTCGGGTTTTTAAAGGTCATGTAACACTGATCTCGATTCTCTTAAATGCTGAAACCTGGTCATACTAATTACATGCATAAGACCCACTGAACCCGTGAACCACTGAGCCACTGAACCACTGAGCCGCCGTAACGCCAATGCAAAAGGCAAGCTAATAAAATGTACTTTATGCCGGAACGTGCATGGACTCTGGAAACGCGTCCGAAAAACGCGTCCTGACAGCCAAAATCCAGGGAATGTGGTAAATGCTGGGGGCGTGGGGTGGGGGGCAGATGAAAATGTGGGTAAAAAAAAGGGGGAAATGCGAAAAACCATTGCCTTACGTAGTATCTATCTCTCTTTCTCTTGTTTCGCGCTGCCTAATTATAATTTTGCATTCTGCTGGCGCATGCAAAATTCATGAACGAGAATTCCATTCCATTTCAGTACATCTCTCGCTCGGTGCTGGGGCGATGTTAAACATAAAACTTGACAACATCCTCCGGATGCGTCGGTGTCCGTTTCGTTCTTCGTATTTTTTTTTCCTTTTTGTTTTTGTTGTTGGCGGGAGGGCATGGACAGTGGTCCCCGGGTCAGAGGTCGATCAAAGCGAACGCATCAACGTTAAGCGTTTTATGGCCAGAATGTGCGTTTCATTTTGGGCCCCGCTGATGCTGCTGCTCCTCCGGCTGCCAGGACTTTTTGCGCTGATTCGCACAACTTCCAGTGGCAGTGCCACATCCACATTCACTACCGCTGGCAATGGCACTTCCACTTCCGTTGGCTGACTGCCTGACTGCCTGTTTTCTGCAAATGTTGCAAATCTTCGCGAAAAACTTGTCGTAAAAATATTTCCATCAGCCAAAATAAAGCAGGAGCGATGCGAACAAGCAGCGGATGAAGATGGAAGATGGCAGGCGGACACGGAGCTGGAGCTGGAGCTAAAGCTGGAGGAGCTGGTTTTCCGGGGGCCCAGATAAGCGCAGCATATAGCCCGGCCAACCTTCGCAATGAAGCAATGAAACTGGCAATAAACAAATGGCACAAATGGCAACGGATGTGCAAAAAAAAAAAAAAAAACGAGGAAACAAAAAGTATGAAAAGCGGAGAAAAACACACACAAAATGAATGGCTAACAAAAGAACAAGAAAAGGAACTGCAGCTACCCTTTAAGAAAATATATACATAGTTTTTGGATTAAACATAATTTGAATATTAAATTAAAAATGATATTTAAATAAAAATATATTTTAAATTATTTTTAGTGAATTTTCAAATCGTTTTTCTGGACTAAAAAATAAACTTTAAGTGTTTATCAACCGACTGTTGCTTTAACCCCTAAAAACTTCATTTAAAATTGAATTAAAGTTAAATTTACAAATGTTTTCTTACCTAAATTAAGTCTAAAAAATATATTATATTAATTAAACAAGCTTAAGTTATATTTATAAAAGAAATTATTAAGTTTATCCAAGGGTTTTCCGGGGTTTTCTGTCTAAGCTCGCACATTACTCATACGCAGTGTTGTCTTAATGCTTCTTTAAGCTGCTGCTTATTTTGTTTTGCTTAAAATTATTTAAAAAATATATGTAGCTAACAAGAAATCATTTTTAACATATTTTTTAATAATGATAAAAGCCTTCTTCAAAACTAAACCCCTGATATCTTCTTCGATTTCAAAGCTATCGCTTTATTCATTTGCGCAATGAAAGTAATTAAAGGTGTTGAACTTTAAGCTTTCATATTTTGTGGGCCGGCATAAGTTTTCTGGCTTTATGGAATCTGCAAAATTCTGGCCAAATTACCGAACTTACCGAGGGTATAAAATGAAGAGAGCGAGCTCCAGCTCCATCCAGGAAAATGCCACCGGAAGACGACGTCGCGGCGCCAAAAGCAGTGCCGTTGGTTCTGGGGGTTAGGGGTTCGATGTTCGGGTTCGGGGTGGGTCTTGGGAATTACGGATTGGAGGTGATTTCGGCGACAAGGGGTCGGAGGAATGGTGGCGAATTTATGAAGCATAAGCTGCATAAACATTAAGATTACATAAACGTCGCCGGGAATCCTTTGGCAGGACAACGACACTCGGCCCGGCGCGATGAAGACGAAGATGAAGAGGAGAAAGACCAAAGTGAGGGAAGTGGGGGGGGGGGGGGGGGGGCGGCTAAAAATGGGAATACGGCTGAAAGGGGGGATAACAGAGAGAAGGAGAGTCCTGCAAACAAGCAACGCTTGCAACATTTTAAGTGTCGATAATTTGGCAGCGGCAGGACTCCGCACTCCGCGCACTTCGAGGCGTGGCCCTGTTTAAGTCTCATGCATATGCATTAACGCAGAGCCAAAAATAAAGAGAGAAAACTGAAGAAAATGGGGAAAAATCGAGAAAAGCGAAAATAAAAAAAGAGAGTAACGAGCAAGAGAGAGAGAGAGAGAGACAGAGAAAGGAAGCGAGAATTTTCGCATTGCAACGACGGCATTTGCATTTCTCGGTGCCGCAGAAAATTAAATAAATGTAAATTTTTACAGCCCCAAGAAAAACGGTATAGTTCGCTTGTCATAAAAGGTATCGGCCGTTAAGATACTGCGATTTATGTTGCATCTTGAAATTGATAAGATCGTACAAGAAATTAAACTTTAAATATTATGAAGAGATTTTACAAAGTTAAGGGACTCTCATGGTTTCCTAAATTTCTAAATTATAAATAAAGAAGAAAGGATATCCTTGACCGATGGCTTTGAGCCTTCTCGCTGAATCAATTTAGTATGTGGAATATGGTTCCACTTACTCATTCGCACATCTGTTTCGTATATATTTTGTAGCCACCGAAACCACCAAAGAGGAGGAGCTGGAGGTGGACTCGTTGTCCCCCCAGCGAAATCAGGGAATGCAATGCAATGAGGCGACCAAATGAGGAGCCATGTGTAATGGCCTTGGGCCAGGGTAATACTACCGAGAACAGCGAGAGAGGGATGAGCTAGAGAGTCCTGCCGGTTGCTACGTGATTTGTTTGCCAAATTGTGGCAAATGTGTGTGCGAGTGTGTGCGAGTATCTGCAACTCAATTAGTGCAGAAAGAGGAGGTACAGAAGCTCCGCACTTGGTTTATTGAGTTAGCATGACCCTAATTTAAAGATGATTTAAAATTCCCGCAGCGAAATTAACCAAACATTGGCAAATACAGGAGGGAATAGGGACGGGGACATGGGGACAGGACGAGCAGGGACTTGGGCGAGCGATTTATCGCTGGCTGGCATTGGACGCTAATGCGACGCATTTATCATGGACAGGACACGGCTCCAGCGATGGCGACGCAGCGCTAATGGTCGCCACTTGGCCAACATAAATTATGCTTAATCAGGAGGAGCAGGCAGGCAGCCTGGCGACCAGCAAGAGCAGCGGCGCAACTTGCCCGGAAATCCTTTAATCGAAACAACAAGCAGATACAAGGGCAATCATCAGATACACAGATTCACAGATACATATATGTAGATGCAGATACAGAAACCGTGGCGGAAATGCAAATTGAAAGGCGAAGCCGCAAGAAATTTCCTCCATTTTCCATCCTGGTAATACTCAAAGGATAACCATATGAAGTTCCATTGTTTTATTAATTAACTTTTGTAGCTTTTGTAGCGAATTGTTTTCAAGGATAATAACTTTATATTTTCTTACAATTTAAAATTAAATTCAGCAGCCTTAGAACTGTTGTATTGAAAGTAATAATTAAACCCATTGTTTGAGAGTAGCTTATGAGCCACAGAGCACGTTTCAATTACCGGCTGCCACCCCTGGCTTATCCTGGCAACATCCTGGCTGGGTGGCTCACTCGCTAGCTGGCTGGCATCATCATCATCGTCGTCGACCAGGAGCCACAACATAATTTGCCGACAAGTCTCTCAATATCCCCCGACCGGGTCAAGCAGCAATTTGACTTTGGCTCAACGCATTGATCGGCCAAAAGCGAGAGCCAAATCAAATTGAAGCCAGTGAAGAGACAGGACTCTGCCACATCTCCTTGTCCGCTTGCCACATCCTGGCAGCACCCGACCTCCCCCCCCTTCCCCCGAGGCTGTCATCATATCATGTCAATCAAGAGCAGCAGAAAACACTTTAGCCTTGGCCAAGACAAGACAGCGACAGCAAGGCAGACGGAGCTTTAGGGGGTTAAGCGGGGGCCCAGAGGGAAGGGTGGGTTAAGGAGGCGTTTGGGGGCGTGGGGTGAAAACATTAAACTAAGCTGGCAGCCAAATGGCAAACTAAGTGACGAAGCCTGCGCGAGCCATTAAGAGCATTCGTGTTCCTCTTTGGGCCCTTCCACTGAAATTGAGTTGTACACTGAAAGAAAATCATTAAGTAGATCTATTTCAAGTATATTACAAAACTAGCTGAGCTAGAAACTATGTCAAAATTGGCATAATCTTAAAGATACATTTATTTTTCTATATATTCTAGGGTTTAATACTTTCTTTTTTGTTTTGAAAAGTTTAAAAATGTAAATTTAAAATGTTAAATAAATGTTGAGCTTAAGCTCTCCTCTAGTTCTACCAGATTTAATTTAATACATTGTTAACTTGTTTCTGTAATAAAGGAACTAAACTTTATTTGTTTTTATCACATGAAAATTTGTATTTTTAACTCTTGTCAACATTGACAGTTTTTCATACTTTTTCATTGCAATAAAATGGCATTGAAAGGTTCTAATAAATTAATAAATAAAAGGCGGACAATGGCGTTGCCATGGTGGCCCTTGATATTTACCATGTACCGATGTGCCACGCCCCCAAAGGCAGCCTCCTGCAGCGCCTTTGTTGGCCGCAGAGTATGCAACACAAAACAACGTTCGGAATCGTTCGCCGATGCGAAGTACAAATGATATCATTTCCACTGGGCGTGGCCATGTGTCATGCATCCTGCCACTCAAGGACATTGCCTTGCACTTGCTTTCAAAGGGGAGCCAGAGTGTGAAAAAAAACTTGAGGCAAAGACTGAGAGTGGCAGAGAAGCAGCGATTTGAAAGGAGCAAAAACTTTATAAAAAAAAAACGAAGAGAAAAGAAAAGAAAAGTAAAAGGCAGGGAGAGAGAGAGAGAGAGTGCTGACAATACAAAGAAAATAAAGAAATATTACAGGAAACTTTTTCACACATGATCGATAACTGAGTTTGGGACAAGTTTGCAGATTTTTCTTGGTAGTCAAAGAAAAAAAAAGCTTTAAAAGACTCTCACAATTGAAATCTTACTTTAAAGGCTTGAAATGTACTTTGTGTATATTTTTTAAATTTTAAAAATGAATTTTTTAACCTTCTTTAAAAAGTGGTTTTCCTTTCGCTCCGTAAACCCTTCTCGTGAAAACCATATTGCAATCATTTGTGGCTTTCCCACCTGGGCAATATTTGCTCATTCTTCATTTTCCGAAGGACAAAAAAAAAACCCAAGAGCTGACCGTAAACTAATCCCCAAACGCACTTCGATATGAGAAATGAATAAATATCCCCGCCCCTTCATCTCCACTCTCGATTTTTCGGCGGAGTCCAGGTCCTTTTGGTTCTGTATCGACGCTCCCCTGGGGGCACCGCTTTCATTCCGCAATTTATGGACGCGTTTTGGCCTTTTGCCGGCGAGTTTGTTTTCGCTTTTTGTTTGCGTTATCTTTGCGCCAAAGCAAAAATGAAATAATGGCTATACCCTCGGACTGAGCACGGCCACCGATCTCCCAAGTGGATATTTAAGCTAGCCGCCGATCCATGGGATACACTCTCTCCTTGAGAGATGTTTTGAATATTTAGAAAGCTTAAAAATTATGTACACCATATATAAATACATTTTTTGTCTCATAAATATTTTTATACCCCTGCAGGGTATTCGAATTTCATCCTTTTATTTCTTATGAATGTACCAGGAGTCCGCTAGGAATTTCCATACAATCCTTCCGGGAATCTTTATATAGCCAGCGGCTGCGGCCAGGAATTCGGAGATCCCAGGGAATCGTCCTAAAATCCGCGCAGAATCCTGTCAATAATTTGTCGTGCCATTTAAAATGGCAAAACATGGCTATAAATCTATTGATTCTAAATAATACCCTTGCAGAGTATTATTATTTCAGTCTGAAAAAACTATAACTTCGCTGTTTCTTAACATATTTTCATAAATTTTGAGATTTGGCAACTTTTTATTATTAAAGAATTTCGGTTTTATTTTATTGATTAAAATCTGCAAGGGTATACAAACTTCGGTGAGCCGAAGTTAGCTTCCTTTCTTGTTATATTTGCCTCAAAATTGTTATCCTTGAACTGTATGAATTTTCATGTCCTCGAAGATCAGATCTCTTGGCTGTTTCTCCAGGACATTTTCAGTTTCCTTCAGCTGCCTTGAAATATATATTTCTTTTGCCTCTTTTTTTTTCTTCTTTTTTGGGGCGAATTCCTGGGAAACAAAGTAATTTATAGCTAGGAATTTTGTGCGCCGCCGCTGCCAGGACAACAAAACGGAATCGGCGATGGGTAACAGCACGGGCGAGTGAGTAGGATTCGGGACAGGACTGGAGGATACCCAGAGAGAGGGCACGTAAATTGCGGATGACAGTTGAGGCGATGTCGCAGAGGGCGCGCCTTTAATTACAACAGATTTATTTATTGCGCATACGACGCGTTGGCCGACGCCCTGGAAAAATACTGGGGAAAAAGTGCAGCAGCTAATTTGCAACGAAACGCACCTCACAGAGAGCCTCCACCTGGCATCCAAGGCGATAAATTGTCATTAAAATGAGACTCCTATGGCTCCTGCTCCTGCTCCCCAGTTCCTGCAGGAGCCGAAGCTTGTTAGCGGGGGCCAAACGCTAAAAGTGTAATTAAAATTTAATTGCTTGCCGGCAAAGCGATGGAAGGAAGGGGTTTGGGGGAGCTGCAGTTGGAAATGGAGACGGAGATGGCCTTAATCATCGTCCTTCCAGGCTACGCATTTCAAGCCAGAGCGAATCAATGTCTTCTCAGGAAGATTTTCAGGGGCTTATACCAATACTTTCTATATATCAAATATATATAGAATACATTTTTCTGTCTGCTTTTTCCAATCAAATTACGTGCGCTTAAAATGTTAAATCAGACCTGACTATTGAATGGCTTTATGTTTGACATGCGAATTGTATATATTGACATATTTTACCATTATTGCATTACTGAGCAAATATTTAGCAATCTTTTTGTGACATTTTTTTTTGCCTTTTTCCCACTTTTTTTTTGGCTCTTTACATAAATTTCTACTATTTATTCTGGTTTATTGTCCGTCTACATATTTCTGTCATTTCTGCTATTTTTTCCTTGTAACCCAACCGTTTCTCTTTTTTTAATAAAAAATCTATCCAATATGCAAAAATTTTAATCAAATTACCAACGTTTATGGAAATGAGAAATGTATTTAAAATATTATTACTGACCAGAATATTTAATTTAAGCACGTACCATTTCGATTTATTGACATATTTTACCATGTTTTGCGTTACTAAATAAATATTTTGCCATTTATTTTTCGAACTGAATTGAGTCTGGGGAAAAGTTTAGAAGAAAAGAGACCAACACCACCCAGCCACTCAAGAGCCCAAAAAAAAAGAAATATCTAAAGTCGCAGACAAACAAAAAGCGTTGGCGGGAAATGGGCAGCAAGAGGCTATGTAAACATGGCAATTAAAATTTAATAAAATTTAATGAAAGTTGATGAAACAAATCAAAAGCAAATTGTAAATAGCCAGCGGCGTTGGCTGCCTGGCCGGTCAGGGCCAAAAAAACAGGCTAACTCTCGAACCTCTGCATTCCCCCTAACCGAATATATAACTGAGTGTGTATATATGTATTATATATATATATATATGGTTTTGTGGCTCTGTTTTGGGGGGCTGGAAACTTTATCGATTTCCATTTGCATTGTGGGCGCCGCCACCTAGTGGCCAATAACCGAATAAGAGCAGTTTGGCCAAGTTGTTGTATGGCCGAAACAAATCTCAATAATTGTGCCCTGGAGTTGTAAGTGCACAATATACACACATATAATGGTGGCCAAGATAATAGTACTGGAGAGTGTGTGTATATTTGTGTTGCTAAGCTTCCAATTAATATATGCGATTTTTTATGGTTTGTTGGAGAAGGTCCTGAAAAATGTGTTGAAAAAGGATTTAAGAAGGGTATTGGAAAACTAGTTGAAAAGAAATATTTTGGCTTGATACCTTGAAGAAGGTGTTGAAGAACGTCTTAAAGAAAGTTCTTGGAGAAAGTCGTGTAGAAAATATGGGAAAAGGAAGTAGAGTAGAGAAGAGAGCAAAAAGTTGGAATGATCAATAATAATGATGGCTTATAAATCCAATATTATATTCAACTAGAATATATTTCTTTATATATATTTTTTCTAAATAAATAGTTATTTATTTTGTATACCCTAATATTTCGAAATCAACTGTAACAAATACCATATAGCACACGCCTAGCCTAGGTGGACACCCCGTACGGGCCGATAAATTGATTTATGTGCTTGTTTGTCAGTTGAACTGCAACTTGTGCATAAATTTCAAATTGCCATTGCCACTGCCTGCCACATGTGGCGCCACACCCACTCCACCCCGCCTCCCCCCTGCCCTTCTATGCAGCATATATATACTATATATGTGCAGACACATACTCGTGTCGAAAAGTTGGTCCACAAACGCATCTACTACACCACACACACACACATACACTCGACCACTTGGTGACCTCTTTCTGGTCGACGAAGGATATTAAATACCACCGACGACCATTCATTTGCTGACCAAGCGAACTGGCGCAGCAGAGTTTTTGGGGTAAAGCCAATATGCCCGGCCAGTTATTTTAGGGGGTAGCTCTCAACGGGCAGATTGTTTCCACAAGTTTTCATGTTGCCTCCCTGCTCCTTGTTCCGAGCCGCCCAACTTTGCCGAGCATCTTCATAAATATTTTGAGTTCTTGTCTCGGATACCTAACAAAGTCGCTGTCAAGAAAGTGGCAGGTGCAGGCAACACACACTCACCGGCAAACGACAACACCAACATAAAGTACTATCCAACAACAACCACCAGGAAATCGACCAAAAAATAATGCAACAAATTGTACAACAGCAAGGATGTAAAGCCATTTGTTTCCTGCCTCACTGAGCTGAATGCATCTTAATTTCTTAGTTGAAAATTAAAACAAGCAAAATTTATATGGGGGAAATCTTAAAAATAGCTAAAAAGCCACAAAGAGTTGGATAATTGGAAGTAGTTGTTGAACTAATAGCCATGAGATACACCAATACACCAATACACCAAAAAGAACACCATTTTTCATGTAAATAGCTGAAAATAAAAAGATCATTGAAGTACACAAACAAGCAACTTAATAAATACTCCAAAAAGTATTGTAAGAATTACAACAACATACCAACTACACTAAACTATCTTAATAAATATATAACAAACGATTTTCAGGCTTTGTTTCTACCAAATTTGTTGTATTTAATGAATATAGTACATACATATCTCTAAAAGCCATTTCACTGATCCTGAGGTGTTTTCGATTAACGTCTACACATGCATGTTGTTCGGGGTTTACCAAATCGGTGGGAGGTGGGGTTCTTGTGCAATTGGGGGAATTGGAGTCCCGCAGAGATTGTCGCTTAACCCCAACAAGGGGATTACATGCCAAAAACCGATTCCCAGGCCATCTGCACCTGTTTGCCGCTGTCGCTTTGTCTCTCTGTCTCTGTCTTTCACTCTACCTGCCTCTCTCTCTCTCTGTTCCATTTCTATTGAGAGTGGTACAGCAATTTCCATTTAAGCCATTTTCATGGCTGTCTTGTTGGGTGGAAAATGCCACGCCCCCTGCGGCTTGAAGGGCTGTCAACGCCCTCGAGGCAATAATGCTCGTCGTAATGCCATCGCAAGCTGGGAAAATCGTTGACGAGCTGAAGCTTGCGGCATACTACATATTTGTAGCCAAACTTAATCACATACCATGTGTGAGTCTATATGTGTATATGCATACATATAGTATAAAGGGATATATGTAAATATATCCTGTGCGTGCTGGAAATTCATCACATTAATTTGGCCAAAATAACGGCCGTCAAAGAGTTTATGGCAAAGAAATTAATTTACTTAATGAATTTATCGAAGGCATTCTTCGTATTGCATTTACCCAAAGTATTTGCCAGCATTGCAATTTTGTATTAATTACACAGCAGGAGCAAATAGGACTTAATCTGGTGATTTGATTAGGGTCAAAAGTGCTGCATTTTTGATGTTCGTAGGAAAATGGAAAGTAATTATGTAAGGTTTCCTCGAAGATTAGCAGAAAAATGTTTTAATTTCCTTTTCATTTCCACTTAAAGATCCCTAAAGCATTTTTTTCGACTTTGAAACTGTCATCGGAAGCTGTGTTAATCGATTAATTATCGCTGCTGAAACTATACATACTTTCGATGGTCTAATTTGACCAAAATGTTAGTACATGTGTTCAGCGTCAGGCTCTAGAGAGCCTGGAACAACTTGTCCTGTCCCAGAAGCAGGTGCTTACATGGCATCCTTACTTGTCCTAGTCCTTGCTCCTGCCCCTGCTCCTGCTCCAGTTCTTGGCATGGAAAACCCCTTTCCCGCCGCCACATTCGTTGTCTGCTTAAGTAACAAAAAGATCCGGAGTGCAACGCACAACATGCAAAAATCTACACACGCACACACAGACCGCAACACACACACTCAGATGTAACGTGGCAGCTGCTGTCTTTTACACTTGAAGAATTTTGAGGAATTTTAGGGAAAAATAAAGTACTTATGTTAAGAAATAAATTCTAAATAAATAAATTAGTGGGAAATATAATAAATGAAAAGAAATCAAAGAGACATGAAAAATATGATATTAATAGAAAAATCATTTAAATAGTAAGGTTTTTGTAACAGTGTAAGTACAAGGTGGATACTAGCTGCTTTTACATTCAAAAAGCCAGCAACAAAACGCATAAATGTGAGCAAAACACACTCACGCACACACACTCGAACTCACACACTTAGTTACATGTGTGTTTGTGTGGGCTATCTGCAGCACCCTACCCCCCACCCCAGCCCATAGGGCCACCGCTAACCCTCAGTACTTTTGGCCTTGTTTGGCCCCGTGGGACCAACTTCAATTCAAAGCGAACAAACTAATTTCCTATGCAAATTGAATGGCAGTCAAGTGTGCGAAGTTCGAGATACATTTGCAGCAAATGCTTTTAAAAACAACCCACACACACACACACCCCCTAGATACAGAGAGAGAGAGAGAGAGATAGACAAAAGTGTGTCAGGTTGTGCAATGGTCCTGGATTTGTGCTGGGACCTGCAGCGGAATAGTGCCTCCTCCACTCCAATCCTTGGCCATATAATTTACTTTACATTTTAATTGCCAAGTGGTTAGTGTAAATTAATTGCCCCCCATTTACACACACACCCACACACACACAGCAAACCCTCCTGAAACCCTCCTCTAACCTCTAAGAGCCAACAACCAAATCTAATCAAGTGTCGCGCTGAGGGTTTGGTGTGTGGCAGGCCAAATGGTTATGGTGCCGCCAAATATTTCGACTGGCGAATTACAATACAATAAGAATGGAGTTGCGGCAATTGGCCAGCACAATACACTGGCAGAAATTCTGAAAGGAATATGTTAAAAAATATAAGAGATAAAGCCAAAGCTAGCCTAGGCCAGGGAATGCTCAAAATATAATTATTTCTATGTAAAAACTATCTCTTAAAGAACTTTATTAAAAACATTAAGCATTAATTTAAATATTTTCTTCTTTGTTGTATTTTTACAGGGTATTTTTAATACTCATTTGGAAGTCTGCAAATAATATAAACAAGATTGGTAAGTCAAGTCTTCAAATATAATTTTTTTTAACATTTTATTTTAATTATTTAATGAAACATGACATGGGGGAGTATGAAACATATAAATATATAAATATTATTCTGTAAACAATTACTCAAAAGATATTAAAAGGAAAATGCTTTAACCAATTAGACAAAAATATGTAGGACTCAGGTAATTTTTATACAAGTTAGATGTACTCCAAATTGAACCATAAAATATTAAAATATTATTTATTTTTTAAATATTAAAATTAAACATATATATATTTATTTTGTTAAATCTTTATTATGAAGCTCGTCAAAAAAAATGAAACAAAAAGCTAAAATCAAAAGAGTGCCTCTTCCCGCTTTGCTGTTGTGGCTTTGTTGTTATCCTTAGTGGCTTCTGTTGGCTAATCGAAATAAGAAAAGTGCTGCCCTTTTAAGGCCCATATGCCTCTGGATATATCTAGTATCATCATAGTCATCGGCCACATGTCCTGTAATTGCAGGGGCACTTGCCGCCTCCCCCCTGGCATCCCCTGGGACCCCCTGAAAGACCTCGACCCCGACCCCGATACCAATCTCGACCCCCACTTCGACCCTAGGACCACTCTGGAGGCACTTGAAAATTCCCAGCAGATAATCCGGCCCACGCCGCTGACAAGTGGATGTGCTAGATGGTGTCCTCTGGATGCTATGCTGGCTGTGCTGCCTGTCCTGGCTGCAAGGGATGTGGCTGTGGATGTGGATGCGGAATTGTGGATATGTGGAAATGAAACTCATTCGTCATACGCAACGTGGGCCGGCGTGCAGAGCCAAATGGGAGTTATTCACGTACGTGAGAGGAGAGGCCAGGCATTGTTGTTGTTTGCTGTGGAACTATGGCAGCATTTATGATGCTTTGATATATCGAAATGGCAGGAAGCCAAATACGTTGCCAGTTCTTTTTTTTTTTTTGTTCTTTTGTACCGGCTTTTCCTTTGCTCCTCCGCCATCATTGCCATCGCAGTTTCCATGACAAACATTGGCCGTCAGTTGACAGTCATAAAATCAAATGCACACACAGACACACACACACACCCAAAAATACACTCAGTGCTGAGTGTGACAGCTGCTGCCCCCCTCCCACTATTTATTTTTTTTTTTTTGGGGGGGGGGGGGGGCGGAGCTCAAGCTTATGCAGCTCAAATATTTTTGCAACAATTTCGTTTCGTTTGCTGGGTAAATTTACTTTCCGTTATGCGGCCATTTTCAACAAGAAAACTTTTTGATTTTATTTCATTTCGTTTCGTTTAAACTGTCCTCTTTGTGTCTCCTCTTCTTTTCTATATTTTTCCTCTTCATTTTTAGAGCTAGAGCTAGAGCTATATACATATATATATCTATTCTTTTTGATTTGGGAAAAACTGAAACTGAGAGCTGACAAAATCGGAGCCTGACAGCCTCTAATTGATTGACGTAGATGTGGCCTGTCACTGGAGGCATAATTAAAAACACATTTATTTCAATTTTCCAAGCTTAAGTGGCTCGATTTCTACCCTTTCCCAGAATAAGTTTTCCTTGGGGCTTAAGGCTTTTCCTTAAAGGAAAAATATATTTAAGTTTGCGGAGGTTTATTATGGCGAAAATAATTTTATTCGAATTTTTTAATTTGAATCAATAGATTTTTAAGGAATTTAATAGTTTAATTGATAACTAGAAACAATAAAGTTAAATTTTCATAATTCTCATAATTCTCTTAATATTTAAATATCTCTGTTTGGGTAAAATTTATTTATTAAAAATATATAAAACAAATAATAAAAGGCTTCAAACATTTTCCTAGCTGACAACGAAGATGACCCCCCTTCTCCGTTATCATAGCTACAGGTGAACTTAATTCATCCATCATCATCACCTGCTTAGTTGGCCAAAAAGTTGGGCCCAAAACCGACGGCTGGAAAAGCTAAAAACCAAAAGGCATTCCTGGCTGACCCCATTCCCTGCCCATTTTCCGCTGCTTCTCGCTAATTGTAATTGGTAAATTTATTTAGAGCGTCTGCAAATAATTGCGCATTAATCAATTTTTGCGCATAAGAAACACGCTGACAGGGCCAGGCACAACGGCAACTGGCATTTGGCTTTGACGTCATAACCAGGCATAATAATTACCCGCTTAAAAGTGCGGAATTTAATGGGAAAATATATGTATGCATACACAACTGGTCAAAATAATAAGTACACAGGAGTGAGAGTGAAGGAGCATTGTATAAATAGTTACAAATCCTTTTGTTACTTATTTTTAAAATGTAGTATAGTATAGAAAACTAAAACTAAATTACATTTTTTTAGTAAGCTTATTTAAATAGTTTTACGAGACTTAAAACTAACTTTAAAACCTTCGTAAACTTATTATTTTGACCAATAGTGTATATTGTAAAGGGGGTGTGACGAAAACGCCTTTAATTAGTTTGATTATGGCTTCCACTTGGACTCTGACTTGAAGTATTAAATTGACAGGACAATATATATATATATATGTATAGTATACGTGGATTTTCAAATCAGAATTGCTGCCAATTATGGCAGGACACCGAAACCTAATTAGAGCATTTAAAGCGTTAGCTTTATGGCTGCCTAGGTCATAATGAGCAGGAAGTGAGCTAGTGTCTCTTTCTCGGTCTATTTCCCATTTTCCTTTAGCCTCTGCCCATTTTCCCATTACCCCTTTTCATCATTTTCCGGGGACTCTTTCCTTTGTCATTGCCGCTTGTCTTCCATGATTCAAAATTGGTTGCTAAATGCACTAATAAAAACTATTTATATAAAAGAAACATAATAGCTTTCAAAGAAATAATAATTAAAGTAAATTGGTAAACTGGTAAATTTATCAATAATATATTTCCGATATTATTTAATTCTTTATTTCTTGGTTGAAAGTGATAACTTTTACTAAGAACTTTAGACGAAGAATTCTTTAAAAGAATTAACAGATTTCAAGGGGTTTAAAAAATATTTTAAAATGTTTAAAAAGTCTTTTCTAAGTAAACTAATAATTCAATAAAATTATTTATTGAAGAAATAAATAGTTTAGGAACAACTCATGAAGTAGCTTAATTCTAGACTCATTTATTTACTAAACTAATTATTATTATAAAAATAAAGTTTACGGAAATAATAACAATATTGTAATTAAATATAATAATATTAGCCAAGGGTTATACATTTTTCAAGATTATCTTCCTGAAAAAATATTACAATATAATTACTGCCTTCAAAGCACTTAATATATATTATATATTATTATTATTATATATTATTAAATATTAGCTTACCTTAAATAAAATATCCATTTATTTATATAGTTAATATTTAGAGTATATAAGTTTTTATATATTTCCCCTTAATATTTCCACAATTTTCTGGCCATGCAGCGTCGTCGTGTGTCGCCAAGGAAACTGGGTGCATGGAAAAGCTCCCTTTGCTCTCCCTCTCTCTGTCTCTGTTTCTCCCCATTCTTTTTGGAAAATTTCCTTTATTATTGCATTAGTTGCCGGCTGTTGTTGTTTGCATTGTTGTTGCAGTGTCAGTTAATAGAAAAATCTGCAGGCAGGCAAAGTCTTTCTAAAGTTTTTCCCGGCTTCTCCATTTTCCCTTTTGCCCATTGCGCTTTCCTGTGCCAGCCAAGGGTGTATTTCATAATTTAGCCCAGCTTGTCGCTGGCCGCTTTTCCCCACAGATTTTTCCTCGCACTTTTTCCACCGCCCCAACTTTTCCTCACCCTTTTTTGCTCTCTAGCAATTTTGATTGTACACCCGCCAACAATATTCGAGTTGAGTTAAGTTGATTTTCCATTCTCTGCGCTCTCGGCTTTTCTTTTCTTTACTGTTCTTTTCCCTTGCTTTTGCCATTGCTCTTGCTCTTTTATTTTCCATTATTTCCTTTTATTTTCCACGGCCCCGATCTTGGCATTTCATCCCGGCTCTGCTCCGTGCCGTGTTTTGTGTGTGGCGCAGCGTGAAATTGAATTAGGTCAATGCGTCAAGGGGGAAAAGTGCAGGGGGAGGATGAAGGGGGGAGTATAAAAAAGTGCCAAATACTATATAGAAATTGGGAAACTACAAAGTGCAAGGCGGGGAATTTCTCCAGTAAATGAAATATGCTTTCAACTATGCAATAAGAATAGTTTCCTTTTGGGCTGAAAGTGAAACTGATGAAAAGCGCAGCTGCTTTGTACTCCAAGGGGGGAGAACTATATTCCCGGGAAATGTACAATTTAGTTGCCATTTTGTATTATCTAGTTTTTGTATATGGATGTTCTCTGAAATATACTCATAAATAATAATGGGAAATTTCCCCGGCAACTTGATTGATTATTCGCTCATATTTATGCGATCATGCCCGCTGGGACCATTATTTTTGTTGGGTAATTAACTTTGCTGTGCAAAATCGGGTCCGAAACAAATTGAATTCCGGGACAATTCCCCGGCTAAAACGCATTAGGGGGGGCGGGGAGGGGTTGGATCGAATCCAGCACTAACCCGGGCTAACTGATGATGAGGTGCCAGCACACAGGCCCCAATGGTAAATGAGGCAACTAAATCATAATTGTGACAGCAACTGCTACGCACAGAGAGGGGCACTCTGGCAATGGCAACTGGCTCTGGTTATGGTTATGGTCCTCTGCCCCCCGACTTCTGGCTCTGTGTTTCAGCGACAACGACAACGCAGCCCATTAACAACTTCAAATAATTTCGCATAATTTATTGGCCGACATGCCGGGCCACTGAGCCCGAAAGTATGCCACGCGCCAGAAGTAACAAGAGAGAGCCAGGACATGGCAGAAAAACTCCAACAAAAATATTAATTACACTTGAAGAAATTCGAAGAATTTGAGGGTACATTTTGATATTAAAAATAAAGAAATTGTTAAGGTTTTTATATGACCAAAAAGTATTTGAAGAAATACTAATTTCTGGCCTTGTCTGGGCTCTCATCAATTATTACTCAGTAGAAACTTTTAAATTGAGTTGGGCTTAGCTTTAAAAATTACTAGACAATTGAATAAAAATCCAAATTATTTGAATCTTAATATTCAAGCTAGGGTATTCATTAGCTTAAAAAAATCACCATAAGTCTTTTAGATGATTTTGGTTTATCATTTCTATTAATTTTTAGACATTTCTAGGGTTCGCTTCAGCCACATATTTCCTTTTGAAAATTATATAAAGAAATAAAATAATATATTATATATAAATATATTTTACTGTTTTGTTTGAGTCCTTTTGAAGGCCTCGAATTTTATAATTTTATATTTTAATATGTTTCAAGGAAATGTAATTTTTATAAATGTTTAAGCTTTAAAATAAACATAAATGTGCACTTAAAAATTTATTTGTATTTTATATACATTTTTCTCACATCAACATTTTTATTCATCTATGATTACTTAAGAAACTCTTCAACTTAATTTATAAAACCTTAATAAATATTTGTCTCCTTTTTTGTATATCTTTATTATTTTTTTTTTTAATTGTGGTATAGATTTCTATAAGTTTTTTTTATTACAAAAATTGCTTTCTCCCTCTGTATCCTGAACATTGTTCATATTTCAATACAAAAACTCGCGAATCGGATGCTGTTCTCATTAATTGAATTTTGCGCCCTAATAAGTACATTGGGAATAACGCCCTCTCCGATGAGAGCGGGGCGTGGCATGCGTAAAATGCATAATTAACACGGCAAAGTGGAATTTATCGCCACATACATGTCCATAACCGTAATAATAATCATAGCCATGGTAACATCTGTGCGGTGAAAGCAAAAAAAAATATATAAAAATAACGCATACGCACTGGTGGCCTTACAGAAAGATAAAACCAGTGGAAAAGCCAATGCAATGCGAAACACACATTTCTGGTTTCACTATATATTTTTGCCGTCAATTTGAATTAAATTTGCGCCAATATTTTGATTGCAGAAATGGATTTTCCGTGGGGTTTGTTGCGGTTGTGTTGCACAATCAATATTGAGAGCAGCAGGCAGGGCGAATTTTCCGCATTGATTGCAACTTGTAACATGGCCCACCTCCCCTGCTGCCTGCTACCTGCTACCTGCTACATGGCACTTTAATTAACATTAACCCTTCGGAGAGCATCATCACGTAGTCAAAGCTGAAAATTGTTTTCATCGCTTCAAAAGGAGCATCCTCATCGGCATCGGCAGCATCTCATCGTCATCATTATCCGACCATCGACGACGTGCCACGCCCACCTTTCGGTGAAATTTGCATTAAGCGGAGTGAAGTGGAGATGCGGAAGTAGATGTGGATGTGGATGTGGATGCGGATGCTGGGTTTTTACCCAGGTGGATTGCCGTAAAGGTAGTGTGTGTGTGTGCCCGCGCCATAAACAAAAACTCATTAACCCAATTTCAATATTAACGCAATGAAAGTGCACTGGCAGCACCGCCAAAGGCAAACAGTGGGAGAGAGAGAAAGCAGACCTCATACAATACATACCATAAGGATATATATATATATATATATAGACAATACTTATATAAAAACATATTAAGTAAAAGCAAAACAGAGCTGCAAGTTGAAGTAATTAATTCTTTATTCAAATTGGCGGTTTTCCTTGTAGGGATTATTTGGTTAAAATCAAGCAAGTTTCTATACAATACACAATGAGTAAAATAATTTAATAATAATAAATAATACAAAAAAAAAAACTAATGAATAATATAAACAATAAATAATATAATGCACAAATAATATAAGAAAGACAAATAAAGCGAACAATAAATAGCAAATAGTATAAAGATCATTAATCATATTAAATTAAAATTAAATTATATAAGACCCTTAAGTTATTTTTATTTTATCAGAAAAAATTATATTGAATAAAGCACCAAAAGCTGTAAATCGTTACTGCCAAAGGCTCAGCAGGTGTGTGTCCCTTAAAATGATTAACAATAAATCAAAAAAATATATAAAAGTCGTTCACAACTCAATTAAAAAAAAAAATGAATTTATCTGGCATTTTTGTTTTTGTGTTCGAAATCAATGTCCTTCTTTGTCAAAGGCTCAACTGGAAAGGGCATATTTATTCGCTTAAAAAAAACACCCACAACACACCAAAAATGATGAAAGCCTCAATCAAATAAGGAAAATGGTGAAAAGTACGGACAATAAGCCAGAATGCAATTTTCCAACCAAACACCAGAACTCGTATAAAATTCAGCAGCAGCCAGCAAATATGTAACTTGTTAAAAAACATATATATTTTTAAATATTAAAAAGTCCCTTTTGACGACTGAATATTTGTATGGCCAAGTGCTTCGAATTTATTTTAAATTAAATTAAATACAACGTGCCCCAAACTAGCTCAGAGAGAATATATATAGCCTATAGCCTGAGTTTCTCAATCATTCCGTTTGTCAGCGCTCAAGGATTCGCCGTACTTAATCAGCCGCAAGGCCAATGCAGGATGCCAGAACCAATCTAGATATGTGAACAGCGGCTGCCATACATTAATTAGAAGGATAGCTCAGTGTCACCAGTGATTGCCCAGCCAGATTTATTTTGGAAAACCCAGCCCAAGTTCTCCATTCACCTCCTGTCCCCTGTCTGTCCCTGTCGTGACCACAGCAAACTTTGCCAATAACTGCAAATGCAATGCATTAAGCCCGGTAAAAAAAAGAAGGAAAAAGGGAAATCGAAAGCTTTTCCTCCTCCCCAAACGCTACTCAACGCACCTGTCGCAAAACTGACATTAAATTCACATTACAAAATTGGTTGCCTGCATTCGGCGTATCAGTTTTTGGTTACCTTGTTGCAGCAGCCACCAAAACAGGTTGATGGAGCAGGGATCGAGGAGGTGAATGGAGACGCTGATGCTCTGGGGTCTGGAAAGCTGGCTTAAAGGGGAAGCCATCGATGCGCTCCACCTGCCCGAAAAAGTTTGTTTTAATGGACAAAGTTGGAGCCTGAACGCTGAACGCTGGCCGGGATTGCTGGGGAACTCGAAACCTGGAAAGCCAGGCGACCTGCAGCCGGAGATGGAGACAGAGATGGAGCTGCCAGCTGAAAACTGGAAACTGCACAGCAAAAAAAATATATAAGTAGGGAATCTACATTAAAATTAAATAGCAAGTTGAGCTAAAGAAAAGCTTTAGAAATCTCAATAAAAAATTTCCATTAAATTAAATATATATTTTATATACATTTTAAATATATTTTACATATTTTTTCTGACTCTCATCACATATTAAGCAAACAATATGCTTTTCAACTCCATTCCGTTCCTTTGTTGATAGTAAAATGCTGTAAATATTAATCTGCTTTTGCCTGTTTTTTAAATATTTATTATACATATATTGAATTATTTACAAATGTGACATTGTGAATTTCCATGAATTTCCCTAGATTTCCATTCCATGATATTGATATACGTTTTTCGGTTGTGTGCGCCTTTCGCCTTGCTCTATTTGAGTTTCAAGTTGTGAGCCGCAGAGCCGCCGAGCCCAGCCGGGACTTGCAGAGAGCCGAGAGGGTTTCACCAACTTTTTCCGCCAACACACAAATTAAATTATAAATCAGTGGGCGTGGCAGACACACACACACACACAGCACAGCCCACCTGAACTGGAGCCCAGTTTGGTTTGGTTTCGGGCTTGGCTTAAGTCCTAGCTGATTCTGGTCGGTTATCGCTTTGAGTGATTTTCTTGCTCGTTAAATTTTGCCACTGCTGCTGCTGCTGCGACAACGCGGCGTATGCGTAATCTATCAGATTGAGCCACAAAGAAAAGTTTACCCCGCCGCACCGAAGAGAACTCAAAACTCTGGGAGAGACCTGACATTTGATGCCATTTAATTTGAGAGCACAAAACTTTTGCCGGCAGCCAAATAAATGTTTGAACCTACACACACACACGCATGAATCATGATTGAAAACAATTGAGGTGGTGGAATAAATTGTGCGCGAAGCGAGTTGAGGTGCGAGTTGAGAGTTGCGAGCTAGTTGATGGCAGATTATAAAGTTTAAATTATTGTTTGACTGTCAAATCGATGGGGTAATTATGTAATATTTGAGCTCACAAAATGGGAATGATAAACAAATCACAAACAATATTTAATTAAAACTTTTATGTATTAAAAACTGGGATTTATTTAATGAATTTTAAGCCTAGACCTAAAAAATATCAAATTTAAAAAGTAATTAAAGTAAAACCTTTTCTAATATCATGGAAATTCTTTAATTAGGCCTGAATATAATTTCTCTTTCAATTAATGCTTAACTTTACATCTGTTTGGGTGGAAACATTTCTAAGACCCGTGTATATCCTTCAATTATTTCATCAATCAATCAAGCGCAGCCAGGTGCCTTTACAAGCTATTCCAAAGTATCCGTTAGTTTGATTATATCTCTTTCACGCGACTCTAGGTCCTTGGATCTTAGCATCTTCATTGTCCTTCATTGTATTTAGAGTGCTGCATTGTAGTTATTGCTTTTATGTTGCGTACAGGGTAGATTTAAGGGGTATATAGTACTTAGTAGGCATGAATGACCAGAAACTATATTAATATTGAAATAAATATTTAAATGGAGATGTAAGTTTACCAAATAAAATAAATATTAAATAATTAAATTTAAGCTGAAAATATCCCTTTAACTCTCTCTCTCTCTCTCTTCTTCTCTGTTTACACCCGGTATTTAATAGTCTAGTAAAGATGCCTTTCTTTAGTCTCCCTTTTCTCACTATCCTTCCTGCTGTTGTTTTGTTTTTTTTTTTGTTGTTAGTTGTAGTTGCTTGTAGTCGCTGTTGCCACGTTACCTCGAGCAACAATTTAGTCTTCTGTTCGCATTAAATGCTTGAGCTGCTTAATGAAGGAAATTAGCAACGCAGCCGGCCAGGCGGCGACAGGAAAGGTCCGGGGGAGAGATAGCAGGAAGTGCAGCCAGAGAGAGAGGAAGCGGAAGTTGCAGGGGGGGGGGAGCAGCATCTAAGCCGCCAGTGTTGCATTGTGTGGGCAAAAAGTTGCAAGGACCCATCATCCAGCATCCCTTTTCGCATTCCCTTGGACACGCCACCTCCCTCCCACCCAGCCAGCAGACGCCTGCAACATCCATCTGGCAAGCCAGTGGAGCGTGCAAGTTATGTTTTCTTTGAAGTTCATGAAGCAAAATGTCTTAATTACTGAAATGAGATGACGACGAGACAGAAAAAAACACACAAAAAAATATATATATATACCGAGAGAATTCTGCTCATTCTAATTAATTTGTGGCGGAGAAGGATAAAAAAATATATATATCCTGCCTCTGCTGGCAGAAAATGGCTGCAACGGGGCGGAACGAAAGCATATATACATGCGATATATGTACATTTATATATATACATATAGCTTGGCCCGGGTGTCCTGGTGCACATCCTGCGGCAATAACTCACGACCACTTTATGCGCTTAAGTGATTTCTAATGCAAACCAATTTCCGAAATCAGGCACAAGCACTTGAAGCCAAGGACAAAAGGCCCACCTACCCGGCACCACCATCAGAAACAACCAACTCCCCTTCAGCGGGGGCCGGGGAAAATCTGAAGTCAGAAAGGATATTTCGTTGATGGGGATTGGAGGGAAATTCAGGGAGAAACTCTGGCACTGAAAGAGGCACTGACAGAGGCACTGGCACAGTGGCACAGGCGCTTGCCAAAGGACGTCGTCTATCAGGCAAATGACAGTCGCGTCCTGCCTCGTCCTCGTCCTCAGCTACCCGCTCCTGTTTGTGTGTGTGTGTGTATGTTGCCCGTGTCCTGTAGCCGATGTAGACGATGTTTGTCTTCGACTTGGTCCTTGGCTTAATATCACATGCAGAACTCGCTGAGCTCCTCGGAACCGAGTGTTGCCAGCAAAAAAATGGTTCAAAGAGCGGGGAAAGCGGAAAAATTGCTGGCAGGAAGTAAAAATGGCAACAAAAACAACAAAAAATAAAAATAAAGGAAAAGAAAAAGATACCCTTCTCCAGTAGGACTTTGCTTTCAAAATATAACTCTATGTAGCACAAGGATCTCATTCCCAATTCTTCTTGTGGTTAGCGAGAAGATGCAGGCACCTGAATTTCTATCTGCTTCGATCTGTTCAGATTGTATGCTTTATTTTTTGGTGATCATTCTTGTAAACAGACATTTTTCACATTTAATTTTTATATTTTATAGAAAAATCTATATTTTCTATTTATTAAAAAATTATTTTAAGATATATATATTTTTTGTTTTAATTTAGAGAAAACTATCTACCCTTTTTCGTACTGTGCGCCGCAAAAACAGTCCAAAGAGGCCCCACACGACCAGCAGGCAGCAGCGGAAAATCATAAAGGAAAATATTGAATTTACTGCAAAAAATGCAAATTTCTCCTTTGAGTCAAGCCGGAAATCTTCGCTGACTTCTCATAGCGACTGGGTAGCCATGGGGATATATGGCTAACTTTAGTAAATAATATATATTATATGATATTCCCCAAAGGATATATCATTAATGCATACTCTTCGATATTTGATTTTATATCTGTTCATATATATTTAGCATTCTCTACAGGGTATTCCCTGCACAGCTCCTTTGTGGCCAAGCATCCTGCCTGTCAGTTGTACTCTTTCCGGCTCAACTTGTTCTTTGCTGCTGCCAGGACACCACTGGTCAGGACCAGGCGCCTGTGGCGCCTGTCTTCCTCTGCCTGGGCAAGTGTGTGTGTGTGTGTAATAATATTGCCACAATTTGCTGGCCAGTGCCAGGGCCCCAGGCAATAAGCCAGAAAGCATCAGCCATTATAACCCATATATCCCTGCAGGATGCTGAACATTACGCGCTCACCTCGCAGCGTAATCAAACATATTGGGAAGGCAAGCGGTGAGGAGAGGAGAGGAAAGTGGGTTGAGGAGGGGGAAATCTTTATGAGCAAATGCCGCCGCGCGAGCAATAAAATTTAATATGAGCAAATGATATGGGAGGGCAGGCAGCAGCAGCCGGATCCCGATCCCGATCGGTGGTGTAATAACCACAAATAAAAGCGGCTGGCAGAGGCAATGACAATAAAGAATGAAGAGCAAAATCAAAGTTATGCAATGGCAATGCCCCCTCACCCCTCCATACCCCTCTAAATGGTGCTCCCATGTGCGATAAAATTAACAATTCAATGAAGTGAATTCGAAATGGCAAATCGAAAAGCGAAATCGTACAAAAACAAGAACAAGCACAAGAGTAAAAAAAAAAACAGCAGAAAAAAGGACCTAGAAGCACCCCCACACACTCACACACACACACAGCAGGGTGAAACGAAACTTATACACACAGCCGTCAGAGGAGAGCTCATAAAAAATTGCGTATACGCCCGGGCGAACAGCGACGCACAATAAAAATTAAAATAAAATGTGCAAAATAGAAGCCAACAAAGAAAGAAAAGTTACCCAAGCAGCTGTAACAATTACGATTGTGTCTGTGTGTATATATATTTTATATATATATATATATAAGTCTATTCTAAATTTGATTAGGGAATAAAGTCATGTGGGACACCTCTTGCCAGGTTTCCTTCGTAGCTGAAATTGTTTTCAAACTTTTTTTTTTATTAATATATAAAATATATATAATAATATGTCAGGTGTACCTTTGACTTTTTAAACTTTATTGCATACCATTTCATAGAATATTGTAATAATTATCTGTATATAATTATTTATATATAAAATAAAATGCATTTTGTAGTTTTTTAGGTTATAGTTTCTACACTAAAACTAAAATAAATTTTAATTTTTTCATTAAGCCTATTTAAACCTTCAGCTCGTGTACTTAATATTTCGACCAGTGGTGTCTATAGTTTAAACAGTCTGTAAAATTACTTGTAAATTCTCTTTTCAGGCACAAAAACTGTTAATTAAATGGCCAAGGCTTCTTCTGTTTACAAAACAAAACTAAAATGCACGAAGAAGTTTATCTACGCTGGCATAGCATTTCACAAAAAACAAACCAAATAAATAGTTTACATAAGGTAAGTGAGATAAAAAAGCTAACAAAAACCATTTTAAAACAATAAACAAAATTGATTGATTGGATAAAAAGTGTGCTTACTCTGGGCTTGTAAGCTCCCGTCCTGAATGTTAATTAAAACGCAATCTAAATAGTTTTTGGCATGTCCTTTGATACTGCCTGATATAGTTTTGGGCAGAAATCGATGAGCGAAAGGCGTTTGTGTCTCTTTTGTGTCGCTAAAATGTTTGCACTTGGCTTAAATGCAAAATTTGTGGATATTTGGCAAACAGGCAAAAAGCCGGCTTCGCCGTTGGCAGCATCTGCGGTTTGCTCAGAGGAGGAGAGGATATAAGAGGGCCCCCTGCATTTGAATTGTTCATATTTTGATTAATTTCTCTCTGCTCTGGGCCCGTCCTCTGTCCTCTGTGTCCTGCCTGCTCCTTGTTGTGGCTGCTGTTTGTCAAGCGGAGTAATTGCGTGCTCGCAATTATGCTCGCTCTCGCACATGCAAACTGCAGTTGAGCAAATAAAGCGCTAAAAGCATAAACTAAATGAATTAAGCGACGCAGCGGCGTGCGCTTACAGCCCCTACTGGCTAACCCTCCCCCCCCTCAGCCTCAACCGAAAACCACCCGAAAAGCCATCCCACCCCCTAACAGTGGCAGTGGAAGTTTCTATAAAATATGAGATAATAAAAAGTGAATTATGTGCCCGCACACACACAGAGCCAGCGGAAACAAAAAAAAAACTGGAAGAGGAGCAAGGATCTAGGTTCAGACTTTAGGATATCCCTTGATAAGGCTCTGAAATATAAAATTTACTGAACAATGCAAAAGGTTCCTTTCATATTTTCTATAAAGATATTTTTATATATTTTTATACTATTAAATTTCTATAAAACTACGATATTTTCTAATGTGATCTGAACGCTATTTTGTTGTTGTTATTCCCTATTATACTATACTATATTTTCATAATAGAACTATATACATTATACCCTAAAATCTTATTTGAAAAATCCATGGATATAAAAACACAAAGAGCTGAGATGAAGAACAACAAATAAATGTGAATACAAACATAAAGCAATAAAAGCATCAACAGGGGCAACAACAACATTTAATTGCAATTGTTTGTCCGCCAGTTAGTTTTTTATTTGCACTTTAATTATGAGAAATAGAAGCAGAAGCACAGCAGCAGCACAGAAACTAATTTTCATAAGTACACAACTTTGTGCGCTGCAGTTGGGGAAAAAATGAGGAAATGTGAGGAAATGCGGGGGGAAAATTGGGAAGAACATGGAGAATGGAGTAAGGCGAGACACATGACTTATGACAAAACACAAAACTTGATGGCCAAGACGACTGTTGACCACTCCAGAGAGGGTCCTTGGGACCCAGGATCCCGGCCACAAGCAATGGCTGCAAGTGAAGTGAATAAAGCAAAATAAAATAAAGCACTGGCAGCCGTGCAAATAATAAACAAACAAACAAAGTTATAAATAATAATGCCAGCCAAATTGGAAGTCAGCACTCACTGTATTCCCCGAGTGCCGAATGCCCTGCAATTATGGCCATTCCAAAAATGTGTTGCATAATCAAAATAACAAAATAACTTAAGGATGAGGACCTGCTGCCTGTCCAGCTCTTAATGGAGATAATTAAGGACAAGCTGAATAAATGATAAAGAATTAACAAAAATAAAGGAAGCTAGCTTTTAGGAAGTAGAAATCGCGTTATCAGAAGTTAGATGATGCAGATCCCCTGCAGAGCGGAAAGGATATGGCCAAGGACAAGGACCAATATTCCCGTTCCCCTTGCGTTTATTTTGCGTTTAATTTACTAATTTCTACGATAATCCATTAGCAGTTAGTTCCTCTTTCTTTGTTATTTGCTGGCAATGTGTTTCTCCTTTTACTTTTCTTTTTTGATTTAATAGTTTTTTGATTATCATTTAAATCTACCAAAACTGAATTTTAACATCGAAAAACTAAACAAAAATTGATGAAAACTTAAATTCAACCACAAATTACCTGGCTAATCCTTTGATGGCTCTCATTTCCTTTGTTTTCTTTACTATTATTTTTTTTTTGGCCAACCTCAAGATCTTCTGATTGCCTTGTGTGAATCTTGTAGGCTTTTGGCCATTCCTAATCGTCTTACTATTTGCCTGATTCCTGATTCCCCGTCCAGGGGGAAGCCCCTTAAAGTCCTTTAAAGGCTTTCCGCAGTGCTTTGAATGGAATTTTCCAGCGTCACCGCAAACTTTTCAGTTTCAGTTTTCCATGTTTTATTTTATTTGATTTTTTTTTTGTTGTGTTTCTCACTCTCTCTCTTAGTTTGCCCACTTTTTGTGTTCTCTCTTCCATGTTACATTAAATTGAACAAATTCTAGCGAAACAACAACAAACGCAGCACTGGGGAGCATAAGAAACTGCACAGAAGCTAGGAAAAAGGACGAGGGGTGAAAGGATAGGGTCAGGATGTGAAAAGTTGGATACCCTATCAGTGGGCATATATTTCACAAAATGTGTGGAAAATCATGCTTAAGATAAGGCTTTTAATTAAATTATTTAAAAGTTAAAATAAATAATACAAATAAATGATTATATCTTAAGGAAACAGCTATAGTTAGAGTGGCGCCCAAAAAAAACCTTTGTTCCTTGTGGAAACCCTAACCCATCTTCCTAGATATTCAATATATATTCATAGGGTATATACCCTTTCCTAAATAGAGTACAAAAATGTCTGCAAACTTTTTTTGCGCGGCCTATACTCGTACATATCGGTCCTTTTCGCACTAATTACGGCACACGTTAACTGTCAAGCGCAGAAGGAGAAGGACTGAGGAGGGGCTGCTGCTGCGGAACTGCAAATTAAATGAAATTCTACAAAGTTTTTTAGTTGCCTCTTGTTATTTTGTTTTTTTTTTTGTTTTTGTCCTGGGAGTATAATAAAAATCAGAGCGACCAAAACTTTATTTTTATGCCCCGTACTTTCTGGCCTCCATCATAAGGACTTAAAGAACAGTCCTGCCAGCGATGTCAAAATAATTCTATTAAATTAAATATCTTTCTATATAAGTACATATATTCTAATACCAGAATCCATAAAATTTTGAATTTAAATTCTTGAAAATCTCTGTCTCTTTGCATAAAGGTGTAAAAATACAACTAACAACCAATTAGGAAGATGGCCGAGATGTAGTAAGCCGGCGACCCGTTGCCAGGTTAACATGATGAATGCAATTGGGGGGCCAAGGGGAATCGGGATCGGTGTGCTTGTTAAAATTGATTGCCGGCCAGAAAACAGAATAGGGCCAGAAGACAAAGGCAACAACTGCTTAGGCATGTTACCTTTTTGCCGCTCGCCTAACCTGGCCCAAAGAACATTGATTTATATTTGTATTGACACTTCAACCCGGGCACCCCTGCTCACCCGTACTCCGTACTCCTGTTTGTTTGCCTATCGCACAAATTTGTCCTTGTCATTGTTTTACAAGCAACCAACCTCCTCTCCCTGGTTCAACCCAGCAGCCTGCTCCTCCGAAAAATCGGAGACAAATACAAATGGAAGCCGAGGAAAATCAGGCAAAATCGATTGGGGCCAGAAGAAAAGGGGGCAGAGCTCAGGAAATTATTTTAAAGCTGTAAGGAAAGTGAATAAAAACCCCAAACTATAATTAAGCCTGCACATAGGTAAAATTTCTTTAGATTTTTAAATGTTTCAGTATTTTTTGGTTTAATATGTTTTATTTTGTTTTATTTTTTCTGTGACTTTAAAAATCAAGTTTTGCGTCTGGAATTAAATATATAATAATATTTAATATATTTTAATAATTAAACAGAGTTCAACATCTTGATTTATTCCTTCAAGTTTTTCTTATTTTCGCCTTCAAAACTATAATCAAGTTGTTTTAAAAATTTCTAATTAAGAAATACGCACAGTAGCTTTTCGGATACACACCATGGTGGTGGATATGGTGTGTGAATGCTTAATTTCTCTGCAGCGGAGTGAGGAACACACTTCAATGGTCTCGTTTCCGCTTGAAACTGAAATTATTTCAAAGTTGACACACGAAATTACCATTGATAAATGCCGGAAATGTGCTTCTCATTCCGATGGATGCACAGCCACAGCCACTGCCACTGTTGCTCCTCATTCCTCGATCCCCTGGTGGTCAGAGGATATTCAGGGCATGCCGGGGAATCCTCCTCCTCCTCCACAATAGCCATGCAAATTGGACATGGGCTGCATCGAACCTCAGTGTCCGAGTCCGAATCCGTTTGGGGGCAGAGGCGGAGGAGAGAGAGAGAGTCCTGTGTTTGTGTGGCCTGTGTTTGTTTAACTCGGCCATCAAGTCAAAACAAGGGGCGGAATGGGTTAAACAAAAAGGAAGAAAAAAAAGAAAGCAGGGCAACCGTATTTGATTGTGTTGAATGCAGCATGATTGGAGGTTTCCTTAAAAGGACTCACCTCACCGACTGTATATAGTATATCGGTTGGTTGTCACTAACGACTTCCTGCAATTAATGTCCATGTCAGCATCATCGCCTGACAGCTTGATTTGGCTTCGGATAACCCACAAGCCAGTGATATGGTAAACAACTATCGCAATTCGCTATTAGCTGTCAGCTATAAATAAAATAAGCGCTTTTTGCAATGCAATTAGGTCAGTATTTTTAATGGGAATATGCATATTACATAAATCTTTTTCTAAGGAAATGTATTATTTATGGTAATTAAACTAGGTTAAGTCAATTATAAATTATAATTAAAAGCAGATATTAGGAAGGTTTAATCAGCCAGTAAATTAATATCAAAATATATACAATTAGGTCCGTTTTTTTTGTTGTGGGAAGATAGTACACAAATCATGGTAGTTATTTTTAAATAGCATATCAAAGCTGCTCTTATAGGGGTTTAATATTTTCATATTTAATTAGATGAGTTTATAATGAAAAACATATTATTTAAATATTTTTTTTACAAGGTTTAGCTAGTCAGAAATATTGATTTAAAGTATCTTTTCAGGAAATTTATTTGAGAACTAATAGTAAAGATATAAAATAGCCATTAGAACATATGCAACTTTGATTTATTGAAGTGTATTAGCTATTTTTGAATTAATTATTAAAAAAAGGGGCTACCCAATTAGCCATCATTTATAATTTATTTACAATTAATAAATGAATAAAATATATTTTAAGGGATAACCCAAACCTCTTTATTTATTTATTAATTAAATGCTTGTGCTTTTATTATCAATTTACATTGATTTTCGCACTTTGCCTTTTGCCTAATTGCCATTCTATCCTAGTGGCTGTCATCTTGTATCCTTGAAATTGTTATTTTCCACTCTCTATCTATCTCTGGTATGCTTTCTGGCCATAAGATGGAGTGGTTTATTTTTGGGGCGCCTTCGGCGATCGATGGCACCGAGTTATTTTTGACATGTCGCCCTGTCAACGTCAACACAACGCTGACATCCAAGTGGCAGGCCAACACCTGAGACTACCAGCTACCCCAGCTCCTCATCCTCCCGCTCCTCCTGCACGTCATCTTCCTGTTCCTTGGGGTTCCTAATGCCATTTGCCATTCGAGAGACAGAGCCATCGAGTGCCTAATGATGCAGGATATACACGACAGAAAAATATGAAAACATTTTAACATTTGAGCTTGCATTTAAATTAATAAAATCTTTTGTTAAATAATGCCTCAGATCCTTGAATACATACATACATTGTGTATAGCTTTTTTAAGTAAGTTTTGCTGTAGATCATCTCTTGAGATTATTATCCTTTTTTGTTGCCGTGCACCGAGTCCTGTGTTTGTTTATCTAACGAGTAAATACGATTTTAATTAAATGTAAATCACATTGTCAAGCCACACAAACACACATGCACAGTGACAAGAACAGCAGGCAAGCCATAAAAGTTACTCCAAAGCAGCGGGAAAGCGAATGGAAAAGTGGAGAAGGAAAAGGGAATGGAATGGGGAATCAGAGTGGGAAAAGCAGCAGCCTGTCTGCCGTCTGCCTGTCTGCCTGCCTGCCTGCCTGCCTGCTGGGTAGACGACGTAAAAACACAAACAAAATATTGCTTTCGCATGTTACTCATACGCCCCGCTGCTCGGCAGCTCAGTAATCCTGCCGCTGCCAGCTCCATCTTCCTCCAGCATCCAGCATTCAGCCAAAACACCCTCGAGATTATTAATTAAAAGACAAGAAAACATAATTTCTAAATTTCCATACAAAAAGCAAACGGAGTTGGGGTGCAAAAACAAAAGGAAAAAGGGAATTGGAATTGGTTATTATTGTATGTACAAACATACATACATATGTACATACATCTTGCTTTTTAGCTAACTCACATGAAATATATACTCCTTAGATTCTCGTCATATCGGTTTTGCTATCAACTGGGGCACGCGTTGAAAAATTACAATTTCTGATAGCAGCTCCAGACTGTGGCAACACAGAAAGAATGAGTTTTATCTAAAAAAAAAGAAGCTTAATTTACAAAACAATTAAGAAAGTTATATATCTCATTCTTACATCAAATATACTATTTATGTATGTAGTTACATCAATTCATAGTTCGTTCAAGAAAGAATTTAATCGTTTCTACTGGAAAGCCAATACTGAAAATACTGTTCTCTTTGAAAAAAACCCTTCAAATACTGTTTTGCCTTAAATAGTATCGTCTGTCATGCAAATCTATATATTTAAACGATAGTTAAAACATAAAAAGTGCAACTCTGAGTCCAAATTAAAGAAATGACTTTAATGCAACTCTGTGTCCAAATTAAGCTTCCGCTTATGCAAAAACATTAACAAAAAACAGCACGTGTGCCAAAAGTGTAAAAAATAATTGAATTTCAAGAATAAATAAGGTAATAAATATTTAAAGTTGTAACTGTGATTAAATGGCAAATGAACGCTTAATAAAATAATTGAATTACAAGCGGAAACGCACAAAAGAGTCCCATTAGAATGCCATATAGTCACGAAATATCATTTTCCACGAATTCCACTCTCTTTCAACTTTTCTTAGCGCCACTATGACCAGCCGTTCGGATGAAGTAAATCCTTCCCATATGGCATCGAGGTCTACAACGCCGCCCCTAAAAGTAAGGGCCAATCCAAACAACAAGAAGGACTCCACAGAAAACCACATTAACCCAACGCAATCTTCAATTCCAGCTATTTGATTCTTTTGCTGCCGCCTTCTACCAAAGCAGCTCGAATATCACGGTCAGCGGCATCGACGATCCTAATAAGGTTCTCACCTTGATGACCACACTGCCTGAGGAGATCGAGAAGCTAAAAATTATTTCCAATGACGATGTGGTGCAGGTCAACATTTACGTTTTGGATAAGGAAAAAATGGAGGCTGAGAAAAAGGAGCAAAATAATATGGAGGAGCAGCTAAAGATGGAGGAGAAGCTCAATCATATGGATCTTGACGCCCTGGACTAGTTTTCCCAGCCAGAAAATGAATTAAAGACCAAGAAGGAATCGAAAGAAATGAAAACATAGGCTTTATAAAAATATGTAACTTAATTTACATTAATAAAATAATCAACGTAAACATAAACTCAATTATTTTGTTAGAATTAGCTTTCTGAGGTTAGGTTTTTGACCTTTTGCCAGCTGAAAATTTCCTCCCTTATCTTACTTCTAATGGCCCTTGAATAACCCTTCTCTGTATATGTATATAAATTCCTTATAGAGACTGCCACCTGGCTGCTGGCTGTGTGCCCATCAATTCCAAAATGACACCGGGAAGGCAGCTCTCACAGGCGTTTGAATTGATGATGCCGATGATGGCATCGCTTGCAGGCGTTGTTGCTAGGAAAAGTCTTACGACATGTTCGTTCACCTCGGCTCAAAGGCCGGATCCGGTTCCGTCTCTGTTGGCTCTGCTCCATCTCCGTATCCATCCGTGTCTCCCGATGTCGTCGTCACCGCCGCTTTCATTTGCCAGCAGCAGCCACAAAAGGCATGTGCCATTGTCGTCGTTTATGCCGTCAAAGTGAAAATCCATGCGAGAAATTATATGTCAAAGTTTCACTTTTGATATGCCAAAGCATTTGCGTATAGCCCACAGAGGGGAGTGAGGGGTGGGCTGGGGCTGGGATGGAGCTTCTGCCTGGCTTCCTCATGCTGGCCTGGCACTGCAACGCGGCACGCTCCACTGACGCACTGACAAAGACACATTTGCGGGCCACACAGCGCTGAAGATGAGCAATGGCAATGACGACGGGCTGTCAGGCGGCGGAGGGGGAGATCGGGGAATGCGGGGCAGAGTGCTACCAATTACTCGAGTTACTGGGCCAGTGCAAGTCCGGGTCCGGCTCCCCTATCCGGCCTTAATTTTTCAAGTCGCCTGTCCAATGCTCTCAAGCAACTTTCTCACTGAACTTTAAATGGTTTATATGGGTGTTTATAAGAATATTGTATTCTTATTTAAAATTAAATTATTGTGGTTTTAAGAAAGATTATCTTAAGCTAGAATATTAATGTCTGATTGAAGGGTATTGGGTTAGAGTTAACTACTTGTCTCTGTACTTCTTTTCCCCATTGCAGTTAGCTGTGTGTTGTCCTTTGGTTTTGTCTATGCGAAAAGGCAATGTCTTGCCATTCTTTGGACTTCCTCCTGCTCATCCTGGTCTCGTAACTGCTGCCTTTTCTCCTCTCTATCTCTCTCTCTTCACTGTTTCCTTTTTCTGTTGATTTTTCCTTGGGTCTGGCGCCATGACCTGCACTATTCCGAATTTCCATTGGGAGTATTTCTGATCTGATAGGAGCTCGAGCTTCGTGGACCAGGATCTAAGCCAATAATCTCTCTGCAAAATATGAATTTGAATTTAAAGGAACAATATTTATAATCTAACATCTTGTGTATAAGTTATTCTTGGTTGTTAATTAAGTTGGAATTCTTTCCTGAATTTGGTCTCCTATTTCTGCTTGCTGTTTGATGAGCATCTCAAGGGTCGATGCTTTAGCTGTCTTTTCACTCCCTCTCTGTGGGTTGGAATTTTCCGGCATCTTTGGCCCTTGGCTGGTGGCATCATTCAGAGCAATGTAATCTACCCTACTTTACAGTTGACAACCCAAAGAACCTCGCTGCTGCTGCTCCTCCTCCTCCTCCTTCTCGTCGGTTGCGGTTGTGGCTCCGTCCGGAGCAAAGCTATCCCTCTGCAGCTGCATTCCGGAGTGCTGTGGCCATGGATCCCGTCCTCAATCTGCCCGGGTTGCCGTTGCCTTATCAATGTTTGCGCACTTTGCTTAATTTGATTTCGCATTTGGCGCTTGGGCCTTGATTGTGTTTGTACTCGCAGCTTAGCTGGCCACCAGCCTCATTGAGTGGCCTGGTCACACTGCTCCGCAAATTGAACGACCATTCTCCCCAGGGGGGCTTGGGTTCCTCCTTCGAAGCAATCATTATTATTGGCGTTTGATCTTGAAACAAAGAGGAAAGAGGTTTAAGAATTGGTTTGTTTCCAATTTAAAAAAAAGTATTCAACGGAAGTGTGTCAAACTTCGAAGTGAATC
Source organism: Drosophila birchii (assembly GCA_035046345.1). NCBI lineage: Eukaryota > Metazoa > Arthropoda > Insecta > Diptera > Drosophilidae > Drosophila > Drosophila birchii. Next base: position 1,033,670 of record JAWNOA010000014.1, on the reverse strand, counting down.
AGTTTCCTTTCTGCATTTTAGGTATTTGCTTGGAAATTAAATGTGGAGCCCAAAGATTGATGTTGGATCAATGGCTCCGTTATTCTCTCTTTGGGCCACCGCCGAGATTTGGGTGAAAGTCTGGAGCTGGAGCTGGTTCTAGCTCTGGGAGTGCTCCACTCCTGCACGGCCCCTTGACAGCCTGTAGAATTTATCGAGCCCATTAAACGCAGCGCACTCCCTCTTCCTTCGATTCTCCGGGATGGGGATGGGGATGGAATTGGATGAGATGGTTCTCTTCTCCCCAGCAACACTGACATGCAATTTATAGCCCCGACTGGTAATTGACAGACACTCCGTCGCTACCCCCTTGCCACTCCGCTGGGTCCTTGTTGCTGCTGCTACTCCTTCGGTTTGCTACTGCTGCTGTTTATTAATAAATTGTCACTTGCATCTTCTGTACCCCGGGAAAGGCAGCACTTGGAGGATTTAAGAAGGGATATTACATTACATGTACATAGCATACAAATATTGTAAAAGGCTTACCTCTCTACTAGAAACTCCCTTAAAATATAGCTAAAAAAAAAATTGCTTAAAAATTTTCTCAGATTTTTAAAACCCTAAAAATTAAAAATTAATTTCCTTCAGTGTGGCATTATGGTTGATGGCCACTTGGTTAGTGGGCAATGCTAGCAAGATGGAGGACGGCAGATGGAACCCATTGCCAATTAGTTGCCATCATCGTTCATCGCATCCTCCCCCCTTCGCCCCCCTACCACCACGGGCAGTACATGGGGCATCCTTCGTATCTGGGGCCCGTCTCCTTGCCTAATCCTTGTTAAGCTTCATCGAAATTGTATCATTATCATATCGAGAGCTGCCATTTTTGGCTTACACAATGGCAGGGCTCTGGAGTGGGCTTCCAGCTACCAGGTTCTCTTGGTTTTCAGTACCCAGCTTCGTGTTTCCTTGTCCCAGCTCCAATATCCAGCCACACTTGTCTGCTGTCTGCTCCTGCTCCCGTGATACCTGAGGGAAATCTCCATCGCTCTCCATCGCCCAACGTCTCAATTCAATCTGTATAATGCTCGACGGCGCTTGGCTCTCGCCGCTGTTGCTTCTGCTCCTGCCCCTGCAGCTCCTCTCCGCCGGCTTCGATTTTGGCGTTAACAAGTTTTCTCCTTACACTTCTTTATACTCTGCCTGTCCGGGAGTCCAGCAGACTGTGGCCTGCTCGGAGTTGGGAGCCGCAGCTTAAGCTGCTTATTATCCCGCGGGGCTTGGTCTGGGTCTGGCTATATGTATCTCTCCTCCTCCGCCGGCACTAATTGGATTTCTCCGAACAATGGCCAACTATCTCTGGACTTTTATCTCCGCCCCAAACTGGCCCATATACGGGCCAACAAAAAATTCAATTGCCGGACTGATTAAGCTATGGTAAAGTGGCAGCGAAAATATCATTAAATTATAAAAGAGAGATATTTATCCAAGCAAACCAGAAAGAAGGCAAACCTGAATATCGGTCAAATGCATAAATGCATAAATTTATATTAAAATAATTTAAATTTATATTTTTACAAGAAGCCCTCGCACCAGTCGGTAAGGCACTTGTGACAGTCGGAGGCCTGCTTGGAGGTGGCTTGGCACACCTCCTTCATCCAATCCTTGAACATCTCCTTGTCCTTTTTGAGCACCAGGAACTGTCCCAGGACAACGTAGGCCTGCACATAATAAAGATATAATTGTGTTGGTGATTATTTCAAACAAAAAAAAGGATGAGATCGTTGAGAACGATCTGTTTCAGGAGAGATATAGAAACACATAAAGAATTCATTCAGTTAGCAGACAGACGGACATAATTAGATTTGCTTTACAGGCTCAAAAATGACAAGACACAAAAAAAAGGAAGCCATTTTATTCTTGTCCACTTACCTTGCCGTAGCCCGCTTCAGAGAGGCGCTCTCCCAGGATTTCATTGATGCCGGCCAGCTCGGTCACCTCCTTGTCGCCCATCGGCTCATTCACAAAGTTTTTGTGCTTTGTAGAAGTCGGAATCGTCATTTCGTTATTTTTCGTTTGATGTTCTACATGTAATGCAAAGAGCGTCAAAAAGATGTGCCCATCGATTCTCTCAGCAGGATCCCTTAAAAAGCTTTGTAGTAAAATATATTCACTAAGCTGACCACACTAAGTTGTCCTTAAAAAACTATTGTACAATACTAAACATATTGCATAAAAAGTATTGCATAATCAAGACTTGAAATACATTTTTATTAATTTATTAAACATATTTTTTTATATTGCAGTTTCAATCACAAGTTTGCAACGCAAAGAAGGCGTCAGATATTACAACGGCCGTCGATGTTTTTTAACTACGCGATGCATCGCTTAGCTTCGGAAAGCATCGCTTAAGGTTATCGATGATCGATGCATCGACTCTTTAATCATCACTAGCCTTGCCACAAAGTAAACGCGTAATTACGGAACGAAAATGTCTCCATGCATGAAGATCGGTCGAAAAAGTGCAACGCGGAAAATGTGCAACGGAAAAATAGCTAGCCCGTGCAGTGATAAGTGTTAGTGAGTGGGGGCAAGTCCTGAGACTGCCCCAAAAAGTGAAGCCGGGCGAAATTGTGAAAAAGTGCGCAGCAGAACGAAAATGTCGCCATGCATGGAGATCGGTCGAAAAAGTAAAATGCGCACACTCTTGTGTGTTTTCTTGTGTGTTAATGCGCCGTTGGGAGCTGCATTAACTAACAATATAAACTGTGCAGCAACAACCAAAATATAAACGGGTGAGTGCAACAAAACCATTTTTTGCCTTTTCTTATCCTCTTTCGCTGCCTTTGCGCGCGCATTTTTGCTTTCCTTTATGTGCTTGGTTCTTGCTCTGGAAAGTGGAACCTAAGAGCGTGAAAGAAGAATGAGAGCCACTCACATTGTTGCCATTTTAAATTTTGAAAAACCGTTGCCTTTGTTTACCTTTTTTCCTCGGGAACTTGTAAATGTGTGAAACCAAAGAGCGAGAAAAAGGAAACGATCCACTCTTTGTGGTATTTTGACATTCGAAAGCTGCACATAATTCTGCGTTCCTTGTTTACAAATATTTATCCAGTCAATTAGCTGCTAGCTGAAATGATTCTGTTATGAGCAGATTTCTACAAATTAACAAATTAATTGGAGAGCGAAAAACGCTGCGTAAATATTTGTAAACAAGGGACGCTGGAAAGCGGAACAGATCTGTTGTGAAATGTAAAGAGTGGAAACTAAGAACGAAAGATTATGAATATAATCCACTTTTGTTGTGATATTGACCTTTTGTTTACTTTTTCTTTTGGCAAATTGGAAAAATGTGGAACGTAAAGCAAGAGAACAAGCGATCCACTCTTGTTATTGTGTCTTTGAAACTTGCTGTCTTTGTTTACCTTTCATTTCTTTTCTTTGCAATTTGTAAATTTGTGGAATCTAAGAGCGAGAGAATAAGAAAATTATGTTGTTATATTGTCAATCGGAAGTTGCTTTCTTAGTTAGCCATTTTTTCTTGGCAAGTTGTATGTTTGTGGAACTTAAGAGTGAGAGAGAGAGGAAATGATGTTGTTATTTTGACAATCGGAAGCTGCCATTTTTCTTGGCAATTTGTATTTTTGTGGAACTTAAGAGCGAGAGAGAAAGGAAATGATGTTATTTTGACAATCGGAAGCTGCCATTTTTCTTGGCAATTTGTATGTTTGTGGAACTTAAGAGCTAGAGAGAAAGGAAAGGATGTTGTTGTTATTTTGACAATCGGAAGCTGCTCTCTTTGTTTTCCCTATATTTTTCTGGGCAATTTTAAAATTGTAAAATTTGAAGATAAAATAATAATATACGTTAATATATAAAAGTCAGAATAAATACGCAATGCATTTGGGCGCATTGAAGGCATGATTTTAGTTTTTAATTATTATAATGAATGTCTTAATGTTTAAGATTAAACACAAACCAAAAGAGTCTAGATATATAAACAACTGTAAACATCTTTTTCCCATATTGTTTAAATCAAATTTTTAAAGGTTATAAAATCCTTTTTTTACTTAGACCCCATTATCATGATCATTATTAGAAAGATAACGTTCTTAGAAAACTTAGTTTTTATCGCAATCTGGCGAATTGAATCCCCCAGATAAATCAAATGTAAAGCTTCGATTTTGACTGGAACAATTCCGGTTTATTACATTATCCTTGAAAGGGGTCAAGGAACAATGGTGTCCTGTCTGCGACTCCGCCTCATCACTTACGGTTAATTGTGATGGCAACGGGCGCAAAAAGAGCACATAATTCATGGCACTCGGACAGCAGTTACAGCGTCCAATGCTAACAAGCACATTAATAATATCGCACGCAGACGCTCCAGTGGCGCCCATGGACCATTGGCAGCTCACTGGGGGCACAGTAAAGCTTTGATCTAGACTCTAGATCTGTCTAGAAAATATACAACAAAAACATATCTGTGAATTAAGCTAAAGATTCTGTGCATTTAATTTGCTTTTAAAATGAGTAGATTTGCCTTAATTAATTATATACACATTTTTTATTATTTTTATTATCTTTTTACTTCGAATCTTCACTGTTTTAAGGCTGTGTGGGGTGGTGGTAAATGGCCATTGCCATCGGACGTGGTCGGGCACAAAATGCAGTTAATTAATCATTCCGGGGCAAAAGTAGTTGCGGCTTGATTTATTTTCGGCCATAGCACAGAGCGAGAGCAAAGTTAAAGTTTTTATCTGGCCAAACTTCAGACTTCAGGCCTTGGCCAAGTTTTTATTATTAAAATGAAAAAAAAAAGAAGCGTCAACAGGCAAGCACAGTGAAAACCGCAGCGACAGGAAGTCACTGGCAGGGACGAAGGACATGTAGTGGGTGTGGATTTCCAGGGGGAGGCTATGAGACTATGCAGCTATGAGTCGATTAATTAAACCACAAGCGTTTAAGCGGCAAACCGCAGAGGGGGAGGGGGGGTGGAACTGCTCTGCCTGCCAAGTCGAGTTTACTTTAATTTGACTTTCTCTTGCACACACACACACTCACACACACATTTGCCAGCTCAAAGAGAGCGCCCGCATCCGGCGCAGCGCCCGCTGCTTCTTCAACTTCCGGTCCCCACGCGGCAGAGGCAATCAAATTTCGTATTAATTATGTGCTTAACCAAACACCTCACACACACACACATACACACTGGCACACGCACACTCAAAAGGACACCCAAACACATACGCACACACAAGCCAAAGAGGACAACATCATCAACACAGCAAACAACAACAACGACCAAAAACAAGAGGAGAGACTGGAGAAAGAGCAGGCCAAAAGGGGGCCCAAATACATAGTGCTGGTCTTAAAGTTAACAATGAAAAATTTATTAATACATTTTAATAATTTAAATAATGGGAATTTATTTTAGCATTTTAAATACGAAATTATCAGGTTAATTTCTAGGTGAATGAATCATAGGGAAGCCTTGAAGGAAGTTATGACTATTTCTTAAAATGGAGTGCTTAAAATTAAATAACAAAAGAGGAAGATTCGAGGAGTTTAATAAACTCGTACATTTGTTCAGAATTTTTCAAACAAAAAATATTAAAATAACTTACTAATGCTTACTAAAAAATAACAAAATTTCTAAAAATGCTTTTAAACTAAAAGTGCTTGAAAAATGCGTACTAAAATATAACAAAAATCTTTCATTCTTGTTTAATTCATTCAGAGACCACTCTAGACCTCTAGAAACTATGAACATTTTAGCTATTAAAACATTAAATATCATAAATACAATCTCAAAATGTAGTTTCGCTTATTTGTTTTAAAGTTTTGTAAACTCAAAATGCTTTCGTAAAGATTCAGCAATTAAATCCTGAAAAAACTCTGCTTATTTTATTAAAAAGTATATCTGTCTTCCTTTATTTTTCTTATAAAAATGTCAAACTAAAAAAGATCTCTAAAATATTTAAATATTTATATAAAAAATACTTTAAAACGAAAGCCTGAAAAATGTCCTTGCTTGCCTTGAAGTGTAGCTTGAACTTAGCCAAGCTGTCAACACTCTCGGTGTCGGCTGCAAAATTGTAAACTGCCAGCCTGGGGATACGTTGACGCCGACGTTGGCGGTGGCGTCTGGCGTTGGCACAAAGATTATGCCACACTCCCCACCCCCACCCGCACCCGTTCACGTACCCGTACCCGAATCCTGAAGCGGCAGAGGGTCAGGTCAGGGACAGGCGACAAGGCAATAATTCTTTGGTTTCCACATTCTGCCGCCGCCGTTGTCGAAAATCTTTTTGCGGCTTATGTTACACCATCCCAAAAACCGACCGAACTGAACCGAACCGAACACACACACACCCATATCCTGGCCAACCAGATGCGGGTCCAGATGGGCGGCAGTGGGCGTGTCCGCTGGGACGGGCGACACATGTTACGGGTCAGTGGCGCTGCTGCTGCTGCCGCCGCCGGCTTACACTTTTCGGTTTAGATTTTATTCATTTGCATATATGCATGCTTATGATGAGATTTATTTATTTGATTCTCGGTCGGTCGTCCGTTCCCCTTTTCTTGTCGCCACGATTATGGCCGGGTTAAGTTGGAATTTAAGCTAGGTGTCACATCGCCCGGGCAGCCGGGAAATAAATCGTTCATTTCAACAGGGGACTGTCATAAGTGAAAAATGCACAGCGAAAGCATTTAAGGGTATATTATGAATGATGCAAATATATACATAATTTAATCTTTAAAAAAATATATATTTAAAATACATACAGGTCTATGAAATGATCAATTATCTCCATTTAAATTTAATAAATATAAACCAAACCCAACCGCATGCTCATCAGTAATTAATCATCACACAAGTCCTGGGGAAAATCATTATTCACACAACAAGGCAATGATTGATCATTGGCATTTAAACAAATTATTTTATGTCATTTATAATGTTGCCTGCTCAAGGCGATTATTTTTAATCAAAAATTAATGTTGTTTATTTTAGTTTCTGAGCTAAAGCGAACAGGAAAGGGAACTGTGTTTTAATATCTATTTATTTATTAATTTATATATTTACATATTTATTATAAACAACTTTAGTTTCAATTTAAGCTTTAGTTTTGTACTGAAGGAAAAGGAATATCGTAATATAATTATTTACACAAATTATTTATGTAGATATTTATTTATTTATTTATTTACATACTGTTGGCTTAAAGTTCTATACTAAAGCTACAGGAGGGGGCAGCCATAGCTACTAATGTAGATATATATCCACTTAATTTTATCCTTAATTGAGACTTCATGCAATATTTTTCCGCCGCTTTGTGGCGTGCAATTGACCTTTTGTACCCGACCAGGTGGGAACTCTTTTAGAAGGTAAACAAAACCCTTACCCAACTTCTGGCACGCAACACGCGCGCGATTAGCAGCAATTTGTACAGCAATTAAGCTCAAGTGCAATAAAAGTTATTCGCAATGCAGCGAAGGGCACTGCAGCGGCAGCACAAATAGGAGGAGCAGGAGCAGGAGCAGGAGCCAGAGGAGGAGCTAAAACTGTACAACAACGATGACAGCCGCAAGTCGGGGGCAAGTCGGCAGCGGCGGAAGCCAAAAGTTATGCACTTTTTTAAGTGAATATGATTGCATTCTAATGTCAGGCCATAAATTAGCGACTCGGACTCGGGACTTCGGGACTCGGGGCACTCCGCGCGGCGTGGCATGACCTCAGCTCAGCACGCGACCCACGCCGCCGCTGACAGTCTTCCACCTCCTCCTTCTCCTCCTGCTGGCATCGCACTGCATCGCATCCCATCGGAACCCCCACTGCGCGTTACGTGACAGGAGTATGTGAAACTTTTCAACTTGAACGAAAATTTATATGCTGAAAAATATAGCAGGCGAAGCCAGTGGCACACACCAACCAACATCAACCAGTCAGCGGCCACAAAAAAAAAAAACCAACGAACGAACAAACGCGGCCCATAAAAGAGTTTGCCAAACATAAAATACCCAGTAGCAGCGCCAGGTTTCCCCATTTTTCTTTACGATCTTAGCCATAAAAGTATGGAATGTCTTCATTTGATTTGAAACTACTTGCGATATGGCTGTAAAAACTATCAAAGAGATAGGGTTTGCCATTATCAGAGGAACTCTTCGAATTTCTTCACTTGAGTTGAGTTATTGGTAAAGTTAGAGAAATGTCTGGTTGTAAATATGCAGCATAAAAATTATTGAGTAGTCTATATACAAAATTTTAGATCAACTTCAACAATAAAATCCCCCGAAATTTTCTATTTTTTCTTCTTATAGAACTCGTGATTCACTTCGATCTACATTATAAAATTTGATAATGTTATTAGTAAAACATTAAATAGTTGACGTCCCAATTTTGAGATAATTATCTCTCATAGAAACCAGTATCAGGTGCCAAAAGTTCTATATACCCTTTCTAACCTAGTCAATCGAGGGATATCAAATACAAAAATAAAAATAAAAAGAAATGAAAGGGCAAAAATGTGCGAAAAATTCGCAGTGCATGAGAGGGAGGGCGTGCGAATCCGAGTACAAGGATGAGTGCCAGGACGAGGACGAGTGCGAGTGCCAAGTGCGAGAGGGTGTGATGAAGTAAGAGGTCTGCAAGTGGGGCGGCGACATTTTGTGCGGTTTCGCGTGCCACTGGAAAGTTGAACGTGCTCGGCTAATGCTGATGCTCCTCCTGTTCCCGCTGCTGCAGCTCCTTCTCCTCCTCCTGCAGCATTTGGCTCCAGCACATCTGGCACTGCCAAGGGCCGGGAAGGGAGGGAGGGAGGGCATTCCTCCGCCCCGCTCAGAAGAGCGGGGATTACTACGTGGTGGTAAAAACTTTTTGACGCTTGATTTTCATGCTGATTGTAATCCTTGTGTACGAATATATTTTTTTTGTTTGGTCCTCGGTTAAATATGTCAATTAAATTGGATGGAAAATGGTGTACAAATATAATTTTACTATAAATTAAATATATATAAAATATTACCATAAAAGGTTATGCAAAAAATATTAAAGAGAAGCCGCAAAAAGGGTTACCAACCCCCCTGGGTGGTTTCTCTAAAATAAAATGGATTGCGACCTGCCTGCAAGGAAAGTGATTCTCCCCCATGGAGACGCTGGAGCTGGACCCAATCTGGACCCTTTTTGCCCCCACTCTCCATATTTAACATTTTTGATTTGGGATCCGCAAAAGGAGGCGAAACTAATTTATTTCCATTAGTCGGCGACGTCGGCCACGTGAAATATTTCCGCTAATTGGCATTTGGCAGCCCACACAGCAGCCAAGATGGAGCAGCTCTAGCTTACAGCTCACACAGCTCACAGCTCCCAGTGCCCAGTTCCCCAGGTCTTGGATTCAGGATGCTTGAGACCTTGGAAAACATTCTGTAATTAATCATTTTCTGATTTGGCACTCGCTCCCCCGAATTCTCTGGCATTTTTCCGGCCATTTGGCGTCGCCGGCCTGGCATTTTACGCGCCGTTAAAGTTTAATCGAAAAAGTATTTTTGTGGCCAATGAAAATTCCAATAACGAAATGCCAGGACAGGACAGCCCAGGCCAGCCCAGGCCAGGTCAGGTCCTTCCCCCAAAACAAACTTCTTGACTTTTTTATGCCCCGCAGGGCAGGAGAAGTTTTTGGGCCCCTGCCCTGCCCTCGCACCTATCCGTGCACCTGTAGCCAGGTCACTTTTGCTTGATTAGTGAGGGGAAGTGGGAGTGGATCCATCTCCGGATGCGGACATTGATGCAGCCTGCAATTGACGGACAACAGACAACGGGACTGGGTCGTCAAATTGTCTGGCTGGCTGGCTGGCTCTCTCAGTGGAACTTTCTCAATGTGTTGCGTTGTGGCCATTCGCAGGAAACAGGAAAACTTTTCCCCCTAATGCGCAATTAAGCAAAAATTCCACAAACCCTCCAGCTCCGGCTCTGGCTCCGGCTTCGCTTCCGGATGAGATTGTGGATCATCACCTAAAATGGAGGGGGGAGGCGCAAGTTAAAATGTTGAAAAATTGTGCGGCTTGTGAGGGATCAAAGGCGGAGCAATCGCAACTTTAATTGCATGGAATGAAGGCCCAGGTTGGAGGTAAATATGCGCACTAAGTTGCCCAACAATATATAGGAAAAGTTTTAGTTTATTTTGTAATAAACTTTCCTCTGGCATTTTTGTAGTTCCAGTAGTTGTGGAAAAATATATACAGGGAATAAATGAGTGTCGCTTAATTATACATTTTGCAGGGTATTATAATTTCAGCCAGAAGTTTGCAACGCAGTGAAGAAGACATTTCCGATCCTACACAGTATATCATACTTTCATACTAATCATAATACACAATTTTGGATCCTATTATCTCTTACTATTTCCTTTAAGACATGTCATGGGAATCCGATAGGAATTTTCATGCATGCCTCCCGGGAATCTCCATATAACAGGCGGCTGCAGCCAGGAATTTAATTTTTATATTTACCTGAGGCAAAGGTGTTTCCCTTTTTACTTCAATTCCTGCTAGCTATTATTTTTGAAGCTTCTCCCCTTCAAACAACTTCAACTTTCTTTTAACGTTTTTGAATGCTTCTCTAGCCATACAAATTTTTACCTTTTTTGACACAAAATCAAATAAATTCATAGGTCCCACACTAAAAATCGAAACACAGCAAAAACAAAGCTGATTTTAGCCACGTTTTAAACGTGGATGCCCACAGAATGGGAGCCAACGAATCGCGTCCAGAGCAGGGAGGTGAAGCCACCTCCCAGCAGCAACGGCAGCAGCAGCAGCAGAAGGAATCTTCACCGGAATCCGAAGCGCCTCCAAAGGCGGAATCGGAAGCGGTTCCGAATCAGCAGGAACACTACAATGACCCACAATTCGTGTCAAATGATTATCCTAAGTTGGTGCGCCGCCGATCGAAGGCTGGCAACCTAATGACCGCCATCGAGGATATTCAGCGACTGTAAGTAATGTCCGAGAATTGGGATACTTAGGGAATTGCTACATTTTTTTTTAAATATATTTCAGTTACTTTAATGATTATTTTTACTTATAACTATTTTTTTAAACAAATTTAATATATTCTTAAGGTTACGTTTGCTGTAATGAAACATTAAGAGCTTGCTAAATATTTACTTAAATAATTCTTGAACTTGTGGCTTCCCCTGGTGTGTTTTCTCTCTCAACAAAATATATATTCAACGATAATTGAGTTCAATTAAACAAAAGATACATATATCCTTTCCATTCAAGCCTTGCTTACTATTTGTTGAGAAATAATACGCTTTTTGCTTTTTAATGAAATCCTGATCTGGTTTAGGTTTTTAATAATAAAATTTACTTCGAATCCCAGGCCCACAGAGGTCATCTATCAAGAGTTCGATCGCTTGCTAAGCCATGCCCAGGGCCAGATCAAGGAGGTGTCCGAGATGCCATGCGGGAATCTGGCCAACCGGCTGAAGGATTGCCTATATCACAATCGCCAGCGCTCCTGCCAGTGCTTTTCGGCCATGGAGCAGTACCGCCAGTGCATCCTTCGGACTACCCAAGATCGTGTGGATGACATGGCGGCCCAAGAGTCCGATTTGATCCCAGTGGTGCCGCCGCAGCCAACGCCGCGTCCCGTTCAGCCGCCACAGTGCCGCAGCCGTCGCAGCTGGTGGCGGCCCTGGACCTGGTTTAAGTAGACTTTTTATCCGGTTTCCCGGAAAAACCGAAGCCGAGCCATTATCGGAGGCCGTAGGAGAAGCGGGGCCTCTCAGTCCGAACACAAAAAAAAATGGCTTTATTAATTAAAAGCAGAAACTTGAATCCATTTAACTGCCTCCGAGGGTCGTCGTCAGGTGCTGGGAACTTCCGAAGGATTTCCCCCTCTTGGCCACAGTGTTGACTCCAGTTTGGGGGAAATTGATAGTGCACTTTGTTAGTGCAACGGCTGCCTCGGTGAAAATTCAATTTAGCTCGAAATTTCCTTTCAACTCACGACTTTTCGAAAGGCAGAGACGGGATCCTTTTTTTTTCACAAGTCCTTCAGGATAGTTAGCCATGTTAAAATATATTTGTGAGCCGTTGGATTAGGACACAGTGGGGGTTGGCAAGCTTTCGTTTCGTTTCGCTTTTTAATATTTTATTATTATTTAAATCTTTGGACAGGGACTCACTGAAGCGCCTTACATAAGCTCCAGCGATGCGCATTTCGATATTGTTGTTGCTCTTTCAATTTGCGGTTTGGTCTGTCCTTCATATCCAGCTGTCACTGTGGCGGACAGGCGGCAGAGGTGCGCTTATGAAATGCAGATTCACACAGCCAAAGAGAGTTGAGGTTGAGGATGAGAATCAGGATGAGGATGAGGATGCACATGCCAGATCCAGTTGCACATTAGCCCTCGGGGCCCTCTGTGTGCAGTGTGTGGTGTGTGTGTGTCTGTCTGTCTATTCATTCATTTAAATGTCTATATCATGTGGCCAAAAGGAGGAGGAGGAGAAGGCCAGGAGTCTCAGAGTCGACGGCGGGAATGCAGAATTGCAATTTGCAATAAAAGTAAATCTGCTGTGGCGCCAAACTCTGGCTAGCTGGCTCCTTACATTGTTAGTCCTTTGCCTTGGTCCTTTTGCCCTACCCCGAAAGCCAGCTGCTGCCGCAAAATAGTACACTGAAAAATAGCCAAGAATCTTGAATTTAAAAATTCCTTAGTTGCTTTTTGAGGCTGCTTATTTCTCGCGGTGCATCGCTCGGCTTCTGGGTGTGTGTGTGTGCTTACGGTTTCTGGTTGAAAGCCTTTCGGGCAAGGTAAGCAAACATTAGAATTTATTAAATCCAACTCATGCAAGCCATACCCCGCCCACTGCCTCGCAAAAAAAGAGAAACAAAACGAAAAAAAGGACCTAAAAATAGGGAGAAAAATTATTGCATATAAAGCTCACCTTGCTGTGTGTGGAGCACATTCAACTTTTGGGTCCTCCCACACCTCACACTCGCATATGGCGGACACCAGATTCGTTTGTATTATCTCGACACACACTCCCACACACACACATCGCGGCACATATTTGCCCGCACATAATCCAACTTTGCTTTTAGCATTTTGGCAAGACAAACAAAATGGCAGCTCCAAAAAGGAGTTATCCTGCCGCTACACTTACCAAAAGCCGCCTGTAGTAATCATATGATCGTGAGGTTAATCGGTTTTCGGTTAAAAATAATTTAAAAACTAACAGGAAAACATATTTTAAGAAGATTTTTCTCAAGGAAAATATTTCGTAGCATACTTTCTTGCATCTTTTTTGAGGCACTACAATTCTGTAGTTAATTCTGTACTCCTTTAAACTTTGTAATTCAAAAACCAATCGGTTTCAGGGTGCAAAAAGGTTTAAAAAAGAAACAGGAAAATAGATTTACATAGATTTCCTGAAAGAATTTTAATACATTTTTTAAAGGCATTTTTTGTGAGATTTTTAATCCCAAGTGATTAATGTAAGAAATCAATTTAAAAAAAGATTTTTTTTTAGCGTGAATTTATCAAAAATAAACTATTTTTGCAGAGATTTTATGGAGATATTTTTAACATTTTGTAACACATTTTAAGCTAAAGAACTCCTTTTTCCCAAAAGAAAATATTTTATTAAATATTTCTTTAGAGAAACATTTTCGAGAGACTTTTAATTTTAAATGATTAAATAATCTAATTAACGATTTTTTGCAGCGTGAAAATTTATCAAAAATAAACAAGCAATTATGTTGAAGAGATTTTATAGAAAATATGATGAGAAACTTAAGAAACCCTTTCTTTTAAAACCTTCAAAATACATGATAAACTCTAAAACAAGTCCTATGGCATTCTTTGCTATAGTACATAGCTATTCCGATTATGTTGTTTAAGCTGGAAATCAAGGAAAATGCGGAAAAACTGCCTGTATTTGAGTTATTCGCAGGATTTGCTTGGATAAGTTGTTGCTTCCTCAGGAAGCAGGCGATTTATTATCGCAACTTAATCTCGCAAGAAAAAAACACGTCAAACCTGAAAATCCTTCAGCTACACCTCTCCTCGAAGGGGTGTGTGTGTGTGCCAGTGTGGGTGTGCATACATTTGGTTGCTCGCCGTTGGCTTCATAAAAAACCAACTACATGGAGTGCGCATAGCAACAACAAAAAAAGAGGAGGAAAACATGCAGGCAAATCACAGTGTACAGCGCGCACTCACTTCTTTTTCTCTTTTTTTTTTTGTCGAGCCCCCTTGACAACCCCGCCCCTGGAAATTTCCATTCAGCTGCCCTTGTGCGGTAGTTGCACTGAGGAAAAATCAAAACTTTTATAAAAGGAATGACAGGCACTATGGATACCTATATTAACCTTGAGCCATAAAAATATGATTTTTAAATAGATAATGCCAGGAGATGCCCGTGGTTTTTTATTCTGTTAATTAAATCCTTTAAAAATAAAGAAATCCTTTTGCTTTCAAAGACTGCTGATGTAAAAGAAAACCAGCTTTTTAAATGACGATCTATGTGCCTGTTTTTAAATCAATAAAAATCATAAATATCTTTGAGTGCAGTTCGTTTAGCCGTGTGTTTTCCGTTTTTGGGTTTCTTTTTTTTTTCGTTGGTAACAATTTTTGCCCATTTCTCCTGCTCGCGCTCCGCTTTTCCGCTCCTTCGCTCCTCTCTTCGCCCCCCTTTTTTTTTTATTTTTTTTTTTCTATTTTCCTCGTTGTGCCATAAAGATTATTATGAAAGTATTTTGCTAAGCTTTCTGAGTTGAGATGAGATGTGCTGGGCCTGGCCCTGGTCTGGGTCTGGGTTTGGGGTTCGGGGTTTTTCGAGTTTAGGTCCAGGACTTTGCTGGCATCTCTGTTGCTCGCGCTATCTCGTCCAGCATCCGTCTCTGTCATGCCATTTGGCTGGCACTCTTGAGGCCTTAAGTGTGCATGCATTATGCCATGTGCAGGAGGACCCCCGTTCCCCCGTTCCGCGTATAATATGCATGCATGGATAATTTATCAGGACATATACACACATGGCTTTAAATTTGATTTAAGCCACGGCCATGTCCACTTTAGTTGTGTTGACCAAACTGACAGCGCAGCTCAAATGCAATTAAATGGTTTGCAAATCAGGCACAAAATCTGAAATGAAAAACCAGAAAATGTCAATGTATGGTTTAACTGGGGGGGGAGGCAAGTGTTTTAAATAATACATATAAACATAATATATATTTAATAATTTATATATTAATAATTTTATTATTTCTTATTTGTTATTATATCTTTACTTTTATATGAGTTTCTCTATGAAAAACTTTGAAATTGTGGAACATTCATACATATGTAGGTACCTAGAACTCCAGCTTAGCTTACACGACACCGAAATCGGGTTTCTAATCCGCTGTTTGGGGATTTTGAGGAACGGAAAGGATGCAAGGAGATGCCGCCATGCCAAGGAGTAACAGCCTGGCTTTGTGCCCCCTCCCAGCCTTGCGGCATTCCTGATGTGAGCTTGTAGTCTCATCGTGTTTTTTGAGGGGGGGAATTTGGGGGGATTTGAGTTTGTTCCTCATCCTCATCAGAATGCCGGCAGATGGTATATGGAAATATCTTGGCATTTGGGCACATGGAAATCGGATAGAGCCAAAGTTGTTTGTTTTTATGGTGTCTTCAGCTGTCTTCTTTTCGGTGTTGGCGTTGCATAAGTGCATTTGTCTGTTATCCCCGACGAGCTTTTGTTTCGCACATCTACGACACCCTGCTGCCCATGCCTAGGACCCATTTCCATCCACATACATATTTCCCTCAGATTTTCCCCACCGCATTTTCTTACACTACAACCCTGAAGTAAAGAGGAGCACTTGTTTTCAACGGAATCAATTTAGCGTAAGAAGTTTCAGTTCACCAGCACAAGTTGTTGTCATGTGCAGGGCCAAAAGGGGGGAGGGTCTTTGGACGGGGAGGAGGGAGGGGAGAGGTCAGGCAATGTGCGATGTGTGTGCGTGTGTGGGGTGCAATTATGCCAACGACAGCTGCCTGGCAGCCTCGTCGTCGTCGCTCTATTAATCAAAAGTTATACAAAAAGCCAGCGAACTTCGCCACACAACTTGCCCCGCTTTTTCGCCATTTCCCACACTCCCGCTTTCCCCGGCAACGCTTTTCCTGAGCCAGCATCGAGCTCCCTATTCCCAGCTCGCTTTAGCCAGCTTTTGCTCCTGGCACTAGCTTCAGCTTCGGCTTCGGCTTCAGCTTGGGCTTGGGCTTGGGCATCGCTTCCTCATCCTGTTTGGTGTTCTTCTTGTTGTTTGCAATTTAACTTTGCTGTGAGCGAAGCCGAAGCCTCTTCCTGAGTTTGGCCCAAGCTTATGTGAGCATAAATACACTGGGGGAAAAAAGAAATGAACAAAGTCTGTATTCATCGGCAGAGTATCGAAATATTCTTTTATTTTTATTATTGTTACAGCTGTCTCTCAGTGCACGTTATCAGTGTATGAGTGGCCCGCAGTGGGTAAAAACAAGATATAATATTTTATGAAAGCTTTGGCAACCACATCGAGCCACCTCCTTAGCTGCCATTCCGCTGTGGACTCTGGGACTCATTGCCCATAAATAAATAAAGCAGCCAAACACAATCAAAAACCAATGAAGCAGACCAGCAGCCACAAATGACAGAAGGAGCCAAGGCAGCCAGTTCTCCCGACCTTAGCCCCTTAGCCCCCATCATCGTCCTCATCATCGTCGTCGTTGTGTCAGCTTTTTGTCCTCGTCCTTGGGCAACCGAGTAACTCTGTAACTCTGCAAGGTGGGAGAGAACTTCCAACTTGAGGTGGAGGAGCTCGAGCTTAGTTGGCCCTGACTTGGAGCCATAATCTGTTATATCAGCAGTCAGTTTTCCCAGGCTCCGTTGCGCTTTGTTGAGATCGGGGTTCGCTAGGTTCGTATATGTCCAGGCAGGACCTTGCAGGTGCAATGGAGCTCCTCCAAAACTCCCTCTCTTTCTCTCTCTCTGTCCCCCCCCCACAAAACTCAATAATTTGAAACGCTACAAAGTTTTTCGCTTAATTTAATTTTTAGCAGCCTTCTTCTAACTCGATTCCGCGCGTTTATCGCCGGGCGACAACTTTTTAATTGCCAGGCGTCGTCTGCATTCCACATACGATGGCGTGGAAAGATGTCCTGGCAAGTCCTGGCAATTGTGTGTGTGTGGGAGATGGGGGAGAGTGTTAATAAATAAACAATTCCTTGGTTGGGGTAGAGTCAAGTAGTTCCCTTGTTTTACTTAAGCTTTTTCATGTTGTGCCACTAATGTGCGAGCTCACAAGTGGTCCTTAAAATAATTTAAAAACTAGTCAAGGAATTAAGGGAAGAATATAATCAAAGAAAATTATATTAACTTGAATAATATTCAAGGAAGAGAAAGTAAGAACTTGTGTTACTTTGCAACCTTTAAAACTTAATGTCCTTTTTGTAATGGTTCCTTAAGGTAATTTCCTTGGTAACTATAGTATATATATAGATTAATATGTATATATCCTATATAGCTTTAGGATCTGCTTTAATTCGTGACGCTGCGTGATGTGCTTTTCATTTGCCTTAAACGTTTGCGCCATTTGACTTAATGAAGCTTAAAGACAATAAAACGCTTAAGCACACAACTTTGCCAAAGCCACCCACACCCACACCAACACCCCCCCCCCCCCCCCCCCCCGCAGTGTGTGTGTGTGGCACAACAACATTGTGTCAACGTCAAACGTCTTTTTCTTGCAACTTTCTGCGCTCGCGTCATAATTTCTATGAATTTTATACACTTTGATAAGCATTCCATTGGCATGCGAGGCACGTTCGCGTTCGTGGACCATCCTTACAGGACGTAACCCCCCTTCGCCCTAGAAGGCTGCACTGCTAGAAATAGGTTAACTTTATATATTGAATTTATATAGATTTTTGTTGTTCAAAGTTCAAGTCAATTTACTAAATAATTCAAAGAAAGGCAAAGTATTTTCGTTTTGAGAACAGGCAAAAAATAAAAATATTTATTATTTATTTTTTTAGCAGTGTAAAAGCCACCATCCCCCCCGCCTTTTGGTTGTTTGTTTTGTGAACTTCTGCCGCCGTCCATGTAAATCAGGCCAAGCGACAATTAAACGCGCCAAGCACGACAATACTTAGGGCTAATGGCCACGGACCTGGACTGGCCAGGACCTCGGACAATTGTTGGGTTGGTTGGGAAAATGGGTGGCAAAGCAGGGGGTGGGCGGGTGATGGGAAAATGGTTGGAAAATCGAGGTGCTGGTGGCAAGCCTTTGGCGCTTCCGCTCCCATTTCCGCTCGTTGGCCGAAAAGTGTAAACAATTAAATTTTAATTAGAATTCGCATCGCTTGACATGCGACATGGCAATGGAAAATGGCAAATGGGAATGGACATGGGGTGCCAGCAAAATGTCAGTTGCCGGAAAAGTGGAAAAGCCACGGCGGGGGGTAAGTCTGCAACTGGAAGTCAGTCACAGTCACAGTCACACTCACACAGAGCCGAAACCGCACTTCCGATCTCCGCCACAGGCACACAGACATTTCATTTCCGTTCTCGTCTGCTGGTTAATTTATTGGGCACCTTCCACGTTACTTCTCCTGTGACCCCTCAGCGAGCGACCTCTTCTTGACCCCCCGAGGAGGAGGTGCCGTGCCGGGCTTGTAAATTAAACGGCTGACAGTTAATAGAAAACCGAAAGCCTCTCATTTGGCACATTTGCGGTCGCCGGCGCACTCGGTGCGGTTTGATGGATTGCCTGGCTTAGTTTTAGCCAGTTAACTGCCGACGCACTCGACAATTTATGCTACCAATTCCGGTAAGGTGTCGAGGACCGTAAAATACGGCAGCAAGTGCGAGTGCGAGGTGAGAAAGCTACGGCCTTAATGCCCAAATTGTGGCTAATGAAAATGTCTAAAATTGCTCAGATGATTTGTTGATTTCCCAGGCCAACCCCCTGTGGGCTTTCAGCGAGTGGCCTAACAAGGCCATAAAGATTACGGGTCAACAAAAGAGCAAATAATATACAACACCTCTTAACACACAAACACAGCAAACACAACAAAGCGAGCAAACGTAATTCGAAAAGAAGGGCAATACTTTATTTGTAGACCTTAGGCAGTAGAGTGGTTTCAAGGTATACGGTTTTATATATCCCTTAATTCAGCTGAAAGGATATAATGTTCCTATTTTGATTATAATTGTATAAATAAAATAATTACTTATGAACTCAAACCCAAAGTTTACCTTAAGTAAAGAAAAATATAAGCTTGGAATTTTTATGAAAAATATAATTAACATAATTAACACATAACAATATATAGAAGGATTCATTCTGTATCTTCGCTGCTTCCTGCCTGACTGCCTGCCTGCCTTCACTTTGCTTCACTTCCTTAACTTGAGTTACTTTTGAATGGCTTTGCGTGGAATACGATGCTCGATCATGCGCTTCAGGTTTAGCAAAGCTGGCAAATCCTTGCGAAGGATCATCTCATGCAGAGCCTTCAGTCCCTTTAAATGCGACTGAGTCCAAGGAGATTTCTCAGGACCACAGTCTACGAAAAGAAATCATGTTAGCCTTGCAGCATATATCAAACAGAATAAATAAATTCCACTCATTTTTGTTTATTAAAAGCTAGTTATAAATTTTCACTTACTCATTTTATCGTCAACCTTGGCATTGTCCAATTTTGGCTTTGTACAGAATCCTTCGTCAATATTTCCCTTCGGCTTGAGGGCCTTCATCAATGAAATGGGAATATGGGAGCCAGGCTTCTCAGTGGAGACCAAAGGGTGAGCCTGAGTGCTGGCTCCATAGAGAACGGCCGCAATTGCAACTAGTGATGGAAAGGATATAGTATATATAATATATATAATTAATATAGTATATAATATATATAATTAATATAGTATATAATATATATAATTAATATAGTATATAATATACTATATTGCTCTTAGAGAAGGATTTATACTCACTTATCCACAATAGCTTGTCTAGCAGCATCTTGAAAATTATTTTCTATCCTAAACTTTACTATATTTCACTATATTTATTTAGCTATATATATTCCCTAAATTATTGGTTCAGTTATTTAACAATTTTATTGAAATAACTTTTTCTTTTTTGACTGTACGGCAAACGAATTAGAAGTGAGGTTGTGAGCTAAACGTACAGGTGATACTTTACGATTGACACATAAGTCGGAGATTGCTTAGCTCTCTTTAAAAAAACAAACGGGTTACTGAGTTTACAAACCTAAAAATGAACCTATTGAAACCGGAAACGCTAGAAGCAGATTCATTGAAGTGATGTCACCATCCGCTTATCTTTGGTTCCGCAGACTATTTAAATAGATTCCTTTTCCACCTGACCTGATTTATGGTAGTCTTTATCTTCCGGTAGCAGCAGCAGCAGGATGAGTTACAGGAGCAATTGCAACTTTCCTTAACTCTGTGTTAGCTGCAATTTACGATCGGCTGCCGGGACTTCCGCTGCCGCGTAAACCGGAGATGTTGCTCTAAAGGCTAATTTTCCGTCGCTTTGGAGCCAGGCTATAATCCAAGGTGTTGTCGGCGGACAGCGACAGCAACACAGCTCCCTGGCCTGACCCAGTTTTTAGGACTGCACCCCTCCACCCCACCAGCAGCAGCATCCCAACGATGTTCATGGGAAGCTCACAAAATTTCAAGTCCATTAAGTTATGCTTGCTTACCATAATAATTTTCAGTTTATTATTTGGAAACGAAATAAAATATTTAGCTCAATTTTGTTTATTTTTTTGGTTTTGTAAAACATAAACTTTATTTTAATTTGTTTTAAATAACAAGCATCTCAATTTCGATAACAATAAAATATGATTTTTGCCGGCACGCATTCTCAAAACACAAAAAAAAAAGGAAAACACGAAAAGAAATTAAGGAACTGGCCGGAAAAGGGACACCAGCCAAGTCACTTGCTGAATCAGGATGCCGTATAATAAACAAACAAACAAACAACAATAAATGTGTCTGTGTATATTTATATATACATAAAAAAAGCAAACTTAATTTTCGGCCCCCTCGAAATCCATCTTAAAATACAAAAATAAAAAAAAGGACGAACTGGCAATGCCCTGCACAGAAGAGTTGCAAGTTATCCCAGGACCAAAGTGGATGTGGCCCGATCGAGGGCAGCTTCCCCTTTGGATCCAACAAGGAGCGCAGAGTAAATATTACAAAAATGTATTACACGGGACTCGGGCGGATAGGCGCGGTTCGGGGAAATGGAGATGGAAATGGCAGACGTGACAAAAATGCTTAAGTGAAAAGTTACGAGCGAGCGGCGGAAATCGCTTTTCCCCCCTCCGACTCTTGTGTTTCCCTTTTTTTTCTTTATTTTATTTTGCTTGTTTTCTCAGCGTAAACCCCCGAAAAGTTCCTTCGCGCATTTCGTTTTCCTTTTTTCAGCTTTGTTTTTTGTTTTGCTCTCGCAGCTGCTTAATATTTTCTTGTTTACGCTGGGCGACCGGGTGTGCACTGGGAGAAATTTAAATGGGATAATGGGATAAAAAGTTTACACGAAAATAGTTAAAAAAAAAATTAAATTGGAGATTTTATATGACAGGGATTCTCTTCAGTTTTATTTTCCCTTTTTAAGAAATTCTGTTATATTATTATATTCTTTGAAAATTATTACACAGAATATTTTTTTAATCTATATTAATATTTGTCTTTTATAAATTTTTATTTAAAAGAAAGGAAATTACTTTAAACGTTTGGAGAATAGCCAGTTTTCACTTTATTTAATATCATAGCATACTTTCTTGCGTTGTTGAGGCAAATGATCAGTGAAAGGATTTATTCGTTTAATAAATATTTTTAAAATATTTCAAATTAAATTTAACAACTTCCAAGTTCATTTATATTATTCTTTTGATATAACAAAATTATATTTCTTAATTTTGAATTTTTTTTTAATGATAATATTTATTTTCCTGTGCGGCCTTAGGGCCTGACGATGCGCGGGAGCGTTGAATGAGTGGCGCTGCCGACTGGTGGCCTCCCGTTGTTCATCATCCCGAGTGGGGTGTCGCCCTGGGCTCGTCCTGCTCCTTGGCCCCGCCGCTGTCAAACTTTTCACGCACGCCCGCTGCCGGCGAAGCGATTTCCCGGCACGGGTTGAAAATGGCACGCTGCCGGGATGCCAAGATGGTGGGGGCAGGGGACAGGAAGAGGGACGAAGAGCGGAGCCCGCTCCAAATCGATTTCCGCTTCATTACGCCACCGCTTATGCGGCGCCCCCAAGCAGAGCGGCGGCGGCGGGCACAGTGAGCACTTGAAATCGTATCAATCATCTTTCAGAAACACTTTGCACACCCCGCCGCACACTCACACGACCCACACACTCATACTCATACTCATACTTATATTCGGAGTAAGATGTGAGGACGCTTTCGCCTTTCGCCTGGCGAAATATTTTGTACGTCCGCCTTGCCTCGCACTCATATGTCAGAGACAAGACCCGCAAATTGTTTGTTTGCTTTTGCATGCCATTCTGGCACACACACACACCCCGCACACTCTACAGTGTTATTTCGGGCCGCTTTCATGTCATTTTTCAAGTTTACACAAAATATTTCAAGTGTTTGATGTCTTTTGCACCCGAAGCGCATCAATTTCCTTCAGAGCCCTCCTTCTCCTCCCCATACTTCACATTGTTGTTGTGCCTGGGAATCCCCCGAAAAATGAGAGATACAGGCTATAGATAACAGTTTCCAGATCCCAGAGATATATGTTATGTAGATACGAAACTAGGGCTATTTCTCCTTTTATTTTCCGTTTGCGGCAACTCAATTAAAATGTAAGCCAAACCGCAAGTGGTGTGGCGTAAAAAAAACAACATATAAATATCGCGTATACGCCGCGTAAATCCATAATTGCATTTGTTTGTTATCGCTGAGGGAGGATAGGGAGTGGGTGGGTGGGTGGTTCCAGAGGTCCAACTATAACAACCAGCAAGCACAGCCAATGCACACAAGGCCCATATATCCATGTCCTGACCAAGGACCGATAAACGCTTTCCCACAAAAAACTATAAAAAAGAAACAAAAAAAATACAAAAAATAAAGGAACGATAGAATTGAAATGTAATTCAAATTTGAGAGAAATATGAGCTTAAGAGTAATACACTACATATATTTTTTGATTAGAAATTAATTATTAAGGAGCTTAAATTTTTGTTACAATTATTTAAAGACATTTCCGGAATTTTTTTATTTGAAGTATATTATTTTTGTTGAAGGAAATATATAGTTGGGACTATAAACAATAGTAGAAATTTTTATACAAATTTTTAAAGGGGTAACTTTATAAAAATTAAAAAAAAAAAACAGTCATAAAAATGATGATGGAACGTAGCCCTGATCGTTGTCCTTGTCCAGCGGATCAGGATGAGACTGATCCCTTTTAGTTTATGATTAATTAATTAATAATAATGCAGGATTAATTGTGATATGTTTATTTATATATGTTAGTAGTTTAGTTTCCTTCTAAGTTTTTTTTTTAAATAGATTCATCTCTCGGTGATTTCCCAGAGAAATCGCTTTTCAGCACCGCCCCTCCCTCAAAGCGTGTTTTTTTATATGCATTTCGTTGCATTTCCACTTCAATTTGAACGTGCAATGTATTTTTAAGCACTCGGCTGGGCGACAGGGGAAGCTGGGGTAGAGGGAGGGAGGGGGTGCTTGGTGGCAACAATTGCCAAGTGCAGCCCCGGCATGGTGATCATCATCATCGTCATCATCATGGAGAGCAGCGGCATCATGATGATTGCCACTTGAGCGGGTTTTTTTTGCGCCAAGCTTGCTCTGCTTTTTATTCCTTTTATTTTTTATATTTTCGCCGGCTAACCAGGCGGAATTCTCCAACCCCAAGGATGCTTTCCAGGACACGTGCTAGTGTGTGTGTGTATTTGGCGGGTGGTCAATTATTTGTTGCTACTTTATAAACTGGCAGCGAGAGCGCTTTTGTTGTAGTCTCTCTAACCAGCTGCTGCATAAATTGACCCCATCGAGTGGTTTTCCTGGCCAAAAGGTGTAAGGAGGTGCAAGGGGGAATATCCAAAAGGTATCGGAAAATCAGATAATCGGAAAACCGGAAAATCACACCCGCCCAAAAACGAGTGCGGAAAGAAAGCGCCAAGAAGGAGCCCGGAAAAACTTTTCATATAAATTACAGGAGGCGTGAAGGAGGCACATTTGGCATTCACCGAGAGCCAGGCAATAATATTTATTTAAAACTCTCTGCCAAATGGCTCGGGGAATGCTTCTCCAGTTCCCAGTTCCCAGGTCCATGTCTGCCACACACACGTGCACCTGCTTAGCAGGTTCTCCTTTTGAAAAAAGAGGAAGAAAAAACATTCTCGATAATTTGAAAGTAATTCGTTTAAAGAAATTTACGTGATTTGCTTAACAACCCAAGGGTGTCGAGGCGGCGAAGGGGAGAAGCCTGCCTGGGGGAGTCCTGGGAGTATATTGAGTTGTCCAATGACACGCCATAATATTTCCCTGGGCGTGATCTCTTCTTCGGCCGGGTTAATATGTGCACCATTTGCGTGCCACCGAATTATTGCCTAATCACTGCTCGCTCCTTGGGCTGGGCTTGCAAAGGATGTTGTGCCTGGCTGCGGCGACATCTTCTTAGGTGGCGTCAACGGGCAGTAGTGGTGAAAGTAGCCTCAAGTAAAAGTTTTCCTCCCTCAGCCAATTTGGAGCCGAAAAAGAAAATTTGTAGGCTACGCAAAAGTTTTTCCGCTGCCCCGCAAAACCTCTTCCTTGAGGCCTAGGCTGGGGCGTAAGAAGTTTTCCGTATATAAATGGTAAACACAGAAAGAATAATAAAGGGTTCTTTTGCTACAAATAAATATGTAAAAATCGGGATAACATTTTTATATACAAAATATTTTTATATATATTTAAGGAGCCTTTTTTATATATTTTTATAAAGGTATAAAGAGCTTTTCTTTATTTATTTCAACTTTTAGATATTAAATTTATATACGTTTTTCTTTTATTCAGTTAAAAGGTAACTAACATTTTCTTTATTAATTCTGTAACTTACTTTGTTTTATTGTTAGAATTAATTCAAGTTAAGTGGGGTTAAACTTCCATTAAAACATTATTTCACGGCCTTTCCATTAGCAGCTCTTCTATGTTCTATATAATTTCCTGATTTCTCTACCTGTACTTGCAGATATCTTTGTGTATATATCTTAATGTATATATACACCTACAGTGTGTTGTTTTTTTTTCTTTCTTTCTTTATTTTCTTGGCCCGCTTAGAGTCTATCTGTTGTTTAGTGGCCCTAAGGCAGTCAGACAGGATGAGGGGCGGGGCGGCGAGCCTGGGCGTGGCATGTGCAAAAGTTTTTGCAGAGAGCCAAGGCGCCCGGCTACCAACAAATACCAAAATAAACAGCCAACAATGGCAAGTGGCAGCGGTTAAGCTGACAGAATGCTGAATTCGGGATGGGATTCGGATGGAGTGGCTGGGCCGTGGTCGTGGTCGTCGTCGTAGTCGTAGTAGTGGTAGTGGTGTTGGCGGATCTGCAAGATAAAGCGCTGAAAACTTGAAGCCGGCGGCGGCGGCGAGCAAGGCAGGCAGGCAGTCAGGCAGTCGGAAAAGTCGGGAAAAGTCGCTCAGCACAAAATGAAAACAAATTGTGTTTTATACACTTTCCATTAGGGTTACTCCGGGCGAGAGCGAGAAGTTGAAGGTCGTTCCTGTTCTCCTTCTCGCTTCCTCCCTTTGGCGGTGATGATGATAATGATGAGGGAGGAGGAGGAGGACAAAAGCACACGGGACACAAGACGCCGACTCCTTTTGCCGGATGATAGATAATCGGGCGACTCAGCTCCGAATAAAGTGATAAAGCACAGCGTGATGGAGAAGTTTGGATGAAGCTTGGATGACTTGGGGCTCCCAAAAAATAAAAAAAAAATACGACGGTCATTTTGTTTACAGCGAGGTGATTTCATCGAGTCACTGCTCCTTTATCCGAAGGAGTTTTGAGCACAAATTGAGTGAGCGGCGAGTGGGTTGGTGTAGGGATAGTTGGGAGTGAATAGTTGAGACTGGGGAGTGACGATTTTACAGAAAGAACTTATGTTAGGTATTACCAAGCTCTATTCTTGGGATAAAGTAATTTCCTATATGTTCATGGCGAGTAATTAAGGACTTTCTTCAGGATTACCCATGGAATATATCTCTTCTATATATTGAAAACCCCTTTTTCCTGGTATCTTGCCATAAAATTTATTTTCCAATACCCACTCGGGAGTCGTCGTCTTCTCTGATTTGTATATATCTCTTTATATAGACAGCAAGCTTGAAAAATTGAAATATTAAGCCAAACAAATCAGGCTGCCGTTCGACACGCGCAGCATTTATCAGTGTTTTCTTTATTTTCTTTTTTTTTCGTGTTCCTGATTCCTTTCCTTTTTTCGGCAGTCGCACACACACAAACAGGAAGCGGAAGCGGAAACAGACAGAGAAAGGGCTGGAAAATGGCCGGCGGCGGCGTCTGATGCCGATAACAGGGAACAGGGAACAGGACGCTTATTGACGTTGAGCAACGCTTATTGGCGTACTTAATCCTTTTGGCAAATTCCAATAAATTACGACAGAGACAGAGGAGCAGTTACAGGCGGCAACAAGGCCAGCCGAACAATATCCTTTGCGCAAAAAAAAAAAGAGAATCAAAAACAAGAAAAAATCATCAATAGGCCATGATGAGTTTCTGATTGCAAAGCAGTCAAAAAGGAGAAAAAAAGAAACAAGGAAAGCTTGGGGTTAGGGCAACGGGGGGATACCATTGATGGCCCCTGATTGTCCGAACGATGCGGCCATGTCAACCGGGTTAGCATCGAAGGAGACCCTTCTCCAGGATTTGGTGTCTTTGGGGCAGTCATAAAATCGAACTGACGTCTTATGGGCGAGACTACCTTGAAGTCCAACTCCAAGTCCAAGTCGAAGGCTAACTTAAATTGAATGCCAGCATTTTGCCAAAGGACCTTTCTCACTATCTACACTAAAAATAAACTTCGTTTGATGGGAAAGTTAATTGTTTTTATTGGTTTTTTTTTTTAACCAATACTCTTTGGGGGAAAAGTTAAAAATTGGTTGGAAAAACACCAAAGAGTGTTAAAAGTTAAGAGAATATTTGTTAAGACTTAAATATGTACTGAACTTTTATTTATTTAAATAAGAAAATACAACCCAAAGCCTGTTTAATCGGCAAATTCAACTCGGAAACGATCCGAAAAGCAAATCGTAGTATTATTTTTTAGATATTTTATTTGAGTTTATTAATTATCAAACATATTTATAATATTTTAAAGGAATTTCTACCCACTGAGTAAATATTTTTGTAAATAAAAGAGGTTTGGAAAGCGAAAAACCTTTAATTTGTTTTGAAAATAAATCAAAATCTTAAGTCTTACAACATTTATGGTTTAAGGAATTTGTTTAAAAAACAAAACGAAGTTTTGGTTAATTTAGCTTATTTTTGCAGTGTTTTTTCTTTTTTTTTTGACCCTGTTCTGGTCCTGTTGCTGTATTTTATGGCATTGTGCTCTGGCTTATCTCTGGCCCGACCTGCTCCTCGGTCCCATTCCAATTCCGAAGCTGTTGTCTCCCCTTCCATCGCCGGTTCGTCTGCCGTTTTTATTGTAAATGCTTTGCATATTTTTGATTGGCTTCCCGACCCCTGGCCAAAATAAAAAAACAATAAGAATCCTTTGTCCCTCCGCCTCCTTTAATTTTGCGCAGGCTCCTGGTTGTGCCTCTTCTGCTCTTCCTGCTCTTGCTACTGTGCCTCTTCCTGCTTTTGCTCCAGCTCCAGCTTCTTCTCCTGCTCATTCTCCCTAACATTTTCCAGTTGGTCCTCCTCCCCAACATTCTCTACGTTGGAATCCCCCTCGGAGTCGGAACCAGAGTCATCCCCCGTCTCCTTCAGAAGTTTTCCCCCATACACGCTGGCGTCAATCCGCCGGCAAAATGTCATAAGACGCGAATAGGAGTACATCAGCTCGGCAAGTTCCCGGTTGGGCAGCGGCGTGTTGATTATTCCCGCCACATGGCCAAAGACCAGGGCGTCCAGCTCGCAGGGTTGCGAGCCGCACAAGAAACCCTCCGAGTCTCCCTCATCATGCTCATCCAACTGGTCCATAAGTGCTTCACAGCATTCGCTGACCTCATCGAGCACCTGGTCGGTGGTCAGGTGATGCCACTGGTAAACGCGGAGCAGCCGCATGGCCTGACGCTGCTTGTAAAAGCGCCGGAGCAGGCTCAGCAGCCAGGGATGACCGGCGCCGCTCCTTCGAGCCGTGTACAGGCGATAGTTGACGGGATCCACGTAACTCATATGAATCTCGGCCAGCGTGAAGACGGTCTCCACATAGTTGACCATGCAGCGCATGTCCTCATGCTCCTCCGCCGACAGCCATCGGCCCAGAGCCTTCGATGGCCTGGTGGTCTCCACATGGTCCACAATGGGTTCGAATTCTGCCAAAATTTGAAACTGACCCAGTCGGAGCATGGGTAGCCCGGTGAGGCGGCCACCCTGAGTCATGAACTCGGCATGGGCGCTGGTCATCTCGGCAAAGGGCAGGCGGCACAGGCGCAGGTATGTCCTTACAGCAATGCAACTGGTGCGTTCCGCCAGGAGCAGCTGGCTATGCTCGGGCGGCTGATGCAGTTGGACTACGTCTGGCCAGGGCTCCTCCCGCTCATCCTCCTCCTCCCCATCCTCCTTCAGCTCTTGATCTTGCTCCTCCAACTCATCCTCCTGGTCGACCAGCTGCGCCAACTGCTCGCGCTCATCCACTGGCAGCTTGTCCTCCTCTTGGCCAGACTGCCTCAAGGCGGCGGTCAGATTCTGCTCCCGATTCATGGCTGGGAGAGTTGATAATTTGGGTGCAGAAAATGTGTGTGTGTGTTAGCTTTGAACAAAAGATTTGGAATATTTCAAAACTATACTGAAGTTAAGCAGAAATGTTACTGAATTTTTTTCTTTTTTGTTTCTCTGGGTTTATTTATTAATATTATTATTCATTTAATTTATTTATTATTTATTATTTGTGCTTAAACAGGCCTCGATTGGCTTTATCAGCCGAGGCTTAAATGGGGAAATGTGCAATTAAAGACGAGCAAATAAAAAAAACTATATATTTTGCAATTAAGCCAAATTGTGTATATAGTCGCTGGCGGGCATTATTCCTGCACTTCCAGGGGGAGGGAGGGGTTGTGGTGAGGCTGAACTGAAAATCAGTTTCAGTTTCAGTTTCGGCTTCGCTTTGATGATGAAAATGTTTTGTGAATTTTCCGCTCAAATGGACATTCCGGCAATTAATCATCGGGGCGGGGCTCCCCCGAAGGAGCAAGGAGTAAGGAGTCGGGAAGGAGGGGCAAGGAGAAGCACTTAGCGCTGGCCTAAAAGGTTTGCCCCCCGCTCCTCCTCAGGCAGACTTCAGACAGATTCGCGGACGCTGGCATCGAGGATGATAAATTACACAAGCGGAACATTATGCAGGCCTTAAGGACTCCACCAGCGAGTGCTTCCGGTGATGAGCCGCAAGTCTAGAGTCAGAGTGTGTCCTTGACGAGTTTCAAGGATCATCAGGTATGAGGGTTAATTGAATGGGAATGTTAGAGAATGGCTGCTTTCATAATTATTATTATTGAAAATAAATCCTTAAATATTTTAATACAATTTTAATTTACAAACTCAAGCCAAAAGAAAAACAGTTTATTTGAGGTAACTGTTAGATAGTTCATGAAATAAATTATAAGAGTTTATTTATTCAAAATAACATTTAATAAAGTTGCCGCCTAAATACCTTTCTTCCTGTGTAAAAGGACTCAACGATAATCACTTGGACCGCTGACAGCCAAGGAAATCAGATGGACGATTGACGGATTATCCCAGTTGGCCATTTGCCTTGATATTTTCCCGCTTGATATTCCCGCGTTGCGTTGTTTGCCTTTTGGGACTAATTTAACGCTAAATTACGAATTTTGGCAACGAATTTTTGATTTTGCTAGCTAACTAAGGGAGGTCCTGGCCTAGATTCGAGGTCAGTACGTCCCTGTCGTTGATTGATTTCGGCTGAGGACTTCTGGGAATTCCTCCAAGCTTCTTTGGCTCCTGGCTTGGTCCTGCCAAATTAATTAAGCCCTGCTGCAGCCAGCCACTTCACACAAGTCAGGGAATTGAACAAAGCGCCAGTCGTCGTGGTCCAGGTGGCGGCAGGATGTGGCGGGTAAAAGGATATTTTCGGGTGGCTGGGTGAGACATCGTTTCGGGCAACAAAAGCCAACAAAAGGCAACAATTCTTACCCACTAATAAAGAATAATATGACTGCCATAAAACTCAATTTATTACCAAAATGTCGACAAGCACAGGATCTCCCCTTCGCCCCCCCCTCTCTCTCTCTCTTTGCGTATGTGTGCCACTGTGTCTCTTTCACTTTTCGAGAATTACGACCTCCACCGGATAGAAGGGGGGCTGAGAGCTGAGAGCAGGGAATAAGGAGCCAGGAGCTAGAATCCTGAGAAAGTGCCGGGCGAAAAGGAGAACGAATGACGTACGGAAGTGAAGGGGAAACGGCAAAAGTTTATGCTGCCATTTTTGTTTGGCAATTTTCTATTTCTATTTCAATTCCGAGGCGTCGTTTTATTTGCATTTGGTGTGAGAAATGTGTGAGAGCGACTGGCTTGGCCCGGACTTGGCCTTTTACTTTATCAGGGATGCCGAATACCCATTGCTATATAGGAGGTCGGTCCGTCCTGACTGGTTCTGGGCAGCTCAGGAGCTGAAAATGCTATAATTACAATATGAAAGCGTTTGTTTAGTTAGTTTTTATCTAAATATATATATATTTGTGCTTAATTTTCTACAATTTTAAATATAAAACCTGTTTGCAATTTTAAAATAATTAAAATCATTTTTTTCTTTTTTTTTCCAGTTGTTTATTTATTCAAAATGAAATGATGAAGCGGAATATATTCTTAAAAAGGATTTAAGATGAAGAAGAAAGATCAACGATATGTGAGTCTTAAAATTGTTTATATTTATTCATATTTCTATAATGCCAAAACAATATTTTAAAAAATTTTATTTTGAAACCTAAAACGAGTTAAATTGTTGTCTTCATTGAAATATTTTCTACATTGATTTATTTCATTTAATATTTAATTTTTAACCCGTGATAATAGGGTATATCCTTGTTCAGTCCTGACCCATTCGATACCATCGTTAGTCTTGGCTTTTAACGTAATTCTTTCGCACGACTCCCCCGGCTTCGTCCTTTGTCTTCGTCTCCTGCATTCGGTGCTCCGTTTCCATCTTTGTTGTGCAATTTTATTTGCTATTTCGGTTTTGTGCTCCACCATTCCACGCTGCCCGCCGCTGCTTGTCTTTATTATTATATTCGCTTTCTTCCTCGGTCTTTCTTTTTATTTTTATTTTGTTGTTGTTTCATTTTTGTGTTGTTATTTTGTTGCCACAGTTGGCCATTGTTGGATATTGTTGGCCAGCTGTTGGGCGCATTTCGCCGGCCGCTTTTGTGGCCAGGATTCGGTGGAGTCAAGGACTCCGTTCTCCAGAGGCCGCTAAATAGCCGTTTGGCTGAGCTAATCCACGGCCGCAGTGTCCTTTGTCTGGTGGAGATAAGCGGGCATTCGGACAAAAGCCAAGACTATTATAAAGGGGTGAGGGGAGAACGAATCGCAGCTGATGACGAGGCGGGATAAACCCACTTGTTAGGATATATTCAAGCAGGTACTGTCAATGGATTTGGTTTAATAATGGCAACAAATGAATCTAAAGACCTAATTATAGTTGGAAATTCTCTGCAGCCCCTTAAATTTTATCTTTTTCCTCGAAAATCTTTTATAATTCGAAGCCTTTTTCAGCTGGTTTCCAAGAAAAATATATAGACAGTTTTTCACCGAATTTTCTAATTGATTTGATCATTTTTGCTACACTTGTTGATGAAGCCTGCCTATCATACAGTCCTGTTCGTCCTGTCGCATTACCACGCTTATTTTGCGGTTGTCCTGATGGAACCATTACCTCCCCTTCCTTCCCATGTTTTTTAGATGGAAAACGAAATGGAAAACCTTTTATGTTACATTAAATTTGACTGCGTGCCGAGTGATTCTCGGGAAAGGGTCCTGTGACAGCTTCGCTTCGGTGTCCTGGGTCTTGGTCTTGGGCTGGCAGCGGAGGCTGAGGGGGGCTTGTCAAAGTTGTCGCAACATTGTGGCGCTGTCAGTGTCATTGTCGCTGCAAATTATGGCGGCCTGAATGCGTAAATGATGCTTAATTAACATTTACTCGGGCTCCAGCCAGGCGAAAGCCGAGGAATGTCTACGATGTGGCAGGCAGGACTCCTTGCAGGCCCCAAAATAGGTAGCAGCCTGGGCGAAAGGGGGTCGTGTGGGGGGATAAGTTGACACGGCCCCAAAAGTGGGCCAAAGGTGAAACCAAGGAAAAAACCAACAAAAAGGAAAAGAAGAATTCCAACCAAAATTTGCTATAAGTTTCCATCATTACGTGGGGGTTTTTCCTCTTGGGTTTTATCTATGAGAATGTCTGAAGATGTTTTATAAATTTAAATCAACATTATATAAAATAAAATATAATTAAATTGTAGCCTTTCTCGCTGTGCAGACAAAAGCGCAGCGACAGTGACACTAAGAAGTTTGTCGTCATGTTTGGGGTTAATCGGAACTAATTGCAGTGCCGGCGAGTGCGAGAAATACGGGGAAAACCCCTTTTCGCCTGACCCTAATTAAACCATAAGTCAGATAAGGCACGCACTCATGGAAATCACTTAGCCGAATTAGCCCAAAACCGAGATGCTGGCCAGGCCAGGCCAGAACGAGGCGAAACGAAACGAAATGAGAAGCGAGACTTTGCGTCAACGTCAGACTGAGGATTCAACTCAACTATGGCGAAGGTCCCTGTTAGCAGGGGCGGGAAGAGCGAGGGCCGTAGGCGGGACAGGACACGCTTTTAATACAATTAGAGCGCTTAAGTTAAGTGCTCCCAGACTACGCAGATGGCCAGATGCTGCTTATGCGACTGGGTCCTGGAACTTCAGGCTCCAGGAACTGGTAACTGCTAACTGGGAACCCCGAACCCCAAACGGGGACTGAACGGGGCCAATGGCACTTTAAGTTAATGGCGTAAGCCAGGGAACAACAAAGGATTGAACTTTGTTGGTGGGGACGAGCGATAAATGAAATGAACTACAGGTGGACCGGGGACTTGGGCTCGAGTTCGGGTTTGGCTTGGCCAGGGTTAAGTTGGGTGCCAACGAGAGCACGAACGGGGCAATAAATAAGAAATAATATGGTTATAAAGAAGGCTAAGACTAGCGGTTACCTACGGATATATATTTGTAATTCTATATTATTTATTTTAAATATTTATTGTGAATTTATATTCAAGCTTAAAACATAAATCTTGTGAATTTCATGTTTTAAAAAATCAAATGGTATATTTCCAATTCAG
Source organism: Drosophila birchii (assembly GCA_035046345.1). Taxonomy (NCBI): domain Eukaryota; kingdom Metazoa; phylum Arthropoda; class Insecta; order Diptera; family Drosophilidae; genus Drosophila; species Drosophila birchii. The sequence continues at coordinate 1,000,089 of JAWNOA010000014.1, read as the reverse complement.
ATCTTTAGGAAATATTTCAAAATTATTTGTTAGCTAATGAAAAGTTTACAAAATATTGTATCCACGTTTTGAGGTGTCTCTATTATGTTTTTTTTTTTAATATCATAATTTTGATTACTGATAATAATTTCCAACAAGAAGCCGTTGAAGAATTCTGAGGAAAAGCTGTAACCTTTGCTGTGGAGCTGTCTTTTCATGCTGTCTTACTTCTGGTTTTTTTTTCTTTGGCAGGACTGTGCCTTATTTTCTCCTCAAATTCTTTCTATACCCTTTATGACCCCTCTGTCTGAATTTGCAATCTTAACAAATTTTGTAGGTCACATAGCCCCTTTTACATCTCAATAAACCCCCCCAATTGAAAATCCTTATACAGGGTATCAATTTTGATGCGCCGTCTCCGGCAGCTTAGCACTTGCACTTACACTTCCACTTATCCTGGCGGCGTCCTGATTAGGACTGACCCAGACGGAGCACCAAGCTCTCCTCTCTCCCGTGTTCCTCTGTCCACGGCGTCTGCTGCTGGCATAGTGTTAATTGAAAATTAATGGTGCGATGGCAACACAAAAAAAAAAATAAGAGAAACAAAAACTAAACATGAAAATTTTCGCTGACTCGCGCTGCTAGCAATAGCCGCGGCCAGGTGACGCTGGGAAAATGGATGACAGGCGGGGAAAATGGCTGGGAAAAAGAGGTGAAAATACAGGATGGAGGCGGGGAGGCTGCTTGGTGGCTTGGCCTGAAGTGCTAAGCAAATTAACATTTCCATAATTAAATGCGGATGACGTGGCCGAAAGGGTGCAGGCAAAGGCGGTCGGAATCAGGCGAATATATGTATGTATGTATGTGTGTGTCCAGGCCAAAAGGATCTTTGGGCCGTTTTTAATTGTGATTAATTGCGAAATTCTGTGCCCTTGTCTGGGCTTTCTTTCTACACTGGGGCAAAACTGGTGTAACACAAAAAGAATTAAAAAAAAAATACAGAAGCTGAGAAAGTTAGCATACTTTAAAATTAAACACACACGATTTAAAAGTTTGTGGAGGATTATTTAAAGTAAATTCCAAGAACTGGAATTCTTTTTTACAGTGCACTCTCCTGCATCCCCCCTTCATCCCATTATTTTCTTACATATTTTCCCATTGTGCGGAGGCGTAAAAAGTTGCGTGGGCAAGAGGGCGTGGCGTGGAGCGTCGAGCAGATGCCAACACAATGGCGACACAATGGCTTAACACTTTGACCGTATCCCGCTGAGCCAGGACACCACCTCCTCCTCCCCCTGGCAGGCTCCCAGCACAAGTGAAGGTTAAATTTAAATAAGTAGGTATGTCCGAAAATAAAATGGCGAAAAAGGGGGGACAAAGAGAAAGGGAAAGGGAAGGGAAAGTGGCGAGGGGCCCGGAGAAAGCCGAGAAAGATGGAGTGGCGGAAATTAAGAAGGCGGCCGGCAGGATAATGAGCGAACCGAAAGCAAGGAAAACAATAACGAAGAGTTAAAGAAAGAAAAAAAATCGCGTTTTCCTCGAGTACAACTACTTTCAAAACAAAGGGTCGTGTTTTTTACTCACCAAAAGTTTTCGTGGAAAGTTTTCTTAATAAAACAAAAAATTGAATAAATATATTTGATAAGCCTGCAGAAAATTTGAACTCACATGAAGGCAGAAAACAATCAAGTCAATCAAAATCAATTAGAAAACCATTAGCAGCCATTAGGAAATTAGTTTTTGCGGGAAACTCTAATCAATGGCAAGGCGAAGTAAGCCAAAAATTTAGACAGAAACTAAAGGGAAATCAAGAGGAAAACCAAAATGAAAAGCAAAATGTTGTGAATGAATTAAATTCAATAAAAAAAATATGTAGCAGAAGGTATTTTCTGTTTTGTGAGATTACATTTTAAAGTTCAAACTGAGAGTTGAGAAATAAATATTTATTTATTGGAAAATGTTGGGAAAAAGTCGAGAAAAAAATTAAGGCATTTTTGGGTAAAGTCGAGGAATTGTTGAGAAACTAAGAACAAAATTTGGGAAATATCAGAAAACCTTAGGAAATATTTAAAAGAATCACTGCAATCAAAAATAAAGCAAATAAGAATACTTGGACGCTATTTTCTACCTTTAACAATATTAATATATTATTAATAGACCTTAAAGTATATTTGGACTCTGAAAATAATTTAAAAATAAAAATAATATATTTAAATATCAAGCAATCTCTCACAAACAAGGAGCAAGAAATATTTGTTTGTAAGCAAGGAGCCAAGTCGGCCGCCAAAAAGTCAAAGTCTGTCGTAGAGGCCTTAGTGAAGCCAAGGCAAATAGGCCAAAATACACACACACTTTGCACATACACTCGCACAGCTGTCTTGGCCACAATTTTGGCGGCGTATGAGCCGCTTGTTTGTGTGTGTGTGGGGCGCCCACTTAACACAATGTTTGTCTTGGCAATTACACGCGCCTCCTTCGGCTCTGTCCGAAATTTGTTGCCAAGCTAAATTTGATTGTCAAACAGGGGGGACTGGGGGGAAAAGTGGCAGAGAAAATGCCTGGGAAAATTTTGTTGGAAATTCGGGCTTCGACATCTCTGGTTTCTTGGTCAAATGGAGCCTATACTTGAGCACACGAATAATTCCATTACTTAACATTTGAGTCGCAAATAAGGCACGCAACGGGGAAAAGTCGCCGAAAACCAAGGGCAAGTTTTATGTGGGTGGCCAGGAGGGGGTGTGTGTGTGTGCGTGCCAGGGTGTGTGTGTGTGTGCTCGACTATAAATGTCTCCTGTGACCAGTGGCAACAATGGAAAAGCTGCTGCTTAAGTGATACAAAATGCAAATACTTTGGATACGTTGATGATGGAGCAGCATTTGCGGGTTGGATTGCACTGCAAAAAAAAATTAGTGAATTTTTTTTTTACAAATTCCATTTATTCCCTTTATTATTTTGTGATAATAATTGTTATTTAATGTTTATAAATTGTTAGATCTTGAAACTAACAAAAACACATAACCTGATAGAAAGAGTTTTTAGAGCTGTTTAAGCAAAGTGCCAACTGTTATTAATCAGTAGTCTTTGCTGACAATTATGAGCATTAAATAATTATAATTATTAAAAAAATATATTAAAGGTAGAAACATTTCTTTTAAAGGTTTTTATTGCTAAAATATTTAACTTATTTTTATTTATTTTTTTTGAACTTATATATTTTCTGTGTAACTGGCGGTTGTAGTGGCTGAATATTTTTTTTGTTGTACTTTCTTTCTTTGCTTACATTTTTTTTTTTTTTTGGTTGAATGGCAGGAAGGCAGCAAAGTCACTTGACGAGCTTCCGGCTTAAGGTTATTTGCACACAACTCCTCTTTGGCCCTGGCCTGTGTGCGCCTTGTGCCTTTGTTGTGCCAGTGCCTGGTGATATCCACTCGTCGATTGTTGTCCTTGCCGCCCCTGCATCCTTAACCACCCCACATCCCCCTCTGCAGGCCGCCCACTTTTGGGCCGTAAAAGTGGCGTCCATGTGACAAATATATGGCGGCATCTTGTCGCAGCTTAAGACGAAATGTAAACACAAACACGGGCCCAGACAGAGCCCCCCTTCGAATGTTAAATTATGCGTGGCCCCCTCGGCACTATCTCCGGCGCCCCGGCTTTTCCGCTTTCCCGTTCTTCCGGCTCTTCCGCTGCCCCGTCAGTTTGTCAGCTCGTAAAAACAAATAGCTGGAAACACACAGAACTGCAAACTCAGACACACACACACAACTGCCGAATGGAAAATGGAAAATCAAAAACTCATCTGCATGTTGCTGGATCGTTTAAATCAACTCGAACTTGGTGCTTCCACAGCTGCCCAGTCACGTCCCGCCATCAAGAGGTTAGTGCCGCTTAAAAATCTCAAACAAAAAAAGAATAAACAAAAAAAAAAAAACAAATGCAAAAATGGAAAATAAAAATAGGATAAATAAAATAGAGACAAAAAAATCGAAACAAAGCGGCGGGTCATGTGCCGCTGTTTTGTTATTTTCGACCATAAAGCTAGCGAACGAGGTGACGAACGATCGTGACCATAATAAATTGCCAGAGAGTGAGAGAGGAGCAGGAGCAGCACCAGGACGAGGCTTCCATTCTTTTCAATTCGAGGGAATAGTGGCGCTTAAACTGTGATTTGTTGTCGGCATTTTTCCCATTTTCCCTCCACACACACACACAAAGGAGGGGTGGAAATTGACGTTTCCAAATTGCAGTAGTTATCAGTCGCCCCATTTCAGGCTTTAGACAAATATGCGATTTATATGCGCTTTTTGAGTGGGGTTTTTCTTAGATACGAAAACAAATTCAGAAACGAATGATAATATCCTTGGAAAATTATTGGGAATTTAAGGGGGAGAAATAACATATTTTTAGGTCTTTTATTGATTTATTTTTGTATTTATTCACACAAAACCATTATCATGAAATAAATTTGTCTAAGCTTAATTTGCATTTCATATTTTCTAGCTTAATTAAAGTCATAAATTTAACACATATAATAAACTATTGACCCTATAATATATGCTACCAAATTGCTTATTGATTTATTCACAAAAATTAATTTATGGCTATAAACGATATATTTATTTAATTTCTAAACAAACTTAACGAAAATTCTTTGGGAAGATGTTGCTGGTACATATAACTTGAGCAATTATTTTTTAAAAGGAAAATCGAAAATAATAATCGAATGTACCTAGAAATTACCTTAAATATTAAATATACTATTAAATGTAATTATATAATCAAAGTTAAAAAATAAATAAAGCCTATAAAGAGTTTGTTTCAATTCATATTATTGTTTGATTTTGTATTTAAATTAAATTGCCAACAAATTCAGATTCCTGATTATACAAATACATTTCTAATGTTAATTTTGATTTAATGTCATAATTTACATTCCATTTAGGTTATTTAATGCTTTTCATTTTTCTAACTTAACATTCTAACTCGTCCTGCATCGGTTCCTTATTCCATTTGGTTCCGTTCGCTCTGTGTCTTTTTTTTTTTGTGCTTCCCCTGCGTACTGCCTATACTCCGTATTCCCTCTATTTGTGTATTCCTTTTGGGGATTTCTACTGAGCCGCCTTCAATGCAGCCATCAGCCGTGAGCTTACACACTTGGCCAGCAGACATTATATCGGAGGGCCTGCCTGTCCATGGCAACCCATTAATGCCTCCTCCTCCTCGTGCCTCCTGCCTCCTGCTGCTTGGCCAGCATCCCATTTGCCGGCGGTGCTTTTGACGCCTCATTCGGTGGAGGGGACGAGAGAGCCACTGTCTGTGGAACGTCAATTCAATACGTTTAAAAGTTCATTTGCTGTTTAGCTTGGTCATTATGTGCCTAGACCCATAACCATCCCGTGCTGATTCACTGCCTCCCAGTCCAGTTCAGCGCTGAGTTGGGTCCGGAGTCCGGAGCAGGAGCAGGAGAAGAAGTCTCCGTCTCGGATGGGGGCCATTAAATGGGCACTCAATGTGTTTGTCTAACTTGCCATTTGCGATGATAATAATGTTGTATGGCCGTTACATTGATGTTACGGCCGGACAGAAGGACTACGGCTATGGCTATGGCTACGGCCATTGTTGTCCTGCCTTTCGCATTGTTGTTGATGTTGTTGTTGTTGTTGCTCCTGTCCGAGTATTTCCAAATCGTTTGGCTCGACGTTTTGATTTCGTTATCAGTTTTTATGTTTATAAGTATCGGACACATGCACACAAGCACTCCACCCCCGTAACCCCAGTCTCTGCCCCGCCCGATATACTACATATATATACTCTTTCCCTTTCGTCTAACTCAATTAATTCGTTAAGTTTCAGTATAAAGTATCTGCTAAATATTGGTGGTATGTGAGGCTTACTCTATATTATATATAGATACAACTTTGGTCTTTTAATAATATTTTTGGGGAAATATTTAAGTGTAGCTTGCAGATTAGGCTTAAATTAAATTAAGATTATTATCGAGCTTAAAACTGGTTTAATCAAATTTAAAATATATAGTTGAACAGTTCCTATATATTTTTTTTTAGAAGGAAATTCACCTTTTTGTACATTTTAAAATGATTTATATTCCATTATTAACAAAATTTTGGAATATTTGAAGCTAAAATAAAAGCTAAACTCCCATTCGAATTTTGATTGCAACCTTTTTAGGGTATCTTAAGCTTCTCCTAACCGCAGCCTATAATTTTCCCAAATTTTGTTGTTTTCAGCCTGATGTTGTTGTTGGCTGGCTTTTATTTTTGCGTTGTTTGGTCAATTGGAAAACATTTCGTTGCAGACTTTTGGTCGCCGTCTCGCTCGCCAAACCGACGGCGGCGCCGGCACCGAAAAAGCAGAAAGGCAGAAAAATAGAGAAAATAGAGTGGGGGGAGGTATTTTCGGAGGGGTGAAAACGTTGCCGTTGCCCGGCATAATGGCGTCGTTATTATTTTGGCATTAAAAAGAATTAATACGCTTCAATAGTTCTCGTTGTCGTCGCCAGGAGTCTCGAGACGCCTCTCGACGTGAATAGATCGTTAGGGCATCATGCCAGGCATTCACCCCGAAAGCACCCACCCACCGAAGGCACTGCCCCAACCGCTTTTTACCCACCATTCGCCTCCTGCTAGACTTTTCTTTTATCGAGTCGACGGCTTTCGCTAGTTTTCCATTCTGCCTTTGGCTTTGTCACGCATTGGAGAGCAATTTTTGGGCTCTCGAAGCATGCAAATGGAAGAAGAAGAGGTGGAAGACCGGAAGAAAGGCTAGAGAAAGGGGGAGGGGTAGGGGCAAAAGAAAAGCCGGGAAATTGCCAGGCAGCAAAGGTCCGTCCGGGCATGAGACACGCATTCTAGGACGCTTCACAGGCAGCCGTGCATGGGCCAGCACGATTTCCCTTTCGGTCCCATTTCCAACCCAATTTTTTCTCATTTTCCTATTTTTGCCATTCCTGCTGGCCACATTCTTATTTGGCTAAATACGCTGCTTTATGTTTTCATTTGCCCTCCAGTCTGCTGCTTCCCTCTGTCCAGCTCCTTGGGAATCCCTTTGGATAGAGCCATCGATCTGGTTATTAATTTCTTGAAGGAGGGAAAATTTAAAAGGAAATTCCTTTGTTAACATTTGGGAAAAGGATACATATATCTTAAGAAGATATTAAAATTCAGAGTCCATTAAGAAGAATTTATGGTCTTTCAGTGTCATAACTGCAGCTGTCTTAATTTTCTTAAGTACAGACTTTCATATCGATTTTTAAGCAACTATAAAATTTAATTATAAATTTCAGTAAATTATAAATATATTTTAATAAATTAAATTTAATTTATTTTGCAGTATTAAATTCATATGGCGCAAGTAAGAAAGCTGCAGTTATGACACTTTAGTAAGTAAAGGGTATTAGTGTTTCAAGTGCAGGGCTTAATGCATCGCTTGCTGTGCGTTTATAAATAAAAACTGCATTAAAAATGCAACATAAATCCCCCCCTTCCCCCAAAGGTGTAATTGGATGGCACACAAATAAGTCATTAGTGCGATCCCAGTACCGGTTTAAGCCCTGCTGAATAAAATAACAAAACAAATATACCGAATGCGGGTCAGAGGGCAATAACCTGGCTAGAAAAGAAAAAAAGAACTCAATAAGCCCTCGTGTGATTACATGTCGATAAGTGCTTAAGCCCCCTTTGTCAATCCGCGTTTAAATGCGAGCACAACTGTCAATAATTGTGCATAATTCCATATTGAAACCTTTGACAATGTCAGTCGATGTGTGTCCTTCGTCCTGTGTCCTGTCACTAAACAAACAATGGTCGACCGGCCACTTGACACGCTAAATGCTGGTGAATCCTTTGGCAAGAGAGTGCTTAGTCCTGCCCGGGCTGGTCAGCACAATTAACCCATAATCCGCAGGGCATTGTGTGCTTAACCCATGCTGCGAAATAAAAAAAAAGAGCATGCATAATATACCTAGATTTATTTGCAAAAGTATAACCAATTTTATGTTCATGATTTCAAGTCAAAATTCATTAAAAAATGTGCAATTTATTATTTGTATTTATTGTGGTTTGCAATTAGAAGTGATATCCTTGCTGCTGATGCTACTGATAATAATTATGACAGGGACACAGACAGGAATTTGCATCAATGCAAATTCGATTTGCAATCGTTCAGGACGAGCCGGAATCTGAATCAGAATCCGAAACCGAATCCAAAACCGAATCCACAGCATTCCAATTCCAATTTAGTTGCACGCAAATATTTATTTAATTTCTATGCAAACCCATGCACAGATACAGATACAGATACAGATACAGATGCAGATGCAGATGCAGATACATATGCAGGCACAGACACTGGCACAGAATGTGAATGCAGATTGGAATGCAGATATAGCTACATATGCCGAGTGCCAGATACAGATACAGATACAGATACAGGCAACAGATACAAATGCAGACACATAAATACAGGTGCTGTCACTGCATATCTATTAGATACACAAAAACCCAGACCAGGGAATGCAGGTGGGTGCAGCGGATGCAGATGCGGATGCGAAATATTTTCATTTTGGCATTGCCTCAGTTTGCATTTCTTTTTTTGTTTTTGTTTTTGGCAGGAATTTTTGGAATTCGGCATACGAAATTTCGTCCCTTCTCCGCCGGCAATTATGCCTGTCCCTGTCCCTTACCCTCTGTTTGCTTTTCATCTTCCCGGATTCTGCACCCTTCGCTCCGCTCTGCTCTCCAAAAAACATATATGTATATACCATAACATCCAATTGGATTAGATTTGAGCTGCATATTTTCTATGCTCTGCCTTTGAACTGGAAATTTATTTGCTTATTAGGAGCAACTACTGGGAGGCTCCAATTAAAGTCGAGCTCCACAGGCTGTGTGGAGGCTGTGACTCGGTCCGTGCGAAGAGGGGAAGGACACATTTGTTTGTGTCTCTCGGGGAGGGGGGGGGGGCACCACTCACGTAGGGCAAACAACGAGTCCTTGTACTGCCTGAATGCACTGCCTCGATCCCCATTGTTATTCCCCAATTGTGTCGCTTCAACTGCCAACATCAATGTTTAATTAACAGCAATCGCTGCTCGGCATTGCTTACAGTTCATCGATTATTTAGTCCTTGCTCTTTCAGGGTATAAATTATCCTTAAGTGATATGTGAATTTTTAGGGAATCTTCACTATATTTTGGTAACCCAAAAAAACTATCTATATTTATTGATTAACAATTATACATAGCACACCAACATGTGGAAAATCATTTGCAAAACTTCTCATCACATTAACCCCTCGCAGCAGCCCAGTTGCTGCACTCAGAATTTACTACCAATAATTATACAAATGGCCAAACAGTGGCTGTGTTGTATTTTCAATTGCAAATGTGTTTTAGTAATGCTTCCAGAATGATGAATCGCATCCGGGTGTTAAGAGTCTCCCTTTAATACCAATAATTCCCCTACCAAAACACTGAACAATTTGCCATTTAGCCATTATGGCCAGTGGGGGAACCCCTGTGCGATTGGAGTGCCGCCTATGTTTGCTTTTTTTTTGTCACTCTTATTCCTGTTTCTGGTGTTGTTGTTGTTTTGGTTGGAAAATCAAGAGTTTCCATGAGCGAAGCCGGAAGCAGAGGAAGACGAGTAAAACCACTTTTGTGCGCGGCTGCTGGAAATGTTTGTCAAAAAATGAACGAAGAGGAGCACGAGGCAAACAGGATAAAAAGGATGGCTAATGAACACGACACTGCTGCTGCTGCTGCTGCCATCGATGAGGGGAGGGAGGATGATGACGATGGGAGGCAGCATTTTAGTGCATTTTGCAATTATGACTGGGTTTTCGCCAGCTTTCCGGCAACAAATTTAGGAGCGAGCGTAAAATTTGCAATTAAATGCCAGGCGAAAGGCGAACCAGCCACGCCCACTAATGCTACATATAGCAGAGAGCCAGTATGTGTGTGTGTGTGTGTGTGTGTTTTTGTCACAAATGAGGTCAGTTCCCCTTTCCGTTCGCTTCTGTTGGCTGCTGGCGATCGTTTTACTCATTTTTTCTTCCCATTTTCCCCCATTTTGTTGGTTTTTTTTTTGTTTTTGGTTGTTGTGACATTTTTTTGGTGCATTAAGGCAACAAAAAAGCTGGCAGGAGGATGTAACAACAATGGGCAGTCAGGTGAAGGTCCGCTCTCCTCCTCCTGGCAGCACAAATTGCGTATACGCCGCGCTGGTCACGATGCAATAATGCCCGACGTTGGCATTAAAAACAAAACTGCAAAATGAATACAAAACAAGGGGCGGTAAACGAAAAAGTTGAGAACTAAAGATACCCTCTGGAAAAAGGGGTCATTTTAGGGAATTAAAATTAATTAAATTACTTAAAAATCAAAGGAAAGTGAAATTGAAATCCATTAAAAAGTATAAATATATATATTTATAGTTGTTTTTTTTTATAAATTGTTTTAAGACCATTAAAACCTCCAAACTTTAAAAATATTTGTTCTTAATGTGTCACACTAGTCGTATACGTAATGCCCACCCTGCAGCCATCAAGCAGTTATAAAAACGCAGTAAGGACCAAAAAAAAAAAGGACGAAGAAAGAACAGCAGCAGCCGAACAAACAGCGACAAGAAAATGACAGAAGGTTTCGATTATACAACAGCAGGACGAAAGTGGAGAGAGGAATGGGGGGATATGTCTGTGTGAACAGGGTAATATAGCTTGTTGTGCGAGCAGGGATCGAGGGTAGTGGTAGGGTGTGCGTGTGTCCTGCAGCTGAGGGCGTGGCTGCAGTGCAGTGACACTGCGCCCATTCCGTTGACCCGCATCAAGGACAAGGAGGGGCACCAGAGAGGCACTTGGCGGGTGCAAAAAGGATTCGCAGGATGCCGGGGCCAGGACCAAATGATAAATGACAAAGGACATATACATACGCAGGATATCTCTTCTCGTACTCCTGCCTTTTTTTGCATCAGCAGCTGTTGTCCTGCTGCCTGCTGTTCCTGTCTCTCAGCTTGTTAAGTAATGTGTGTGTGTGGTGGTGTGTGTTGGTGTGTGGGCGGTAAAGTACATATGTATGTACATCAGCTGTTCCAGAGGCTTTGACTAATTGGTTTAAGTCGGGACTTACGCCCGTCTAAGCGAGATATAATTTGGAATAACTTAAGGAAGGAAGGAATCATCAGCTACCATGCAATCCTGTCTTATTTTCATTTTCAACCAATCAGCATACTATTCTTCGATATATATTTTAAGTCAGATAAAACTGTAAATATTTGTTTGTATTTTTACAACAATTTATATCCAATTGGCATTCCTAAGTAAAGCTCTTTTGTAGTCTGCTGACTACTACTGTCATTTAATTGATTTCATTTTCCTTTCCTCACTTTCATGTTAGTTCAATTAATTTTGTTGCTTTTGGGTGTCCTTTTTATTAACATTTCTTGAAAATAGTATTTTTTATTGCAAGTACTTCCGAGCTTTTCTTGTTTCTGCATTATTTTACTTTGATTCTTTGGCTGTGTTCTCTGGCTTATTTATTTTATTCAAATTGTCTAATGTCTTGGCTATGCTTTCTGTTAAATCCTCAATTTGCCACATTCTTGCAGCTGATTGGTCAGAACAAACAAACTATATTTGGCATTATGCACACTTGTCTAAGGCTATTTCCAGAGTCTCGTAAAATATGTTGCTGGTTAATATAGTTTTAAATATAGATTTATAATGGAGTTTAGTAAGAGCAATATTTTATGCACAGAGTTTTAATTATACCCAAAAATCAAGCTCTCTCAGTTTTTACACAAAATAGTAAAACATTCCTTGCTCAGACCTTGTGTTCAGTGCAGATATTTGAATAAGGCCTTAGATATGTACATACATATATATAGCCTGCGTATGTCTGTTCTCAAGTTTCCACTCAAGCGAGCCATTTTAATTAGGCAAATCAACACGACGACGAAGAAGTTGAAACTGAGATTTCCATTGAAATGGCCGACCGTTTGACGGAAGTGGACACTTGGCTGGACATCTTGCCATGTCGGCAGCCGGATGTTAACTTTAAGGACACCACTTAAAGTCCAAAAGAGGGGGGGAGAGGGGGCTTAGTGCATACATACATGCACTCTGTGTACAATAAATATACCCGCATCCGGCTTGTTCAATTTGCGGCTACATGAAAAAGGCAAGGCACCCGAAACTCGACCCTTTCCGGTTCCGGTTTCAGTCCGTTCCCGTTCCCTTTGCCGTTTCGTTCCTCTTTCCGTGTTCGTGTTCCTGCTACTCGCTTAATTTGATTTCTGGCCAGAGGGAACGTGGTCGGCGATGAAATTAGCACCGCCTCTCCGCCTCCACTTTGCATAATAACCCAGACTGAAACTGGACAGCACAGAGCAGAGGATATGGCAGGACATAGCTGGAGAGTGGAGAAGGGGACCCGGACCGGACCGGACCGGACCGTGAGCAATTCAATTAAATCGCTCGTCGTTTTAAAAACCAAATAAAAATCAAAATTAAATTCATGCCGACAGAGTTTCGGAGGACAGCGCGGGATATGGGACACCGTGCCCGATTCGGACACGGATCCCGGATGGAGCATTCCAATTGGCATTTCAATTTGATTTGCCGGCCAGCCATCGCCGAGAGCGGTGTTTTTAATGTGCAAATCGTTTGAATTATTCGAATCAATTAAATTTCTGGCCACGCATCGCCGGCCATTTTTGGCTTTCAGTGAGCTATTTTGATTTATTTAATATTGCTCTTGTCGCTTTCTGTTTTGTCTCTTCAGCGAGCGGCTGCCATTTCCCCGGAATTAATAAAAAAATTAATTGAATCAAAAAGCTTGCACACTGATCGAAGCGTATAAATTCGAGATGAAGTTAATTCCCGGGAAGCCATTAGAGGCAATACATATAGTGTATATGGGTATTTTGTGGGAGGAGGTGTAACATATTAAATTCAATTATGCCATCGACCAAGTGGCCCGTAAATTCAACGAAATTCTCGGATGGCCGCCAGCCGGCAGGCCATCAATCAATCAGTTAGTCAATCACTCAGTGCAGCGTGCCAAAAATCAATCTGTCGCACTAATTTCATCAATTTAAGCGCAGTTAAAATGCATTTATTTTTTTTGTTGCTTTCCTTTTTGGTCCAGTCAACGATTTCCATTGCAATTTTGCAGCGGTTGTAAGTGATTGAATTCACTTTGTTTGCTTCCGGGGAAAAAATGAGGGTATCAAGATGATTTTTATAAATAACTATTAATTTTATTGGGGTTTCTGTTATTTTTTATTAACTTTAAATACGTTTTAAAATATGTATGCGTGTTTCAAAGTGTGTGTTCCTTGTTGTGTCCTTATTCATTTATTCATTTCGAGGTATCCAAGCTTCGGCTTGAAAGTAATTCTTTACCCGCCATCAATCTGTCAGTTGTTATCCTGTTTTTTGATTAATGATCTGTGTCCCAGCTTTGAATTTACCTTCCTCCGCTTTTCCCCCGCTGCTTGGCTTTTCCGTTCCGGGTAGAGGAAGACCATTAGCTTTGGTTTTTGGGCCCGTCCAAATGTCAATTTCATTTTGAGCCGCCCTGCGGCTTGAATAAATTGTATCCAGTTCGTCGATTGCACTGATTGCAGCCTGGCTTTGGCTTTGCGGCTGTTTTGCGGGCGGGCGGTGGGGTTGGTAACGGTGTGGCAATGGAACGGAAAGGGAACACGGCAGCGGCCATTGGGGGCTCAACAAATGCCAACCGAAATGTAAAATTATGGCAATAGCCATAGTCCCCTCCCTCCCCCCTCAAACGAACCACAACTGACAGGGGGTGTTGCTCCTGCTCCTGCTTCTGCTCCTGCTGGATGCTGTGTGCGGGTTAATTTGATTTTAATTATGAACGAGGACGCGGCCAGCAGCAGCAGGCTCGTTTGCCTGTTTGCGGTTAATCAACTGTCCATGGCATAAATATTTTGATTGCCGCAAATGCGCCAATGGCCAAAGCCCAGGCCCAGGCCCAGGCCTTTGCCTTTTGCCTTTGACAGGACCGACAGCAGCATCGACAGTACCGCATTCCGACCGCACCGGGCCTCGAGCTGGTCGCTTGGAGTAGTACTTTGGCCCCGAAAATGAGGCGCCCATCGTTGCCGCAGAAAATGACAATTAAAAATAATTTGAAATGCAGACGGGAGTAGTGCCCAGAGGCAGGGAGCTGCGGGGCCCGGAGTCATAGATGGAGCTCCGTCTCGAGAGCAGCAGCAGCAGCAGCGCATTTCATTAAAATTTCAAGTCGACTCAACTTTCGAGCACACACAGGAGGACAGCACTTGACAACAAGAGCCGCCATCATCACCACCACCACTAGATCCGGGCGCTGGTCCTGGTCCTGGTCCTCCACTTCTATCCTTGCCAGTGCACACTCCACGCTATTTAAAATTAGTAAAAAGTTAAAGCCCGAACGGAACGAGCAGACAACATGAGCTGCCCCGCAATTAAGTGGAAGCGAAGCCGAGAAGAGAAGAGTCCTGGGAGCGAGAAACAGACTGAGGGATACCCTGGAAGCTGACTCAAAAACAGTTACAAAAAAAGAGGAGAAATAGGATTTACTACAAAATAAAAAAGCCAAAAATGGAAGCATCTACAACAAGTCCTTACCTACCCGAAGCATCCTTATGGCATCTACAGGATAGCATTTCCTGGATGGCTTGGCAAGCTGTATGTAGGTGTGGGCAATGGCGATTGTAGCCATCGTTGGCCTCGGCTGAAATTCTAAACGTCCAGCCAAGTGCTGTGCTGGTGCCATTCCGGCAGCTCCTACCTCTGGATCCTTTCGCTCCCTTCGTTCCTTTCGCATTGCAGGCATTGGTTTTGGGTTTGCCAGAGCTCCGAGGAAGCAAATTGTAACGCCAGCCAAGCGATGGAGGAGCCATCGAAGACATAAAATTAGAAATTCCTAGAAAAAAAAAAAACAATAACCCCCAAACCCAAAAAAAGGAGACCCAGAAAAATGCATTCGATTGACTTTGCTTTCGTGTGTATTTCTCGTTTTGTTTCGTTTGCAATCTTTCTTAATATTGAATTTCATTTATCATTTATCGTTTTTTGTTATATAGATTTTCTGTATCGGGTTATGTGGCCCGCTCTAGCCGTTTGCCTTGCCTAGTTGCCAGTTGCCAGCTAATCGCTAATCGTTAATCC
This sequence comes from Drosophila birchii, assembly GCA_035046345.1. NCBI lineage: Eukaryota > Metazoa > Arthropoda > Insecta > Diptera > Drosophilidae > Drosophila > Drosophila birchii. The sequence goes on along the minus strand of JAWNOA010000014.1, from coordinate 984,914 downwards.
TTCAGGGGCAGCTTTATCGCTTTCCTTGCCTTTGAGCGTTCCTTTGCCGTTCGTTTAGCTTCGTTTTCGTTTTCATTTTCATTTTCTATTTTGTTTTCTTGTCTTCAGTAAACGCACACACACACACATATTCATAGTTTAAGTTAAGTTTTTCTTTCATTTTTCATTTAATAATAACTTAAGGTTAAATAACAATCACATTTACTTATTTTTCTTTTGTTTTCGTTCGACCCAAAAAAAAAAAATGTTCTGCACTCTTTTTCCTAATTTTAATATTTGATTTACGAGTAGTGTACCATAAGTTCTTTATTCATTATTTTCTTTTATAGTTATTATATAATATTCATAATATTCTTTTCTCTCATTGGCATACCCATTTCTCTCCCCTTTCTCGCTCGTGTGTTCGCGGGGCTAAAATTGTCAATAAAACAATTGGAACAAACGTGAACAAAAACAACAAAACAGTGGGTTAATCATTAGTCAGGGATTATGTTCCACCTATAAACGTTGCATAATTCCTACTACTTACAAATTATGCGCCACTTGCAGTGCACTTTTTACTTAATTTTTTTTTGTTTCAATTTTCTTTAATTCTAAGAGAGTTAAGTTTTTTTCTATGCTTTATCAATTGGTGTGTATATTACTATATATACCTATACCATATACATATATATATAGTGGTATATGTATATATATATATTTAATGTGGGGCAAGTATACGGAAATATTTTCTGTTTTTTAGCATTTTACCAATCGCTTAGGTCTATCGTTAGTTCGAGTTCTTCCCACACACAAGAAAAAATATATATGTATATAATATAATATAATATATTGACTAGAACTATTACTATATTCGGTTTAAAAAGTTACATATACATATCTGTATATATGTTCTGCTGTAATCATTGTATAAATTGTTCGTTTCATCTTGTAAATTGTGTTTTTATCTCTTCTCTTTTTTTTGGCTTGCTACAAAAGTTCGGCACATTTGATTTTGTCAAGTTGTGAGTTGTGTGTGTGTGTGTTTTGTAATATTTTTGAAATATAATCGCTAATCGTCATTAACGACTATTTATTAATATTATTTGAGTGTGTTTGATCCATGTCTGGGATGTATCTTTAGCCCAAAGAGAAAAGTTAAGTTCTTCCAAGAAATCCAACAACTTTTCAGTGTCATTTATATATTTTAATAATATATTTTTTACTAACTGAACAACTGGAATATTTGGCCATAATTCAATTCAATCTTTGAAACCCACATATTCTGTGCCAATTATAACCCTCATTCGGACACACACACTCTGGGATGTAATTTAATGTCCATGTAATTATTTTGAATGTTTTCTTTTTGGCTTTTTGTTTGGTTTGTGTGTAAATAATTAGCCTAAATAATTATGCATCATTACACTATGCATAACTGTCTGCTGCTAGCCGGTTTTAATTACTGTTACTCGCGATAATCATTACCTTTCCTCAGATACTTGCCACATGTTTTTTTGTTTTTGAGTTACTCAATACTGTTACTATTATTCGTTATTATTTTAATGGTAGTTATAGACATTGAAGTTACTTTTTAGATGGTGGTGGATGCAGGTGGGGGTGGAGGGGGAGAGGCTGCCAGCCGCAAATAGACAGTAATTATGATTTTACTCTTTAAATGTTATTATTTTAATATTACTTTAATCTCGATATATTTGAAAAAATCAACAAACAGTAAGTGGAAAAAGTTTCTGCTCAGTGTGTGTTGTGTTTTATAAGTATTTTTCTCTTCCTTCATCTCTTGACCTCTTTGAGGTCCCCTACATATACCATATACCATATATATGAGTCCGATACGATACGGATTGAGAAAAAAAAACCCCGCTGCTCGCTCACCTTTCACTTGGCCGCCTTTCTTAACTGCCATTCACATCGACCATGGAGTGCATCCCGTTGCTCAGCCCATTGCCATTGCCATAGATCCCGCTCTGCGGCGGCGGCGGCGAAGCTGGCGGCGATGCTGGGGGCGTCAAGGTGGCCGGCTCCCCGGCCTCCCCGACCTTGCCCAGTCCACTGGCATTCCCATTGCCAATAATGGGCTTCTCCTCCTCCGCTGCTGGCTTGTTGGTGGTGAGCTGCTCCTGCGCAAGTGGAGGTGGCGGCGGCGGGAGGCTGTCCAATTGATTCGATTCGAGGAGCGTGTAGTCTCCGAGCTCCGAGTTTATCTCATCCGTGGATGGTGGCGCCGGCAGGCTCATTAGGCTGTCATAGTTGGCCTCGGGTTCAATATCGACTTCGGGCGATGGTGACTCTTTATCGGGTTCTAGCTTTTCCTGAATCTCCTTAGTGGGCTCATTCATCATTTCCACCTCGAGTTGTGGCTGCGGTTCGGCATTTTCCGGGGGGTCAATGGACTTTTCCGGCAGTTCTGAGGACTCCTTTTCTAAAGGGTTCTCTGGATTACTCCCTGGAGCAGCGGCCTCCTTCTCCGGCGGATTCGCCTTCTGCTCGGGCTCAGTGCTCGGTGCTCGGTGCTCCAGCTTCTCCAGCTCCTGTTCTTGCTCGGGCTTTGGGCTGGCCAGGATCGGCTGAGCCGTTGGTGAACTGGTGGCATAGCCAGGCTGCTCGATGACATAGAGCTCCTGGTTGCCGTAGGAGTAACGCTTGTTGGAATCACCCGACGAGGTTGAGCTGAGGTCCGACTGCGAGAGGCCAGTGCAGGCACGGATCTCAACTGCTGGATTTGCCTGCTCCTCGATGGTCTGCTCCTCGGCCTCCTCGATGAGATGCAAGGGAGCAGCGGCATGGCCGCCGGCAAAGTCCTGCGGAGGAGCATGAATCTGCACCTGTTCGTGGCTCGGAGGCAGCGAATGCTCGTCCAGTAGGTGGACGCCACCATTGCCGCTCATTTTGGTGTCGAAGGGCAGCTCGGTGGCATCCAGTCCCGTGACTGTTGAATCTGCTGGCTGCGTGGAACCCGAATCGATGCCGCGGGCCACCTCCACCACGAAGACACCGTCCTTGTCTGTGTGCATCTTGGTTTCCCGGGCGTTGCGCGAGATGTCCTGCAGGGACGAGAGGAGCAGGGTATTGAGAGGTAGATAGAAATGGAGATGGGGCCGAGGGCGAAGGGGAGGAACAGGTGTGCAGGTTAGCATGAAAGAGAGGTGCTTGTACACACAGATAATTGGCTACGACAACAAAAACATCAAGGATGCATGGGTACAAGGATACAAGAGAGAGGGGATATTCAGTAGTGAGAGAGGTGAGGAGATGAGGAGGCAATAGAGCAGACAAGTGTCGAAAATTGCATTTGCATACACGCTGCAGGCTCTCACTCACACACGCGCGTTAAAGGATACGCCCACACACACACACACCGGGCACTCCTTTAAATAGTGGAGGAGAAGAGAACCTCCTCATTACCCAAATAATAATCAAAAAGGACATTAAATCAACTGAAAAACGAACCAATCTCGGTGTATACATGTTTTACTTTCAAGACTGTGCTTAATGGCTAAGGCTTAGATCTAGGGCAGGTTTTAATGGCTATAAAGCACACAAACAACATTTTCCGGATGCAATTTACCCAAAACACAACCCCAGGCAGAAGATGATGCACAGATACATAGAGACAGGACAGAGACAGAGGCGAAACCAGGCAGAGATTAGGATGATGAGGAGGATGGACAGGCACCAAACTACGACAACAACCAGGCGACATCCTGACGAGCGAAGAGACACACACACAGAGAGAGAGAGAGACAAAGCAGGGAAAAGGACACATCCAAGGACCTTGGACATTGGCCCTCTGCCCGATCGGATGACTAACGAACTTACGTGGCGCTCCTCGGTGACAACAATCAGATGATTATCTTTGAGCGTCATCTTGGTGACGGAGCCACTGGAAACCACCTTGCCACCACCAAACCCAGCCCCAGCCCCACTCTGGCCTCCATCATCTGGCTCGCCACTGAATCGAAACTGGAGGCACTCCAGAAAGCGGCCTTGACTGCCGAGGGGAGCTGCTCCCGTGGCTGCGGGCTGTGGGCGCTGGGTGGGTGGGTCTACTGGCTGTGGATGCCTTCGCGGACAGCCCGTTGACGTGGCTGTGGTGGTGGTTGTGGCGCTGGCGGATGCAAATGCAGCGCCAGATGACGACGAGAACGGGGAGGAGGAGGAGGCGGCAGAGGGAGAGGACTGCAAGAGACGGGCGGGAGAGAGAGCCTTGTGTTCAGTATTCTAAAAAAAAAAAAAGGAATGCATCTCGCACACACTCACTCGTGCACACGCAGCACACACACTCCGGGACAGAAATTTCATTACCGGCAAAAGGGAATTCATTTAAATGTCAACTCAACTTGCGATTCAAATGGCGTTGGGGAAGGATGTGCACTTTAACTGCAAAAGCCTCTTATTTCTTACAAGTAACATTAAGTTTAACCAGAACTTTAACCTCAGGATTAACTGAAGGACTGAATTTGTAGATTTGTATTTTTTTTTTTTTTTGTTGAGATTTTTATATTTGATAAACTTTAAAAACTTTGTTCATAGCTTGAAGATAATTTTTATATCCTGAAGGGGTACTAAAATTTAGTTAAAAGCTTGCAAAGCCAAACGATTTATTTCTAAATTTTTTAAGGGTTTAATCCTTAAAATTGTATTAAAAAATTCGAAAAAAAAAACTTCTAAACTAAAATTAATGCATTTTTGGAAAAGTTCCGATCAAGTTTCAAGCTGCAAGGATATGAAAATTCCACCCTGCCTAAGTAAGCCTTCAAGTAAACGTTCTGTATGAAAATTTTTATTTAATTTATTTAATTTTTAATACGAGTTTTTAGTTTCTGAAAAGAGGTTTCTAAAAATTCCCGGAAAAGCGCATGTTGCTAGTCTTTTTGAAAGCATCTACCAAAAAAGAAATATATATACTCCCATATGTATATATATTATATTCCCATTTAATTAATATTAAAGTATAGAAAAAAATATAAGAAAATTTTTTAATTGAATCTAGAGAGCAGCAGCACAAAGTGCATTCAGCGAGCTTGCTTTTAAATTTTCACAGTTTTCATCAGGCGAAGGCGACGCACAAGGCGGGTTGACGGTGGGTGGGTTAGCTTAGGTCAGGTGTTACAGGGTGGGTTTTTGGGGTAGTGGCTTTAGAGGGATGTTGTCCCATTCATCCTTTTCGAACAGCAAACTTACCTCATGCTTGGCAGAGTCCTGGCCCTGCTCGCTGTCGTCGCCTGGGGCGCCACCTGCGCCCGCCATTGAGTTCTTGTTCAGGACATACCTGCAAGGGGGAAAAAAAGGACACTGTTAAAAAATGTGTACAGTTATCTATTAAAACAACGCAGCATTAAAGTTAGATAATAGATAAATCAAATCTGTAAATTCTATTTTAAAAGATTTCAAATCTTTAAACAAATACTTTGCTGATATTTTCCCTCAGTGTAAGCGAAAACACGAGACTCTGGCTGAGTCTCTGAGACGAGGCTGCGGCTGCTGTAGGTGCCAAAGTTTTTAAGCAGTCGAGCTGAGCTCCAGGTAGCTTGCTCTCAGGCTCTGTGCGAGGAGCCCGGCCAGAGTTTCAAAATCCAATGCATTTCTAATGATGCCGCGACTCAAATTAACATTTTGTTGCCTACTTGCGGCTGACTGCAATTACCCAGACGATGCCCTCAGTTTCAAAAGTTATGGTTACGAGCAGCAAAGTGTGTGTGTGTGCACCGCAATTCGATTAATTTTAAGCTATATATTTAATGGGTTTTTGAATGAGAACTGTGAAATTAAATGATGAATTAGGTTAGGGTTTTGATATATTCATTTAAATATATTCATTTCCATGGCAAAAACAATTTAATTTGTTTATTATTAACATTTAACTAGGATTTTTATTTGCAAATATTTTACGCAATATCTAAGAGTTTTTTTAGATTAGAAATTCAAGGAAAAACATAAGAAATGATTTTCTAGGAAATAGCTTGGCTTCATTATAAATTTTTCTACGGGAATTTCGTTGTTTCCCTTATTATGCCTGGGCCATAAGAATTATGTTTGCCTCTCAAGTATCCGTCCCCCTGCCCCCCAATCCGCCAACAATGGAAATTACAATGAATTTTGGGCCATAAATATTAAACATTTCCATGGGAAAGTTGGTCGCCACTCGCGAGGCATTGTCGTTGCCAGGATTGCCGCCTGCGTCCTGTATCCTGTGTCGTAACTCTCGTAATGCTATTGGCACTCAACAAATTTCGAGTTGGGAAGCCGCCGAAACGAGCCACACGCACAACTAATTTCTCGTCTCAAGAGTTTATTGTGCAATTTCCTTCCAGACACTCTCGCCTATGCTCTGGCACACACACTCCCAGTGTCCTGGCCAGCCGAAAGGACGAAGAATAAGGCAAATAAATTGTGTGTTTCCCTGTTTTTTTTTTTTTTGTGCTTTATTTTGACTCTGTGCGTGGTGGCAACGTTTGCGGTTGCCATTTTCCGTTTTATGCGTTTTTCCTGCGGCCTCCTGTCCTGGTTTCGGGACCAGGGATCACCTTCTTAAAACAGCTGCCTTGTTAGCTGCCTGGCATCTACATCATCCAAGGATGTGAATGTGAATGGGCAAGGGAATGAGGGGAATGTGACTTCCGCTTTCCGGCCGCCTTGATTTGTTGCGCCTTCTGGTTTCCTTGGCAGACGTCGCGAGGTCCCTCTTAGGCTTCACTTCATCCTGCTGCCTGCTGGCAGTGCTATCTGCTTTCATTTTGTTTGGCATTTAGTGCCAAGCGAGTATGTGAGTACACTGAGAGAATAAAATACTAAAACCTCTTGAAAGCATTACCTTTTCAAAAAGGAAACCAAATAGTTTAGAAGGAAAAATGAAACAACTTCAAGTTGTGAAGGAGTTAAGTATCCTCTTTTTTCTGTCGTGTTTGTTATGTACTTGTATATATATATAATATATCTCTCTGTATATATTTATATTTATATATATATATCCTTTGCTGTAGCACCCGTAGCAGCTTTGCCCCATCAGCTTTCAGCGAAATTCGTTGGCGTGGCCAAGATTTATGTATGGGCCAGAGACTGCGGGCGATAAAGGATGTGCTCCCTCACCCAAGGACCTGCTATTGCTCCCACACCACCTCCTCTCGCCCCCCCTGTGACTCCGTCACAGATTTGTCAATGTTTTGTTGCTATTCTGCCCTGTCTCGACTGTCTGTTTGTCGCCGCCGCCGCCACCGCCGAATGCGAATGAGAAATAAAATGCCACGAATGAGGCTGATAAATGCGATTTGCCACGCCCAGCCAGCGAAGGGGGGAAGGATGTGGGAGAAAAGGAGTTGGAGGTCAGGTGGTGGTGGTGGTGGCGGCAAATTGCTTTAGATTGAGTGCATTCTGTGGAATGTCATGCGTGGGTTTGGGCTGCCCTGAAAAGTAGGCAACAAATTGTATCCCCCCCAAAAAAAAAGTAACAGCATCCTTGAAATCCTTGGCTAAAGAAGGGTTGCGGCTGCCAGGGTGGCTTCTACTTAAAGGTGTCTCATCCTCTCTCTCTTGCCTCCCTCTCCTTTTCTTCTTGCCTTCCCTTTGTGTGGCAGGCATCCTGGCTGCTGGCTGCTGGCCTGGCAATTTCCCGCAATTATTTTTGATTTGTGTGGAACATGGCCGACGTCTAAGCTGATTAAGCGCCACACGAGGCGTAACCAATTAGCCAGGGACCAGGACCAAGGATTTCGGATTTCGGTTTAGGGATTTCTTGTTCCTAATTAGAAGGCGCCGAGTTCGATAACTATCATAAGGATTAGGTGTACAACCAACAGGATCTAGGAAGGGCCTAAAATATATATTATACATAAGGATAATACTCACTTGATGGCACAATACATGGACACCAGCAGAGCCAAGGGCAAGATGACTATAATCAGGCCCATGGACACGGCAAACAGATTGAAGAAACCTGCAAGGCAATATATCAAAACGAATTTCGGGAAGAAAGGATTCCCCGGCAACTCACCATCATAGTCAGCCAGTAGTGGTTCCTCCGACAAAGCTGTGGCATTCGAGGATCTGCCACTAGCCAGAAGCGGGGCCATGGCGGAGGCAGAGCCCGAACCCGAACCCGAACCGGAGCCCGAGTCCAGCCTCTGGAGGAGCGTGGCATTCACCATTTCGGCCACCGGCAGCTGCTCTCGATGCAGATGACTGGCCGAGTGGCGGCTGGGCAGATGACTCAGCCCAGAGCCCATCTGCTGCTGCTGCTGCTGTTGCTGCTGTCGATGGGCGGCACTCTCGAAGGGATAGGAACCCTCGACGCCATCAAAGCCCCCGCCAGCACCGTCATCAATCAGATCACCGCCATACTGAATGGAGCTCTCGATCGCATCCGGTTCGCTGTCGATGCTGTTGCCCTGCAGATCGTTCTCATAGACACCCATTCCCAGTTCGCCGGGCATATAGTCGATCTCTTTGAGCTCGATCTGCGGCGGCAGCTCTCCAATGACGGGGACGCCAATGGCCAGGTCTGGAAGCACTGCGGGCTGGATCACAATATCCTGCTGCTGTTGCTGCTGAGGCGGCGACGTGGAAGAGCTACTGCTGCTCCAACCCAGAGCCGGCTGCTGCTCTACCTCGATGACCGACTCGCCCACATAGGTGACGTCCAGCGGTGGGGCGCCATCATCCGAGCGGTAAATCTTCAGGGAATCGGAGCTGTGGTGCGGCGACAAGATGATGTCTTCCTCCTGCGTGGACGCTGCCGCTGATGAGGATCTCTGCGACTGATCCATTACGTAGCTGGCGGGGAAGAACTGGTTCTCCAGCTGGAACTTGCGCTGCTGATCGCCTCCACCGTTGGGACCCATGGTGGGCAGGCTCTCACCCACCTTGACCTCGGTGTTGGAGATGTAGAAGATTGTGTCCGAGTCGCGATCGATGCTCGGCTTTCTCGGCAGCGGCGGTGGCGGCGGGGGTGGCGGTGGCCGCGGCACCGATCCACCACCACCCTCCTTGAGATCCTTCAGATCGGCCATGAACAGCTCATCCGCGTCCTGGACGGAGGACTGCTGCGGCGGACGCACCGCTGGCGGGACACCAGCCACTGCATCCGAGTTGCGGAAAGTAAAAATCGGATCAGAGGAACCGGACGAAGAGGAGGAGGATGAGGATGAGGCGGATCCTCCACCCGATTCCTGACTGCTATTATCCGCCCCGCTATCAATGATCTCCACCACCAGGATCTCGTCGCTCAGCTTGCTGGGCTTCTCGGGCTGCCTGTAGGAGAACTCCAGGTCCTCACTCTCGCTGCCAAAGGCCTCGGACACATTAATGTGAATCTCGATGGCCGCCGGCTCCGGCTGACCCAGCGGGGAAGCCCCCAAGCTCCCACTTGCGCCCCCTCCAGAAGCCGGCTGAGTGGAGACATCCGCTCGATCGATCACGTATTGGGTGAACCTTTCCTGGGGCAGCTCCTGCCGGGCTTGCGGCGTCTCTGGTCGGGAGGTGACCACCTCTAAAGGCGGCGCTGGTGGCGGATAGAAGCCCTCGCTGTCACGGAAGTTCGTCGAGGCCACAATGGAGTCCACCGTGGAGTCGTAGACCTCGATCTGAATGTCGGAGATCTTGGACTCGGTGCGCTCCCCGCTGGTGGGCAGGCGAGTGGTGCTGGTCTGCAGCTCGGGCACCTGGAACACCGTGGTGGACACCGAACTGGCTTCAGCTGCTCCACTTGATCCTTGTCCTTTTCCCTGTCCCTGTCCCTGTCCCCTTTCCATAGCCGGAGTTGCTGTGCTCGTCTCGAGGACTGCCTGCTGCTCTAGCAAAGCCGTCGGCGCCAGAATCTCCACCAGCTGACCGTTCCTCAGCTGACTCTCTATCGAGGCCACATGCTGATGGCTCCTGCTCGCCGGCTGTGGCTTCTTTAGCGGATGCACTACGCTGAAAGTTTTCTCCCCCATGAAAATGGGTCCTAGGTACCCACTGTGGTGGCTGTGGGGCGCCTTGGTGGTGCTAGTGGTGGGTATGCGCTCCATTTCCATCTCCAAGTTGCTGGGCGCCATAGTGGTGGTGCTGGTGGCTGAGGGGAAATGCTGCTGCTGCAGCTGCTTCTTGCGGGTGAGCTTGAGGCCATCGTGTCCACTGTCAAGAGGGGGAGGAGCTGCCGTGTGCTCCAGATCGAGCAGCTGCATCGCTGGGAGGTCTGTCTGGGCCACGGGTATGATGGCCCTTTGAGTGGTGGTTACTGTGGTGGCATTGCTTGTGGCAGCCGGTGGTTTAGGAGTGCTCATCGGAGAGGTGCTGCTTGTTGAACTTTTGATCCTTAGAGTACTGCTCTGTAGCATGGTGATGCTTCCTTCAGTGGTGCTCTTTCTCTCGGGGAAGATCCTCTCTGAGCTTGTCTCGGGAAGGGGCTGCTCTGTGGGGCTCCTTTCGGTGCTGCTTTTCACAGAGAAACTCCTCTCAGTGCTACTCTGAGGAGTATTGATCTCATGGGCTGTGATCCTCTCACTGTTGTTCTCTGGGATCTTCATCCTTTCCGTGCTGCTCCTTTCAGTGCTGCTCTCTGGTGAGCTGCTGATCCCTTCGGTGGTGGGCCTCGGTGAGCTGCTTGCTAAAGTCGTACTGATCCTGAGCTCGAGTCCTGGGGAAGCTGATGCCGCTACTTCGGTGGCACTATCCAGTGGAGCATCCACCAAGGTGGGCATATCACCCTGCACACCAATCTCCAGGTGGTGATGCTGGCGATGGCTTCCCCCTGCGGCGGCAGGAGCTGCCCAGCCACCGTTGGCCAGCAGGAACAGCAGCCAAAAGGCGTTCATTTTGGCTGTCCCTCTTAAGGGATTAATAATGGATATCCGAAGGATTTCTTAGTTAATATATAGTTTTGATTCTGCTGAAAGAGTGGGAGAGAGAGAGAGAGCAGAGTCCTAGTGGCTGCTGCCGTCTGTCTCAGGTGCAGTGGCTCCTGTTGCGTTTCGCTCCTGTCTGTCGAGTAGGTACCCTGTGTGGCCTTTGGCACTTAGTTGAATCCTTTGTGGTTGGCACTGGGCATCGGCAGCAGCATCGTCATCGTCTGCCCCAGCAGCATCCTCATCAGCATCGTTGGAATCTCGAGCAGCTGGCGCCGCAGCTGTGGCAGGTTGCATTCATTTGTGCCGCACTGTTGCAGTTGCTACTGCCACTGCCGCTGCTGCTACTGCAGCCATTTCCTACGGAGTCCGTATGGCTGTGTTCCTGCTTTTATTATTATTATTTGTTCACGCTTTAATGGCTTGTATCCTGGCGGAGGACAGCTGCTGCTCCTTCGATCTGTGCTTCGGAATAAAAATGGAAATTTAAAACAATGAAACTAATGAAGCAACTCGGGAGCGGCAAGTGTAATAAAAAGGGAAAAGAAAGGAGAAATAAAGGAACAAGAAAGGAACAAGAAAAGATAATAATCAAGGCAAATGGCAGAAATAAAATATATAAAAAAATAGAGAGGGGAAAACAGAGAAATTCTGTCCTTGAACAGCAGTTTTTATTGAACATTTTCCCTACAGTTTTCCTCCAGAGAGTCCCACTCCCCCTGGTAGTTCTTCACCAGGCACAGATTTCACAGTTCTCGCGAGAGCATAGACTGAGGCATTCAGGGCTCCTCCATCTTTCAACCGCAAAACTGTTGCCCCTTTTCCCTTTTATTTAATTTAGTCAACTTTCGAAACCGAAGTATGCAGCTAGCTCCCAGGACCATGGATGAGGAATGAGCGCTCCTTTGAACCCTTGGCCGTGGCCAAAAAGCATGCAAATTAAATATAAAGCCTCACAAAATGATTCGATTTCTGGCCCACTCGGTGTGTGTGTGTGTGGGGAAAAAAGGTCGCTCTGCGCCCTAGAAAATGGGCCAAAAACCGCAGGAGCAGGCTCCCAATTCGCTCATCATCATCGTGGTCATCGTAACAAGTTGCTTATCATCGCCCAGTCTCTCTCTCTTGACCCCTTCATTTGCCAACTATTGTTGAAAATAAAATAAAACACACACACAAAAACAAAATAAAACATCAAAGGGCGAAACGGAAAAAGGGAAAAGTTTGCGGCGAAGGGAAATACAAATACCAACGAATCGACGCCACATAAAAGCGGAAGCGCAATAAAGGCGCTGATAATGGCAGACCGAAATGATATGGCAGGGAAATCTATAAATACACAAATACACTTCAAGCAAAAGAGTAGAAAATAAGGGAAATTCTAAGAAGGTTTCCAGGTATTAGTTTTTGTGGTGAAAGCGATTCCGAACAGTACATTAATCAGAATTAAGATTTTTAACGTATTTTTTATTTTTTAATTATTGTTTGTATTTAAAAAAATTCATTTTTTACTAAGGAAAATTAAACAAGGACCTAAACATTATAATACCAATTTTAGATGTATGTAAATGGGCTGTTTAATTGAATATTCTTGGGCTTCTTATAGACATGACTTGCAATTTGGCTCTAAATTTTTTTTATTTGCTTAAATAAGCATAATTAAAATATATTTATTTATGACCAAAAACACACATTTCAAATATATATATTTAATACCATTTATTTTAAGTTAATTAAATGAAAACTGCAAAAGTTCAGTCTAAAACCTAGTGCTCGTTAGTAAACAAATTTAATATATGGTATTAGTATTTCATTAAATCACTTCTCACACTGGTTTTTCTTTTATTTAATTGAATTTATTAATCTTTTTGAAATTAAGTTTTACTTACTAGTAAAAATATGGAAACTCTTTGAATTGTTCAGGAATTAAATCTAGAAACAAATTTCGCAACATTAAAACGCAAGAAATATCACACAAAATCACAACTACATATTTACTTAGAAATAATTATTAAAAAACAAATGAATTATTAAAATCTATAAATTTTAAAGAACTACAAAAATGATTAAAACAATTAAATAAATAAAATATGTCAGGTACAAATATTCGGCAATATTTGTTCCAAAAATTATTAAATATTGGATTATTAAATTATTAAAGATTTAACTTTTAAATTTAATAAAATAAAACAAACAATCTTACAAGGCGTTAAAGATTGTGTTATAATTATTTTAAGAGCATCTCCTATTTGTTTATAGTTTTTGTATGGACACTCACCGGTGCTCCTGCGATTCCAAATCCTTAACCCAATCCTGATTCGCCCCGCAAGGTAATCCAAGGGTCCTTGCAGAGCCCAAAACTTCGGCACACTAGCCTTTTGTTTTTTGAAAACAAATATTTTTTGTTTTTATTTTTTTTTTATATTTTTCACTCACTTTTAACTGCGAGTGTCTTCGATTTTACCAAGACAGTTTGTTTATTTTATGTTTATTACGCTTTTTTCGTATGTTCACTGCAAAAAAAAGGTGAATGTAAAAAAACAGCATAGAAACCCCGAGAGAAACACTGAGAGAAAACCGGAAGCAGAGCTCGTGTAAAAGCCAAGAAACGCCCCAGAAAAAGGCGCCAAATTTTTGGGTTAATTTCTTAGGGAAACGGTGGAAAAAGAGGTGCTGGATGTGGCGGGGTAAGGACTCAATAATAGGACTCAAAGGACTCACAACACTCCTCTTTATCCTATATCCTCTTTAGGTGTTTTGATTTTTTTGAGGCTGTGTTTCTTTGACGGCCGCTGTTTCTACTGCTGCTGCTGTTTTTTCCGCTACTGCGTCCTTTTGCTCCGAAAACCGCACGTAAACTGCGCAAAACTCAAAGCATCCTTTGGCTTAAAGGACTCGGCACCAGTGTTGCCAGTTTATCTAATTCAGAAATTTCCAACTAGCTTTTAGCTTTACAGAAAGCTTAGTTTAATTTTCATCCAGCATTTTCTTTTAGTTTTATAACTTATATAAATGCTTTTTAAAGGTTTTAAACATTTTTTAATAAACATAATAACTAAAGCTTGCAGAAAAAGCTATAATATAAAGGCTGAATAATATAGCAGGTGTAAAAACATAAATGTTTAATTAAAATCAATATATTTTATTATTATTAAAATATTATTTATATTAATTATTAATTATATTATTATAAGAATGGCTTATTAATGTTTAGCCATTTTTTAATTAATTTTAATTAATAAGCCACAAGCTAATCCTATTCTTCTTTATTTGGATAACTCACCTAACTCGGCATTCAAACAAAAACACCATTTGCTTTTCAATTTTGTGTTTGTAAAAAGCTTAAAAATAAAATGAACACCTATTATTTTATTTTCACAAAATAATAATAATACTAAAAGCAATAGGTGCTATTTTTTTTATTATATTATTAAATAAAAATGAACACCTAATTATTTTGTTTATTTTGTATATGGCACAAAAAAAATCAAAATCAAAATCAACTTTAATTTTCTTTAAATTTTTAAGAAATTGCTAACATTTATTTAATTAATTTTCCTCATTAATAGTTAATATTTAAAAGCTGGTGCATCATCACTACCTCAAGACTGAAAAGTCTGGCTATTTTGGTTGCAGCCTTTAGTGTTGCCCATATTTTGAGTCCTGAACTTTTAGTGCTGCCCATATTTTGAGTCTTGAACCTAAAGTGCTGCCCATGTTTTGAGTCTCGAACATCCAATGCTGCTAGTCGTAGTTTAAGTCTAAACTAAAGGCGGGCTAAGTTTCCGAAAAAAAAACATCAGGTAGCGCCTTAATAATAATTAAATGTTTATGGCGCATTTTTTCGGATTTTATCAACATTAAATCCAGATTTTTTATTACAAAATTATGTTCAATCAGAAGTTTGCAGTGAAACAGTTTTTCTTATATATTTTCTTGATTCCCCTAAATTTCCAAAATTTTAAAGTTAAAGAAAATAAATGCTTGTCATGTTAAAATTAACACTTTTTTCGACTTAGGGTATACAGACTTTGGGTTCCTTCACATTCAGCATCGGCTCAGTGGTTCTGTCTGCCAAATCTTTTCACATTTATTTGATCATGCAACACGCACGATAATTCGCATAAATAACTAATGCCAGTTGGCCAGATTATGTAAGCATTTCTCCTCCTTCTGCTGGCTCTTTCTTCTGTGGAATTGTCTACGCGGTGGAATTCGAGGCGAGTCCCCTCGGGCGACACTCCCAAAACGTCTTGGTCTTTGGATTTAAGCTGGACTTGGGTCTTGGACTCTCCGTTTGATGCGTTGCACTTTAAATTTAAGTCTGACTTCGACTTTGGAACGGACATCTGTCAATTCCTTGGTCTTGGGGCTTTATTTCTTGACTACACTGCGGACAACACATAAAATTTATCTATAAAAGAAATATTTTCTAAATTATTTTATACGGGGATAATGCACAAATAAATTATTTGTGTCAAGAGGAGTTAAGTAAAAGATAAGTAAATAATATTTCCTTTATTCGATGAAAAGAAGATGAAGGGATTTTTAATCTTTAGTTGGAAATGAATTATTTCTGCCCCCTTGGGGTATTAGTTATTTTTACGGTTTCCACTGATCCATTCATCTGCTTACATATTTCTCTCAGTATCAAAAGTCTGTGACAGCAGTTGTACATTTTTTTTGGCAAGAGCATTTGCATTTTTGACAAATTAATAATGCGCATACCTGGCGGCACCCACCACACACGCACCTGGAGAACTTAATTGAATCCGGGGAGACGCAGACACAAACAGAGCCAGAGCCAGAGCCAGAGCCAGTTGCCCTGCCTGACTGCCTGCTCATTGGCCACACACTCCAATTGTTGACCTCAAAGAGATCCATTTGGATGGCGGGCTGCTTTGGCAGGTTTGTTTGTTTTTTGTGGCCCTTTTATGGATTTCAGCATTCGGCGGAACGCTTTCTTTGCCATGAATCGAATGGAATCAGTACGCTCCGAGGCCGTTCGCATTTATCGAGCGTAATGAGCACGCAGACGAAGACGCAGTCATCTCGGATTGAGACCCATTAACACACAAATCCACAGCGTGTAGCTAGAGATGAAGTTGAAGTGCGATTGAGACCTGAAATGCGTGAGGCTTCTGACCTTTGGCCAATAGAGTAGAAGGAAAAAAATCTGCAACCCAAAAATCTATAAATATTTTCGAAAT
Source organism: Drosophila birchii (assembly GCA_035046345.1). NCBI lineage: Eukaryota > Metazoa > Arthropoda > Insecta > Diptera > Drosophilidae > Drosophila > Drosophila birchii. The sequence goes on along the minus strand of JAWNOA010000014.1, from coordinate 968,887 downwards.
TATAACTAATACTTCACTGGGCTTCAATTCGATCATTTAAATAATTATTATAGATTTGTCCCAGAGCCATTTATGTACATTTTTAATGTGTATTAAAGCATAATAGACATCGGGGTTAATGTGGCATCAAACTGCAAAACTGCAAACTGATATTAAGTTTGCTATCTCGGCCCGTTGGCCATCGCATCGTCGCATCTTAACGGCTTATATCAATTTTGTGTGCCGTTTGGCCTATGGAAATGCAATCCATCCGCTGCTGGCGGCGACAACAACAGTTGGAAATTGGCAACTGACAGTTTGGCTTGGCCATTCGGCGGCCGCCCATGGCCATGACTACGCCTGGCGTCGACTTAAATGCTCAGCCATTCCGACGACGACGACGACGTGCCTGGCAAGCAGCCGTCTCTACCGATCCTAGTGCCAATCTCAATCCCAATTCGAATCCGCTTGGCTGGGAGACTGTTAGCCAATCAATGCACACGAGGCCAATAGCAGCAGCTGAACCTGTAAAGAAGCCAAACTCTCCTGCCAGCAAAGTCCAGCTAGCTGTGATTTAAACTTGAGTTTGGGGATTAATCCAGAGAAAATATATAAATGATTACTTTAAATTTTGATATAATTATTATTATAGATTCTTTGGGAATTTATGTACCAACTTTAAATACTATTTAGCATTAAACAAAGGGGGCTTCGTAGAGTAACCCCAATCAAGTTCGTTGCCTAAGCTTCTTTTTAAGCAAACTTTCAGCTCAAAAATCTGTGAACAATCACAACTCGGTTATCCGAAATCATCACAAAACACAACATCTTAAAATCTCTTGATCTCCAATTCCGAATCCAAATCGCAGCCGAGACTTATGCAATCGAGTTGCTTATCGCTGGGCCCTCATCGGAATTGTAAAATACACCCGGGGTTTACTATATCTTCTGCCAGGGCTTTATGATGGTTTTATGTATGAGAAATATTTCTGGGTGTTTGTGCCAGCCAGCCTCTCTTTGGGATTGATAACAGACGCTGACCGAAAACTTTCGCATTTTTCGGGTGTTAACTGATTCACAAGCCAAGTTAAGGGGAGGCGTTGGCCGGCCAGTGGTCAACCGAGGAGGGCGTGGCAGATTGAATCATCAATGGCCGCGAAAGCATTTCACTTTCGCTTCTTGTCATCGCACAATTTCTTTTCATGCCAGAGTTTTTGGTTTCTTGTTTTTGTTTTGTTTTTTTTTTTCAGCGATTTTTCGGTGTCTTTTTCTGGTTATTTCTTCAGTTTTTTTTCCCCCTGTTTTTTTTCTGTATTTTTCTCCTTCCAAAATTTCACTTTCTTTTGAGTCATCCTCGTTGGACCTGCGGCTTCTTTATGACTCCATTTACGTGGGTGACAACGATTGCAGCATCGCCTCAGTCCGCCGTCCGATGTACACAGCCTCCTCCGTAGACAATGGCCCAGCTCTGTTCCAAGTTTCATCATCATTCATCGCAACAATTAATGTGCATTATTGTCGGGGGACAGCAGAGAAGAGTGGAGCCCAGAGTTTATTTATTTGTTACAGTAGAAATTGTTAAGCAAATATTTTTCTTTTTCTCCCCACCAAAATAAAAAAAAAACCTGTCGCAAGAAATTCGAGAAAATTGTGTTGGGCCGCATATTTGCACAGTTGTTGGTGTTGTTTTCGTTTTCATTTCATTCCTCAGGGTCGGACGGAGGGGGTTGGGGGGGAAGGGTGTACTATCAAGTGGGGAAAAAATATGCAGCAACTTTCTTTCATCCGCTCCTCGATTCTGGCTAAGGCCGCTCGGCTTCTCAGTCACGTTCCTTGGCCTGCCCTGAATTGCTCAGAGTTCATTTGCAGCAAATGTTTCTTGGTGGCCAAGCACTGGAAAAAAAAGAATGCTATATGGTTTAATAAGATTAATTTGTTTAATTTAATATAACAACATTGCAGAGCCTTTAATTTTTCCTATAACAATTCCTATAACTTGTTTTATTCATTTAGTTAGTTTAGTTTCTTATTAAATATTTCTGGCCTGTTCAACGGTCAACGCATTCGGGCCAAGTTGGGCCCAGGTTTTGTGTGCACAGAAATCATAATTCGCTAATAAATTTCCATTTCCCTGTCGCGACGCGTTTGTGCCGAGTGAAAGTTACCCCGAATCCTCCCCAAAAAAAAAAACAAAACAAAAATTCCACAGTGTCTTCCGTTCGTCCGCTGACCTCTTTCCAGTAGCCCTAAAAGTCAAACCATCCGCCAAAAAATAAGAAAACAAAAAAAATGGGGGAAATAATAGGTTTCTTGAACGAAAGTAAATGCAAATTGTGTTAAAATCTTATAGAAACATTATATTTCAAATTGATTTTTATAATTTATTAACTCTTTTCCTTATGCTACTTGTATTTATTTATTTACCAAGTCCAAATCCTACTGTTAACTGACAGGAAAACGAAAGACTTAGGCCACAAACTTGCTTTGGAAGCCATGAAGCAGAAGCAGAAGTCGCAGATGAATGCCAAGTGAAGCACTAAGCCAACTAATTACTCCGAATCTTTGAACAAACAAACAAACCCCCACCACCATTTCCTCTATTTGTTGACTTGGTTTAACTACAAAATTTCACTCTCGTTTTCTGCATAGAAATTACTATAGCCTGGGCTTAAAAAGAGCTCTGTGTTGTGGCTCATAAAACTTGTTTCTTGTTCAGCAGAGGAGGCGAGATACAAATAATTTCACTTTTATTAAGTAATTTCTGGCGTTTGGCCGAGAGAGTGACACTTGTCAATGGCAAGGGGACAGCGAGAGGGGAGAAAAAATATAAAAGATACTTAGTTTCAGCCGGAGAAAAGCCAGAGCAACAATTCGGGGAATGTGCCGAATCGGTTTCTTAAACCATTTTTTGTTTTTTTGCTGGAGATGCATGTGTGCTGATAGCACACAATAAGTGCCAGCGAGAATGAAACTTTCTTGGCTGCACATTTGGCACAGACCCGCGGCTGGAAGCGTTCAATCAAAGAAGCCAAAGCGCTTCCAGCTTCAGCTATAGCTCCAGCGATATGATAGCAATCGGCAGGCAGGCAGCATAAATGAGCCAATTTCAGGCTAGACTAGATTTCTGTGTCTCATTTGGCTGGCTTGTCAACAGAACTGCCCTTATCCCCCGCGCGCATCTCACGCAGCCGGCGGGTCACATCAAAGTCAAACCTCAGATCTTGATTTCTGAGCACTTTCTCTGCCGAGTGAGAAATTTGGAGGGTTCTCTTCGTCAGTGGTTTCAGTGATAATATAATGATTATAATCATTTTTATTATATATTTTTATGTTTAGAATTAAATTTGTATCTGTAACTGTTAGAACTTGAAAGGACTTAAACTCTTGAAACTTTATTTCTTTCATATTTTCATCTTTATCTAACACCTTGCAGTGTCATAAGTCACAAGGTTGTCTTGGCAGCATTATTTTTTTTTTCTTGTTTGTTTTCCATTTTGACTGCAGTCTTTGCCTTTAGCTTTTGGCCAATTTTCACAGCCACTTCGCTGCTGCGCGGGGTTCTCACGCATTTGTCAAGGGGTTTTTTCTTCGGTTTCTGTCACTGTATTGTATCTGTAGCCTCTCTTTTAATTTGTGGGTCATCAACACTGACAGTTTTTGGCAGGGACTGTAAATTATATTAACTGCATTGCGCAGAGACAGACAGCACCCGCTCTAAAAAAAATTGCACAATTTTCACAATGAGAAAGAGGGGGATTTACATTGGTCTTAAATAAATAGAAAGGTAAAGTTTACAAACTTTTATTAATATACTATTATTTTTATGAAGCTGTTTTCTTACTTAAAATGATGGCAAACCCGCTATGCGTCATGGCCTAATCAAAAGACTCAAAAGACACAAACTTGTTGTGAAACATTTTTAGCCCGAATTAAAAAATGTTATAAGAAATAGTAAATCATGAATCATTCACTTTAAATGGCAAAATAAAGCTTATATTTCAGCCAAAGAAAACCAGTAAAAAGTATCCTTTAGCTTTACTTTTCCCAGGCTGCTGCCGCTGCTGTTAACTTTCCCCCAAATATTTGCCAGAAAGGGCAAACCAACTTCGTTTTCCTCAACTCCATGTCGTCGTCGTGTCTTTTATTTTTCGCTTTTATTGATTTTTCGAGCGATAAGCATTGCAGCTCGGCTGCCGCTTGGCTGTTTGCTGCCATTGTTGTTTGCCTGCTTTTCCCATTCCCAGCCAAGTTTCTTTCATTTTTGGCCAATTGACACATCCCGATTGTCAGCTGGCTGACCTTGTGGCACATCTCAGCGAATGGCTTTCACGTTGCAGCAGGTAGTGGCTGGCAGTGGCAGGCAGGTTGCTGCGTTGCGATGCGGAAATGGAAAATGCAAGCTCTGGATTTTCGGCTGCACTCAGTGCACTTTCAGGCCAATCGTCACACGGCTCGATTCGCTGACAACAATCGCAGTCGCAATCCTCGCGGCTAATCATAATTTCAGTAAATTTAGCAACAAACAAACAGCGACAAGTGCTGTCTTTTGGTTCGCCAATCTGCCTGGTTCTGTGCAGTAGTAACTTTCTCCCGACCTCGTTTAGTTCCAATTCCAATTCCGATTCCGATTCCTAAAATAAATTATTGACACAGAAATTGCCGTGGCGTTGTTTTCGTTTTCTGTTTTTGGTCAAAGCTGCAGAGAAAGAAATTAATAAAACGTTTAAGAAATGGCATAAAAACAAACATTATAAGTATTCATTTGTTTATCATAAAAATAAATAATATCTTGAGAGTTGACAATGCAAAGTAATTTGTATTCAAAAAATTAAATTTTATAATTTTACTTTGCTAGCAAACTTTCTTTGAAATACTTTAAAATGTTTTTAACTTCTTATGTTACTCAGAAATTCATTTTTCTATGACCTTTTTTTGCAATTAAAATGTATCTTAAGAGCCCAAAAATTAACAGGGCACTTTTCCTCAACATCTTGAATTTTTTTCCCCAGTGTAACTTTGATTTTTGGGCGTCTATTGACCCGCTGAATCATAAGCAGTTAAAGCCGCTGAAACATGCCAGCCGGTAGGTAGTCCCAGAAATTTCAGTATTTCTTTTTTTGTTTTAGAAACTTTTCGGCAAAGCCATAATCATAAGTAGCCACCAGGCAGGCAGGCAGGCGAGTCCCAAGAAATTTATTTGCATAATTCTCGAAGAGAAACACTCGGCTTGTGGAATGCGTTAATTGGCCGGGCAAGCAGGCAGGCAGCCAACTGAGCAAACAGTTAGCCATGTTTGGACTAAGGCCAGGCTTTCGTTCTTTGGTCTCTAATAATTCACCTGCCGCGCTGATGGGCACCGCTTAGCAGCCTAACGAGGCGTCACTGGCTGCGTCCAACTCCAACTTCTTCTTCAATGCCAGCAAAGGGCACTTGACACCTGTCCGGATCGAAAGTGAAGCTCATTGGTGATGGGGAAGGAGACGGCAAGATGGGGGGAAGAGACCCACATAGCCATTGAATGGGCTGTGGGGCCATAAAAGAATCTCGAGAATTTCTAAATGAAATTGATACGGCACAAGCACTCGCCGAAAGTTGTGAACAAAAAGGTGGATAATGGCTTTATGTATGTGAAATTTATGTTGGTGTAAAAAGTATTACTCTAAATAATTTAAATATTTTCTATATATTTTAAATGCATGTTTTCATATATTTTTTAACTAAAATAGTCTGCAAGAATTGCTTCAATTGATTAGCAGTTTAGCTTAGAAAAGATATAAGAAGCATTTGCTTTCGAAAATATATTTAAATATTAAATAAATAATATATCTATTCTACATTTTTTTTTTTTGTAATTTCTTACGTTTGCAAGAACCAAAAAAAATCGTTTAACTCTTTCTTTATTAAATTATCATTATCAAAATGAAAGTTGGATTGCGGCTGGTGGTGCGTGCGTTGGGCAATGGGCACGTAACTGCTGGGCCATCAATAAAATTGTCAAATTGGCAAGCCGCCCGGGAGGATGGGGAAGGGCGCCTGCTTCGTGGCCAGAATACGCAAATGGCAAAGGTTTGAACTCTTATTGAGTGTGGAGGAGTGAAGAAGCAATTAAATGCAAATTTCTCCGGTCATTTGCCTCTCGTTTTCTCGGTCTCTCTCGGTCTCTCTGTGGAATCGAAAGACTCAGGCAACGAACTCGCGACGGCTTGGACTGATTAGGGCCAGAAGCAGGTGGAGCAAGGGAGAGAGAGAGAGGCACTCGACAGGGGTCGCGCAGATCAGCCAGCGGTGTGTGTGCTAATGCCACAAATGATTATTTTCCAAGGCAGATGAAACATGTCATCTCGATGGCATTTTTCTTCAGCCTTTCAGCCTCTGCTCCAAATGAGCTGCGGTTGCTCCATTAAGGTGACACAATCCCCAAAGCTAACTCTGTCCAGAGCGACCTGATCTAGTTGTTGGAGGCACAAAACTGATAATACACTGACAGGAATTTATACTTTATTTCATGAAATATAATACCTATGTTTTTTATAAAGACTTTAAGGGGTTTATGAATACTTTTCAAAATGGAAATGTAACTATATAAATTGGTAAATTAAATATTTGCTATATTTATGGGGAAATCCTAGTATTAAATATAAAATTTATTTATTTTCTTTATTCTTTTTAAATGAAAAATTTATTCTTAATATTTATCGCCTCTTTTTTGTAACATTTCTTGGCTTTAAAATTATTTTATAAAAATAATACTATTTCTTCAGCTAATTTTAATACCTTTAGTACATATTTTTAAATAAATAACTAATCAAAATATTTCATAAATCTATAAATAAATCTTCGTTTGCTGTTACTGTTTTTCCTCACATTTTCTATATATTTTCGGTTTTATTTTAAGTGCACAGCAGCTGCCCTCTCTTTGCCAGCGTCAATTGCTTTGTTTTTCCCCCCTTTCGGTGATTTTCTTTTTCTTTTCTGTTTTTGCAATGCTTATTGTTGTTGCCACTGTCACACAACAGTCACTAGTGGTGGCTCACTGGCTTATGTAAGCTCTGGATTCTCTCGCCCGCCGCTCTGGACATCATCCAACCGGCAGCAGCGATTGCATTCATCACCGTCATTAGTGTCCAAAAATGAAATGATTGCAAATATCAAAAGCGCAACAAAAGAGCACTCCACTTGTCAGTGGGGCACAAGTGCCCACTGGGTGGGTGGTGGTGGTGGTTGGAGGTATGGTGTAGGATCTGGTGGTGGGTGGTTGGCTCCGCTCCTATAACTCCTCTATCCCCTATCCCCTCCCTCCGAGACAGGCCTCACGAAAGACAAGAGTTTTACTTTCGTTTCATGTCAGACATTTCACTGGGCATTTTTGTCTACGTTTTTTATTTATTTTTCTTGCTATTACCAAGGCTCTCCCAAGAGGGTGGAGAACCAAACCCTTGCGTTGGCCAGCTCAACCTGCCACGCCCCCTCCAGTCCAGTTGCAATCACTTTCTGTGGGCGCCTGATTGCGCAATCATAAGCATGTGCATGGGGGGAGGCAAGTCGGCAAGTCGGATGTTATCCAATGCGTAATTGTTGCTAAAAAAAATTACGAAAACATTAACAGAGTTTCCCTACAATTTGTGGTTTTGTTTTACAGGAATTTTACTGAGAAATTGTTGAGAGTTTTCCAATTAATAAAAATAAATTAAAGGGAAAATAAAATAGTATAAACTTAGTTTGTTGCATTTTTTAGCTTGAATTTATTGTGAATTGGGAAGCTAAAATATATTTAAATATAAAATGTTCAAGCTTGAGAAATGATAAAATAAGAATGAAATATTTTTTGATTATTTCTTTTTTTAAATTCTACTCGCAATTCATTATCTTTTCTCTTCTCCCCCATATACCCCATACCTAAATATCAGCTTAAATATCGTTTATCTCAGATACTTTTTCATTATTTCACATCGAAGCAAACGATTTACTGGGTCAGCAGTTCATTAATATCGGAAATCATTTTGAATTAATCTTCGTTTTGTCATAATCAAAAGCTCATCATCGAAGAGCTTGACTCGCCGAACTAGTTTCTCATTGATTTGTTTTTTTTTTTTTTGGGGGGCCTGAAAGAAAAACGGGAAAGCAATTGCCTCGAACTGGAGCACAAGATTTTCCCGGGAGGGAGAGGGAGAAGCCTCCGCCTCTGGCCAGCAGGGAGGAGGGAGACAGAGATCCGGAAGGTAAATCTAACCGGAGGCTACAGCGACTCAGAACATTAATCTCGGGACGGGGACCTGGGCTGAAAATTAAAAATAATAAAGCACTAAATGGAAAATGAAGCGAGGTATGGCATGGCGTGGACTTGAGACTGGAATGGGGATGGAATCGGTGGCTTTCCCGGGATCGCAGGCAGCCTCAGATGCAGCAATTTGCTCTGCTTGGCTGCGTCCTAAATTCTCCCAGCAGTGGGCCCAGCTTTTCCCTGCTTTTTCCAGCTTTTTTCCTACGAACTTGTTGCGTGTGCGCCGCCTGCCTGGCCGAGTTGATTTCCTTGTTGTGGTCACTCCACACTGGTCACTGGTGGTTACCTGGTGGGCGTCGTTTTGGAGGAGGAGACGGATGGAGCCACCAGCACGTGGCCATGTGGCTGCCTTTTGTGCACAGTAAATAACAATTAAGGGGAATTTTCTGTTTAGGAAATGAAATGAAAGAAACAAAAATATGTTTAGCTTCTCGTTTAGTTTCATTAATTTCCTTTCTATAGTTATTTGATAAATATATTCATGATTTCTCTCAGTGCCTTTACTAGTTATACTAGCCCACTGCCTGGTCAAGCAACCGGAACAATGAGCGGCAAGACGCAGCCAAAGAAGCTTCATGACCAAGCCCATCGAGCATCCACATCCACATCCACATCCACATCCCCATTCCCATTTTCATTCCCGATCCCGTTCCCAGCCGTTTGCACCAGCGATTTTCTAATTAAATATTGCCACAAGCCAACTGCCAACTGCTTGTTTTCGCTGTTGGCTAACAACACTCGAGGGAGATGATGGGGGGGGGCTAGGTGTTTGTTGTTTGGCAAGATCGAACATGGATCAATCCGTGAACCCAACGCTTTGACATGACCGAAAAAATTGCAGGCTTCGATTCGAAGGCCCCCAAAGGTGGCGATCAAGGTGACACAAATAGCAACAGTTGGCGGCTTCTGGGAGTCTGGGGAATTAAATGGGAATATATGTTGAATACAAATAAACTAGGAAATATATACAAATGTAAAAATAGAAAAACAAATTACATTAATGAGAGGGTAGTGCAGAGCATTTACAAATTATTTAAAAGAAATTAAAGCAAGAAAAGGCAGGGAAGTATTTCTGTTTAAATATATTTTACAACGCATGTAAATATATAAATATTTTTCTATATATATTTATGTATTTATATATCTGATCATTTATTTATTGAGGCATGTTTCTATTTTTAGATATATTTAGCAATATCAATTTATTTATCTACTTTAATGTTCGATTTATCCGTTCATTTCTCAATATATTTATCCATCCTGGTATCTATCTTTATATTATTTTCTTCTATCTATAAATCTATCTATTTATCTATCTAAATATCTATCAATCTTTCTATATATCTATCTATCTATCTATCTATTTATCTATCTATCCATCTATCTATCTATCTATCTATCTATCTATTTATCTATCTATCCATCTATCTATCTATCTATCTTTCTGTCACTGAACCTCCGTACACCTTTCCATCAATCCGCTGACGCTTCTATCGCCCAAAGCTCATTGCCAGTGGCAATGCTGTCAGTTCTGTCCATCGGTCCACCGGTCTACCGGTCCATCAACTGGCCATTTCTTTGCCAGATCGTGTGGAATGCTCGACTGCACTTTGCTCGCAACCCAATTCGATGTCACCTGGTTCGATCGGGTTTCTGGCCTGCAGCTTGCAAGCCTCCCAGCTCTTGGCCAGCTCACGATGATCATTAGCATGTGTCTGGACCATTTAGCATTTTGCATTTGGCCCACATGTGTCACATGTGCGTTGGCCGCTGCTGGACACAGGGAGAAATAGCAAAATAGCTAAAAAAAAAAGAGAGCAACTGCAAAGATGCTGCAGTGCATCCATGAATCTGGATTTTGTGCCAGTTTCCTGACCATTTGGCTTACTTTCCGCCCCGTTCGTGCGGCATGCAAATGCGCTGCCGCCGTCAAGGCATTGTGCAACGTTCACATCCACCATAGCGTCCAGTTCCAGGTCCAGATCTCGCCAGCAGCAGCAGCAGCAGCAGCAGCACTAGTAGCTGAAGCAGGTAAGCCCGGTAAGACCAGGTACCAATAGAGGAATTCTTTTCCAAATTGGTCCACTTACCAGCTCAGAGATGGACAGCAAGACACTGGGAATTATTATTGGGGTAAATATTTATAGAAAAAGGGAATAATTAATATATTGACTTTATTGGAGAGAGATTTTATTGAAAGAGAAACTTTAAAGAAATATATAAAAAAATCAACAAGCAAGCTAAAATAGGTCTGTTGTTAGGAGACTCCAAAGATTGACACAAAATTATATATTCAGAATTGTTTGTTTTGTATATATTTTAATAAGCTTAACAAATCTGCATGTGGGACTTAATATTCAAAAAATCAAAAAGGTTTTCTTGAATTTTTTGTAAATTCAACGACGTGTAACTCCTTATGAAATGTAAAAAAAAAATTGTTTAAAAATGAATATTCTGTTGCAAACGTCCTAGATCGATTCAGTTTTTGATGCTGATTAAGATTCAAGGGCATAAATATTAAATAATCCAAGTAGTTTCACTATTTCACTATGTTTCACTTTGATGTGCAAGTCTGGCAAAGTTAATGCCATTTCAGCTTATTAATTCTTCTACTTTTTAATGACCCGATAAATATCTCCCCTATATATTGGTCGCTTTTTTGCCGAGTGTTCCGTTACAGTTGCATAACCTGTATTAGTTGTTATTACCGTTCTGGCCATGATGAAGATGATGAAGAACCGCGATTGGTGGCCATTGATCAGCTCGCCCTGAGTGGCGTTGGCTTTGGGGAGAGCGGCTATAGAGAGTGGGGATGGTTGGGGAGGGAGGGAGGAGGGTGAGGGTACTTGCCGCACTTGGCACTTGCCAAAAGCGCAGCAGCAGCAGCAGCAACAGCAGCAAGTGCGTCGACCGAGGCAGAGGCCGCGCAGCAGCAGCAGGTGAGGCGGCTTACAAGACGCACAACGCGCCGCCGCTAACTTTCAGTTGCTTTCGAGCTGCACAAGGCGACGGTTTGGCTTCAAGTTCGGCTCTGCCGCCAAGAGAAAAGAAAGAGTGAGATCCCAGAAACCGGATGAGATCGAGCGAAAAGTGAAAGAAGTCGAGCTTAAAGCAAAGACCCCACGAGGCGATCTCTTCGAGTGACTCCAGTCGCCCTGCAGAGCTCCCAGCGAACGGTTCGGAGCAGCGGAAAAGCGCGTCGCGTCGAATTGAAAATAAATATAAGAGTTCTTTTTTTTTCAAGTTTTTCAAGACGTGCAACAAATTCCCGTGTGCAGTGCACTCTGCTTCTTTTTTTTCTATGTGGTTCCTCAACCCACCCGAAACTCATACCCAGTGAAGTTCAAAGTGTGCCAAAAAAAGCAAGAAAAACCGATTTAAAAAGAAATATCAAATAAATTAATTTAATACGAAAAACTAAAGTAAAACAGGTGTGAGCTAGAGAGCAACTATGCATCGCACGCCGCGCTCTTTGCTGGCGCTGGCTTTAGCGCTGGCTTTGGCGTCGACGCTTGCCACAACGCAGGCGCAGGCCAAGGCGCAGGCACAGGCGCAGAATATAGGTGAGTGTGTCAAGCGAAAGACGAAAAGCAAAAAAGAAATGCTGCGAAAATGTGGGGGAAAGAACGACCTAGGAATACCCTGTTCAGCAAAAGGTTTAACAGAAATTTGAAGATGGAAGCTTAAAAAATTCCCTGTGTTGACAGGTTCTCGGGCTTAAAAATTGTTGTGTTTATTAATAAAAAAATTCTGACATCTCAAAAACCAATAAATAAAAACCTTTAAAATATATTTTTTCTATGGCCTAAACAATATTCCCTTAAAAACATTGGTCTCTCTGCTTAACTAACATTTTTAAGAACCTTTTCTTACCTTGAACTTTTGTTTTTATAGAAAACCCTTTTAAGCATATTATTAGAAAACCCCCTTGAAATTATTTCCTCTCTCATATAAGTTCCCAAAAAAATTCGTTTTTCATTAACTCTCAGTCTTTGTTTATATTTATTTCTAAGCCATCATAATTATCCCACATATCATCTGGCCATTATTCAGTTGTCTTTGGCGCTTATCTCGATTAAATGCTTAAATGCTTTGCCTTGACATGTGGGAACTTTTATTTTATTTTTTGTTGTCTTTATACTTAGTTTTCATTTGCATAATTTTGGAAAACTAAGCGAAGGCGCCTCAAATTAATTTGTAAACAAATACAAATTTTTCCCTCAATGGCCCTCAATTTACCGAGCCAAATATTGAATCTGTATTATATAGTATATATGCCCCAATTGAGGCTGAGGGTATTTTTGAAATATATATAAAAAAACCGCACCAACGGCACTCCGGCACTCTGGCTGCCAAAGCAAACAAATTTTCTCTCGTTCTCGTTTGGAACCCACTTGTTGCTCTGCCTCGGCTGCTTCTCCATCTTTTTTCTGGTTGTTTTTGCTGTTGTTGTTGTTGCTGGTGCTTTCATCACCCATTTTTAATAAGTGTGTGTGTGTGTGGGACACACCTAAAGAAAAAAAAAGCAAGCGATTCTCTGCTTTTTTTCCCCATTTAATTTATATTTTGTTTTTGCATACATTTTTTCCGGCTGATTGTTGCCTGCCTGCCTGCCGCCTGCCTCTTTTTTTATTTCCGGTTCTGGCTTCGAAACAAAAGCAGCTTTTTTATAATTTGTATTATTTTTCGTTTTTGGCTGCGTTTTGCATTTTGTTCCCACGTTAATAAAAAGGCGTCCAGGCCGCGTCAGCTGTCAGCAAAACTGGCCCTGCTCCCAGCTCGCAGCTCCCGGTGCCAGTCAAGTTGGTTGCTGGGGTTCCAGTTCCACTTCTTGGTTGTTTCTTGGTTTTTTAATTTTATTTTTGTAATTTTTTGTGTAAGCTTTGCGTCAAGTGCTTAATTGTTTCGTGGGATAGGCGACAAAAGTCGAACGGAGCCGAGGGAGTGGCAGCGGGCGCATTCGCCAGGAAACGGATGTTTGTTTGGGTCAGCAAACATTCGGGCAAAGCTGAAATGTGGCACAAATAGCAGCACAAGGGGGCGAGAGGGAGGAAGAGACTTGTGCAACTTGCAGACCGCTGCACGTGGCAAGAAAACAGGGAGACAGAGAGAGAGAGAAAAAGAAGTGGGTTGTCGCCAAAAGAAAGACAGAAAATCAAAAGACTTGAGCAACGAACTTGAAGCTGGCAAGAAGAAAAAAAAACTTGTCTCAAGTGTGGAAATTACTAATAAATATAATAAATTAAGGTTTTTTCAAAGCTGTCTTAAAATCGCAATTTTTTCTTGTTGAATTCAATTATTTATTTATTTATTAAGTTCTATTGAAAATAAGCAAAAGTCAAAGGCAGACTTTTACTCAGACAGACTTTTAGCAAGGAAAAAATCTTGTAAATTAACTTAAATTAATCACAGGCTGCAGAACATACAGAAACTGAAATTAAAAGAAAATTTATGATCTGTGGGTAGCCGCCATTCCACATTAAAAGCGACAACAATTGCGGCTTGTTTGGGGGGAAAGAGTAGAAGAAATAAACAACAGCAGTAGCAGTAGCAGTAGCAGTGGCAGTAGCGGCAGCGACAAATCTGTAATGTTGGGAAAGTTTTATTTTCTGCAGCTTTTCTCCTCAGACAATTGTTGACAATAAGAAAAGTAAAAGTGCCAAGCGCCAGCTTTTGGGCCTTGCTTGGAATGGGATGATCGAGCACATGCCCAACATCTAATGGCCAAGACATAATGTCTGCACACACAGATAGGAGCCGCCGCAGTCAGAGCCATGCATGACCAGCAGCAGCAGCTCATCATAATCATAATTATCATCAAGAGATGCGGAAGCGCCGTGTTCGCCTAATTGCAATGCGAAACTTTGAGGGAAAAGAGGGGCGATGCGAGTACCCGAGTGCGAGTACCTTTGGCAATATGAGCCGCCAGATACGTAGCTATAACGATACCACCGATACCAATACCTCTCAGTCTGAGCCGCTGAGTCTCTACTCTGCACAATGAACCGCAGCAATTTTGTGGGCTAGGGCGAGAGGGCTCGGTGGCTCGGTGGCTCGGTGGTGCACGCATGCATGCGGCATTGGCAGCCACCAGCAGCAGCCTCTCCTTGCCACTGCCACTGCAACTGCAACTTCAATTGCGGTCGCGGGTTTTTACATAAGACCCTGGCGTTGCCACAAGGAAGTAGGAAGCCATCATCAGGAAAGAAATATTAAAAAATAAGTTACAGACCTTTAAACCTGACTCTATAGTTGCAAAAACCTGCAAAATATTATCAGGTATTAAATTGTAGCTCAAAATGTAGTTACAATATTTTAATGTATTCAAAAATTATGTTTGTAATTTATTTTTTTAATACTTAATACTAGAAAACATCTAAAGAAATTCAAGTGGCCAAATTTAAAATAGTATATTTCTCCTTAAAGCTATAGCTACGTATTCCCACTCTAGAGTACAGCTCATTAGGCTCAATATATACGCGAGTCACACTCTCTGGATAATGTTTCGAAACAAACTTAACTTGAGCATGATCGAGTTGACAATTTTACGCAACTTTTGCGCTTTATTTTCTTTGGTTTTATTTTTTTTTTATTTTCGTTAGTTTCCTCCCAAACTGCAATTGCCGCCTTGGCACGTAGGAGGGGTCTCTGCGTGTGTGAGGGGGTGGTGGAGTGCCGAGGCAAAGAGCTGATTGCGCAAAGCTGTCAATGGCCTTGCCAGGTACTCATGCACTCGAGATATGTATGTAAATCATTGTCGAGAGTGACGAGTCAAAGCCAAAAGCTGAAGAAGAAATCCAGAAAACCAAAAGCAATAGCAACAAAATTGTAACAAATAAATTTTGGTATTCAAAAGACTGAGGCATCAAACTAGTTGGAAAAACAAATCCAAGCAAATGAACTGGAAATTTTTAAATTTAATTGAAGGCTTGAAAACCCTCTAGTTTTTATTGTTAAATAAAATATTTGAAAATAAATAAACAGAAAGAACAGCCTAAAATTTTAAAGAAAAATCAAAAGACTCAGGCAACAAACTTGTTGCGGAAAAGTAAATCAATGCAAATAAAATTAAATCAATAATTCAACTTTAAAGAAACGCATTTAAAGTAGAAGAGAAACTTATTAAGCTCATGTCCCAAAAAAAAACAAGAAAAATCTCAAAGTAAATAAGAAATATCTGCTATATTTTTACGCCTAAACCCAAGTCGCTTTGTCGCTGTTTACCCACGATGATTTCATGCCGAAAGCTGGCTAGGAATTGATGAGGCGAGGGAGTGTCTTTGGTCGTTATCCAAAACCGAACTGATCTCATCTCATCTGGCATCATCGCAACTCATCCCCCGGGGCCATAGATCTCTCTGCAGTTGTCACTGTCGTCGTCGCGACTTTGGCATAAATTTCAATCAATTCCATTCAGCGAAGCCACTCAGCTTTTTGCCTGATTAAGCCGTGATGATTCTCAGGCAAATATCTCTGCATCTGTATCTTTTTTTATGTTTTTTTTTTTTTTAATTGCCATAAACATAAATGGCGGGGCTGCAGTTAAATGTATTTTACTTTACACACAGAAATGCCTTGGCAACACCCTGGGAGCTGCGACGGCGACAACTTTCGCGTTTTGTCCAGACCGCCGCGTCGTGTGTGAAATTTTAATGTCGCCAGTGAAATGCTCGAAAAGTGAAACTAACGTCTAATAAATAAATGAAATTGTTTGCTATTAGCAACGCATTTAAATGCCAGCCAGCGCGAAAGAGAAAAATGGAAAGAGCCGCCGCTGTTTGGACAGAATTTATGCGCTGCGTTTTCCTTTCTTCTCCCCATATACATATTTTTTCTGTAATTTAATTAATTGTTAATATATGTACGAGCGCAATTGTTGCCTCTGCCACTGCCACTGCTGCAAATTGGCCCGGCACCACCGTGATTCACGACTCGGTTTTTTTCTGTTTTGTTGCTGCCTTTTAAGCCATCAATGCCATCGCTAAGGCAAACAATTGAAATTGTTATTAATAATTGCTTCGTTAATAACTTTAAACGCCATTGTGTGTCGGTGTTGGTGTCGGTCGCCACTGCTCTTGCCGTTTCGTCACTGGCCCCAAAAAAAACCGATTGCAAATTGCCATCAAAGTAAAATAAAAAAATATATGAAAAACCGATCGTGAAACTCTACTGACTGACTCGATGGGAGAGTGATTGATAATTTGCCACAGCTGTCGTTAATTATCAAACCGATTGCATTGATCCCAGATTGAGTGTGAAAAGTAAGCCAAAGTGTGTGGGTAAAATCGATTTATGGGTGATTATTTCAGCTTTTCTTTGGATATACTAGAGCATTGGGGAATTGTGTGGGGTTTTCGGTTGGTAAATGTCTTGAAACATTTACTTTTGATTAAATGAAAGTAAATTCTTTAAAGGATTAGTTTAGGGATAGAAGAATATAAGGAGAAGGATAAAATTTAAAAGTCTCCGCTATTCACACCATTATTAATTCGGTTTGGCTTAATTATATTTCCTCCTTTAATTTCTATAAAAAATAATATGAAACTCTTTAGGAACTTGAGCTTCTTTCGCTCCATGAATCATGCAGCACTGCCAGACACCATTTTAAAGTTGATTTCAGCGTTTTCCGCCTCGGTCTTTTCAATATATTTTAGCCATAACGATAGCGATAACACTTATACTAACAATAGCCATAACAATAACCATAGATTATGATGGGGCCGGCTACCTAATTGCGGACATGGGACGTGGACATGGACATGGGCATGGACATGGACATGGATGTGGATGTGGCTGTGGCAGGCAACGCATGGAAATTGCAATTTGCTTAGCTCGCCATGTAGCCAATGTTGCAGATGTTGTTCATGTTGCGCATGTGGCTGCTGCTGCTGCTGCTGGCGATGATGATGATGTTGCTTTTGTTCCGCTTGCTCGCTAAATGGAGGGGCAATGGCGCCATCTTCATCATGATGATGGAGACGGTAGGCAGGTTCAATGACTGCTCCGACTGCTGCCTCTCCAACTGCTGCTCCTCCGACTCTCCTTCTCCAATCGGAAGTGGCTCCTCCGCCGCGGGATGAGTTGGCAGTTCTGCAGCAGCTGCAGGCCAATCAATAAATAGGAGAGCAGCCGCCGCCACAGTTATGCCCGTATGTCTTGGTCCACCTGCCTCCAGCTCGATGCGATCTCGATCCCATCTCGAACTTCTTCTTTGATGTCGTAATGCCCGGCCTGGTTAGCGGTAAAACTAGCCACTACAAAGATGGAATTCCAAATGCCCAAGGAAATACATATATATATATATATCGATTTTATAATCCAGCGGTATTTCTTAGGTGAAAATATTTATAACAAAGCTCAGGTTCTTCTCCCCCTCTTTCTCTCTCTCTCTCTGTATATTTATTTCTCTCTCTGTAGATGTGCTATTGGGGCCAAGCTTTGATTTGTGGCTGGTCATTTGCATAGAAGAGTTGACAAAAGTTTAAGAAACCAGAAGAGACCCCAAAAGAGGCTCCCAGAGAAAGGCCGAAAAACCAAAATTAAAAAAAAGAAAACGAAGAAGAGCTGCCAACGATCGCCGGCTTTATTTTAATGCGTTTCGTTCTTTTTTGGTGTTCGTGTTTTCCTTTCTTATGCAAATTGCCCCCTAAACTGTTGTTTTTCCTCTCTATTCTATTCTTTTACATTTTCCCCATTTTCCTATTTTCCATTTCTTTTTTTTATGGTGATTAGCCTTAGGATTTGTCCACCTTTTCGGCCATAAAAAGCCATAAAAACAAAAAACAAATGCAAAGTGGAAACAATCTTCGCATTCGCATAGCATTGAGAATGTTCACAGCAGCAGCCAAAGCAAATTAGGAACAAAAAAGCTGAAAAGGAAAACCAAAAACCAAAAAGCCGCAGAAGCTGGCGGAAATTAGCAAACTGCAACGAGAACGCATCTGAAAATCTGAAAAGCAAATACACTCTGTGTACAGTGGGCGCTGGCTAAGTGCGCCGCCCCCCTTGCCATTCGGCCACAAAGATCGCTCACTGCGAAGTCTTGACTGTGGCACGAGTTGCTGCAGTGGCTGCTGCAGGTGTTTCGCAGCTGCCAAACACACAGACAGACACACTCGCCCAAGATCGCATTCTATCTAAAGCTGCATTTGGGCCGAAGTGACCCAGTTTTGCCAGTCTACACTACACACTGAGAAATATTTAGGGAAAAAGCAACTTAAGTACTTTTTCTATGTTTTCTTTAATTTTTTTTCGTATTTATTTATTTCGTATTTATTTTTGGTAACAAGAATTATTTTTTAACAGTATTTAGCTGTATTCTATGGGGTAGTCGATATTTTGACAGGGATTTATTAGATGGAAACCTTTTAGATATTTAAAGTTCCAAATAACAAACAATTCATTCAACAAGTTTCTCTTGACAAGAAAATATATTAGATATATATATTTTAGTTTACATAGTTTTAGTTTAAATATAATTAACTATATATACAACTTCCTCGAGTTTATTTCATTTATTTTTCGCTGTGCAGGAAAGAGAAGGACGCGTCTCTAGATAGATGCTGCCTGCTGCCTATTGCTGTTTTTTGTGTTGTGTTTTTTTTTTTTGTTCTGCTTTTTTCTGTTTCTGTTTGTTGCTGTTGTTGGCAGTGAGATGTGGCTTCTACGCTTGCACATTGATTTGCTGGCCGTAGCTTGGAATGCGGTCAACTGGCAAACGGCAACGACGATGGCTTTCCGCTTTCCCACTTGCCGCGCCGCTCTTCCAGTTTGGGGCTCCCAAGCAGATCTGCCAGCATCCCCCAGCATCGTCGTCGCTGTCGTCGGTCAATGTCGTCGATGGCTTGCGCCGCTTGCCAAGTCCCTCCGTCCCTCTCCGTCCGTCCGTTCGATTGCCGTTGCTTGGCCTTGCTTTAGAAGCGGCAATCAAGCGTTTCCTTTGCGGCAAAAGTGCCGCAAAATCATATCGAGCCTGTTACAGAGATCTGAGCGGAGTGGGAGCCATGCCATGCCATATCCCATCGTCAGGTGAAAGATGCTGCCAAGATCTGCTGCTGCTGCTGCTGCTACAGCTGCTGTTGCTGTCGATGCTGTCAGAGATGTGGCGGTTCCACCGGGTTCTATCAGCCGCCAGCTTGTTGTGTTTGTTGTATTTGTATTATGTGTGTGTGTGTGTTTTTTTTTGTTCTTTTACGTAACTGTTTACGCCTGAAATTTATTGTTGCTGGTCGTCGTGTCGTTACCGTTACATAAAAGACCAGAGCGGAGCGGGCACACAGCGCATGTTTATTTAATACGCTTAGCAGCTCTTAGCTTTTACCTTTAAGCCAAACACACATCGGATAGTGTACGTGTGTGTGTGTGCCAGGCAGACGGTCTTTGATGTCTCATTTAATGCCCATGATGGGCAATTTTTATGCGCAATTAATTCTGAAAGGCAGGAGGAACAAGCTAATGGTTAGGGAGGAACAGAATAGAGCAGAAGCTCCCCCCAATAGGGCAGACGACCCAGCAGCAGATGCCTTGCAAAAGTTAATACATAAATCACACTAGGAAAAATAATTAATAATAATAAAAGAAACTATTATCAAAAGGGAAAATGGTAATTTAGGAGAACATTTTCTTTATATAAAAAGATTTATAAAAGGAAGAAAGGAGATCTTCTTAATTATTTATGGGAATCGTAGTTCAAATAGAGCTTAAAAAATATTTACAATTGAAATATATATGTATTCAAGATATATTTATAAATCCAAGATTTCATTTCATTTCTACTGGAATTTTACTCTTTGAAAGGCACTAACTCTGCCTTCTTATATTTATTTTACTAACTTTGAATATTCCCTTATACCATAAAACAATAAAAGTTTAAATCTTACATAAAAAATAACACATTTATGGTAGTATATTTGAAAGTTAAATAGTTTTCACTCAAGAAAAATAGCTCAAAACAAAAGACTTAGGACACGAACTTGATTTCAGAACTAAGATTTAGCACAGAAATATATCTCTTTCCCTAATTCGCATAGTCAATGTGCCTTAAAAATGTTTACCCTTCCCCTCCCACCCCTTTTTTCTCTCTATCATATCTGTATCTTCCTCCCATTTTCGCTCTGTGTAAGCGCCCCCCGCCAGTTGGCTAGCGAAGAGAGATCCTCTGGCGCTTGCACAGAGCACTTGGCGGAAGTTCAAATCAAAAGACTTAGGCAACGAACTTGCAGTTGATTTGCACAAGTCTCTTGGTCTGGCCAGGCGCATCCGCCAACAACAATAGCAAACCAAACATTGCGCAAAAGCAAGTCACTTGCGAAATATTTTCGATGTTCTCCGAACCGAATGTGTGCCTGTGTGCGATTTTAACGAGGTTCTACTAATTTGGCCAGCAAGCCAAGCCAAAAACTAAATCGACAAAAAACAAAAAAAAAGAAAATATATATGTATGTATGTGTATATATATAAACAGAAAACGCTGCTAACTGGGTCAAGAGAAGCAGCGGCAACGGCAACGGAGACGACAACAACGACGACGACTACTTCGGTGCGAGAACAAGTCCAGCGCCAATTTATGTAAATCCAAAACCAATCAGCGGCTCTCCAGACCCGATCATCATCATCATTATCTTCATCATTATGATGGCCTAACGGTTTACACCGTTTTTGACAAGACTGGCTTAAAACGGCGCTTGCTTGGCCCATAGAAAATATTTACCATCGAAAAAGCAGAGTAGGAAAAATTGTTGTTGAGGGAAATACCACCTCGGCTTATCGCAATTGGGCCATCGAGCTGTGGCCTGGCACTTGCACTTTCCGCCCCAAAAAAACACACACTTGGCTCTCGTAACATTGGTAACATCGGTGGTAAAAGCCGGGCCAGACATTACCTTACTATACCTTAACCAGATGCGGAGCAATCGCCGAAGCGTAGGCGCTTGGCAATCAGCGCATGACGTCCCAGAACTGCAATGAACACTGCAGAAAACCCATCTCTCTTGGGCTCGATCCCCTTCCCCCATAATTAGCGGGGTCAAGCTCGCCGAAGTCATTCCCAAAAAGCAAATAAATGTGCGAGGAAAATGGTAAATACTGTGGAAACAATGCCCAGAGCTTCACAAGACATTTGCGCCTCGGAGAGCCACACCCCAGGGCAGTCCAGATACCACAAATCTTCTTCTCCGCGATTCCCGCCAGGTGTGGACTTGCATTTAAAATGAAATTAGCCGACATACGCAAATTGCTGACTTTGGTATGGAATGTTGCACGGAGGCGAAGACGGGACTAATGCGCAGGTTGGGCCTGGGACTTTCAGCTGGCGTTGGAAATGGAGATGGAAATGGAGATGGAGCTAAGGCTAAAGCTAAAGCTAAAGCTAAAGACTGGGCCTATAAGTGGGGGTCACCATTAGCTATAGCAGCCAACTTTCTACATAGCGTTAATGGCGGGGGGAATTGCAGGTTGCAGGTTGCAGGCAGCCTTTGCAGATTCAGCTGCGCTTTAATAGAGGCTGCTGCTGCTGCTGCTGCTGATGGCTGGCGAAGCGGAAATGCAACCTGCCACTAATAAGAGTTGAGTTGTATAATAATATAAATAGGGAAACATGGGTAAACTTCAATTATATATGGTTTTTCTTACATTTTCCATACAAAATTGCATTTAATTCTATCAAAACTAATTTAGAAACATGCTGAAATTAATATTTCTTATAGTTAAAATGGATATTATAACTAAATAAGTTAGATCTCTGTATAAGCAATTAATAAACTCTGCCAAACATTTTTTTTACTACCAAGAATTGACTTACAGCTTTCGTTTTTTCTTTGTCTAACTCTATTATTGATATATTATTTTATTCATTGCATTCAATTCTCTGGAAATTTCTTTAATTTCTAAACTACTCAAAAAAAAGGAGAATAATAAATAAATAAATAACAAACCGAGTACAATTCGGAGAAGAAATAATAATAATAAAGGCTTGGCCGAGGCGTTGATGGGTAATTTGTTACAACAACAACAACAATGGCGAACGGACCATGTCCGAAACAAGTTGGAAATTATAACGGTTATTATGCTTATAATGATTATTAGATGATTTTAATCCGTGCGCACACACACCGAATATTATTCGACAAAACTGGCCTGGCCTGGCCTGGCCGGTCTGCTTGTTGTTACAAATCGCTGCCGTTGTTTTGTCAATGCCGCCTTGGCGTGCCTCAGATGTATCTTTCTTTGTGGCATTATTTATGTA
The DNA here is from genome assembly GCA_035046345.1 of Drosophila birchii. Taxonomy (NCBI): domain Eukaryota; kingdom Metazoa; phylum Arthropoda; class Insecta; order Diptera; family Drosophilidae; genus Drosophila; species Drosophila birchii. The sequence goes on along the minus strand of JAWNOA010000014.1, from coordinate 946,385 downwards.
CGTGGTGTATGGTGTGTATGGTGTGTGTGTGTGTGGGGTATCACTTTCACTAAGTTCGCGCACATAGAAAGCAAATGAAAGCAACAAGTTGCTGGTTGCTGGTTGCTGGTTGCTGGTACGCGCAACTACTGCCGTTTGCCTTTGCACTTTTTTTGTAACCATTTTTTCCCCCTTTGCCCTGCCTTAGCTTAGCTTTTCGCCCCCCTTTCCCCTTTTTTACCCATTTTTTTTGGCATCTCTTTGGGGCTCGAACTGCCTGGCAGGCAGCAGCAGCACATTGTCATGCATGGCCGGCTGGGCAACCTTTCGGTCCTCCGATCGCATCTCGGTCGGTGTTTCTTTCGGTTTTCGGTTTCTTTTGACGCACAGCGTGGGAGTTGGAGTCGTCATTACCTTCTTCTTCTTCTTCTTGTGCTTCTCAGGGTACTCGCTGGCTCGGCGGAAACCGACACCGAAACCGAAACCGAAACCGAAACTAAAGCGAAACTCTGGGCCGAAATTGAAAATGCCTCATGAACTTGATTTCTTAATTTGCGTTTTGCCCTGCATGACAAATGACTCGGCTAAAGTTTTTTAGGCATTTTCGTTAATTTCAATTTGCCCGAACTAATTTGATTTTGTTTTTTTTTCTGCCACCAACTGAGAGAATTGGAGTGGCCAAGAGTGGTCTCTGTATCTTGGCCATTTGTGTTTTTTATGGCATTTGATGAGCAGCAACACCGTTATGATGAAATTGCGCTGGCATTGGGGGGGATTGTATAAGAAGCATCTGGAAAAATGTATAGCAAGACGTGTTTTGCCACTGCTGGAAGCTGCTTGGAAAGTTGCAATGCTGCTGCTGCTGCTGCTGGTCAAATGATGTTGCAGTTATTCGACCATTTATGGCATGCCTCACTGACAGCCAGCCGGCCTGCTAGGAGGCCCCTTCTCTAATCATTCCCATTCCGAATCCCATTCCGAGTCTCATTCCTCATCGCTGATTATGCAAAATCGCACTTAACAGCTCCAAGCCAAGAACGATTTGCACACAGAGACAAAAAGTGTGTGGGATTAGGCATAAAATGAGGTTTAAAAGAGACTTGATTTTAGAAATTAGGTAACTAAAGTTTCAATTAAGTTTTTAGTTAGTTTTTAGTTGTAAATAAAATTTAAATTTATTTTTACGATAATTTTGCCCAAAGGAATATTTATAACTTCTCTTCTTAGATAGTTCCCATCGATTTGGAATCCCCTTTTTCCCTCCCTTGATTTTCCCCCTGACTCCATCCCATTGACTCTTGGGGGGATGTATCAAACTCATGACATTGGCCAGTCCGGGCCTGGGAACTGCTCAATTGAATAACTAATCATACGAAGCTGCCACAGCGGCAGCAACACATTTGATTATTGCACACGGCTGGCTCGCATTTTTGCATAGATACATAGATAGATATATATAAAAAGATACAAAGACACAGCGGCAGCTACAACTAAATTGATGGCTGTTTCTATCTGTTTTTTTTGTATTCTGTTTTTGCTCGCTGCCTGTGTTGTTGTGGCAATTTTCTCACGCTTTGCATTGACAAGAGCAGAAACGACGGCGGCGGCAACAGCTTAGACATAACAACCGAAGCCAAGAGAACATTTTGCAATCTGACGTCGGAATGCCAGAGATTTTTCGCCAGGCGTCGAGTGACCAAACTGGAACGGAACTGGCTTAATTGTCAATCAATCAACTGCGGCGGTCACACAACCCTCTGGCAAGGCAGAGTCAGAGATCTTCTCAATCTTTATAGTATTAAATACTTGAGAATATTATTTAAATAACAAAAAATTCCGCATAAGAAATGGTATAGGAAGAGGAGCTTGCTTTTGTAAAACCGCAGGGAGCAAATTAATTAATAAAAAATCATTTCCCCCATAATTACTTGGTAACATGAACTAATTTCTTCTCTCTTTCTTTCCCCCAATCTTTTTTTTCCAGATGCCGGCAGCTGCAGCTTCCCGGGTTCACCGGCGCACAGCAGCGTGGTCTTCTCCAGCGCGAATCTCACCCAGGGAACGGTGGCCTCCTACAGCTGTGAGCGGGGCTTTGAGCTGCTGGGACCGGCGCGGCGTGTCTGCGACAAGGGCCAGTGGGTGCCCGAGGGCATTCCCTTCTGCGGTAAGCGAAACATAAAATAAAAAAAAAAGAAAAATAGAATTAAACACCCAAAAAACCCACAAAACCAACAACCACTAAGCCAAGACCAACAGCAAACGAAAGACTGAGCACACGAACTTGCTGTTCGTCAACTCAATTAGCGCCTTGGACTCGCATTCGATTTCGGATTCGGAGTTCGTCTTGAACTGGGCTACCCCAGCGGGGAGGGGGTACAACTTTCACCGCCACAAAATTTGAAGCATTCTCAAAATATCTCCGCACCGAAATCAAAAACTATCAAGTTAAGCAATAGCAAAAAGAAAGATACTATAAAGTTGGGGCAAAAAACAAATAAGTACACAAAAATGCATAAAATTAGGGAAAATATCAAGGCCCTAAATACTATAGTATTTATTCTCAAAAATCACCCACAATTTCTCCAAGTGAAGAGAAAAAAAAGTAAACAAGAAAGAGAGCAAATGGCATTCCGATTGAATGCAAAGTTGTTAACCGAAAAGCGAAACATGATTAACAAAACGCGCGAAATTGGGCTAAAAAGCAATGCGTGTGCCGAGCAGAGAGAGTAGAGAGTAGAGAGGATAGGGGGGGGACACGAGGTGGGAAGAATCCAGCTCAACCAAATTGACCCACTTTGTTCACAACCAAAAACCAAAACAAAAAAAGAAAAAGACCAAAAACCAGTCAAGCACGAAAACAAACAAAATGAATTCTAAATCAATTTTTAAACGAGACATGCACTTCCGTGAAATAAGGGAATTGATTGACACAAACAGTTCAGCTGGAAAAAAAGGGATTTTCAGTAGTGAGAATCCATGAATGAATGTGAATGAGTTCACGAATGAGTGAATGAATAAACACACTGATGGAAGGCGTTGGTAGAGGCTCAGGAAAGGGGCGGCAATTCAACGATCCATCAAACATATTGACGGGCCCTTTCTCTATGGAAAATATATTAATAATAAAAGATCAAGATAAAGACCTGATTCGATCGACACAACAACAGTAGTAGGTGTTAAAAACCATACATAATGCCATGGGAACTAACAGAAATTTGATGGATTTTCAAAGGTATTTCTTTATTTTTGAATTGTTTTAAACAGAAAAATAGAAGATACAATTTTTGAGACATTTCTTAAAAACATTTTCTAATTTACAAAAGGAAAGCTTAAATAATCCCTAATAAAAATAGGAAATTCGAGTAAATAAAGAGATTCTTTAAATATTTTTAATCAAAGTAATTTTAAACTTAAATTTACAAAATAAAAGCTACAGAAAACTGGCAGGTAGAAGGGACAGAGTCAAAGCTATTCATAAAAGGCCAAAAAAAAAAGGGGAAATTTATTAACTGAAATTCCTTAAAAAGGCTGTGTTTTTTTTATAAAATAATAACTAAAAAATAAAGTTATCCTAGTTTTTAAACCCACAACAGCTCATCAAATTAATTATATATATAAACCATCATTTATAATCATTTTCCCAATACAAAAAAGAACTCCCCAACTTTGATCGAAACCAATTTTTGGGGTTTTTTAGACCAAAACTCAAGCATTTCTTTCGTTGATTGCACTTTGATGACGCGGGAAAAGAAAAGGAAAACAGGAAAACAAAAGCTGAAAGCTGAAAGCGATTTCCGACCTGAAAATTGCTTCGGAATTCGACTTTAAATTCGAACATGACACAGCGGGCAGCGGCGGCAGACATCTGGCAATGGGAAATTAATTAAAAGCAATTAAAAGGCATTTGTCACACACCGTCACAAGCACACACACACACCTGCTGGGCTGCCCGGAGAGTGCGAGCATTAGATATCAGATATATATATATATAGTAGGTAGTGTATGCTCGAGAAAGCCGTGTGCTCCTCCAGCTTGGCATATCTTATCCGACAGATGCATCTGATTAATGAATCCCCAATCCCAGCAAAAGTGCGTGGCGAGCGATGTAATTAAGCGCCGGCAAGTAAAAGTTGAGCCGAGTGCGCCGAGTGAAGCCGCCATTAAATTTCACTTTTGCTTTTGGCCACACTCCATCTCTGGGCCTTACTTTTGGCCAAAAAGAAGAAAAAACAAAAACAAAACAAAGCGTCAGAGTCAAAACAATGGCCAGAACGAAGGTCTCTTGACAAATTCGCCAGGCCAGAACATCGCTGGCTGCTGCTGCCGCTTGGCTTCGTCTGGTTTGGTCTCTGCTTTTGGCCACAAAACCGTGTCAGGGCCCGCAGCCAATTAGCCGGGCCTTGGGCCCAGCTTGGGAACTCTGGCCCCCTGGCTGTCGGATGGCTCCACGGTGCGAGTCCAAGCCACGATCGCTGCATCTTGCTTTGAATTCCCAAATAATTACCTATGACCCCTATTTGATACACTGAAAACACGAATATATTTTTTTTATTTTATATTTATTTATTTCTTTCATTTTGTTTCAGTTTTAAATGTGGCCGCTGGCAAGGCTCCCATGCAAATATCCACAGAGGGCGCTGGAGCCCCCCAGAAGGCCATCGATGGCTCTACCTCCGCCTTCTTCACCCCGGAGACCTGCTCCCTGACCAAGGCGGAGCGTTCGCCCTGGTGGTATGTCAATCTACTGGAGCCCTACATGGTCCAGTTGGTGCGCCTGGACTTTGGCAAGTCCTGTTGCGGTGAGTAAACTCAATTTGTATTGAATATATTGGGATATATAAAATATAACATAAATAATAAATTAAAAGCATAAATTAAATTTAAAAGTTAGCCTAAATTTATAATTCCAAAGCCAAAACCATAATTATTCTGTTACCAACAAATTTCTGAGCCAGCTTGTGGCCAAGAGTCATTTTCTTTCGGCCCGTAAGTGGCGCTTAGTGAAAGACGACGACGACGAAGCCAGGCAAATTGATTAAAATTGCGAAACTTTTCGCTTTTATTAAACCGCAGTCCCCCAGGCCCAACCCTAAACCTGTCGCGCTTACATGCATGGATAATGGATATTGGGGGCCGGATTATGGACCTGCTTGGACCGCATTCTCTGGGAAGGAAACTCTCTCGGCACGGCACTCTCGTTGGACAGCACACGGTTCAATGCCCTGTTTTCCCAGGCTGCCCAGGCGGCAGCAGGCAGTTTTCAATTTTCCAAATGTTTGTCTGGCAAAATGGCAAATGCTGCACACGACGAGTCCCCCGCCAGCCAGCCATGCAGCCAAGGGTTGCCGAAATGCAGAGTAAACAACTGCCAGCCAGTTTTCCCTAATGCTTTCACTTGCCAGCAACCTGAAGTCCCGCAACTCCTACTCCGACTCCCATTGCCATCTCCTCCTCGATCGAGGCGGCTTGTTATGTGATTTTCGTGCGGCTTTTGCGACGACAGCCAAGACAAAGACGAAGACTTCGACTTCGACTTGGACTTGGACTTCCACTTCGACTGAAGACCAAAAGAAAAAAATATATATATAAAAAAAAAGCCCCAGACCTAGTGAGTCAGTCAGTGCGGGCCGAAAATTTATGATTACTTTCACTTGGCTGAGGCTGAGGCTGCTGCTGAAGCTGTTGCTGCTGCTGATGCTGATGCTGAACCCGCCTGACCCGCTGACAGACAAAGCCATAACCATAATAATGACAACGGCAGTGGGAACACCAATAGAGATAGCTTTAGCCCAAGCTGCATTTCTACACTGCCAGAAACTGTGTGGCAAGTAGAAGGGGGGGAAATCTATTAAGAAAGACCAAAACGGAGGCTTTTTAGGGCAGCCTGAAATAACAAGCTAAAAAACTAGTCTATAATATATTTTATATTTTAAATTTACTTAAATTAGTTGAGTAAAAATACCCTCAAGTTAGCTCTTAATTGTATCATTAAGATAGTTTTTATTACAACCTGAAAAATAAAACGAATCCTTAATTTTCTCTTCCGCAGGCAACAAACCCGCCACCATAGTGGTTCGCGTAGGCAACAATCGTCCCGATTTGGGCACTAATCCCATCTGCAATCGCTTCACCGGTCTCCTGGAGGCCGGCCAGCCGCTGTTCCTGCCCTGCAATCCACCCATGCCCGGTGCTTTTGTGTCCGTCCATTTGGAGAACAGCACACCGAATCCCCTGTCCATTTGCGAGGCCTTCGTCTACACAGACCAAGCGTTGCCCATCGAACGTTGTCCCACCTTCCGGGATCAGCCACCGGGCGCCCTGGCCTCCTACAATGGCAAATGCTATATCTTCTATAACCGCCAGCCCTTGAACTTCCTGGACGCGCTCTCCTTCTGCCGCTCTCGGGGCGGCACTTTGATCAGCGAAAGCAACCCGGCGCTGCAGGGCTTCATCAGCTGGGAGCTGTGGCGACGCCATCGGAGCGATGTCAGCTCCCAGTACTGGATGGGGGCGGTGCGAGACGGCAGTGATCGCAGCAGCTGGAAGTGGGTCAATGGGGACGAGCTGACGGTGTCCTTCTGGAGCCATCCTGGCGGCGATGAGGACTGTGCGCGATTCGATGGCTCCAAGGGCTGGCTGTGGAGCGACACCAACTGCAATACGCTGCTGAACTTCATCTGTCAGCACCAGCCGAAGACGTGCGGCAGGCCAGAGCAGCCGCCCAACTCCACAATGGTGGCCCTCAACGGTTTCGAGGTGGGCGCCCAGATCAAGTACAGCTGCGATGCGAATCACCTGCTGGTGGGTCCCGCCACGCGCACCTGCCTGGAGACGGGCTTCTACAACGAATTTCCGCCGGTGTGCAAATGTGAGTTGAGAATTTATTATATTATATTATTCTTTATATTATATTATTCATTATCCTTGCAGACATCGAATGCGGCCTGCCCGCCAGCATTGCCCATGGCTCGTACGCCCTGTTGAACAACACCGTTGGCTACCTGAGCCTCGTGAAGTACTCCTGCGAGGAGGGCTACGAGATGATTGGTCGGGCCTTGCTCACCTGTGACTTTGACGAGCGCTGGAACGGACCGCCGCCACGCTGCGAGAGTGAGTTGAAGCCGGAATTGAAGCCCTATCCTATCTCAATATCAATTCAATATTTCGATATCTAATTTGCTTCCCCCTTTTCTCTTTCTATTCAGTTGTGGAATGCGACACGCTGCCGGGTAACTACTACAACACCATCATCCATGCACCGAACGGCACCTACTATGGCTCCAAGGCGGAGGTCAGCTGTCCGCCGGGATATCGCATGGAGGGACCCCGAGTGCTTAGCTGCCTGGCCAGTGGTCAGTGGAGCAGCGCCCTTCCGCGTTGCATCAAGCTGGAGCCATCCACACAGCCGACGGCGGCACCCACAGTGCCCTCATCGGTGGCCACGCCGCCACCCTTCCGGCCCAAGGTTGTGGTGTCCAGCTCTAGCTCTAGCTCGACCACCAGCCGCACACCATATCGACCTGTGGTGTCCACCGCCAGCAGCGGCGGCAGCAGCTCCAGCACTGTGGGCACATACCCGAGCCTCCGGCCCACGCAGGTGGAGATCAACGGAGAGTGTGAGTAGACCGAGATCCCAGGCACTTGGAGAACCACAAAAACTTTATCTTTTTCTACTCTTTGTTCGTCCTCCAGCTGAATCTGAGGAGGATATTATCAATGTGCCCGTGCCTGGCACCGTTCGCGAGGAGTTCCCGCCGCGCCGCACCGTACGACCCGTGCTCATTCCAAAGAAGCCCAGCAGCAGCAGCAGCACACCGGCGGCAGCAGTGCCTCCGACCACGCAGCATGTGCCCCAACCGCCGCAGGTGCCCTCCACCTATGCCCCATCGCCGCCGCGCAGTCGTCCCAGCGGTGCTCCGGTGGAGACGACCACCCGGAATACACAGCAGATCATTGCCAACTCGCATCCGCAGGATAATGAGATACCCGACAGCGTCAACATCCAGCAGAATCAGTCGCCCAATGTCAATGTACCGTTTGCCGTCGACAATCCCGATCGCAAGGAGACCAAGGAGGCTAAGCTCAATCTGGGTGCCATTGTGGCTCTGGGTGCTTTCGGTGGCTTCGTTTTCCTGGCCGCCGTCATCACAACGATCGTGATCCTGGTGCGAAGGTGAGTCCGAGTCCGAGTCCGATATATATGCATATGTATATGAATATCCTGAAGATCTGTGATCAGTCGAGGTCGATTTTGTTGTCCATTTCCAAATGTTTCAATGACTTTATCGATTCTAGCATTCGATCTAAAAAATTGTGGTAATAATTTTGATTTGTAAGATTTTTAATAATTTTCTATGGGATTATTTTTATTTAAATTGTATCTTTGATTTATAGAAATTTCTTCTGAACTGAATTGAACTTGAATTTAATTTAAAAACTCGAATGATTTCCATTTGAAAGGCTAAGTGTTGATTATTGATCGGTAATATTCAATAACTTGTCAAGAAATTGTATGTTTAACATGATTGAGAACTGGATTGGACCATGATTGATCCGTTTTTTGTCTGTGTGTGGAGCAAAGTCGATCGTTGTCGGGTTGTCACCACCTGCCCACCTGCCCACCCACCACCACCACTCCCTGATTTCTCTTAGAACCGCTCCTCCTGCTCCTCCTGGTCCCTGTCCCCCCGCTGAAGCTCTCTGACATTATCATACACCCCGTCTCTGTCTCAGGTCTCTCTCTCTAACTCTCTCTCTCTCTCTCTGTCTCTGTTTCTCTCTCTCTCTCTCGGTTATCCCTTTTTTCGCTCTTATTATCACTTGTTTTTAGCTCGATCAAAGAGAGTCTCTCACGCACACGTACACACACACACACGCACACGCACACGTGCACGCACACACCCACCTGAACATCGAACGCTTTCTCTTTTTCTCTCGTTGTACAACTCTCTTTTTTCGTTTTTGCTTCTCCCACTCTGTACTTTTTGGCAAAACCAAAACCGTCAGCACCCCGAACAGCCAACGGCGGCACCTAGCCAAACACTTAACTGCTTACCAACATCATCATGCTCATCATCACCACCACCAGCAGCTCCACCACAACCAGCACCAGTACCAGCAGCAGTGCCAGCACCAGCACCAGTACCAGCTCCAGCTCCAGCTCCAACAACAACAGCAGAAGTACCACCTCCAGCCGAAGTATCAGCAGCAGCACAGCCAGGCGAAGGGATCACAGGGGATCCGGAGCGGGAACAGCATCGGCATTGGCCTCGGGCTCGGGCTCGGCTTTGGCCTCGGGAAGAGGTCTGGTGGTGGCATACCGCGCCCAAGCCGACTGCCCAGCTATGCCACGGCGACGGCCACCAGCGCCACCAGCTACGCGTCCACGGCCCAATTGACCAGCACCAAGGGCGGCGGCGGCGGCGGCGGTGGTTACAGCAACTACGGTAGCATCAGCTCCAGGCGTAATCCAGATCCCGATCAGGATCGAGACCCCACCTCCCTGTGGTACAGTGTGCTGGCGCTGCCCTTCGATGACCAGAAGCTGGGCAGGAGGGAGTTTAGCAGCTACGGACGGGGGTATCGGACCCGTGCCGGGCTCTTTAGCAGCTCAACGAACACGACGCACATGTAACCCATGGATGGCATGGGCAGGAGGAGCAGGAGATAACCACCAAAGAAGAAAATAGAGAGAGGAAGCCAAAAACACAACCTGGAGACTACCTGCCCAAGAAACCACAACGAGTGCCAAAGAGATGCATCAACGAACCCAAAAAAAGAAACGAAAGGAAGACAGAAAAGTGGGGATTAGGAAAAACTAAGAAAAGCCCCATAAGAGTCATGGAAAATCAAGACAAATTAAGTAAATTTAAGGAAAAATCGAAGAAAAAAGCAATGAAAATCGAAGAACTTCCAAGGAAAAGCGATGAAATACCCATAGAGTAAAGCGAGTCAATCAATCAGCTAAAAACTATCAAAGCGGCCATAAATATGCACAAAATGTAAGCAGCCCAAGAACACAACCAAGAACAACACCACACCAAACAATCAATCAATCAGTCAGTCAGTCAGTCAATCAAACCAAACAATCAACACTGAAACACCAAACAAACCAAAACAAAAAACTGCTGCGAATGCTGTGGGCTGTGAGGCGATTCCTACTCCTGGCTGTTGCACCTTCAACCCATCAAGCCATCAAATCATCCGCTCAATCACTACCCACACCCATCAATCACAACATACACACACTCCCTGTGAGGACTCTCTCTCGCTCTCTCTCACACTGCACGCCTGGTTCGCTCGCTCTGTTTCTGTCTTTTGTAATATCTGCCTGCTGCCTGTCTCTTTTCCACCTCTCTATATCTGTCTCTGTCTCATCCCACTCTGTGTGTGCTCAGTGTGTGCCTGCCTAACCCCCCCATTAGCTGCCTGAACTTTGTGACTAACCCCAAACACTCTTTCGTCCTGGCATTCAGAAAAAATATGAATTAGTCCTGACTCTCAAGAAGCTCACTAATGATTGGAATCTCTTCTCCTGCAGAAATCGAACCACTCAACACTATCGTCATCGCGCCTCGCCCGACTGCAATACCGTGGCCAGCTTCGACAGTTCCACCTCCGGATCCCGCAACGGACTCAACAGGTGAGCACCAATTTCCCTTTCAATAATTATCAATATTAATTTTATTATTCATTTTTTTATAGGTACTACCGCCAGGCCTGGGAGAACCTGCACGAGTCCGCCTCGAAGAACAGCTCGCACAATGCCCTGCGTCGCAAGGAGACCCTCGATCCGCCGAGCATGACCCGTTCCCGCGACAATCTGCGCGACAACATGCAGCGTTCCCGCGAGAATCTGGACAGGTGAGTGTCCAAAACAGGGACTAACATTTTGATTATTAAGTAACAACTCTCCTCGAACAGATGCGGCCGGGACAACTATGGCATGCGCGACGACTCCGAAATGGTGGTCTCCGACGTGTGTCTGAAGGGCGAGAAGAAGCGTCATCATCACCATCACCACAAGAGCAGCTCCCGCAATGGCGACTATCGCGATCAGTCCTCCGGCAGACGCGATCACCACCGACATAGTGGAGGCGGCGGCGGCGGTGGTGGAGGTGGTGGCGGCCACTATTGACCAACCATGGTCATCACCATCAATGTGGAGCGGCAGTAGCCAAAAAAGGAAAAGAAAAGGAAGACAACGACGACGACGACGAGGAGAAGGAGAAGGAGGAGCAGGAGAAGTCAGAGTGGGAAGTCGGATTTGGAATACGAAATCTGAGAGCTGCAGCAAGGAGCGCAACAACGAAACGTTTTTTGTTTAATTTTAGCAACAGTTTTTTTTCGCGCTTTAGTTATGTAAGAATGAGATGAAGCCAGGATCTGGATCTGGATCCACGGTGGGTGATGCGTAGGAGACTTTTCTGTTCATAGCGAAAACATGGAGCAACATGTCCTTTAACTTGCAAGTCAATACTTAGCTATATTCAAGGAGGAGGATTCTGAGCGATATCTGTAGACTAGCAAGCCATGTTAAGGGGAGATTAGGGTTCTCGTTAAAGGTTTCAAAAGAACAAATTCATTTGGTGCCGCATTTCATTTGGTTTGCAATAAGCCAAGGGAAAAGCATCATCCTTTATGAGAGATTTCCTCGAACTATCGCTTCAAGTCCCCCCAGAGTCTCGTGGAATCCCCTCAAAAAGATATGTTTATCGTTAAGCACTCGGCCCGAAACTCGTATAATTTATTCGCAAAGCTTTCGTAAGGTTCTTAGTTAAATTTTCTCTATGAATTAGTTTTATGTAAAGAGAGAGCGTGAACAGATCCAGAACAAAAATAACAAAAAAGGAAGAAAGGCGAGGCGTAGTAATTAGTTGCAAAGCACCGCACACACACACCACACACCTCGAACATCCCCAATCCCTTCCAGCACACACACCTTCCCCCGTCTTCACCCCCCAGCAAGCAAGCAGGATCACAGCTGCAGCCAAATTATGTGCAACTTGGTTTCGTTTGAGGTCTCAAGCCAAATCGACTTGCTCATAGTCGCAAATTAGTTACGTAAAAACCCCTACACACTAGATAGCATCGAACGAAGCCTTCCCCAAGGTGTCTCCATTCAAAAGTCTATTGGCAATCGAGCTTGAAATCGAAACACCCCATTCCATTCCATTTCTATTAGTAACCATCAATTTTATATCCCACTATTATCATTATATTATATGTGTATCGCCCTGTATTTGTATTTCTAGAGCCTTGTAATATGTAGATTTTGTTTTCGAGTGTGTATCGCCAGGGAGCCGCCCGGGCATGCAATATTATTTGAATTTCGTGCATTATTTCCAATGTAAATAATAATAATTTATTTCATAAATAAAAGAATGAATATTTTTACTAAAAACAGGGTGTATAATTTATTGAGTTTCAAATAAAGCAGTTCAACAAAGTGCAATCGAATTAGTTGCCATCCTTAAAATAAATTGTTCCTGCGAGGTATTTGCTAGATAAAATATATTTAAAAAACCCAGAACTCGGCGCCGATTTCACTTTTTAGTAAGACCATTCAAAATATCGATATATATTATCAACCTCGATATATTTAAATAAAGTTATATTCGATATATAAGGTTACAAAAATATTGTAATATTTAATCAATTATCGATATATTGATATTTACATATCCCCCTCTACTCATCACTCCAATCGGTAATTCCCAATCGGGAAAAGAAAGGTGGGCATGAATTGCCAACCGGTAATTGAGTGAGCATTGACGATACTCCTGACGATACTGATGCTGAAAACATCGATGCATCGATCATCGATATCAATAAAAACATCGAAACCTCGGAAACATCGGTAAGTGTTGATGTTTCTAGCACCACTACTTCCGCCTCTCCTTCTTTTTTCCACCGTTCGCCTTTCAAGATGGTCCGTAAAATTTGCTCGTTCGCCCAAAATAAAATCGCCCGAATTCCCGGCCATCGGTGACAATTTCGTGATTAAAATGTACCAATTTTAAGCTGCTTGCGATGAGGACTACAAATTAAATGGAATTTTACGAGTGGCCAGGCCGCCAGCGGCGGGAATTCGAGTGTTTATATTTTGTTGGCAGCGGCCTTAATGGAAAGTGATAATAATTTTGTTGTTTTGTTGCATGTCCCCCCCTACAGACGAAGGGTACATCCAGCTTTGGTAAACGCCACAATAAGACGCACACCCTGTGCCGTCGCTGTGGCCGCAGCTCCTACCACATCCAGAAGTCGACGTGCGCCCAGTGCGGCTACCCCGCCGCCAAGTTGCGTTCCTGTGAGTATATCTTGCTGCATGCATATTGTGTCTGTGTGCTAATTATTGTTTTTCGCTTAACAGACAACTGGTCGGTGAAGGCCAAGAGGAGGAAGACCACCGGCACCGGTCGCATGCGCCACCTGAAGGTTGTGCGCCGTCGCTTCCGCAACGGATTCCGCGAGGGAACCCAGGCCGAGCCCAAGAAGGCCGCCCAGGCCGGCAAATAGGCAGGGATGCTCCTCCTTCGTCACACACAACATAAATAGCTGATAAATCTTCATAAATGGCCGCCGGCAGAGCCGAAAAGCCCCAACAACAACTGTCGCCGCCGGCGAGCTAATAAAAAATCGAGGATAATAAATGTTCGTTTTTTTTTTAACAAAGTGAATATATGGTGCCTATTTTTTTTATGTTTGTGCAAAAGAAAAGTGAACGAAATGTGAAGAAAACGCCACGAAAAGCAGGCGTTTAGCCGCCAAAATATAAAATTTGTGCCCCTAACCTCGAGGAAGCAGCCATGTTTCCAGTGCTTATTCCGCGGTAATGGAAATCGAGCATTGCAGTTGTTTTTTTTTTTTGTTAAAACGAAAACCTCGTGGAAGTGGCTTTGGAAACATGACTAGGCCTCGCCGCATTTACCAGCAAGAAGTTGTCACTGATCATTTAACTGCCTGTTTTCTGTTTAATGCAGAAGAAAATCCAAATGTTTACGCATCTTTTCGTATGCTCATGAATATAAATTTCCTATGTTTAAAGTTTTTAATGTGATTTTACTGTTTTAAATGTTTCCCTTTGGAAAGTTGATCTGCGTAAAAATTAAATTCAATTTAGATTCTTTTTGCAACTTTAATGATCCTATTTTAATTATTCACTCATTTAAAAAGCCTGCAAGCACATTTAAACCCAACTTATTTGAATAGTTATTAACTTGGTTAAATGGTCTTTGAGCGCATTGAGCTGGTGAATTCGGTTTTATAGGTTTATATATTTGGTGTGGCACAACCTCTTATGCTGTTGATTTGTTACCCGTAGAATACGGACAAGAAGGAAGTATGCTTCCCAAATAGAAAGAGAGGGAGAGAAAATAGAGATCCAGGAGAAGAACAGGCACCAGGCAATGGCGGCATGTGTGGAATTTATGTCACCAATCGGAGCTGGCCCTAGGAGTGAGGCCAGTACACAAACGGTGGCCACCAGCCAGCCCAGCCTCAGCTGCAGGCTACTCAGCCCGGCATTTTGATACTTTCGCAGGACATAGCCCAGCAGCAGCTGGAAAATAATTTGAATTCAAATTTGGCGGTTTATATTGCAGTAGCATAATATATATATTAACGTTTTTTTTTTTTAATTTTAATTTTTTGATGAATTGGTCAAGTCAATATAAACCACCAAATTTGTTTGGGAATACATGCAATATAATGCTACCTTCAATATCTACAAAGAATTTATCTTGGTTTCCTATTAAAAGCTTTAAGAAATATTAAGTCATACGTAAGCTTAATTTGTAAAATTTTCAAATTGAAACGTCCAGTAAAGCAGAGCTTAATACATTACTTGACATTACCTTTCACACTACTTTGAACTGCTTCATCGGCATCTCAATATATACACACTGCTTTATTTGTATCTCAATATGTACATACTGCTTTATCGGCATCTCAATATGTACACCCTGCTTTATCGGCATCTCAATGTGTGCAACTCATACGTGTGTTTCGACGTCGTTCTCTTAGTAATCTCAGTGGCTCAGTGGGTAAGCAGTCGGACTGTTAATCGTCTGAGACTGTGTGGATCCGGGTTCGAATCCCACTTGAGATTTTCTCAGTAGGGGGCTTTTATCAAATTATTCTTCAGAATTTGGTGTAGGTAGGCTGAGCTATATAGGAAATGGTGGGGGGAGGGAATAATAACAGAACTCTGTTGTTGGCTTAGTCGATAACAGAACTGTGTTAATTCAATAACAGAGTCCATCTGTAATTTGGATGTTAAATTGCAGATTTATCTGTAATTTGGATGTTAAATTTCTGGAGCTGGTTTTTTAAAATTTTTTTTTAGCGCATGGACGCTTGGGCGGTGGCTTGGAGCAGCGAGAGCATGGCCTGAAAAAGGACGACGACAAGGAGAACAATAATTCCAGCTTAATAACAATAACAAATACAAAAAATAAGAATAATCTACTTCATTTAGACATAAATTTTAGCCATTCCACGATTTATGTACCAGGCGCGCAGAACCAGCAGCAAGCAGCTGATCTGCAACGAATTATTGTTTTAAAATGTACATATATTTAAAGATCCTAAAATACACATATTCTAGGTCTTTTTTTGGTAGAACATGAAGGCAAATATGAGAATACAGTCGTAATTGGGCGCATGGACGCATGGGCGGATGGACGGATGGGCGGATGGACGCATGGGCGCATGGGAAAGATATGCAATGGGGGGAAGGCAATCTTCATTATTTCTCGTATGCTATGAGCTAAGCCCAAGTCTTGGTTGCTATATATTATATAAAACCTAGAGGAGAGAGAAGTCAACCGTGTTTCTGCGGATGGTTGATTTCCTTTTGTTGTCTATTTGCTAGTTTTTGGTTTCATTATTCGCCCTGTTCCGGTTCTCCTTGTCGTCGTCCTCGCTGCTCTAAGCCACACCGCTCTCCGAGCTCCGCTGTGCTCTGCTGCTGATGTGGTGCTTGCTCCGCCGTCGTTGCTGCTGCTGCCACCACCACCGCCACCGCCTCGTCCTCCCGTCTATGCCTATGATAACGATGATGATGTCGTGTAGCTTCTTCCTTGCTCTGAATACTCGTCGTGTCTAGCTTCAGATCGATCTCCACATTTCAGATTGATCTCCACATCGGAGTCCATTTCAGTCTCGGAGAAGCACAGGGAGTTGCCGGCACGCGGCACCTGTATGCGCCGACGATCCTGCAAAAGAAACACAAATAACACAGACAATAACTGTGCATATTCCAGCCTTAATTTAGATCACACCCACCGTATTCAACGTTGTCGGCTCCGAGATGTAGCCATCACTGTCTTCGTCCTAGCTAAAGATCTCCGCACCGGTATTAACGGCAGTCGGCAAACGATCTGCCAGATCGATGAAGGTGTACTGGTTGAGGGAGGCGTGGTTGCCGCGCTTGGGCGACTCCTTGTTGAACCACTGATTGAACCGCCCCAGCCGCCCCGTCTCGGCCATGTACTCAAAGTGGTTCTTACCAAACCCATAGCCCACGTCCCGGATCTCGTCGAAGCTGCCAAAGGCCAGGGTAAAATAAAATTCAAAAAAATAGCTCCAGAAATTTAACATCCAAATTACAGATAAATCTGTTATTGAATTAACACAGTTCTGTTATCGACTAAACCAACAACAGGTTATGTTATTATTCCCCCTCCCCTCACCATTTCCTTATATAGCTCAACCCTACCTACACAAATTTCTGAAGAATAATTTGATAAAAAGCCCCTACTGAGAAAATCTCAAGTGGGATTCGAACCCGGGTCTAACCGGCGGCCTCAGACATTTAACAGTCCGACCGCTTACCCACTAAGCCACTGAGTTCATTGGCAGATCGACGTCGAAATACACATATGAGTTGCACACATTGAGATGCCGATAAAGCAGGGTGTACATATTGAGATGTCGATAAAGCAGTATTTAAAGTAGTGTGTAAAGTAATGTCAAGTAATATGTCAAGTAATGTATTAAGCTCTGCTTTACTGGACGTTTCAATTTGTGATATGTGATAAAACAAGTTTATAATGCATGTAAAACTGAACAGGATCTAATCCGAATAATGTGCTTATATTTCTTCGGAGTTTTTTATTTATTTATTTTACAGCATTAATTAAATTAACATAAAAAAAACGTTCATTTGACCTTTCTAAGAGTAAGGTAAGTTTAACCTAAGAAACATGGGGCCTCATGGGTCTTTGAACTCTCAGAGTGCCTCTCGGTTTTAAGCAAGCAAGGTAATATCGCACATCAAGCAGTGATTTATTGGTTTTATGACTACGAAAGGGTTATCTTTCTCATTCGTCGCTCGAGTTCTGACTAACAGTATAAGTTACAATGTATAAAGCGTTCGACTATAGCTAGGGGCGGAATAATGGGGAGAGTCAGGGATGGGGCTTAGAGGTTTATCGCCAGGGTAACTTAACATATTGCCACTAAATGCTAAGAAGACATTTACATGCTTAAAGGTAAGAAAGTGTGCGGCTGCCTGTCGCAAACTAATCGGAGTGCGGATGCTGATTTGGATTCGGTTTCGCATGGAGGGCAATGCTAGTGGCCTTCGTCGCCTCCTCTGACTCCGTGCTGGTCGTCAGAGCTGGCTTCGCCACCTTGGCGGCAGCGGGGGCGGGCCGCTTGATTAGCAGCTTCTTCAGGTTCTGGAAGGGTGCATCGAAGAGCACCGTAAGGGCCACGGAGGCCAGGAAGATCGATATGAACTCGTTGGTGTCGAGCTGTAAAGAATGGGTTCGTGAATAAAAATGGGTTTGCTGGTTAAACCATAGCCACACAAGTAAAATAAGATGCGCATCATGACAGCCAGAGCGAGCTCTCTCATGTTACACATCTAATTTCCTCGCTCTACTCACAATTATCGAAACAAAGTTGTAGTAATGATGAATGTGACGCCTTCGGCCGACATTGAAGAAAAAGACGGGGAACTGCGTCAGGTAAATGGCGTACGAGAGCTTTGTGGACACCTGGAAACCGCGCCAGGCAAACAGCTTCGTGAGTTTATCTGAAAATTGTACATATTTCTGATTAAATACCATTTTATCTTATCCCGACTCTAGGGTAACTCACTCGTGTAACCATTATGGGACACAAAAACGATCCAGGAGAAGAACAGACACCAGGCAATGGGCGCAAAGGCCGCGTAGATGGCGGCATGTGTGGAATTATACACGTAGTTGATGTCACCCATTGGAGCCGGTCCTAGGAGTGAGGCCAGTACACAAACGGTGGCCACCAGCCAGCCCAGCCTCAGCTGCAGGCTACTCAGCCTGGCATTTTGATACTTCCGCAGCACATAGCCCAGCAGGATGCCCATGATGTACACCGTGGAGCGATGGGGTGGGAACGAGTACATATAGTCGGCAGTGCGGAACAGGCGCTGGATGCTAGAAGGGATTTGAGAGTCAGAAGGGATCCAATAAGTCGTTATAAAAGCCACTCACTTGGTGCCAAAGTATATATAATTCGAAAGCTGATTTACAATCGTCGTGTAGTATCTTGCCGCCGTGCCAACCGTGCAGAGGAGCAGCAGGGCCATGAGTCCCCGCCGTGGCCACCGCCAGAGTCCGAGAATCAGGAGAGGAGCCACCGCAAAGAGCTCCGTGTCAATGCCAAGGTGGTGCGTGTGCGTCAAACACATCTCGCTGAAGCCAAAGTAATTGTGGATGAAGAGCAGGTTGCGCCACCAGTTCTTCTTGCAAATATCGGCATGATGGCCCACCACCAGGTTCCACTGGGGACCACTGCCCCACAGGGGCAGGACATAGGTGCAGAAGAGGATCAAGGCGGCCAGGGGAGGGACAATCCTACAGAGAATTTAAGAGAATCAATTAAAAGTCACTCTAATATGCAAAAGAATGAGAAACATTACCTCATGAGGCGGCTGATGTACTCGTTCTTCAACCGAATGGGCTGCTGCTTCATCAGGCGACCGAAGAGCGAGTAGGCGGTGAGCATTCCGCTAAAAAGCAGGAAGGGATCCGTGTACAGGGAGGCAGCCCTACCAATCACCGTCCAGGGCTGGCCAAGGCTCTCGGACATGGCCGTGCGGTTGTTGTAGGGATTAAAGAACATGGCCATCGATTTGTGCGAGAAGATCAGCATGATGGCGTTGAGGAAGCGGATGCCATGGACAGCCTCGATATCCCCGGGAGCGCTGCTCGTGCTGAACAGCCAGCGTAGGTTCTTGTCCAGCGAGAAGGCCGTGAACCAGGCATCTGTTGGCGAATAATATAAATACAAAATATATTAAATAATTATATTTTATCTGAATTTCCCCCGACAAACACTCACTCTGCTTGGGTTGCGACTTGGTAGAGCGATCGTAGATGGTTGACAATACGGCCACGGAGAGTATCAGGACAAAGAAGCGCACCGCCCAGGTGGTGTTCCTGTCCCAGGGCCGCTGGTCCCGAACCTGGCACATTTGCGGCTCTACGCGGACATTGAAGCTAATGCCAGTGGAGGCCGTCTGATTGGATAGATACTCCGCCACACTGTACTCCACATCCAGGGCAGAGCAGCCCGAGGGCACGCACAGGCCCCAGTTGATTAGCGAGTAGCGGGGCACTCGGTGGCCGGGCTGAAAATGGGAATAAAAGATTGAAGCCGGTTAGAGATAATTCTTCACAATGTCGCAGGAGGCGGAGGAGCAGACGCAGTCCGTCCTTAATGGAGGTGAATCACCACGGATGTTGTTGACCCCTGTCGATGCCGTTATATCGAGACAAAGATTAGTAAATCGGGAATTAAGGGAATTAGTAATTCAATTAAGCCAGGTCGCACGATCTCACACCAAGTGAGTTTGTTGTCTAATTTACATTATAACAAAATTAATAAAAAGCATCGCTTTATCCTAAAAAAAAAATAAATAAAAAAACAAAATATAAACAAAGAAACATGATGGAGAACTTGTTTTTAATGCAAATGTTGAATTAATGATTTAATTTATGGAGCAAAGGCTTGAGAAACCATTAATAAAATGATAATAGAAGGAATAATCAAGGGAAATTAATATAAAATATTTAAAATTTTATTTTAATAAATGGAATAATCATTGGAAATTATAAATGAAATTTAAAAATAGAACAAGCCCTCTTTCCCCTCGCCTACAAGCTGTATTCAAAGGCAGCAAGTGACGTATTTCATGTGGCAGCCACTAGATGGCTTTTGTGTTCTAACAACGCATTTAAAAAAAATGTTTTACCGCAGTGAAGGAGTCATTATCAACCCTCGATCATCTATTTAATTGTTCCTTTATAATATATTAATTATTTCCATAAAATTTATTTCCCCTTATTATTTCTTTTTATTTATTTACTTTACTCAGATATTTTTCATACTTTAAAACCGGAACCGGCTCAGTTTTTGATTCTTTTATATTTTCCCCATAAATTTATAAATGCCAGCCAGCTCAGATATGCACGTATGAGTGATATAAATCACTAATAACGTCTCGATTCTCTTCAAAAGGAGGAGGAGATCTATAGAGAATCGGGGCGAGAAACCCGTCCGTATCTTGGGTTCAGTGGCCGGAGCTCCGCTCGCAACTCACTCGGAGCTTCGATTTGCATTTTATGGCCATCTATCGCGTTCGATTGCTTTGCGGCGCTTTTCGTCTTGGCTCAAGTTCAATGTCGAAGTCAAGCGATTTAGCGGCCCAATGTTAATCAATCTATTTGGCCGACATTTAACTTTCACATAAACAAAAGCGAATAATATGCCAGAGCCTGAGTTATATTCGTGAAAAATATTAAATTCAACTGAAAAGTTCAACGGGTTCTAATAATTTTTTGATTAATTGTTAAATTTCAACTGCAAATTCAATTGAAAAGCAAAAATAAATAAATCAATATCTAATCGGTATAGCGAAAAATTAATATTTATATACAAAAGTATATTAAAAAAATTGTTTGCCAGTTTTTCCCAATTTCTGTTGAGCCTAAAAAGCCTTCTCGAAAACCTTAAAGACCCCATAAAACCTATTCAAAAAACCATTAACTTGAAAGCCTTTATGTGAAATTAAATGATTCATTCATATATGTAGAGATATATCCATAATAATCTCCAAATCTTGGTCACGTGCCCCCCTTAACAGGCACTCTCAGCTGGAGAAGAGGGGACCAGGGGATCCCAGGGACATAGATATATCATACTCACGTCATTGAACTCGCTCTTGAAGGGTCCATGGGATTGGATGAGCTTGAAGAAGCTCTGCAGACGCTTCGACTTGTGGGGCAGAACTGGCTGGGCATAGGCCAGGCAGTATTGGCCGCGGATTATTGATTCATCCTGATCCTGATCGTTGGGCTCTTCCTGATTCCGCTTCATCCGCTGCTGGATGCCCAGGCACTGATCAAAGTCGCCGGGCTGATTGATGTTGCCATTCAAAATGCCGGAGTTTAGCTTGCCACTGGCATCGTGCACTGAAAATAAAAAAGGGGAATAGAAATAATAAATAAATCAATTGATTATTATTATTTATAGGAAATATAATGCCATTTACAAGCTCTTTTCTTTTAAATTAAACTCTACATATATTAGTTTTCTATTCAATTAAATTAAGGTCGCTTCTCGTTTATACCTGTTCTCTTTCCATTTTATTTGCTTTAATAATAATAATAAAAAAACCTTGTTCTTTTCATCAAATTAATGGCAATAAAGTTGGGTTAAAATTAGCATGATATGACTTTCTTGAGAGCTTCGATTGCAAGAAGACAAGTTAGGGCGGAGCTATAAGAAGAGCTAAGTTTCTATCACCTTAGTTGCCCTTCTTTAGGCGTGGCTTTAAATGTGAATTTTTAAAAACTAACCATCTTTAAAAATTGCAATAAGTCTTTTTATATTTGTATGTTTTGACCTCTGTAATTCTCATGTTATTCATTCGAAATTGACGAAATTCTTGGAATAGCCAAGAATTGTGATCCATTCACGCTTTTCGCCTCTGGTGTGCGGGGTGACGGGGTGGTGACCTTGACTGTGATCGCAACTCGTTTTGTGTCTCGTTCTGATTCTGAGCCGCAGTCAACGTTGCGGTCTTTTGTGTCAAGTTCGCGTTCGCGTGGAATCACTGCCTTTTGCAATCGCTATTTTCGCTCGATGTTTGCAATTTTGCTGCTCTTGGCAAGAAAAAAATCACTAGATGCAATTGGCAATGCCACAACCATGTGTGTGTGTGTGTGAATGTGGGTAAAGTTCGACGGTTGGCCTTCACTTTGGCGCACACACAGCTGCAGTGTGTACAGTGTCGGACAAAATAACAAGTGTTTTTGACGTTTTCTTTTTCCTACTTCTCAAAAATATGATGATGTAAAGATTGAATTCAATTTTTAAAGAGTTGCATTTTTTTTTAATATTTTTTTTGTACATATTAAAGAAGAAACCCCTATTTTAATTATTTCTTTAGAGAATATCTGGCAACTAGAATTGGAATCATGTTCCTTGAATATATACTACTATTATTCTGAGCACAACTGTTACGATTTTGAGGCACAGATGACTTTGGGGTCTTTCGATTTATGTCGACTCGTCTGGCGGTCACACTACTCGCCGGCAGAGGCCAGTTGGCAATGACTCGAATTCGAGCTGAACGTCCCCCGACTGGTTCTAGGTAGCCAAGCATCCAAGCTTCCAAGCATCCACAAGTGGCCAATGAGCCAACTATCCAGCCAATCCAAGACCAGAACTAGAACCAGCGATGATGCCGTTGTCGCCTGCTGCTACTTTGCTCTTTTGGCCAATTTGTTTTCTGTCACGGTTTGCGGCCTTCAAGACACCCTCCCAGTGGGGGGGTTTATATTTTGTTTTGTTTTGTTTTGCTTACTCACTTCGCAACGCCCACAAATCAAAGTTGTCCAAGGCGTCCAGGTATTGGCGCATCTGCCGGCGACACAGCGACGAGGCATCCGGATTTTTGGAGGGATCGAAGGGCTGGTTGATGGCCAGAAAGCGTCTGCCGATGTTGTACAGATAAACTGAAATTTAAATAAAATATATAATGACTTTATAGTTAAACTTTTAATTTTTAATTAAAATTATATGAACAAAATACCAAAACTGCACCTGGGTTTCATTTTCAATTGGCATTTAACTAAATTATAGAGCTGAACGCTTAACCCCCTCATTTAACACCCTATCATATATGTAGGTAGCGCCAACTTGGCCAATAGTTTATTAGCCATAATTGTGGCCATATTTCCATCGAAAACTGCACTTTTCAAAATTGCATCATATCAGAAAATCAAAGCTAAACTGATAAAAAGGAAGTCGCTTTATCATTTAATCATTTAAATGGCCCGAAACTATACAGGCATTTGTGGCCAATAGCTTATAGCCGGGTGATTCAGTTGCAAGCCAAACAAAGCTTCGAGTCGTAGACCAAACTCGAGGTATTTACAGGCAAACGCTAACCCGTGATCAGCAAATATTAATAGAGAGATCGGTAGAGCTCAATGAAGTGTATCGAATATCAAAATCATAATTGCCAAGTCACCATATACCGTATATATATGTATATATATATGTGGAGCACGAAAATTACATTAAATTAAAGCTGTTGGTTATTAGCAGCAATTAGTTTGTATAGTGCCTGAATATATATATTTATGATTCCAGGATATGCATATCGAATTCAATTTTGGAATTTTATGGTATAAATAATTCCATAAGCTAACCCCAATTTAATATTGATAATAATGTTCTGTGGAAAATTAATAATTTGGAAATACTTAACAATGATCTATTATATTTTAAAGATTTTGCTTATGGGGTGGTAATAATAATAATAATTAATAAGTTTCAAGCTGCTTTAATTTTAAAAGCCACAAATAACTAACGAAAATTAGCTTTTAAGACAAAAAAACCTTACTCATTATTTTTGTATTCATTTTTTAAGCCCTCTCAAATCTCCACTTTTTATATATACGATAAGCCATATACAAATATATAGTAAGTGCTCTCCTAAATTGGCCAAGGTCAGGCCCCAATGGGCACGTGGCTCTCCACACTGCAAACAGGAAGTCAGCGAGGCTTCTGCTTTCTGCTTTCGGTGGGGGATAATGAGGCGCCATCCCGACCAAGATGGCGATGGCAGAGGTCCAGTTTCAGGTTCGAAAATGCCTCAACCAAGTCCCCACATGGAGTGGCCACATCATCAGCATGCCGGGGGCGGTGCTTTGGTTCTTATTAACATTTTCATTGTGTGGCGACTTGCCGGGGGGCTTTATGCTTCTGTCCCTCATTTGGAATTCCGATCTCGTCCAGCCGTCGAACATCGATCCATCAGATCGAGTCTGAGCCGCCTGCATCCGTCTTTCTTCTGGGGGGAGGAGGAAGAGGAGGAGGCGGTGGAAAAAAAGTGCTAAAATGCGTCAGAGTGCGACGAGATTTGACTGCGGAATGCGACAAACCTGTCGTCATATTCTATATATATATATATATATATATATATATAGTAGATCTATACGTGTGCCCACTAAATTTGGAAAAGCATCGAGAACTGAGAACTGAGAATGGAGAATTGGAAATTGGGAATTCTACGGCTCCCCAATCAATTGTCAGTCGCGGCATGAAGATGTGCCGCCAGCCAACAATGGCAGCCGTGCGAAACGAAGCCACCAGCCGCCAGCCGCCAGCCGAGTGCCTCGCTCATTAGCATCGCAAATTATGAAGATCTTGGAACATTGATAGAATGACACAAGTTCCAGAGTTCCAGAATACATTTTGTAACTGTCTAAATTCCTTGAGTTACTGCCCATTGTTCTGGCTTAAATTTAAGGGAATCTGTGGCTAAATAAAAGTCGAAAACTAAATACCAAAAGCAAGATTTTAACTGATAAATCATAAACTGAACTAGGCAGAGATGCTGTTCAAGTGGATGTCCATAGCTTTTAGACTTGCTAAATTCTTGAAATTACCCCAAAAAAACTGAAGAAGAAAAACTATAAAGAAGGACTATAAAACACTATCCACTTATTATGCAATCTCTTTAGTAAACCATAAAAAGAAGCGAAAAAGAAGCAGGAAACAAAGACCATTAAAAAAGTTCAGGGAATGGAAAATTGATAGCCTTAAAAAAGAGTGAGGAAAATACAAAAAGACTTTATATGAAATCCAACAGAAGATGAAGTAAATTAAATAAAACTATAAACGTAGCCAAGAAGAAACCACTTAGCCTCCTGTGACACCATGAAATGGAAAGCTAAAGCCAAGTGATTTTATGCTCCCCATTATCCCCATCCATCAATCGCAGATAATATTTAATTTACAGAAATCGCACAGAAGTTTGAATAAATTTAAAAATAAATAAAATTATGAATTAGGCTTAAGGAAAATGTGAAAATATAATTTATATATCTTGTTATAAAATACTTTCCAATGAGAAAATTGTGTCGTGTGAGATATTCTAAAAAATGCAAAAATTAAATAAAAACAAAACCAATCAATTTTCTATAAACTATTACAATTCTAAAATGTTTATAACTTTAATTTTCACATATTTTATCACATTTTTTTAGGCCAAATTGATTTGTGATTGAAGCCCCAAAATTGTAATGATTTCAATATTCAAGTTTTATACCTAAAACAAAAACCAGAGAATGCTGAGCTTGCAATTTATGCAAAAAACAAGAATCGCACTCCGGAGCCCGGAGTCCGGACCAGGCCAGGCCAGCTGGCAGTGGTAGTTGGCGGCTTAATTAGCCGTGTGGTTTCGTGCTCGTATTTGTACTTGTCTCTGACCCACTTGGGCAACCTGCCAACTGAGCACAGAAAGAAACTGAAAGCCAAACTGCTGCTGCTGCTGCGACTGTTGGCCAATTCCTGGCCCGAAAATTCGCGCAATCCTTGTTGGCGGCGCCAAACGTTGGCTTTGGATTGGCCAAGAGCGTTCTAGTTATCGAATCGGGTTTTCGGTTCGAGAATAGCTTCAACGGTGAGTGGGGGCCATGACTCAAAGCTTGTGGGCCTGATTCCGATTTAGATATCGATTATGAATCGCAATGATGAGACCGCACAAAATGCACACAATCTTGTTTGCAAAAAAATGATTTCATTTTGCCAATTAGAGGCATGGGGATCATCTTTCTCATCATGTGCGTATATCATATATATATCTTTCTCTTTGTGTGTTTATATTTATTTAGACTCCCAAACACAATCCGTTCAGCACTTGTCACTTTTTGTTCTCGCAAACATTTGGCCAGCTACTGCAACGCGATCGCGATCGACTTCGGCCACCTCTCAGCTATAAGTTTGTTTGCATAGCTTACACGGTGAGAAAATACTTTGAAAATTATCAAAGAAAGAGAAGTTTGTATTTTAAATGAAATTTCGAGGAAACCTTTTCGAAAAATTATAAATAATACAATCTTATAAAGATTATTACTAAATGCTAATGAAATTAAGAAATTATTGCTTATTTTCCTTGTCCCACTCTGCGCATACGTAATTTTTCCCTCTGCCTCGCCAAGCCGACTTTAAAGCCAATATTTAGCCAGCCAATTGACAACTTGGCTTAGCTGCTCAGCGGCAAGAGGTTAAAGCTTGTTATTCGCCGCCAATTTGCCACCGTTATGCGAGTTCTTGTTATCTCAATGGGGCTAGATATCTCGGGTTCCATTCCATTGGCGGTAACCTCAGCTTGTTGCCATGCATTAACCATTAGCTTATGGGTATGATGACTCTATTTCTTATGCCTCATTTCTGGCAATTGGCAATTGGCTTCGAGTGGAGTGGAGGCATGCATGTGGCCTGGTCAAGTGCTTGACTGAGGAGGATGAAGCCACTTCACAAAGCTGGCGAAGATCAATTACCACTAACAAACGAGTCACAAAGTGGGCAACAACAGAAACAAAAAACCCAAAAGCCAAACACGTTAAGCGAAAAAAACCAAAGCACTTAAAGTCCGGTATGGGCTGGGCCTGGCCAGGAACGAATGGGAGGTACATCTTCATTGGGCTTTACGTACTTAGACATATGTAAATATATATATCTATTTTTTTTGAGTACTCTTGTAAAAGTGTGTTGGCGCAGCGTTGCGAATTTTATGAGCTGCAAAAATTAGCCATGAAATCTGTGATATTTAACGCCGAGCAACTTCAAGCTAAGCCAAATTGCTATAGTAAACTTTGAAACTCTTTGATAAATGGTCATTTTATAATTTATCAAGTACTTTAAATATTATCTGCATAAGAAAATCTTCTTAAATAAAAGCCAAGAGTTCAAAAGAGTTACAAAAAAAAAACCTGCAATATAAATGAACTAAATGCGATGCGCTTACGTGAAGAGCCAAAAAAGAAAAAAAAACAAAAATTGGTAATTAAATCAACAAAAAATTGTCTCGTTTACGTGAGACTTCGCACTTTGCCTTGACTGAGTCTGGACATATAGTACCAAATATATATATGCATATGTCTGGGGGTTTTCCCCTCGAATCATCCTCATCGTCCTAACTTGTACTGCAAATATTGGCACCGGAAAAAGAGAATAAAAAGTGGCAACAAGGCCAAACCTTTTAACAAGAATATAAGTGCGCAGCCAAAAGGCGAGACAGGGGATTAGATAAGCAGATACAATAGATATATACAGATATTCAGATACATTCACACCTAAAGAGAGATGCCTCAGCTACAGGGATGGGCAGCCGGAAGTGGCCCAGAGATGCGTCAGTTCTTTGGCCAAAAGGGGGCAGCCAGGCAACTTGACCTGGCCAAAAATGTGTACAAAGCAAACAACAAAAAAATCAAATATGCCATCCAGCAATTGATTTCATTTGACGCACGCGTCTCTTATGCAACAATCCGCTTTTTAAAGCCAAGTGTCCGAGTGTCGTTAACATTAACCGCCGTACATTACGAGTATATATTACAGAGTACAAGTACAATTGCAGAAATCGGTTTTGGCCGAAATGCCCAAGGCCTCGATGTGGGCGGCGGCGTGAGAAAGTGCCCAACACACACGATCGATCGGTAAGCGATATGCAGAGGAAAAAATTATTACAATAATTATTTCAATATCAAAACGGGGCCAACAAAAAGTCTAAACTATGTACATAAATATATAAAAAAAATATAAATAGAAAATAATATAAATATACACGACAGGGTTTATATAAAATCAGCAGGAAAACGCTAAATCAAAACAAACATTTTATACATTTTTTTACAAACGAAAAAACGTTTAACTTTGAATAACTTTTTGTTATAAATAATAATATTTTGGTATTTATTTATATGTAATATAATTTTATCATTAAAAACGTAATAAATAATACATTTTATAATTATTTTTAAATTCAAATTAGGAAACTTTCCTGGCACTCAAAATAAATATTTCCAACTTAAATCTTTTCTTTTAAATTGATGTAAACTTAACCAAAAATAAAATTTTATAAAAATAACCAACCAAATATAAACAGAATAAATTATAACTAAACCATACAAATATTTGCAATTTTCTAATAAATAATTAGAAAAAACGGTAATCAATTTTCTTAAAGAAAAAATTCAGACACGCCCCTTACACACATTATGACTTAATTTCCAAATTTTTGTGAAATGAATATTAGATTAGTAGATTATTAAATAAGAAAATAAACCGATTATATTTATAATAAATTTAAAAATGTTCATAAATTTTATTAAAACATCCTTTTTTTGAATGTAGAAAAATATATCAAATAAATTAAACGAATAAAAATTAAGAAACCAAAATGGCAACGAATAATGAGGAATACATGTATAAAAACTGTTTAAATTGATCATAGTCCCTGTTTTATTTCCTCGAACTAATAATTCTATAACAAATTCTTTAAATATCCCCCTCCTAAGGCCCCCCCCAACTCACCCTTTTCATCCTCCTCCACCTGATCGTCTTCGGCGACGTGGGCGGCCTCCAGCCGATGAAGCTGGTGGAGCGTAAAGTTTCCGGGCGCCGCATGCAGCTCACTGAGATTGGCCGTCTGATACTCCAGGATCGTGGTAGTGGCCTCGTCGGCAAAGAGCTTCAGACTGTAGTTCACCTTGTCCTCGAAAATCGAAGCTATCTTGCTCTCCAGCTTGTCTCCGGCCACATCGCCGGGTTCGGATCCCTGACTGGATCGACTGAGTAGATTATCGCCCAAGTTGCAATTATCCTTCAGGGTGCAGGTGTCCGGCACAGGGACACCACCACCACCACCACCAGCACCACCATCGAGGGCCAAGGAGCTGGCCACAGCGAGGAGGAGGAGGTGGAGGAGGAGGAACTTGACGCTGGCCATGGCCACAGTTCAAAGGGAAATTTTCAATCAGTTCCTTGCGCTAATATCCTGGCACATAATCACAGACAGAACACGGCAACAAAAAAAAAATTAAGCCGACGAAGGAATAAAAAAAATTATGCAAATATATATAGCCGATATATATTGTTCTTTTTTTTGTGTTAATATTCCCGAAAAATCGGTTGGACTTTAATGGGCGGCGAGGCGGTTTAGATCTAGCGACCGCCAAGACGAAGCATTCGACGACAACTGATTGTCCAAATGCCGCCGAGCATGCGAAGACCGCTCAGCCCAGCTCAGCTCAGCGGTGGGTTGGCGGTGGCTCGGCAGCTTGGGATCGGGGTTCGGCGATCGACGATCTGCGAGCGAATTTCAAAACCAAATCCAAGCCGAAATATTTTTTGTTTTTAAGCTGGAAAGCCGCTCGATCTACGATCATAGAGAGCTGGCTCTGACTTTTAGAACAGAGATTGTTGCATGGCCAAAATGCCAGGTGATTCGGCGGCTGCTTCACCTGCTGCTGCTAATTTGCTCAGGCCCGAGAGCGAGATGAGAATGAGTTTTATTCCCAATATATGCATATAGCTCCCACGGTTATCTGATAATTGTTGCTGCCATGAAAAACCCTATATCCAGATGGTAATCATGCTTGAAGCCCAAGATAATTGAGCGGTGACAAATCGGATTCTCTTCATGTTTTATCTTAATTCCATATCTTGATGACAGCAATTTAACAATTTGAGTTTTAGCGTTAATAACAATTAATTAGTTAAATAATAAAATATTCAACTAAACTTTATGATAAGCGCTTGAGATTATATTTGAAAAATTTGTATGCAGCCTAAGAGGGAAATAACACAAAAACTAAACAAATTTCTAATACATTTTTTACAAATAACATGAGTAAAGTTTCTACTAATAAATAAAATAAATTGAAAATGTAAAGATCTAACCAAAACTATATAATTAATATCCCGAGTTTTGTTTAAAATAGCATCAAAGATATTAAAGCTCCCTAAGAAGGCCAATAAATTGATTTATAAATTATTTAGGGATTTCCTTTAAGCTTCGAAATATTCTAAAAATATTTATTTGAGAAATGTAATTCAAATACCAAAGATACTTCCCAATTATTAAGAAATAACCATTTTTAAACCAGAATGCAAGCCAAATACAAAGTTATTCCCCAATAAAAATCAATATTTAAGCCCACAAGCAATCAGAAACCTTTAAAAAAATGAGCAAATAAAAAATAATCAAGGAAAAATAAATAATAAATAAATGAACACAAAGAATTCAATTCCCCGACGACTGTAATCGCATTTTGGTGACATTTAAGGCAATTAATTTGTATGAAAGAACAGGATTCTTATATTATTAAATTAGAATATTAAATATTTGTTGCGTTACACAAGAAACGGAGGCCCGATTTCGCAAATTGGCATGACACGACAGAATCGAAAGCGACGACGATGGCCATAAAAAGTGAGAGAGAGATGCGAGGAGCCGGGTGAAAGATGCCCCCGATTTTAGGCGGACAAAAGGGTGAATGACATCATTATAAATCATCATAAACAAATCGAGCAGCAGATTGGGAATTCGGCCCTGAGGATGCCAGGAGGGGAATCTCTAGCGAACGTGTCGCAACAATTTCTTGCTGATCAATCGCATTAGAGGCCAGGCAAAAAACTAAAAAGTGAGTTTGGAAACATAATTACAGCCGATCTGGCGACGATGTTGGCCAATAACTCGTTTCGATGACAACAGAAGATAGAAGGCGGCGAAGAAAACGAGTTCCATGGATAAGACCATGACGCGTGAAAGAATCGCTGGGGATGAGTGTCCATCAGGCTTCGGTCGAGATGATGATCCCAAGCCAGCCAGCCAACCCAATGGATCTCTTTGAGTGTTACTTTATGCACTTGGAAGTAATTAATAATTGTATTTATATCTATTTTGCTAACACGTAATATTAAAAAAAATATATATATTTCTATCTCTATTATATATTGATTTCTAACAGAAACCTACCAAAAATTATGTCTGAAGTCTAAAAAAGAAAGAATTTTAATAATAAAAATTAATAATTTTTTATCTAATAATATTATTATTGTAATTTTAATAATAAGTACAATTTTAATCTTTTATATATTATTTTGCAACAGGATCCTATGAAAAAAATATGTCTAAAGGCTCAAAAAGTACGAATTTTATTAATAGAATTTATGTATTTAATAATACTTTACTTATAAATATTATAAATCAATAATTCAAAAGGAACCCAACGAAAGTCTATCCTTTGCTTCCTATTCAAAAAAAAAGATCACTGCTTTCTTTTCACTTTCACCCCATTCATATTTATATTATTTCCTGGCGCAATTATGTTTCCAAAATAATACATTATTTGAAACGATTTATAAACACCATTTAGGATGTGGTTTTTTGTTCCGTGCAGCTGCTATTCGCAACCGAAGAAAAACTGACGCAAATGCATTGAAAGTGAGTCCGGTCTCTGGTCGCTGGTCTGGTTGCCAATATCAAATTACACAAGCCGACCCGACGCCGGCAATTTGCAGCTCGGTTAGCCATATGCCGCACAAGCAAATGCTATATATCTATATATCTATTTGGCCATTTGGACTAGACATATAGCCAGGTTGCCGGCGGGTTCTTGCAACAGGCGCAAATTGCAAGCGGAACCAGAGCACTGCCAAAAATACACACAAAAAGCTACAAAAAAAAATCCAAGAGAAACTAAAACCAAAACAAAACAAACACTAAATACTTGTGTCTATATAGATGGATATATATCTTAGGACTAGCAAGAAAAAATGGAATGATTGTGCTGTACTCACTGTGGATTTTTTCGTTTGCTGTTTTATATTTGAGATTAAGGATATTAGTTTTTATTCAAATATTATTTATATTTAAGCTTTGGAATTTGGAGATTTAATTATTTGTTAAATTGGGTTTATAAAAATATATAAAATTATATTAAATATTTTTTCGAACATAAGTTAAGAATGTTTTTCAATTTATTTATCATATTAATTATGTTTTCTGTTTATGTCTGTGTTTAATTATGTTCTTTGTTTATTATGCATTTATTTTTTTAAGAGCAACTCCTTGACGAAACGTGATTTCCAGGTCACTAGAAAAATAACCATTCTCTTTCGCTGGCTGGTGGCAAAGAGGAACAATGTGGCAATTGACTCTGGACTCGGTGGCGGCAGCCGCTAAAAGGCACTGTAAAAAATTAAAATATGTATATTTTATTTACACAAAACAATCATATAATATTAATAACTATACAAAATAAAACAATAATAATAATGCAAACATTTGCTTATTTACACCTCCCAAAACTGCCTCCATTTGTTTAATTTTTTTTGCTGTGCTCCTTTGTGGCTATTTGGCTATCGTGTCTGCGGCTTGTGGCAATATCTAAACGAGTTCGGTTCCGCGGAACCAACGACGAGGCAACACAGCGTCTCATTAACAGGCCAAGTTGCAAGTTGCATGGGGCGATTTTTCAAGAGGCAACAGCCAACGTTCAACGTTCGAAAAGTGACTGACTAACTGACTGACTGACTGACTGACTGACTTATTGGCCAAGCCTTTGACGTTTGCGTGTCTGCATTGCCAATTGAAATGTTGCCGTCTTTTGGCTTTTTGGCATTTTTCGTGCGAATTGTTTTTGCCGGCGTTTGCTGTTGTCTCTTCTAGAGTTCTTATTTGCTCAGGTAAATATATATATATACATATATGTATATATTTATGAATGCATGTGATGGAAAAGACCCTCTGTTGCACTCAAACCGGTCGGAGATATTTCCAAACACCACCCAAGACATCTTTAAAGACCAGCGATCAAAGCGGGAAAAGATCAACGATGGCAAAACACTCGTTCGGATTGGTAATAACCAACGAGCCATACTGATAACGCGATGTCTCTATATA
This sequence comes from Drosophila birchii, assembly GCA_035046345.1. Classification (NCBI taxonomy): domain Eukaryota; kingdom Metazoa; phylum Arthropoda; class Insecta; order Diptera; family Drosophilidae; genus Drosophila; species Drosophila birchii. The sequence continues at coordinate 913,150 of JAWNOA010000014.1, read as the reverse complement.
TGCCGACAAAAAATTGTTTAAATATTTGCCAGGCAAAACGAAATATACTGTATAAACATTTGCAGGGTGAACAGAAAACAGCGAGAGTGGCAAATCGAACAAAGCTAATAATGTTCAAATAAAATCAAAGGGCAAATGGGAAGAACTTGTGGCAGGGAATGACATAGAAATTATAAATAAAAATTAGACAAGAATGGAGAAAAATAAGGTAAAAAAATATATCTATTTGAACTTGATATTAAAATAAATTAATATTGGGAAAAATGAGAATGAAAATTACAATGAGAATGAATAATAATAAATTTATAAATAAGAATAAATCTGACTCGATTTTAATTAAAAACTCTAGTAAATATTAATTTTAATTATATTTATATATTCCTAAAAGGTGTTTTTAACGAATTGAGAGTTTATTGTGTGATATATCTTTAATAGTTATTTTTTTTATAATATTAATATTGCTTTTTTATAATAATGTTTATTTCAAATGATATTTATTTTATTATTATTTAACTGACTTCCCTAATTTCCCAACTTAAAACCCACAACTTTGCTGACTTCAGCTCCAAACAAAATAAGTAAAATATATACAGAAAATATAAAAGAAAACTGACAATCACTGATAAATAGACCTTTTGCTGGACTTGATATTTCCCTTTTTGGATTTTCCAATCCACTTCTGCCAACGATGCGTCGTGGGAAGTCAATGGGTTAAAGATGGGCCTCCTATGCACTTTAATGAACAAAAAAATACAACAAAATCGAAATGATGATGGTTAAGAGGAAGAAAATCATAAATGATAAAATGCCCATCAAGTTTGTGTCTTGTTGAAGTCTTTTGTTTAGGCTGCAGTGGGAGGGGAGAAGAGAGATTGTTACGTTAGACGTTTTACACTGAGAGAGAGCGAGATTATTTAATATTTCTTTACACTTTCTTGAGCATTCATTCTTGATCAAATTTTAACTTTAAATAATATTTATAACAAATCACAAGACACAAAGAAAAATAACAAAAAAAAAACTTGCCAGAAAAGTTAGAATATTTTGAATTAATATCAATTTCTTCGATTTATCTGGTTATGTGGTGCCCTTTTTTTTGGCTCAGTGCACGCAGTGCATTTGTAGCGTCTTCGCTTCGCTTCGCTTTCGCATTGGCTTCCCAAACAAACTCTCCCCCTCCCGCTGCCAACGACTCCAACGACCTTGGGCAGTTTGTAACCCATTTTCATTTTCAATTTTGATTTCTCGATTTCGGCTTCAATTTCGCTTTCAACGACGGCTGCCACTGCAACGATTTGTATGTGGAATTTTAAACAGTTTCTTTGTGATGTCTTTTTTTCGGCCACGATATGCATACGATGGATGAGGTTGGCCCGGTGTGGTGTGGTGTCTTGTGTGTCGATGGCACTTGGCTGATAGCCCGGGTCGGCCCAACTCCTAGCTGCAGTTTGAAGGGCAGAGAGCTTGGAGCTTGGCTAATTCGGTTCGAGCCAAGCCCAGGCCCGCGTCAGCTTAATTTAGTTTTATTTTTTCATTTTTTTTTCTTTTTTAGTTAAGTTAATGGCCCGTTTGTCCAATTAACGAGAGCCGAACTAATGCTAAAGTTCAAATTCAAATCGCGCTGCGTAATTAAATATAATTAAAAGAATTAAGAATCTCTGCTTGATGCTTGATTCTCCCCGGGTTGTGATTTAAATTTGTCTTTCGCGGATCTAAACTCACTCCGGCTGCATGAATTTAATGAGCAATTAAATCGCATAATGTCCATACGCAATCCATCAGATTTGCAGCCGGGGGGCACTTAGACTCGTTTATGCTTCGGCAAATAAAAACAAACAACTTTCAAAGAGTCCAACGGACTTTGTTCTGAGGGTGAAACTGAGACAATGATTGGCATGTGGGACTTATTTTGTGAAAATTAACCCCCCTTAGGGGGTATATATTGGCATTTAAAGCTTGATAAGAATTATATATATAAAGAAATATCTTATGTCGATTCTAAAATATATATATATGATGTTGAAAGTTTTAAAACTTAAATTCAAAAATTTACAAGAGCCATTGAGTTGATTAATAAATTTTATAGATCTCAATAAGGGCAGTTTTTTTGTCTTTTTATCCAAGTAAAAAAGGTAAAATATAAAACCCATTTTTCAGTAAATAAGTAAATGTAAAGAAGTACGTAACTTCGAGCAGGAAATACGCAGAGGCAGACCAATTTATATGCAAAATAAACCGATAAATCCATCGGAATCAGGGCCAACAAAAAGCGCAATTGGAAACTCCCCTTTTTACATAACAGAAGGCAATATCTCTAAAAGCTAAATTGTTACCCTAATTGAAGCTTTTGAATTTTGTTTTTTAATTTTCAAGGAAGCGTTGAAACAAAGACCCCGCCTGGACGCCCCATAAAATTGGCCAAAAGAACGAGGAAGTCCGAAATAATTTAATGGCAGCCAAAGCATATAGTACTTGTGTATGTCCACAACTAAGTCCACTTTGTACCAAGCGGCGAAACAGCTAAAACAACTGAAAAACCGAACAACTAAACAACTAACAAAAATAGTATAAAAAACGATGAAGAGCGGCCAGCAATTTAAATGCCGTAAACGCGATTTATGTTCGCGTATTTAACGCCTCAAACAAATCCAAGCGACCCGTCGATTTCGGCGTACAGTGCGAGTCAAAAGAATACGAATATAAGTATTCAAAAATGTATAAAATTAAATAAATCTGTAAAATAGCTACCAAAAAAAAATTAAGACATTTTTATTTATTTTCTACTGACTTTCCCTCTATGAAAATGTTTATTTTTCTATTTCAACTTTAAACATGTTTTGCAAAATTGAAAGCAACTATTATAGATTTTATATTTATTATTGTTAGGAATTTTCAAATTTGTTCTCCTAATTAATAGGTTAGGAGAAAAAATTTGAAAATTCCTAACAATAATAAATATAAAATCTATAATAGTTGCTTTAATTAATTAATTTTTTGATAGTTTTAGGCTCACTAAAAAAATTAATAGATTTTTAAAGAAAACTTGAAATAAATGTAAAGTTAAAATTTTTTTTTTTATATATTACGCAAATAATTTTCTATTATTTTTTAGGGTAATTTCTAATTCAATTGATAAATGTCCTTATGTATTTAATTATTTTTCTAAAGAAACATTTAAAGAGTTTTAAAGGATCTGTTAAATAAATGTAAAATTTAAATGTTATATATTTAAAAAATATTTTCTATTATTTTTTAAGGAATTTTTAAGGAAATATAAAATTTTATTTATATATTTTCTTATTGTAATTAATTGTTTTCCAAAAAAAAAAAATTATAAGAATTTTAAAGAAATGTTTATATAAATGTAAAATTTTATTTGTAAAATAATTTTCTATTAAATGCTCATAGCTATATACTTCAGTCTCCCACTGTAAGCCCTGGCTTCATGTGCGCACTGCGCTGGGCTGTCTTTTCGTTTGTTTGGTCAATTCATAAAGCTGAATCCGCCTCACTAACTCCGAAATTTAACCAAGTTCAAGGCAAGGTGGCCATAAAAAACAATAAGTTGAGTGTTTACATTGGCAGAACTCACAACACACAGAGAACACACACCGAACACGAATTGATATTCAATGTTTGGGATGCCAAGCAAAAGTTGTTTGCCAAATCGAATGATTCCGGACGGAGATTAATTGCGGACTGGTCTCTTGGTCGGTATTTGCATAAAATTAATTGAACAAATATATATATATAAAGTGGATATAGAGAGGACTATCGCATATTTCTATTCCCCCGGAAACTAGCTGCTCGCTCAGGCTTACCGAAGCAACGACTCATCATCCAAAGGTTACACGAAATCCCCCCTCATATATGATATTATATATATGGATGGAATATAGTTCAAATAGCAGCCACTGAAGCCAGACGCTGGGCCCCGCCCCTCTATTCTTCCTATTCGAAACGGAATCTAATATCGCTTACTATATCGCATAGTGCCAAGTCATTGGTGGACTCAAGTCATTGACACGTCTCTCCTCTCTCTATATATTTTTTGGGGCCAATGTATTCAGTTTGAATTGATTTTAAAATGATTCAAGTCGGTTCTATTCTATTTCTTTTTTAACATTTGGCCTACAAAACTTATCATATATGTGGGGTAGATTTTCTTTATTTTAAATATATTTAATACATGAGAGAAAGATTCGAAGTTTGAATGTTAAAATATCAAACAAGTCATTTTTATGGCTCAAAGACTTTCATTTGTCTTCTAATTAAATTTCAACTTGTGTCATTTCTGTTTGCTTTTCCTAATTAAAGTTACACCTGGGAATATATATGATGATTGGAGTTAATTTAATCAAGTTGCCAACCTGCTCTCTACTTTCAGTTTCTACGTATTTACCAAAACTATCGATCATCAACCGAGGTAATAGTTGCCTTTGCACTTTTTTTTATAGCTTAGCTTGCTGTTTAAATAAAAAACAAGCATTCAAGTTGGCAAATAGATTTGCCCGAAACGCTTATAATTTATGCATAAATAATGATTCAGCAGATTGCCGGAATATGCTAATCATGCCGTCGTACGTAATTCTATTTCTGTATTTCATTCTTTTGCTGATTGTTCTGGAGAGAGCTGGTTGCTTTGGGATTCTTTGGTCTTCTGGAAGCCGATTTTCCGCTGACCCATCTGCATTTTGGCTTGGACCAAATCGGGCCAGAACGCTGCAGATTTCTGCAGTCTTCAGCAGCTTTGCTTGGGCATGCCAAGGCCAAATATATATCTTATAAATATATATATATATATATAAGATACATATATCATATCAGTGAAAATCGGGGCTATTTGGCTAGCTCTTTGGCTCTTCGCTGAATTTTGTGAGCCGCTTTTAAATTGGCAACCGGTTCAGGGTGATCTAATCTAAGGGTTTGCTCTACACTCGCCCGAAATATGGGGTTTATCAAGGGGAAAATCATTTAATTAAGCATCTATAGCAATTAATTTAAGTTTAGCCTTACAATTATGAAAAATTTTCAATTCAACATTGTCTTTATCATTTTTCTCAGTGCTCTTCTCTTTTTCCTTATTTTCTATTTGGAATCTCAGCTTGCTTTTGCGTTGTGGCCACCACCTGTCGTCGGCACGTCCGAGTGCGAAATCCACTTGGGGGAGCTCCCCTGGATTTTGGCCTGGCTTTCTGTCTTGACTTGGCCAAAACCTATTGGCCAATTGTTGGTCGGCCGCCCAACCCGAAGTCCAAGTGCGACCTTGACCCAGCCAAAAAAGAAAAAAAGAGCCCCATGTTTCTGCTTGTTTTTTGCCAAGTAAACAACTTTGACATGGGCATTGGAAATGTGCTTGCGCCATAAATATTTCACGTTAAACGAAATTCCCAACTGAACAAATTATTTAAAAAAAAAATCAAAAATAAAACATAAATAATCGAGACTAGAAATTCTTCTTAGTTTTTGTTTTTTTTTTAATTTAAAAAGCTTTATTTATACTCAAGGTAGTTATTATTATTTCCTTCTATGATGCTTTGAATCGCAAAGCAGCCTTCTGAGTAATTAAAACTCCGAGTAACAAGCAAAATTAAGACTTTTTATTAACTTAAAAGGTTGAATAATTCATGTTAAGTGTGCAGACACTTATCTAGCTGTGACTAACTTAATGGTTTTTGAAACTTAGCCAATGTTTTAAGATGTGCCGAAAGCCAAACAAGTGATTTTGTTTTACCACCTTGATTATCAATAACAAATAGTCGAATTTCTAGCGCTTTCTTTCTCTATTCAAATGATGTCCCCAATCAAAGTGAAGCAATTAACTTAAAAAATGAAATTTCAAAAGGAAATGAGTCACATTTCAAATAGTTAAATTTTTTTGGAATCCAAGGAGTCCCTGACGATCACACATCAGCCCGACCTCTTAGTTATTCAATCAGTTCAAATCTACTGAACTTGGAGCAGCTACAAATTTGCAAATTTTAGAAATATAAATAAAAGATATATAAAATTTTATACACAATGAGTGGAGGAGATTCAGAGGAGTTGCCCAAACCCTCTCCCAAAGGGCACCTACAGGTGGCCCTGGAAGGCAAACTGAATGAGATTCTGGCGTCCCTGGTTGAGTATGGCCAACGACTCCAAATGGAGCGTCTTTCGGGGAGCGAATCCCAGCCATCATGCGGCACTTTGAGTCGCTTATGGCGCAGACTGATCAACCAGGACCAGGACCAGGGACAATCGAGTGACCTGCTGATGCCAACGGCACCAACATCGTCACCGTCACCGACACCGACAACACAGCCACCGTCGACCCGCCCCCCTGTCATCACCCTGATGATCCGCCAGGGCTTGCAGCAGGCGGAGGAGCTAAGGGAGGACCATAGGCAGACGGATGAGCTGATCGATCAACTGCTCCGTCAGGCCACAGAGATTAATCAGGAGTTGATCCTTCGGAGCCAGATGGTAAAGAAGAGAAGACTGCTACGCGAACTGGAGACGAAGTACAAGGGATCTATGTATGTCCTGGTTGAGGCCATACGAGCGGAATTTGATTCGATTTGATGTGATTTGTTTAAATTTATTATTACAATTTACTGAATTTTAGTTCAAGCTTAAGTGGGTAACACTTAGAATATGTTTCGGATTGAGGTGAAAGGAATCTCGAAAAAGAAGGAAACGCCAAAGATGGTTTTCACAGATTTCTAAAAAGGTAAACAAAGGCGGCAGCTTTCCAAATGTCAAAATAACCACAGTGGATTGTATCTGTCCTCTCGCTTTCCGTTTCCGTTTTCACGCTCTTAAGTCCCACAACTCAACAAATTCTAATAAAAAAAGGTAAACAAAATTGACTTCCACAAAAGTGGATCGTATCTTTTTCCTTTAGGTTCCACTCAGACCGACATAGCAAGGAACAAAATGCGCCCGGGAAAACCAATATAGAGGATAAAAAACACAATCAAGATAAAGCTGATAATTATATAATTAATAATTTATGTAATACGAGTTTCCTTAGTTTTCTTTTTTCAAAATTACAAATTTTAAAATTGTCAAGAAAAAAAGTAAACAAAGGCAGCAGCAGCAAAAAAAAGGTAAACAAAGTCAACAGATTTTCAAATGTCAAAATTGGCAAGCGCAAGAGAGAGATCGCATGTCTTTTCAACTGACTCTCTCGCTCTTAGGTTCTACTAGCCACAGCGAAGGCAATATACGAAAGGACAAGAAAAGAAAAGAAAAGAAAAAAGCGCATAACGCCGAAAGACAAAAGTACAATACTATTGTCTCACTTACCCGTTTACATTTGTTATTGCAATACAGCAAAACGTACTGATCTTTGGCTATTTATTTAGAAATTAATTAACATACACGCCAGCGGCCCGGCTTTTGTTTTGGGAATTTTCTGGCCGTGCAGTAGTTTTCGTTGTCTTTTTTGCGTTCGTTTTGCCCGGCGTCGCAATATGCGTGTTTGTGTCTGGTTTGGTTTTTGGGTTTTTGGGGCTGCTTAAGCATTTCCCCCACTCATTAACACTTTTCACGGCACGGGCTCGCTGTTTTTTCGCCGTAAGATCTCCGCGCTTCACTTTTCCGAGAGCATTTCACTTTTTCGACCGATCTCCGCGAAGACGTTTTCCTTTCTCGCGCTTTTTTCCATCCGTTTTGCCCGACGTCGCTTTTTGGCGTCCTTCTAGTGGTTATTGATAAAAATGAATTTATAAAAAGCGCCCTCTGTTGCTTTAAAACCCCACTATCAATATTTTTTATTTTACTTACTTTTTTACTTACTTTGTAAGATGTTAGGTTCTTAATAACATTTTGCTGTGGCTCTGTTTTCAAAGGCCGCCGGTAGAGGCGCTCTGCAATATTTGACAGCAAAAGATCTGATTTCTTCAGTAAACTTGCAGTTGGACTGAACCGAAGAAGAATCATCTGATGGATGTGTCTTTTATTTTGACTTGTATCTTTTTGTTGTGCTTAATAAAAACAAATAAATAATAAATAAATTTAAAAGAAACTGCAGGATATTATAATTTTATTTGACTCTTTCTTACCTTTCAAACTTTTAAATAAAATTATAATACCTTGCAGGGGTATAATTAAAGCAGAATTCAGATATTTTTAAGGAAGGACGGATAAGGTGTAATATTATATTCCCTATCTTCAGTTTTAGTGTTTATATTCTATTTATAAAAATGTTAAACTATTTTTGGAGACCGAAAATTCCTTCTGCCGGCTGTTTATTGTACTGTAAATATATATCCTGCATATCCTTTCTCCATATCATTTATTAGTTAAATGCTTTTTTTAATGAGTAAAAGCATTTTGCGGAATTCAAACCCACAAATAAGAGGCTGTTCGCTTTTGCGGTTAAAAAAATATATGTACATAACATTTTAATAACATTTTCTCAGGTTTTTTCCTTAAAATATGAAAAAAAAGAATGATAATAATAATAATAGTGTGTAATATAATAGGGAAAGGTACACATAACAATGGAAGAAATTCGCGTTGGGCTCCCTACGTCTTTCTAGATACTAGAAGATATCTGACGAACAGAATAATGGCTACAATGGTTACAATATGTGCTACAAATGACACTAAGAACTAGGCAAAAAATATATTTTTGGGGAGCGGGGGCATGGGAAGCATGGAATAATTTAAATATCCTTGGCGGCTAAGGCTAAAGCTATTTTGTGCCCGGGCGGAGAGGCATTGCTGGAGGTGCTGCTGGCCAACCAGCAGGCGGCACTGCCTCAGACGGACTTGATGAGGCGATCCTGCCGCTCGAAGAGCTTCGTCTTGTTGGCCAGCGTTTCGGCGGCGGTGGCAATGACGCCGCTGGTGGCCGCTACGGCGGCGGCGCTACTGGTGGCACTGGTCAGACGATCCTGCATCAGCGTGGTGAGGCACTCGCGGAAGGCGAGCAGGAACTCGTCGGCATTCTCCCGGCTGAAGCACATCGGCGGCTTTAGCTTGATCACGTTGTCGTTGGGCCCGTCGGAGGAGACGAGGACGCGGTGCACCTGCTTCATGCGGTTAACCACCCAGTGGGCGGCCTTCTTGTCCGAACTACGCTCGGCCCGGTCGCGCACCAGCTCGATGCCCACAAAGAGCCCGGCGCCACGCACATCGCCGATGCACTCGAAGTCCTGCTTGAGACGATTGCACTCTCGCAGCAAATAGTCGCCGAGGACGAGGGCATTCTGCTGCAGGCCCTCCTGCTCGATGACCCGCATCACGGCATTGGCGATCGCACAGGACACAGGATTGCCGCCATACGTGTTGAAGTAGGCCACTCCGGTGGCATGGAAGGCCTGGGCTATCTCCGGCGTGGTCACAACCGCTCCCACGGGATGGCCATTGCCCATGGGCTTGGCCACGCACACAATGTCAGGTATGACGTTTTGGGTCTCGAAGGCCCAGTAATGGCTGCCAACGCGACCGAATCCCACCTGGACCTCGTCGGCAATGCAAACGCCGCCGGCAGAGCGCACTGCCTCGTACACGGCCTGGAAATAACCAGCCGGCGGCAGAATTTGGCCACCGCAGCTCTGCAGGCTCTCGGCTATAAAGGCGGCCACGCCATGGCCATGACCCTTGGCCAACTGGCGTTGGCATATCTCCTCGATGGGACGGGCATACAGGGCGGCCATGTCGGCATCGGGATACATTTTGTCAGTGAACTGACCACCATAGACATCCGGGCAGGGGGCCACGTGGACGTAGTCGGGCTTGGCCTCGCCGCCCGGCTGGTTGAACTTGTAGGGCGACACCTCCATCACGGACTGCAGGTGGCCATGGTAGGCACTGTCATGAAAGAACGGACGTTCAGAGATCGGATATGAATATGTGGTTATGTAGACTTACTGGTCCAGGGTGATCACATCCTGGCGTTTGGTAAAGTTGCGGGCCAGCCGCAGGGCCAGATCGTTGGCCTCCGAGCCGGAGTTGACGAAGAAGCAAACGGACAGCGGCTCCGGCAGCTTGCTGGTCAGCGTCCGGGCGCACTGCACTAGTTCGTCGTGAAGGAAGCGATTGTTCGTGGATATGGTGGCCATTTGAAGGGCACCGGCTCGCACCACCTCCGGATGGCAGTGGCCAACTGGAAATGGAAAGTAAAGTAAAGTTTCGTTAGATTTTGTTGTAAAAATATAAAGAGAAATCGGTTAACTAAAGGAGCTTTAATTCTCTACGTATTTTACCTTCAATTTCGCTTGAAGATCAGTGAAAAAGGTAGACTCATGCCTAGCAATTTAGCCCCAAAAATAGAACCTTTGTTCGCAGCGCCCGCACTTGACTTGACTATCGGTGAGAGATTAGCTTATAGTTCGTATTTATAGATCAGCCAAGTTCCGATTAGAAGCGGGGCAGACTTTACCCCAAAAAAGACAAGCCTAAAAATAATGTGAGACCTGCACGTGATCTCTCCTACCCCCAGGCCCCCCATCTCAATGTCTCTCCACCTCCAAAAATCCACCTTAGGGGCGTTGCGCATCGATGCCTAAGCACAGACAGGCCCGGGTCCAAGTGAGGCAGGCACTCATCATCATCAGCCCATCCAGAGCGGTAGGCCCCGACGGATGGGCGATAAGCAAACGGGGCTGGCGGCTCCCGGCTCCAGAGCACTCCGCTCCCGTCCGGCTGGGCGAGATTGCGTCGCTTTGGGGGTCAACTACTCGTTCCGATTGTGCTTCTAATTCTGTCACGGATTCGTATTTGGTTTCGGATTCACGCCCCTTGATAAGCGTCCGCCAGGGATCACGTGAAGTGCACGCGATGCCTTCACGTTTGTAGTTTTGTGATATGGCACAGAGAGTGGGTGAGTGAGAGGCGAGTCTCATCGAGTTCAGTGAGTAGTGGCTGTTGTGGTGGTGGCCACTGATTAGGCACTTTGCACTGGGGCATGACCATGGGGGAGTCGTCTTCGTCTCTGTATTTATTTTTTTATTATTTATTGTATTTGTAATTTGATTGAAGTGGCACACACAAGTACAGTTGAGCTGCAAGCAGGCTTGGGAGCTGCTCAAGGCAGGCGGGAAATTTGGTTTCCCATTTCCTTTTCGCACAACATCTTGGCAAGTTGACATGATTTTTCTCACTTGGTTTTCCCCTCTGTTTTGTCCGACTTTTCACAGTCAATCATTTGGTTGTTTTCCCCCCTTATCTCTACAGAATTTTCCACTCGCAATGTGTGGCACAGCTGATTGCTCAGATCCCTCAAAACCCTCCTACCTCCTCCCCCCCATTGCAACTAGATCGGACGCCGGACTGTACGCTGGACGGGATCCGGAGGAGGCCTGCTTAGGAGCTATCTCGAGTACATTTCCATTCGGCACGAGACGTTCACATGTTGTCCCCCCACCCAACCAGCACCAGCAACGATAAGGCCTGGCCTGGAGTGGAGTGGAATGGAAAAAGTAGCACGAGATTACACGGAACGTGGTTCTGGTTCCATTTCCATTTCATAATAACGCCTCGCGACGGCAATAGAAACAACATGTTGTTCAGATCCAACGATCGTCCAACACGTGCACTGCCTTATCACGTTTCCAGCTATGTTTTGTTGTTTTCAATTCCTGCATTGTTATTGATTACATACTTAGTAGTGTCTAAATATGGTCAGAGGGCATTACATAAAGGTCTGGTATTAGTATCAATCGATGGCGTGATCGGAAATAGAGCTGTGCGAATGCCAAAGTGGGTCAAATCTATATCTCTCTTTGAGTTTTCCATAGCATCCTCGAAGAATCTTAAAGGTTCTTAAGAACTCTTCAGAATTCCTTTTGTATTTTTATAATAATTTAGCTCTAATTAAACCCGGTTTATTTCCGATTATTAATACATAATAATCTCGATTATAGATCGCACTGTAAAGGGATTGCCTCTGGGGTGCCTTCCCTGATAGCCCCTAAACAGAGTGAGGTGCAAACTATTAATAGTCGGGCCCCGGTTACGGATCGACCTACAATTTCACCATTTGCCCCTGTGGAAATGATAATCAGGCCCCTGTTCATGGGTCTAGGATTGGCGACGGCCGGCCCCCTGTTTTAGGCTTAGCGCCTTAGCTGATTTATAAATAAATACGAAAAATAATAGAGCACGACGTTATCATCTCATCCGTTCGGCCCCATTGGGTGGTTTTCCATTTCTATTCCATGATTTCTCATTAGATTCGCAATGCCAATGGCCTCAGCTTATCGGGCCAGCATAAAACCAGAGCAAGAACAAATCAAAAATAAATTTCAAATCAAATTTAGAATAAAATAGTAAATAAACAAAAGGTTAACTTACTTAATTTGTTGAACTAATTTGTTCAAATCAAATTTGGAATAAAATAGTAAATCAATAAAAGGTTAATTTAACTCATTTAGAACTGAACAAGTAAACAAATCAAGAAGTTAAGGTAGGAGTGCATGATATAGCATTATGTTTTAATATCGGAATTCCTTATTAATTGATTAACTAATTAGGGGAACTGAACTAAAGAATCCTTAGATCTTTAGAATATTTCGATTCACCCAAACGAACCAGCAGAATGCTTATTCATTACACAGATAATTGTAAACGGAAAATTCCGTTGTGGAAAGCGTTTTGGAAGAAATCTGAAATCCCAGCAAATTGGCAAAGTAGAACCCCTACCACGTCAGTTCCTCCTTCCTCATCCCTCATCCCTCCTCCTCCCTGTTGTTGATGTTATTCTGCTGATAAGTTGATATGGTTTTAGGCGACCCCCCTCGATGTCCGCGATGATATATGTATATGTTTTGTTATGCACGTAATACCCGTGTGTACTCGGTGTACATTTTATACGCAAATGCTGTTATTGTTATTGTTATTGTTATTATGAGTGATTGTCTTGATGGGACGACTGTTGTTTTAATCGCCAGTTATTGCTCTGGGCGGCTGGACTGTCGAGTCGGGGCCCGAAATCCGAAATCCGAAATCCGAAATCAGATCCAACTGGCCACTCCCGACCCGCCGCGTCCGATTCCCGATTCCGATTCCGGCAGTCAGCATCTAAATAATTTACCTACGAGTCGGTGGGCGATGTGCGGTGATAAGGCTGACTCAGTCACAGCCCTCGGCAGCTGGTTCCCCAATCGGGGCCTGATCATACCGCCGCCGTCTGATGGCTGCTGCTGCTTGCCGGTTGCCACTGCCGCCGTCCGCCTACTATATCTATATGGGCCTTGAACTTGTTGCCAAACTGCCAGCGAGCCAGAGTCTCGCCCTCCCACCTCTCGCTCGCTGGCAGCTTGCACTTTGCATCCGGCGGGGCGTGTGCCGTCTCCTAATCAGCATAAACAGAAACCGAAACAGAAATAGGATCTGGCTAGGTGTCGACGGCCGGACGGGGGTCCAGCGTTTGTCGTCATCAGGCCCCGGTTCCACAAGTGCCGCCTAAGCGAATCGAACCTAGCAACTGCCTTTGCCGAAATATATGTACATATATTACATTTCATTGACTAACTAACATATATATATATGAAAAATAAGCATCTCCATTGATACCAGAGGATTCTTAATGGGAGTTTTAATTAATAAATTAATTTCTTTTTCATTTAAACATTTTCTGCCTGGTAAATTGCAAATCATTATGACAATTGCTGATTTCATATCAAGTTAATTTCAATATTTTTATACGAATTTCAAGTCTACAGCTCTCATGAAATACATTTTTAAATATATCGATTTCTTTTATATATCGATTTCTTTTATTATATCGATTTTAAATGATTTTAGAGAAGTTAATGAAACTGTAATCATTTTTAATGTATTTCTCTTTATTTTAGTTTTAGCTTCCCTAATTCCTTTTGCGTATTTTCCCATTCAAATAAATCAAATCAAAAGTCGCAATAGATGACGTAAAAAGTAAATATATAATCGGTTACAAGGGGTTACAACTTAAATCATTTTTTCTATATATAATTCTGATAATATATAACCAATTTCCAGCCAACTTTAAAGCAAAATTTAAGGACTTACCGTGGGCCACATTGTTGATGCAGTCCAAGTACCGGGTGCCCTCCTCATCGTACATGTACTGACCTTGGCCGCGCACGATCTTCAGGGGGTCAGAGCGATAGAACAGCTGACAGGCTTGCCTGCAAGGAAGCATTAAATAATTAGCGAAAAATATAACTAAGAAAGCACTCCGTCCACAAAGCTAGATGATAGTTGGGTTACAATGTAAGGTAAGGCGGCGGCAATGACGTAGTTCGGGGGAGTCTATAAACCGGGGCCTAACCGCTGCGATTACGTCCGATCTATCCAACCCACTCCACACGCCCAATCTAATGGTTATTGCATTTGTTGTTTGCCAGACAAAAACAAGGCGGCGACAACGACGACGACTTTGGGTCTTGCGATGTTTGATAAACATTTTATGGGAGGGGGGATGATGATGGTGATGAAGGGGTGGAGGAGCGGAGGAGCGGAAGCGGGAGAGTGCACAAATTAATGCACTTTGATCGTAAATTATTACCTATTTGACTGTGTGTGTTGACAAAGGAATCAATTTAGACATATTTCAGATTCTAGATTCTATGATTAAAATGTTGTTTTAAGTTTTCCGGAATTTAAGGATATTATTTATATTTTAGATTAAAAAAATATGTAAAATATTCTGAAATGAATTTGAATTCAAATCAATTTTATATACCTTAAAAAATCAAGAAAAGCCAGCTGACTAATTTAATTATTTAGAAATTAGAACAAACCCGTGGCGGCTATTTTTAAAACAAACAAAAAATGGGCATATATATTTATATCATGTGTTCTTAGATATATTGCTATTGATAAATGTATTTAGAATATAAATACAGAAATGACATGTATAGTCTATAAAACTTAATTTAAATTCACATAATCAAACATAGTCCTTTAAGTGGATTTTTTTAGGTGATTTTCAAAGAAAAGTAGGAGACAAAACTTAAATCGAAGTTAAATTTCCTCTCTAAAACTGAATAATCAATAAAAAAACACAAACAAAAATAAATATAGCCAATTTTTGGCGCTCACACGTCTCCCTCTCTTTGTCGCCTCTTTCATCATTCTTTTTGAGAGGCAGCGGCGGCAGCGCCTGCAGGTGGCAACAGTGCCAAGAATAAAGAGGCAGCAGGGGCAGGCTATGAGTGGACTCTGTTTTGGGGATGCCGCCGCCGCCGCCGCTCTTGACCTTGACAGCCAAAGCGAATTCAAGGCAAGGTCGCAGGCTCACACGACCCAGTGGGGGGAGGTGGGGGGGGATTACGCAGGAAGGAAGTAAAGGATAATGCTCACCCGATGTGTTGGTTGCGCAGCTTGATGGTCTCCGTCTTGGTCAGCTGTTCGCTGGCCACCGACTTCAGTTGCGACTCGTGGGCGAAAGGCATCTTGATTCAATTTTAACTTAAACTTGAGCAAACTTCGATTTAAACTGGCAAAAACGGCGTTTAAGGAGGCGCGCACTTTTCAACTTTGAAACTGGCTGCGGGTCCTGAAGCTCACAGAAAGGATCTGTGCCTTTGGCTGTTTTATCTGAATTTCCGGCAAGGATTTGCTGAACGCTGGACGCTGGCAGGCACGGACGCCTTTCTTGTCTTTTGTTCACTTTGAAATTGTCGCCGAAGCAAGTTTCCTTCTCGCTTATAAACACACAATATCGAATATGAACGCTCGCCTATCGATATTTGTAGGGTGTGCGCTATCGCAGCCGCATCGTTATGAATCGATTAGCGACAGCCATAGTGCTGCAGCAGTTAGGCGCCATTGTGCGGCACAATTTGAAAATAGCTATTACATATTCATCCCCCCCGATAGAGCACCGGCATGTCCTGTCCCTCAATTTGGCCAGGATATTTTGTACATTTATTTATTGTTGATTTAAACAATTAAACCAACTTATTTACACTATCAAAATGTCAAAATAATTTCTAGTTATATTAGTTTGTTTCGGTAAACACCATGTCCACCACTACACAAAAAAAAAACGGGTGCGACATCCATTTTAAAACCATTTTCCGGTGCCGATCGGGAACGAGCCAAGACTGCGGCTGCAAACAAAGTTCGATTTGCAACTCCAAAGGAAATAGGTCTTGCCGAATCTATTCGTTTAGCCGTGGAAGATGCAAATTTTCACCTTGTCCACGAGTTCACATACTTTATTCGAGAATCGGATCCATGACGAGCTTTGGAACGTCTTGACAGATGCCAGAAAGATAGTTCACCATTTGAATCCAGATTTTAATAACGTTGTGGAAGCATTGAGGTCCCTTAATCGGAAGAAGCGAAATCTTGTGATTATCCAAGCTTACACTGATTTATGCGTTGATATTTACCCATCGGAATATGCAAATTGATTGTCCACTGGATTCCAGGGGACTTGGACTGGGTTATTGGTAGCCCATTGGAAAGCGCTCAGACGGATTTGAAGCCTATTCATGACGCGCTCAATCCAATCCTCACAGCTGTACCTATGGCATTTGATATATGTAGTTGTTGACGCAATAACCGCAAAGTTTCCACACTTCAAGGAACCTTCTCACGTTACTGCTGGTTATCTGTTTGAACTTCTCTGGCTTATCGCATATAAGCCGGTATTTGAGGAACTAATTCTGCAGCTGGTTCTGCAAAAGCGTTTAGAATTAGATGTGAATGCCCCACGAGATGAAATCGACTTGGAGACAGAAGATAATAAGGAACAAACCCTTATTTATATGAAGACATGTGTAAAAGATACACCGGAATAGGGATTAACGCTGGAACTTATTGCCTTTGCTTACTGGGAATTTTAATACTCAATACCAAAACCTTGAAAAATATATAATAAAGTTACTATTTGTAGCTATTTTAGAATTTGACACAAAGTTCTCAGCCCTCTGTGATAGGAAAGAGTATTGAAATACTATATATCGACTCTATAACTCTAAAGTCAACAGAAAAACATAAATTTGAACAATAAATCAAGCGTATAAACACCAATGTTCATAATATGCGTAATATGCAACCTAAAAATCAGTCAACTTTTCAACAAAACAAATCACAAATAAGTTTCAGTTATAGCTTTTATTTTTTTAAACCAATGGTTGGTTTTTGGAGTAAGTAAACATTAGTTGTAATGAAAAAAATAGAGAAATACATTAGCGTTATAAGTATGTTTGCTGTGTGTGTGTTTTTTGTTTCGATTTATTTTTCTTTTCCTTTCCTTGTGAATACTTGCGCAACCGCAACAGGTCTGGGGGAGGTGTTGATGCTTGTTTCGGTTGCATTGGAGACGCGGGTTGAGTAGCAGGCGGTGCATTAACTTGGTTAACGTGAGAGCTTAAGGCGACCAAGACTACTAGCCCTTGAGGCTGGTCATGCCCGCACGCATCACCTCGTCGACGAGCAGCAGGTTGCTGGCAATGATCGAGCACGAATTGAGGATCTGTTTCTTCACAATGTAGTTGTCGTAGACGCCCAGATCCACCGGCTTCATGGGCTCACCGGTGGCAATATCGAGGCCGACGAGATCCGGATTCAGGCGATCCTCCACGGTCAGCTTGACAATGGTGTCCTGGGCATCGTAGCCACTGTTGACGGCCAGCGTCTTGGGTATAACCAGTAGAGCATCGGCAAAGGCCTGCACGGCCAGGCGGGACTTGCCCTTGATGGTGTCCTTAAAGGCCACCAGCTCGTTGTAGGCGCGCACCTCAAAGGCACCGGCGCCAGGCACCAAAGCCTTGTCCGCAATGGTGTTGTTGATGGCCCTCAGTCCGTCCCTGATGGCGTCCTTGATCTGGGTGATAGTGTGCTTGTTGGGGCCCTTAATCAGAATCGTCACGGACAGGGGGTTCTTGCAGTCCTCGACAAACGTGTACTTGTTCTCGCCCAGGACATGCTCGTACACAACACCGGCGTAGCCGAGATTCTCCTCCTGCAGATCATCGAACGAGTTCATGGCAGTGCCGCCACAGGCCAGGGCCAGGCGTTCCATGTTGCGGCGCTTGGCACGACGCAGGGCCAGAATGCCCTCCTTGGCCAGAGCATCCAACGAGATGGGATCGATGCCCTTCTGGTTGATGAGCACAAAGGTCTTGTCGGTGCCGTCGCACACGGAGCGCTTCAGCTCGATCACCTTCTTCACGCGCTGATCGATAAAGTCGCGCTCGGCGCGCACAAAGGCCTCACGCTCCTCGGCGGTCTTGTAGAAGAAACCAGAGTTAACCTCGGCCTTCTCGTACTCGAGCGAAACGTTGGCCGTCAGGATGTAGGCGTTCTCCAGGCGCTTGGGCATATCGGGATGGCGGGCGCCATGGTCCATGACCAGGCCGCGCACCAGCTGCGTATCGGTGTCGGTCTTGTGCTGCATCTCCATTAGCTCGACCATATGGAGGTCCACCGGCTTGTTCTTGTCGCTGCTGGCAATGGTCAGCACAGCGTCCACACAGACCTCGGTGAGGAGATCGGCCAGGGCCGGATGCACCTTGGTCTTCAAGCTGGTATTGGCAATCTCCACGAGACTCTTCTTGCTAATCTCCACGGGCACCTTGACCTTCTCGAGCACCTCCAGTGCCTTGTCGCGTGCCTTCTCGAAGCCCTCGGTCATGATGCGCGGATGCAGGCCCTCCGACAGATAGATGTCGGCCTGCTTCAGCAGTTCACCGATCAGCATCACAGTGGTGGTGGTGCCATCTCCGGTGGAGTCATCCTGGGCGGTGCTGGCCCTGGCAATCATCGAGGCGGTCGGATGCTGGATCTGCATCTCGTGGAGCAGCACATTGCCATCCTTGGTGATCTTGATGTCGCCGGCGCCGGAGACCAGCCTGCGAAAGTTCCAGAAAAACATGAGTAAACTATTCAAAGAGCACGTGAGCGCTTAGCACTCTTTTTCCGAGCCACCGCAGGTCAAAACTCAAGAGCTTTACACACAGCCCATAGAGTAGGCCCTCACAAGCCTAGTTTCATTGAACTTGTTGTCCGAAAACTAATGGAAAACATAAAAAATAACAAAAAAAAATGTTCTTGTTTTAGCTTTAGCATGATGCCATCTCTTTCTGGCCACCGATGACGCATGCCGCTAAGTTCACGTCTAACCTCAAACTTGCCGCAAACGCAGCTGCGAACAAAACGCTTGTCTTGGGCTGTGTTCCCTTGAATTTTGACTAAAACTCCTGCCGCATTGCAAGGGGGCGGATAATAGTTCTACATTTAGGCAGTTTAACTCACATCTTGACGGTTCCCTTGGGGCCCAAATTGGTGCGCATCACATCCTGCAGTCCCTTGGCGGCACTGATATTGATGGCCAGGGCCTGGGCGGCGCGGGCGAACTCGGCCTTGGGGTTTAGCAAGCTAATCGAAGCCATTGTGTCTTGTATTTAGTTAACTTGTTGTGTTATTGAGTGAATTAAAGCAAGATAAAACGAAACACGCTGAATGAGCCGACGAAATCAGAAGACAATGTGACCAGCAGCAGAGCAGCGAAAAAGGCGCAGATAATTGCGAAGATGGTTTCTAGCCAACACTATTTCTTGCTAATTTTCTTTTGCGATTTTAGTTTACTTTTGCAATTGTTTTGTTATCTAACTAACAATTACAATAAGCTAAGCTTATTTGTTTTTAATAAACCCATTTAAACAATTTAAACAATTTCCAATACATTTCCGAAGGATAATTGGTAACACCGCAGCGCTATCGATAACCACATCCCTCAGTGTCGATACACAAACAAAATACAACTTTACGCCCTGATCCCATCTCTAAACTACACCAACACCAAAAACGGCAGAGTTTTTTTTATTGGCCAATAATTATTTAAAAGGAAATCGAGAGCCGGAGAATCCAGCTAGCAAGCGACGTGCACAGCCAACCCAGAGGCGAAACCCGAAATTAACTGCTTGCGTGTGCCCCGGGACCGGACGACACCCGGATCGCAGGCGGCGCCATGAGCGTACTGGCGTATCCACGTACCAACGATGAGGAGATTTTCCGACACTGCGGCAAGGACTGTGGGGTGGTGACGGCCACCGAGGACTTCCAGTACTTTGCCCTGTGCTGCATCTTCTGCAGCGAGAAGTTCCTCTACTTTGACTCCTTCATCGGGCATATGCAGACGGCGCATCTGGGCGATCAGTCTGTGGCAAATCCAGCCGAAGCCGCTGTCGCTGTCGGTGCCTCCACCTCTTCCTCAGCGGCCGCTGGCGGCGGCGGCGGCGGCGGTGGTACGTCGTCCTCCTCCTCCTCCTCCCTCTCCAATTTGGCCAGCACTCGTCTGGGCCTGGGCCTGGGCCTGTGCCTCGGCGAGCCAATGTCGCTGACGGAAGCGCGCTTGCATCGCGGCAGTGGGGGGGAGGAGCAGGTGCTGCCCAATTTCCACGAGATCGAAGACTTGACGGACGCCGATACGGCGCTGCTGGAGCCGCAGATGGTCATCAAGCAGGAGCTACAGGATCTGCCCTGCAGCGATGCCGACGAGGATCACGATGAGGACGATATGGATGACATGGCCGATTCCGAGGCGGATCACGATGATGATGACAACAACGAGGCCATACTGCCCGAAAGCGATGCACCGCCGGTGAGCAGTAGCAGCGCCGCCACCCACAAGCCCAAGGCGCGCATGAAGGTGACAAAGCCCCGCCAAACGGAAATGCCAAACGAGACGCCGCTCATCTTGGCCGATGGCGAGGGCGATGGTGACTCCTTCACGGATGATTACGGTGATCTGGACAACAGCTATTTGGACGACAACTCCGGCGAATATATGGACTATGACGAGCCATTTGAGCCGAGTCAGCTGTGCCTCGATTCCGACTTTCTCAGCTACGACGAAATGGTGGAGGAGTCCCTGCTGGGGGTGAGTTTTGTGTCTCTCAACGATGGCAGTCCTTGAAAAGCAGCACCTCTCTTTATGATTATTCTGTGTAATATAATCTGTTTCCCCTTTTCCCTCTCTCTCTCTATGAAACTAAAGCGCGATCGCCAGGTAACGATGCACATCAAGGACCGAAAAATGATCAAGTTCCTCATCCACTCGTATAAGCGCAACCCCTTTTTGTGGGACCACGGGAATCCGCAGTTCCGTGATCGCGTCAAGCGTGCCCGCTTCCTCGACTGGATCGTGGTGGAGTTCAAGAGCCGCTTTAAGATCTCACTGGCCAAGGATGCCATTACCCGGAAGTGGGATAACCTGCGGACAGTATACAAGCGCGAGTGCAATCGAATGGCGCTGGAAAAGACCAATATCAGCACCTTGTGGTACTTTAAGGAGCTGCATTTCCTCAACGAGGTCTACAGCTACAACGACAAGATGTCCAATGCCGTGGTCAAGGTGAGGGTTTGACATCTTCGTTTTTATTTCTATTAAATTGCTTGCTCTCCCCACCCCAAATCAGGAAACATCCTATCGCCGTCGATTTTCGGCCATTTGGAATGATACCTCGACGGCCAAGCTGCTCAGCATGGTGAAGCGTTACCAGTGCTTCTACAATCGCTTCGATCCCGACTATCGTAGCAAGGAACGGCGCGGCGAGGGCCTCCACCAGATGGCCATGGAGCTGCAGCAACTGATCGACGTGACCACCATTCAAATCTCGAAGCGCATCTCGCAGCTGCGCTTCGATTACTCCAAACAGAAGATGGAGCGCCTGACCTGCGAACGCCACAGCCGTAAGTTCGTTGCCAACTATATATACTACGATCAGATGTACTTTATGGACGAGGATATACCGCCGTTCAAATGCCAGCACTGTCCGGAGATTGTGCAGACGCTCCGGGAACTAGATCTCCACATGCTCAGCCATCAGCCCAGCCTGGGCGGTGGCTACTTTTGCAACATTTGCACCATTCAGTTCCACAATGCCGAGGAGTTTGAGAGCCACAAGCAGCTGCATTTGGGCGCCGGCAACGAGGTTAAGTTCAATTGTGAACTCTGCACTGCTAGCTTCCGGGAGAAGGCCAACTACGATGAGCATTTGCGGCGGCACAATGAGGAGTTATTCCTGCCCTCGCTGGCCATGAATCATAGCATCTTGGAGGCCGGCACTGCGGACGAGATGGAAGATGAGGCACCGCCCCCGCCTCCGGCCCCCGTTGTAGTAAGCAGCGGTAGAGGTCGCAAAAGGGGCGCTGCAGCCGTATCATTACCCGCAGTGGAACTGAACGATGAGGAGGATGCAACAGCAGCAGCAGCAGCAGCAGCGGCGGGCAGTGATGTGCCCAAGCCTTACGGCTGTAAGGTATGCCGTCGGAGTTTCGCCACACCTGGCCACCTAAATGCCCATCGGATTGTCCATCAGGATGAGCGCGAGCGGTGCTACAAATGCGACTATCCGCAGTGCAATAAATCGTTTGTGGCCCGCAACAGCCTGTTCGAGCACCTGAAGCAGCACTACAGCAACGAGGAGTTCAAGTGCGACATCTGCGGCAAGACGTTCAAGTCGACCAAGAACCTGCAGAACCACAAGCAGATCCACGACAAGGTCAAGCGCTATGTCTGCCAGATCTGTGGCTCCGCCTTTGCCCAGGCGGCCGGCCTCTATCTCCATAAGCGTAGACACAATCGGCCCAATGGCGCTGTCGGCGCTGTGGGACGCTCCGGTCGTAACAGTCTGTGAGATAGGGAGTGGGAGAGGGACAAGATCAAGGCAGCGAGCGGAGGGCGAGGCCGTGGTCGAGGTCGTGGGCGTGGGCGTGGCCGTTATGTCAAATAGTTTTCTAAGTTTATTTAAAAAAGGCAACTTTTCCTCACACTGATCAGCAATTGTACGTGCAATTGGGTTTCTTTGACTTTTTGTGGGGTTTTTTTTTGTTGTGTGTAAACCTTAAAATGTAACCTGTAACCTGTAACCTGTAGCTGGTACTTAAAGCAAACCAAGTATTTAACAAACATTTAGGCCTAAGCTAACCACACACACACACACTTTCTGCCCTCCACAACCAAGGTTCCCAATGATTCTTTGAGTAAGTTCAAAATGAAAGAGACAGCGAATGAGTAAGAGAAAGAGAGCGAGCGATAGCTGTACTTACAACCTAATTATAAATACTACATATTAATAATAATAAATATGTTTAACATTTCTGTGCCAATTTCGCGTCCTTC
This sequence comes from Drosophila birchii, assembly GCA_035046345.1. Taxonomy (NCBI): domain Eukaryota; kingdom Metazoa; phylum Arthropoda; class Insecta; order Diptera; family Drosophilidae; genus Drosophila; species Drosophila birchii. Next base: position 890,094 of record JAWNOA010000014.1, on the reverse strand, counting down.
TCCCAATGACTTAAATGTTTAGCCTGTAAGAAATTGTATACACACATTCCTTCCCCCCCTGCGCTCCGGCAAAAGACATTCCGCAAACATTACCAAGTATTTCGAAAGAGTATTTTATGTAACTGAACTTAACTTAACTTATATAGCCTAGCCGACTAATTAATTAATTAATTAAGTAAGTTACTAAGCCGCATAAGAAGAGCCATAATTGTGTAAGGCAAGCAGGAAATAATAACACACAAAATGACTGAGAGAATCTGAGAAAGGCAGAGATTACGAGGCCCCCCAAAAAAGCTAATCCTAACTTAATATATATACTATATATTTTATTCTGTACATATGTAAGCTGTATTAACAGTAGAGATGTATACCTACCTACACAGGCTCCTTGGCAGCCGAAAAAGAGAGATCCGCAGAGAAGCTCCCCCATTTTAGGCCTAAGTTCGTTTTTAGCACAATTTCCTAGACACACGGAAACTAACAAAAAAATCAGCCAAAAATCCGCTTATCAGTAAGGCTGATAGCAAGCCGGATCGTGGGGCTTTATTCAAAACAAATTGTGAAATAGTTAACACGAGGAGAAAGAGGAGAACGAGAGCGAGTTTGGAGGAGAGATTATCGGAACAAAAGTGCGCTTCCAGGAGACAAAATGGAAAACAAAACAAGCAACTAGAAACTCAGCCCAAGGAGAAACGTAAACAAAACTTAAACTAAACTGAAGCCCAGGTGTAGCCACTCTTTAATGTATAATGAATAGTTTATAGCCCTAAGAAAGCGTCTTCTGAACTAAACTACATGTGTAACTAAAAGCTAAATGTAAATTAGTTGATTAACAAAAGAGGAGGAGAGAGCAACAAGCAACAACAAATCACAATTCTATTTATATCCTAGCAATATCTAATGAGATTTTAGTACGATACACACACATGTTCGATGTATTCTCGAATAAATAGGTTTAAATATAAATTAAAAAGAAAACAAACAAAAAAAGAGCAAAAAACAGAAGAAAACAAACCCCCTTTTTAATCACTCGGTGACGTCGGTGGTGGGGTGGGGTCTCTATATCACTATCACTCCTCAGCGGCAGCAGGGTTTATCTTTACAGTTGCGTTGCTGTCGGGGGTCTAGACACTCCCCGAGAGAGAGATGACAGGGGATCAGGAATTTCAAATCTTTTCCCATCGTTTCTCAATGTCGCGTGTGTGTTTTGTTCAAAAACAAATAATATATGCATACATATAGATACTATATATTTTTTAATTATGTTTTGACGTCAACAAAAGTGTTGTGTCATGCTTACTGGGGAAAACTGCGATTTTTTATGCTTGTTTGGCAACAGCAATTGGCAAATATTATATTATATATTAATAAAAATAAATAAATAATTGAATTGGTATAAATTTTTAGGAAATTTCAGGAAGCAACTGAAAATATTTTATATTTAGTTCAAGTTTTAATTCTTAGAGGAATGCTTTCACCCAAAACGCAACCTATACCAGAAATGACTATGTACCATATCAAGATCTAGAGTTTTTAGTAAAATAAAATCATTATAAATTAATATAGTACAAGTCTGCATATCTTAATGTCACAACAAAGTGCTTATTATAATTCTTCCAGAGCTTTCTCCCAATAAATCTCAAAGAAAATCAGGCAATATTGTTCTTTAGTTATTCAAATTCCATGTAAAATATATACAGCTTACTGAGAACCAGGGCACAATGCCCCCTCTAACCCCCTGGTGAAATTACAGGCACGTGGCTGTGGCTGGCCCGCCCCTTAATCCCCGGCTGCTGTTATTGCTAGCACACCCCTTTCGATGGCAGTCTTGGTTAAGCAAGAGAGTCTTCAAGGCGAACACTCGCGTGTGGCGTGCGCTCTAGCAGCCAGCGATCCCTAAAGTATATACAAAAATATGATCGGACACATTGGCGGCGTGCCAAATAACTTTTGCGATAATTAGCGAACCGCGAAACTGTGTTTTGATCGATTCGATCAATTAGCAAAGAGCCGCGACACAAGCCCCTCCTCTGGGAACACCATGTCGCCACGCATTTCGCATTTTCTACTATCAACTAAACACACATTAGTCAGCGATTAGATTGCCACGGATTCACCAGAAACATTATCCTCCTCCATATGTTATAGAAACAACACGCTTCTTGTATATGTATATAGTAAATTTCGAACACTGGGACGTTCGTTGGCTTTAATCACGGCATTACTCACGGGTTCCCGGAAACAACAATCAACAATCAACGATTTTAAAATGGTACAATTATCATAGTTTTAGCCGGCTGTCTTCTTGCAAACAGTCTTGCTTGCTGGTTCAGGTGTGCTGTAGCGGGATGCAGTTACTCTTCGTGGCCTGTCCCTCCCTGGATGAGTGAGTCCTCCTTGGACACGATTCACAGGTTGGCTGAGAAACTGAGAAGCAGGCACCAGGTGAGATATTCTCCTTTGTACACTGATGCCTTGACTAGATGCCTAAATGAGCTCGCCGCGCTCGTTCACCTTGATTACACGGACGCGAGCATGCCGCTCGGATAGCACCTGATCGATGTTCTTGCTCGTGCTGATCCCAGAGCTGATGCTGCTGCTGTCACTGCCGTCGCTGGCGGTGAATAGACCGAGATTGTCCTTGATTAGATGATCGACGGCACAGCCGTCGCACTGGAGGATGACAACGCCACTGTAGTAGGCCTCCTCGCTGATGGTCTTCGTGTTGCGGGTGTTGCACAGCTTGCAGCGGTACACCAGCTCCATGCGTCGCTGCATGCGACGGAAGCGCTTTAGTGTCGTCGGTGATAGCGAGCCGTTGGCTGCCTGGCCGCCCGTGCGTCCGGCATCGAAGGGCTTGGCGGTGAAGTGGCAAGCGTCGAGGATGGACCGGGGTATGGAGAGCGGAGCGGGTCGGGGCTTCAGCGAGGCCTCGGCATCGGAGAGCTCCACTGCAGCGGCCGGTTGCTGCTGCGTGGCATTAAGGATCGCATTCTGTCCATTCTGGCGCAGGTAGTTGAGCGTTCGCGAGGTAAAGATGTTGCGCAATGCGTTCATTGCATTCTATTCTCCGGCTTCAATCGTCTGTGTTTTGGTTCAGCTGCAGCGACGTCCTCTGGCGCTGCTGCACGTGCTGGGTGTTGTTGCGGGCAGTGGGTTGTTGGTGCTCCTGCCCCGATTTGTTTGGAACTGCGCCGTCTCCGGCCAAAGTTGTGTTTTGGAGATAACCAGGCGAATGGGGACAATGGGCGAACAGCTGTGTGGGGAGGCTCAGTGTTACCATGCGTGGTAAAGGTACCGATAACCATACCGATAACGATAGGAAATCACTTTTAAATGTTTCCGGTTTTACACAATTTTTAAACTCTTTCTCTCGCGCTAACAAACACTTTTTTTTAATAAACTTAATTAATAAAATACACAAGAAATCTTTTTTTTTTAATTTCAAGAAGTTACTTTAACGTTATTAACAAATACAAATGGAAAACAATGGCAGGAACTAGCTTGTGTTAGTACCATTTGGCTTGTAAGTATTTATGGTCCAAAAAATATAATAATTGATGTATGTAGGTAATTAATTTAATTAATTATTGTACAATGTGAAATATATATATTTAAATTTGTTCAATTTTGTTGTGGACTTACACTATCGCAATTGGCACAATCGATAGCATCGAAAGTTTATACCAGCGATCCACGTGCCTTCTGCCCCAACTTGCCGCCATTTTCTTTTGAAAAACAGAACAGAGGTCCTGAAGAATAAAATTGTTCAGCAGATTCGTAATTATTTTACCAATTATATATGGACAATGCTGTCAACACGGACTCGCAAACCGCAAAATCGAAGCCGGTGCAAGGGGGTGAAAGCCTCACAAACTAAGGACGAGCGTTGCGAGCTGGAAAATGTGCTCAAGTTTTCACCGCCCGGTGGTCACCTAAGCGCATTGATAGCTCTGTATACTTGCGAGCCCGTGAAGCTGACAAAGTCCTTTGAACAAGTGCGTAGGTTCATCGAGAGGGGGCTGAGCGGCAAGGTGAAGCTATATGCCTTTGGTTCCATGGTCACAGGCTTGTCCTTGAAGGGTAAGTGGTTTGCGGAAAAGCAATCAACCTGCTATAATCCGTGTCCTTGTCGCGCAGATAGCGACATAGATGTGTATGTAAAGGAATGCGATGATCTGTCCATGTCCCAGACTCAGTTGTGCGCCTTCGTCATGGATTTCCTGTGTGCCGGCAACAAAAACAAGAAATTTGCGGAGGTCCTGAGGATACCCCGCACCAGGACGCCCATTATCAGGTGCAAACATCGGCCGACTAAGCTTGGCATCAACCTCCATGTGTCCCATACGAATGGCCTCTACAATTCCAAGTTCATTGGCGATCTGATGCGCCGCGACAAAAAACTACGCGACCTGACGCTATTCCTAAAGATCTGGACGAGTACCCTGATTGGGCGCAATAGAATGACCAACTATTGCCTAATCAGCATGATCCTTGTCAGCCTGCAGGTGCATGACCTGCTGCCGTCCGTCAAGTCGTTGCAGTCTCGCTACTTGCCGGACAATTTTCGTGGCATTAACTACTCATACAACTTGGACTTGGCGCCACCGATTCCGGAACGAACGAGCATCCTGGATCTAATCACGAACTTCTTTGATCTCTACAGCAGCACTGACTTTACGAAGAAAGCGGTGAGCCCGTTTTTCGGTTGCATTATGGACAAGCATTCAATGCTGGACATTCCGGAGTACACGGCGCAGTTGCTGGCCATGGAGGCGGCTGAGGCAGAGACACCGTCGCCTTTTCGGCTGATTACCTGTATGTACGTGCAGGATCCCTTCGATTTGCACAGTAACGTTGCCCAGACAGTCAATCCGCTGAGTCTAGCTGTGATACAAAAATGCCTAAGCCTGGCATCTAGGGCTACCAAGGATCGGAGGCTGCGGGATCAGCCGGAAAAGCTTTACGAGTACCTACTAGTTGGACTGGAAGATGACTTAGCAGTCAAGTTGGAGGGGAACATAACTAACACAAATGTTTAATTTTGAACATTTTCAAAGTGTAATTTTTCAAAAAATAAACATGAAAAACAACGGTTAAAATCAGCTTGTGTTTCTATCGTTATCAAGAAAGCCAGTATATTATCGATAGTGGCTCATCGATATGGCAATTTTTTTGTGTGAAGTTTTTTTTGAAATTTTAAAATATTTTTTGGTATATGGTTAAGTCTTTAATATAAATATATATTTATTAAGTCTGCAGGAATACAAAATGTTTTTGGTTTCAATTAAGAAATAATTTTACAGGTATTTTTAATTTAATTTTACTGGTTTTCTGTCATCACTATGATAGAGTTCGATATCGATAATCACAACAAACGTCAATAGACATCTTGCCGGCTGGCTATTTTGATTATATAGCCATTATATAGCATGGCCCAGTAACTGATCCGGAAACAAAACCATAAACTAAAAAGGGCGACAAACGCCATGAACTTTGCACGCCTGGGATTCGAGCAGATGCTCCTGCGAAGCCTCCGAACGCCCCGCCAGCCAACGCAATTGCTGATCAACCACTGGCGATGGATGGCCAGTGGGGCCTCCGCCACCACCCCCACCTCCATTGGTGCCGCGGGGACAACCAAAACCCAGGCATCAACGTCTACAAGGGTGAAGCCGCCGCCTTTGGCAGAGGAGCGCCCAGAGTCCATACTTTCGCCCAATCGGACCCGGCTCATTCGAAAGAAGCGCCTGGCCATTGACGAGCTGTCCGCCTTGGGTTTTCTCAATGCCCGCGGCTACACCACCGCCGAGGAGTACAATCTGGAGGATCTGCAGATAGCGCTCCGCCAGCAGAATCTCTACGAAACGAAGCGCTTCTTTTCCACGGACAATCTGGATGCCGAGCAGAATGTGCTCTTCGTGGCGGCCAAATATCCCACCGGCCAGCAGCCGCGTGAGATTTTCTTTTTCCGAGAGGGATCCGTGGTGTTCTGGAACTGCAGCGACATCGAGACAAACAATGTGCTCAGCTTCCTGCGCTCCTTTGAGCGCGAGTCGTATGTGAGCGCCCTGGTGCATGGCGAGAGCGAGGTGATGCCCTACACGTACATACCGTCGACGACAGTGGATGTGGAGGGCGATCTGGTGGCGGAAAGCAGCGACTTTAATGTCACATCACGTGCCTTCTTCCAGAACGGCAAGTTCTTTGTGACCGCCGACACGGACAGTTTCCTGTACAAGTACACCTTCTCCAATGCCATGGCGCAGTCGATCAAGCTGGGCATTTGGGAGGCAACACTGAGCCGCTACATTGACTCCATAGAGCACTTGACGGAGGACTTGAAGCGTGGTCGCCGTCTGCGCATTTCACGGGCGACAATGCTACGCAAGACCGGAGAACTCTTTGCCCTGCGTCATGTGATCAATTTGTCATCGGATCTGTTGGACACACCGGACTTTTACTGGGATCGCGAGGAGCTTGAGACGCTATATCTGCAGGTCTGCTCCTATTTCAGCACCACGAGACGCACCAAGGTGATGAACGAGAAGATCAATCACTGCGTCGAGCTGGCCGAACTCGTTTCGCACAATCTGAACGATGCCCATCACATACGACTCGAGTGGATGATCATTATCCTGATTATGGTGGAGGTGGGCTTTGAAATTCTGCATTTTGTGAGCGATCACAACGAGCCGCATGCATCCGCCATGGAGGTGATGCCCCTGTCAGCAGGTCTGATGCCCAAATAGCGACCCTAACCGAAGCCCTATGTAATATATGTATAATTGTACCATTTCGCCTAAATATATATACTATATATGTATACTTAGATCGGTTAGAAGACGGAAAAAAGTCACAAAATTATGAGAATGTTAAGTGCCAACCGCCAAGCCATTTCGCAATTCCTTTAAAAGTGTATTCAGAGTTATTTTGTAATATTATTCATATAATTTGTTGTAACTTCCCCTTTTTAATGTCATTTGATATTTATACCTTAAATATAAATGGATTTTACTATAAATATATGTAGGCTAAGCAGATAAGAGTCGTGTTAAGGCTTTAATTAGGCTTACTCTTGGAGAGAGAGCCCTGGAATGTAATCAGTGTTAAACTGAAAGTTTAGAGAAATGGCTGTTGGGTGAATAACTGTTGGCTTTAGGCCGTGTTTACTGTGAGCATTGTTTACCTTTTTGTGTGCGAGTAAAACCATTTTTAATTGCTCGCCCGCCACTGTCACTTTTCCCTGCTGCTGCCTCGGAGACATTGTAAAAGTTGTTTTGTTTGGCTTTGTTTTCACTTTGCCGGACGACGCACAACACAATCGATGAAAACTCAGCGCCTAGCAATGATCGGCTTTTGGCAATGCCGACGAGTCGCTTTAAAATGGGTCACATTGCCGCAGTGGCAGCCACTCCAGCAGCAGCTCTTGAATCCCACAATTGCAGCAGCCTTTACTTTGTAGGCTCGGCCGCCACAGACACAGCCAGCGATGCTTACAACTGCCAAAAGTTGCAGCTGCAAATGGTTGCAACTGCTGGTCTACCCTTTAAATGCTGTTTTTGGTCGAAATATTTCATTATTTTATTTATTTTGTCAAAGATTCTGTTCTATTTTATTTTATTATTATTTTTATTTCATTATTTTATTTATTTTGCCAAAGATTCTCTTCGATTTTATTTTTTATTATTATTATTTCATTATTTTATTTATTTTGCCAAAGATTCTGTTAGATTTTATTTCATTTAACTATATTTCTTCTTTAATTGAATTAATTTGTGTGTGAAAAACGCAATGAAATGTTTTTTTGTTCGAGCTTTAAATCTTTAATGATTGCTTTTTCCAAATAATTGTTAAATTCTAGAGCTTAACTTGTGAAATTATATGTTTAACACGCAATTTATGATCAGTCTTGCTAGTGAATGGCATTTAATGGCATTGGGGTTATAGTCCCAGATTATACGCGTAATTATAGTCGTACTATAGTTACATATATCAGAAAATAATAGCATTAACAATAGGCTCAAGGGAAAAGTACTTTTAAGATAATATTTTGCATGGAAAAACTTTAATGGAGAAATTATTATTAAGACTACAGATTTATAGATTTATTATCTGTTTTATGATATTTTCTTACTTTAGGGTTAAACCTGCCTTTAAACCTTAAGGTTAACATTTTGTAGATCCCCTCTTTCAGCCCCTGATTGTCCCTATAATAATTTATATATTTTTTTCTGAGGTATCACTGGGGTGTTACCCTTTTGTGATCCACTCTGGGCCAGCTTTTGCTTTTGACACATTTTCGTCGCTGTCTCGTCGTCGTCGTTGTTGCCGCCAACGCTTGTTGTTGTTTTTTTCTGTTTATTTTGTAGTTTTAGTTTGTCGCTGGTTTTGTTGTAATTGTTGGTTTTGTTGTTGGTGCAGTTGTAGCAGAGACCCAAGTCTCAGTGGCAGTGTCTCTCTTCTCTTCGCGAGTTTTGAGTTTGGCTTTGGGTTTGGGTTTTGATCGATCAGTTGCTGACTTTGCGCGGCAGCGAGCGGTTTGCACTGCGATCTCGTTGATTTCTATATCTATATATAAAATTTGTAGTTTTTTTTCGTTATAGATTTCAGTTGTTTTTGTTTTTGCAGTTGCAGTTGCGCACGCGCGTGGATTTCGGATTTTTTTGTGTGTTTTGTGAGTGAAGGAGGAGGTAGAGGGTGTGTGCCTCTTAAGTGTTTGTGTGTGTGTCTAAAAGTGGACTTTTTTATAACAAATCAATTATAAACAAATGGCACAAAGTGCTTAAAAAAAATATTATATTAAATATATGCTGCTGCTGCTGCTGTTAGGTTCTTACAAATATTAAGAATTGTTATTGATTGTTAAAGGTTTTTATTTCATTTGAAAACCAAATATCACATTTTTTAAGTGAAATATAATTTAAACCATAAATTCTATTAAAAATATCTTTATGTTATATATTTAATTAGGCCACATATTGAAATATAGAAGACTTCCCCTAGAAGTACTTGTATTTTGGCTTTTCCAATTGTATTTTAACCATAAGAAAATTATTTAAACATTTTAAGAATAAGTTTGGTTTGAAATAACCATTTTCTGTTTTAAAGGTTACTTTTTATGAGCCATATAAAATCTGGTGCACAAGTTCAAAAGTGCAAATTTAGCGCATTCTGGCCATGGATCTGCACGGATCTATGGCAAATTCCCAGAATAATTGCTGCCTTTTATGGCTCGAACTAGAACGAGGAGCATACACTGGGGGAAAAATGGGTTTTTATAAAAATAAAGGGGAAGTCCCCAAAAGGCAACCAGCAACATAATCAGGAGCTTGGCTCAACATGTTGCTGGCAACAATGTTTCTAGCAATTATGCGTTTAGCAACATTTCCTTGAATATTTCGCCATTTAAACGATAATTTTATAAATAAAATGATTTAAATTAAATTAATAAATAAATAAAACAAATTTATTTTTATTTAAATTGCAAACTAAGAACTAAATTAAAATATCAAAATATATACCTTTTTTGGCATATTCCATAGAAATCCTAACCTGATATTTATAGACCAACTAAAGGTCATTAAGTCACGTACTACAACTCCCAACTATGTATTATGACTATGGCAATGATTTATACAATACAAACTGACCCGAAACAATACCGAATCGTAAACAATATGACGTATTTTTTTGTTTTGTGTTTTTGACACAATGGTGGGGAATCGGTCTCGAGAATGGCGGCTATGATGACTTCGAATGGGAAATGGGAATGGGAATGGCATGGCCATAATGGATTAGCGTGGAGCCGTGAAGTGCGACTAGGTTAGCTTAGCTACCCTGCTCCCGGTTGCATAATTGGCATCTTGTCAGCCCCTTCCTCCGGCTGTCCATCTTCTCTATTTGTGGACCACAAAAGAAATCAAAATAAATAAAAAGAAGATCAAACTGGAGCAAATTAACCGAGATTAAGCCCACAATTAGGTGCCCAATGTGAAAGTTAAGGCAGGCGGCAGTGGCAGCAGTTGCTGGAAACCTGTTGCCTCTTCTTTTTTTCATATATATATATATTTTTTTTTGTTTAAAGCTTTAGTTAGTGCTGCTGGTGTTGTGGTTTCGCGGTTTCGCGGTTTGTTTCTTCATGTTTTGGCTCATCTGCAGCCAGGCCGGCCGCAAACCATGGCCACTTTTACTGCAACTCCCTCTTATTGGGGGCTCAGAGAGAGAGAGAGATGTGTACGTATATAGAGTTTGAGAAAAAACCAGAAATAAATACAGACAGCGGCAGTCAAAGGCGCTTAAAATACCCTTTTTGGATGAACTCGGAAAATCTATATTTTGTTTATATTATTTTTTTGGTACTTAAAAAATGTGTCTTGAGCCAGAAAAGGTTCAGTTGGATACAAGTTCACTGATTGATTAATAAGTTATACTTGACAAAAGAAAAAATATAATATATCATTAAGAAAACAATTCACCAGTAATAAATTATTAATTCCTTTGCTCAAATTAAATGTTTAAACTAAATATTTCTTTAGACAAAGATTTGATAACAATTAGTTCTAAAAATCTTTATTTCACTGATTTTTAATAAATATTTTCTGTAAAGTAATTCGTGTCTGGAGAAACATAATAATAATATATCTTTATATAATAATAATCTTTAATGCCAAAAAATTTAAATCAATTTTCCTAAAAACCTTTCTTTAATTTTTTTTTTTTTTTGTTAAATAAATATATTCTATGAAGTAATTGCTGTCTGGAAAATATCTAAAATAATCTTTAAATCCATAAATAATCTTTAAATCCAAACAAATTCATAAATTTGTAAACAAAAAATTAGAATCAAATTTTCTACCATTCTTCCTTTAAATTTTTTTTTGTAAAAAATATTTTCTATGAATTAATTGCTGTCTGGAAAATATCTAAAATAATCTTTAAATCTATATTAAATAAAATAAAATAAAACTGCATAAAATGAAGGGTTTATTAACACCTTTTTTTTGGTAAGGGTATTTGGGGAAATTACAAGAAAACTTAGCATTAGCCGGGCTAAAATCAAGCCTAAAAAAATGAGGGAAAAGGGAAAGGGAATGTGGGACTTATATACTGACTGCTCGTCGAATAATAATAATACGCTTCACTGACCTATGCCAAGGCCCCCACGGGGGACAGCTGTTGGGCTTTGTTTTTCCACGCTTTTGTTTCTCTTTTGCACTTTTGAACTCGGCCAACTCTCGCCGGCGTTTTTTCTGTAGTTTTTCTTTTAATTTTAGCAAGCCATCAAGTTCAAGCTAACCAAGTTTCGTTTGGGTATTTAGTTTTTCCCAGAAGAGCAGGCCACATTAAAGATGATCTCTGTGTGCGTCTCGGAGAGACTCGTAAAATGAAGTCAAACGCAGAGAAGCAGCAAACGCTTTCATTATAATCGTTGTCAGCACACATCTCGTGGTAGCCAATTAGTCGCTGCTATCAGCGATGAAAACGGTTAGAAACTTGAAGACTAAGTCCCTAGTCTAGTCTTTATTCCAATTTATCATTTATCATTTAACTTAAATCTTTAATTGTCAATCGTTTGGATTTGGAGAAATCATTTCCGGCCACCAATGAGTTGACACTTTTTATTTGGTTTTTTTGGGTATGGTTTTAAAGGGGTTAAAAGAATGAAATATAATTCCCATTTATTTTGACCCACAAAAAGAGTGTAAAAAACGATTTGAAATCTATATTAACTTTGTTGATCCTAACCTGTTTCGCTTTAGGAAGTCATTAATAAAGTTCTACTTAGTAGTTAATTTTTATGACTCACTTCCCGCTTTTAATTAGGATTCTTAAAGCTGACACACATTTTGTTGAAGCAAAAGTTCACAAGCCATAAAATAAACCTTATGAATATGATTTAATTTATGGTTCTTTGTTGGCAAAATCTTTAAAACAAACCCTAAGCTTTAAGACCTTAAATATAACTATAAAAAAAAATTAACCAAAGCAATTTAGGGAATCTTTAACAGAAGATGTGTAAACCTTGAGCTTTATGCATTTTGTCGTAAAAATATTCAAAGAAAACTTTACTTTTAAATACATTTCAAGCTGATTTTAATTCCGTAACTAAATCCAGCGGAATATATAAACATTTTGCAATGGATTTTTCTTGATTTTGGACTCTGACTCGACGCAGATTCGTTACGACTATATTTTTTCTTTTTCTTTTTTTTTGTTGTTGCATTTATTTTCTGTCTTGGCTATTTGCATTTTCGTTTAGCATTGAACCAGCCAAGCCAACGGTGATCAACGGTCGTCAACTGCTCCACTTGACATACATATTGCTATATAATTTATTTTTTTTTTCGATTTGTACATAGATTTGCTTAAAAAGTTAACAAAATATGAAATTATATATTTTATATATATTATATTGTATATATTATATTTTATACTTTTGATTTCGGATTAAATGCGATATTTATCGATATTCAAATATTTCGATATATCACATTTAACAATATTTTCGATATTTTGCATAATATTAATCAATTTATATGCTTGATGTGTATTATTAACTTCTATATAACTTAAAAAAATAACTCAAATTCAATGAATTTCTTTCAGTGTGTTTTGAGTTTGGGAGTGCCGAGGGGAGCTCTATAAGAGTGGGCGTTGCTTGTTGTGGCTTCGGGCCAGGTCCATTGCCATTGCCACACACTCACTCACGCCACCTTTTCGGGCGGCTTCGTCATCTTCCTCGCATCACTTATTATTGGTTATATGCATGCTGGCCATTGAAATGCCACAATGGAGCTCTGACGGAGCTGTGGAATCGTCGAATCACTTTCACTTGGCTCACCTACAGGGCCATCTACTGCGCCCCACTCCCCTCCAGTCCAGTCCCTCTTGACCAAAATGCTTGCGTAAACCGTTCGTTCGTGCTTTCAAAACAAACAAAAAATTATGTTTATGTCTGAGTAAAGAAAAATAGCAAAAAAAAAACAAAAAAACCTCAATAATAATAATAGTAAATGTGTGATATATTTTGGGTAGTAGAAGAGGGATAAAAGCAGGTGTTATATGTAGGGGACAGTTTCATTTTATTTATTTTTTTTGGCAGCTTTATTAGCGGCTTTGCATTGCGTGTGTTTGAGCCATTCGCCAAATTCAGCGCCCCCCAAGGGAGTTGCTAGTAAAAAGGAAAGTTTTTAGGAGGGGTTTCCTAGGGGTTGTTAGGAGGATTTTAAGGATAGTTTTAAGGGGGTTTTCAGGAGGGTTTTTAGGGGGTTTTCAGAAGGGGTTTCCTAGGAGTTTTTAGAAGGGTTTTGAGGAGGTTTTAAGGATAGTTTTTAGGGGGTTTTTATGGGGTTTTAGGAGGATTTTAGGGGGTTTTTAAGGGGGTTTTTAAAGGGGATTTTAGGGGGGTTTTTAAGGGTTTTTTTTAGGGGGTTTTTAGAGGGGTTTTGGGAGATTTTTAAAGGTTTTTTTTAAGGAGGTTTTTAAGGGCGGTTCTTAAAGGGGGTTTCGAGGGGGTTTCAGCAGTCTTTTCAGGACGGTTTTTAGGATGAATTTCAGTAGGATTTTCCTAGGACTTTTCAGTTAGTTCAACATTTACCTGGGCAAAAGCTAAGGTCAAGGAATATAAAACTTGGTTGGCCATGATATCAGGCGTGGCACATTTTCCTAAACATATTTAAATTATTAAAAAAGCCTTACAATAAGTCCTTCCAAAAATTCCCTGTCAAAATCCCACAAACTTAAGCCTAATATATATGCCTCAGGGGTTCGATGCCTCCTTGCTTACCTGTCATCTGTATGCCTAAACCCGCCTGGCCAATAACCGTCTAATTGGCATCATATTACCCAATACGCCCAGCTGACTGACTGACTGGCTAACTGGCTAACTGGCTTACCATATTGCCGCGATATGGTCTGCACTGCGTATACGTAATGTGTTGCATGTATCCGCCCCGTTGCCCCGCTGTTGGCTCTGCCAGGAAAAGACAGAAGCAAAAAAAAAAACAAGCACTAATGGCAGGCGTGGCGGCCCAAACGATTCTTGGGGCTTGGCCTGATGCAATGGATGACATATATGCGGATTGGTAGGTGGATTGCGGAATATGAATGGCTGGCGGCTGGCGGAGCAGTGCGTGGACATTGTGCTTTCTGCCTCAAGTCTGGGAACGAGGTCAGCTGTGAGCTGAATCGCAGTTTTTGGCACCTGCCAGCACTGGCCAAGCTGTGACCGGCACTGGGCCAACGCTGGGAAATTGGCCAGCCGGCGAAGGGTTCTCTCTATAGTTAAGCACTGACCAAAAAATATAGATAAAACTGCCCAAAAAAAAACAGGATATACAGGAGCAGAAGGATCATAGAAATAGCTATAGGTTTGGAAATTATCCAACGAAAGTATGATTTTGTACTAAAGTTAAGTGGCTTTCATATTAAAAGTAAGTTTTGGGGCATTTTTGAAAAAGATTTCAGGCTATATTTAGTGATAAAATAGATTTTAGCAAGATATATACATCTTAATTAATATTATATAAGCATTTCAAGGATATCAAAGATCAGAAGGGTTTTAGAAATAGCTGTAAATTGGGGATTTATCAAAAAAGGAAGCCAAGAGCTGGAAATTAAGGGGATTTTATATTCACAGCAAAATCTGAGACACTTCTGAAGAAGATTAAAAGTTAAAACTAAGTAATAACATTGATTTTAGCTAAATATATAGTATATATATAAAAACAAATATTATTCAAGCATTTTGTCACTATTTTCTAAGCAGATTGGTTTTATTTTATATGCAAGAAATTAAAACTTAAATGTTTTGACTTCTTTTTAAACCCTTTTCTGAAAGTAATTTCTTGCTTGTCTCAGTTTTTTTCTAGCTGTACATATATGGTATATATTAAATCAAGGCGGCACTATATTTTCTCTTTATGGTATATAAGTTATTAAATTATTTAAAAGCACTTGGAGACGCCTACAACATTTGACACGCAGCCCAGAACCTCAAGCAAAAGCAAGCAAGCAGCAGCAGCAGCAGGAGGAGCAGCAGGTGCTCCTCAAGTATGAACCACTGAACCCTATCCTATATATATATATATACGTTTCTGTTCATAGAGAACCAGCGCGAACTTCTCCAGCTGATTAATTAAACAATACAACAACAACAAAAACAATAAAAAAGAGGAAGGAAAGGAGAAAAAAAACAGCGTACCAGCGGCTGTCCTATTTGGGTAGCGAATCAGAACTCAGTCCAGCCGGCAATGCCTTCGGGTCTGGCTCACCTTTAGTGGCAGCTCCAACGCATAAAGGCTTTCCGGATTAAGAACCAGCTTTAGGATCGGCATCAGGATTAGGAAACCGTCTTAGCCATGCCCTACAATCTGTGGCTGCGACGGCGCCTTCAGCTGCTGGCCTCGGTCCTCCTTTGCGGCTTATTGGGCTATCTGACATCGGAGGCGGTGGCCAAGCCAACGTTGTCCTTTAGCCTGCCGCAGGGCCTGCAGGGATTCCCCTCGTTTCAGTCATTCACCCAACAGATCATCGAGCAGCGCAGCGTGCGCCAGATGAAGAAGTACAGGTGAGTTGGTGTCTAATTTAGCATTCAAAGCGGCTGTTTTGGTTGCTTTGGAGGATTTTCACCCAAAACCATTGCCATGGACGTCACGTATGTGACACGGCTGGCCATGTGCCCATATATATAGTATATATGTGGTACCTAGGTGGCTCTAGCTCTCACTCTCTCCTATTTTATTGTATTTATTCTTGTTTTTTGTTGTGTTTCAAGCGGGAAGCGGGTGAGCAACGATTCGCTCATTATGATATACTATCACGATCAGACCATAGCTGTTACGGAGCTGGGACCCCAGAAGTTGCTCCTAGGCTGCGAGCTCATCGAAATCTAGTGAGTATATAATATATATGATATATAGGTATAATCATGCGTATAGCCAAGGCTTGCCGGAAGTAGACACTGAAATTCAAATGCATTTGCTATGAATATCGAATACCAAATATTCAAAACAATATTTTAACAGTTTTGAAGGCATAAATATGCAAGTTTTTAAATCTTTATATTAACTTGGGGAACTTGCAGTAAGACTGTTTTGGTTCAACTTAAGAACTAATAATTTAAATGAGAAAATAATTAGCTTCATGAAACCTATCAATAAATTTCTTTTAATTCACAAAAAATACTCAATAGAAAAAGGTAAACAAAGGCAGCAGCTTTTTGAATGTCCAAATTCTACCTTTTGAATCTGATCTAATTTTGCTAACTTTTTGCTCTCTCTCTCGCAGCAACGAAAAGGAGGGCAAAATGCTCCTGGAGGGCCTTGCGCACTATAATCGCCCCTTGGAGATCAAATTCGATGAGATGCTCAAGCTGATGGATCAATGCGAGCATGTGGACAAGATCAGCTATGCCTCCAGGCACAAGACCACCAAGCTGGAGAGGGGCAGCGGCGGCGGGGAGCGGAGCAGCAGCAGCAGCAGTGCCAGCGATTCGTCCTCGACGGCGGTGAACCTGAAATTTGGAGCCAATATCCTTCCACGCAGTCCCATTTCCCTGCTCAGCGGGATTATACCAGGTAAGCTGAGAGATGGGTTTAATTTTATAAAAGAATTGTTTTATTCCGCTTTTCAACAGGCACCAAATGGTGTGGCACTGGCGACATAGCCGACACCTACAGCGATCTGGGCAGCGAAATGGCCATGGATCGTTGCTGTCGCCAGCATGATTTGTGTCCTGTGAAAATCCGCGCATATCAGCACAAATATGAACTGGAAAACGATTCCCTGTACACCAAGTGAGTGCTCATAGCTCAAGAATCGTACAATATTCGTTACTATATTTTTGTAATCCTTGAAGATCACACTGCATCTGCGATGACATGCTGTTCTCCTGCCTGAAAATGACCAATACCTCCGCCTCGCAGCTAATGGGCTCCATTTACTTCAATTTGGTGCAGGTGCCCTGTTTGGATGGACGCAGTAATACCTACAAATTCCGAGCGGCCAAGGAGGGTTTCTAAGGGAGATTTTTCCTTTTTCTTTTAGGAGGGAAATTCAATGTACAGGTGGGAAGATGCGAGGATTATTGGGGTTAAATCAATGTATTTATTTTTTTTACAAACGATATGACGCCCGCTTTTTATTTTTCAAATATTCTGTTGGGTTTTTACAGATTAGCGTTAATGTTATCTAGATAAGAATATATATAATAATGTATAAAGTAAAATTGCAATCTTTGTTATACAATTACGAATATAAATATAAATATATATAAATAAATATATATATCTGTATATATATAGATTTTGGGTTAGTTACATAAAAAGAACAACAGGGCTACACTGACACGGACACCAATTTGTTTGTCTTTTTTCCATACATAAAAAAATAATTAACTTTAAGTCTTAAAACTAAACGCTGTTCTCCCTCAACAAAACAATGTGTGTGTGCTTAGATTTTCATAACTTTTAGATTCATATTCACTGTAAAATTTCTGTTTTCGCTGGTTGATGGCGCCGGACACTGACTAGGAGAGTCTAAAACTGTCTTTCCACATTCCATTTGCTTATTTGCTTCGTTGTCTCCCTCCAAGGACCTTTTTTTAAAAAATGCTAGCCACATTCGGGCCCGGCTGCGAATTGGTGGGTGTCGGCTGCGTGGGTCGATCAATGTCCTGGTAGCTGCGCTGCTGGCTGGTGGGGAACACGGAGCCCGTTTGCAGGGTGCCGCCGCGTGTATTGAACTCCCGGTAGAGCAGGGCCACGCTCACAGGCCTCAAAATCAGGTTGATGATGCTAAATGCAATGGCCCAGCCATCTGGAAAAAATTGGGATAAAGAAAGGAGATATTACCATTAATTTAAATAATTTTAAATAATTATTTTTTTATAAACGTGCATCTATCTCTTGGTACATTTTGGTTAACAAGATGACACAAACTACTTACTCATGCCATGGAAATAAACAATAATGTTGACGAGATCAAAGAAAATGCTAGAAGCGTTGATGACAAGCGCCTGGAAAGATACGAGGAGAGATGATTCGAGATGAGAGTGTGAAATTAAGGGGAATGTCAGGTGGATTTGGTTTTAAATTGGGTTTTCATTACTTGGCAAGCTTATTTAGAAATGAGAAATAATAATAAGATACTTATTTTCTTCGTTATTCTTTCAATTTGCTATTCATTTATTACTTAGCAAGCTTTATTATTTAGAAATGAGAAATAATAATAAGATACTTATTTTCTTAGTTTTTTTCAATGCAAACTGCTATTTTTAGAGGCATACTTTTGGGCTCACTTATGTATTTATTGCTAATTTATCAAGATCAAGTAGGTTTATAAACTACAAATATATAGATGTAATATAATTAATCTATTCCTGATTTATATCCCAAACTAAGTGAGAATTTATGAGAAATTTATGAATGGTGTTTCTGTTGATCCTTAGCAACATTGTTGCTAGCCACGCAGATATTTTCTTAGGAAACATTTGCTTGGCAACATTTTTCTGAGCATTTTGAAAGTCGTTTTAAACATTTTCATAGCCTAGCAACTCTAAAATTCTAGAATTTTCAGTAAAATATATTATGATTTATTTCTTAACGTTTGTTTGGACACCAAAATTGCAATCTACCTTTTTTTACTTGTTTCAAAAATTAGGATAAAAATTATATATATTTTTACGTAAATTTTAAATTTCTAGTAACCCATAAATTATAGCAAAATATATATGTATATATTAAGAAATTTTTTTTTAAATATAATTTTTATAAATAAACCCATAAATTATAGCATTTTAAATATAATTTTTCAGATTTATTTAGCACAAGCCTCCTTGATTTGGGTGCTGTCCTTTAGCTCTCTTAATTTTTAACCAAATTATTATTAAAATTAATAAATTAAATTATTATTATTTTATATTCTTATGGGAATACAAATTTAATTACAAATTTAATATTC
This sequence comes from Drosophila birchii, assembly GCA_035046345.1. NCBI lineage: Eukaryota > Metazoa > Arthropoda > Insecta > Diptera > Drosophilidae > Drosophila > Drosophila birchii. The sequence goes on along the minus strand of JAWNOA010000014.1, from coordinate 871,131 downwards.
TTATGTGAATTTCTTAGTCGTAAAAAAGTACAAATATAAAAATATATTTTTATGTTTCTAATTCATTATTTTTCCGCTAAATCTCAGTTGTAAATAGTAAACAATCTTTATTTTAATAAAAAATCCCTTTTCGGAAAACAGTAAACATTTTAACCCACAAAAACACATGCTGAGCTCCCAATGGCCCCCTCTGACCCCTCTTTCAGCCTTTCTGCAAAATCCTTAACCCACTTCAACTTGACAACAACAATTTCGCCCTGTTCGTGGGGAAACTCCAAGTTTGTAAGAAACAAAACACAACAATTAACATACTCGTATATATATTTTTTTTAATTAAATAAATAATGCTCATTGATTTTCTGTACTGTTTTTTATTTTTCCAGCCTGTCTTTGGGGGTAATGAACGCCAAGGCTGGCCAAGGAGTTTCTGATTAAAAGGCGTTGCTAATGGCTTTCAAGGAAGCAAACAAACCGACCTGAAGTTCTGGAGTCCCAACCAGGTGGCGAGACCTCCTCCTCCGCTTCCTCTTGGGCTTCGTGTGACTGTCCAAGAATTGGGAATAAATTCGAAAGGGCCCGATTTACACTGCTACAAAAATGGGGCCTCTGACCCAAAAATGGCAATCGCGTGCCATGTCCTTGGGGCGGAAAATGGGGGAGGTGGGGGGTGTTGGTTTTGGGGTTTGGTCATTTTTTGGCCAGCCTAAGGTCAAAGTTGAGAGCCAAGCCATTTACCTTCTTTGCTTGCCGGCTAACTCATCTATTAATACACGCATGCCCCGACGCCACACGCAATCCTCAAACAAGGACCTCAGTGTGATGGTATTTATGTAGGCTCAAGCCTACACAGCGAAAAATTGAGGGGTACTTTGGGTCAAGTAGCTTCTGAATTTAATTAAAAATTATTTTTGGCTAAAGAAGCCTGAGAATTTGTTTGAAAAAAATTATTTTTTGACTCAAGTAGCTTTAGATCTAATATAGAAATTAGTGAGACCATATTTAGCTTTACGAATAACCAAATTAAAACTTTGTGATGAGTCTGGACAGAACTGTTTTTAAATTTTTCAACTCAGAAAATGTATAATTAAAATCTAAATTACCAAAATATTTTTTTTTACCTATTTGTTATACTAAATACCCTACTTTTCTCACTGTGTATGTGCCGAAAAAAAAATCCGCTTTCATTAGCATACCACCACGCATTTGGACTTGGACTTTTTCGATTGAGATTCGGTTACGTTTATATTATTTGTATTTGTATTTTTATTTGTATTTATTTTGGCCAGGCAATGCCATGAAAATGAACCTGGTATGTGCCTATTATGGCCAACAAATTGATTGGCCATAACTCCTCATCGTTAGCGCAACTTTTTGGCATTATAACATTTAGAGAGTAAAGTAACTAGAGTTTTTTTTCTCAGTTCAACCAAGTCCCCTTTAATAAATTGTATTAAATAAAAGAATAAACTAGTCCACTCAGTCAGTGGATAACACCTTATCTTATCGTCAACCAAGAGAGGAAAGCACACAAAGAAGACTTCTGCGCGCCCCCATAAAAGATTGGCTTCCTTAAGATATAGACTTTATATCAGAATATATATTTGTTTTTGGATTTTTTGTTCATCATGACTTTTTATAGGCTGTCCCTGTAGATTTACTAGAAATGTGGGGGCACTATAAAAGTAAATCTAAAAAAATACAATCAAAATCCTCTGTGTAATCAATGAATAAAATCATTTCCTTAGTTTGGATTCACAACAGAATGCATTTAATGCGAATGCCTCATCGGTCAAAGCAAAGCACACTCTCATCATTGTTTCAATACCAAAAACTATATATTTTTTTAGTGATGTTAGTGAGAGCATTTTGTTATTTATATTTTCGCCTGTATATGTTAATTGGCGAGGAACAAACACCTAGAGCTTAGCCATTTGCAACCGGTTTTGTGGTGTGACTTGTCTTTGAATTTGATTAAAAAAAACTAAAGCCCAAATTGGTGAATATTTTAAGCAAATTAAATATGAGCTGCCCTCTCAGTCGGGCGTTCGAGTGCTCTTGTGTCCTCTTATCAGCTCGGCGGGGCTATCAACAATGCAATAAATGAGTCACCAGGAAAGGCTAAATTGCCCTAAAAAGATTCTTATTATGAGATTTTATTTTTAATAAAACTAATTTGAGTTTCAATTTACCTAAAAATAATTAATATGTCGGCTTTTGTTTCGCTTTCCTTGCTTAGCTTGACTTTAAAAAGATTTTTTGTTATGTTTTTTATATACTATTCTCAATTTAACTAAACCAAATAAATATTTAATTAAAAATGTTATCAAATATATAATTAAATATTTCCAATTTTAATAACCTATGAAAATCAAGCACAAAAAATCCTAAAAAAAATAATTTAAATAAAAAACTCATCAGGCTGCTGATAAACCTGAAAAGTAATGATTTAAAATTAGTTTAAAAATAAATTAAATTTTATTTTTAAGAGTAAATGATTTAAAATTAGTTAAAAAATTAATTAAATTATATTCAAGAGTTATAACTTATGTAAATCAAGCAAATAGCATGTTAAGAAACTCTAGTTTATTCTAAATTATATTTTAATATATGCAATTTAATAATAATTATATTTTAAATTTGAAAACCTGTTAAATACCGCTTACAAATATTTTCCAACACATATTAAAATACTTCAGATAGCAACTTGATTCATTAAAATGAAAATCTTAGCCAAAAACTCGATCAAATTTCGATTTGCCATTATCCTTGAACTCACCGTCTGCACCGCTTCGATGGAGTCCTTGCTGTGCATCGTCCAAAACATGGCAATCAGAAAGAGAAAGTTGTAGAACTGAAACGATCCATGGTCCCAGCTCCCCAGCATGGCATTCGAGATGAAGAAGAAGTGCACAAAGGCCACCAGCTGGAAAACATGCATACACACAAAGGGAAAATATGATGAGGAAAATGTGGCAAAATGCATCTGTGGTTATGGTAGCTTTGGTTAATAATAATAAGCGGCTTAGTGCCAAGTGAAGCCCCACGAAGTTGCCCAACGGCAGCCGCCGCCGCCACCGCCGGCTTTCCATATCGGCTGTCATGTGCGGTTAACTTGGCTAACTTGGGGCGCTAATCAGCCCGAACAGCAACAGCAGCAACAGCGGCCATTAACCCATGGAGGCCCAACAAGTGAGAGTACACAAGTGGGTGAGCAATAAAAGGATTTAATAATGGATATATTTTGCAGAGGAAGGAAAATGCTCTCTTTTTCCAGCTCAAAATCTATTTTCTCAATGTCGGGTTAGGGATTTTTATGAGATTTTCCTTTTATTTCATAATTTTATGATTGTTTTCAGGTGAATTCAATAAAAGTAATATTATTTTCTGTTTATCTTCAAACTTTAATGTTAAAAAAAAAAGGTTTATTCGCCACGAAAAATATTTAAAGTTATTATTCAATTACTTTAGGCATAAAGAGTGTCATTAAAAAAGATTTTATATAATTTTCAAATTTAAGAAAATAATAAAAAATAAAATCTTTAATATTTGGAATTTTATTTTTTTATTTTTACTTCTATTACTTTGACCGCAGCTGTACATTTTCCAGCTTTGCGGGGGGGAAGGGAGTGCTGTGATGCTGCCACTGCATTTTCCAGCGCTTACCTTCACACGCACAAACGGCGAACCCATCAGTTCGTTGAGATCGGTCATGATTCTGTATCGCCTTCTTGCTCGCACTCACTCTCGGCCAATTGGCAGATGCAGATGCAAACTATTGCCCCTCTCTTTTTCGCTCACACACAAAGAACGTTTGCTCTCCCACGCAGGTAGGCAACAACAACAACAACTGATTGTGGTGCGGCGGCAACGAACAGCTGTTTCGTTATTTTTGTGTGCAACAATTTTGCTAACGCCGAAACTGTTCCACTTTAAATCTATTTTCACTTTGCAATTCACTTTCAATTGCGGCTCTCGCCCCCTTTTCTGTGTGTGTGTGTGTGTGTGATGCGATTGTCGTGCGTGTGTTTGTGTGGAGCGCACTTGTTGGTCTTCGTTCTGCCTTTGCGGGGGGCGTTGACAACACAATTAAATAACAGCAACAAATTGTTAATCTCGGCAGGAACAATAAAGCACACAGGCACAGGCACAATGGTGTTCACAACAAAAAAAAACTATATGTCGTTTTTGAGGATTTTTGTCTTTTTTATTTTTTGCGTGGCGCCAACAGTTGCCCCCTAAGCTCGAAAAATTTATAACAATAGAATTTTGTAATTGTTTCCAAGTGTGATCGTGGTTATATTACTCAAATTTTCCAGAAAAAAATCCATCTTCGATGTAAGCTGGTCTCACTGAAGTGAACCATCGTTGCCAGATCAAAAGCGTTTTTTTTTTTAAGGGGAAAATGGAGGGAAATTTAAAAATGAAAATATTGCTCGCTTCGAACGAACGCGTCAGATGGCAGAAAAAAGCTCCAAAGCGACTTATAAAAAATATTATAATATGCCAACATCAAATTCGTTTGAATTTATTTAAATTTCACCATAACTAAATGTATATCTGTGAAAAATTCATAATTTAAATATTAATAATAGAAATTGAGAGAAATTTTGGTTTTCATATCAAAACCAAAGTTGCTGTTAATTTGGAAAAACCAATTATAGTTAGTATTTAATTAAACAGCCACAAAAAAGAGGGGGACAAAATCGGACACTGGGAACCACCAGTCCATAGGGTTTTTTGGCTCTTTTTAATAAAATAAATAATTATTTTTAAATAATAAAATATTTAATGAAAATAAAAAATAATGTTTTTTATTAAGCTATTTTTACAAATAAAAACAAAAGGTTTGTCAAGAGAAAGCCACCGACAGGAAACAAATGCAAAGTAAGTGAAAGTTAGTTTCTTGTATTAAATTAAATTATTTATGTTTTTTAATTACAAAAACAAACCAAATTGTAATACTGTTTGTTTTCATAACTTTGGCTTTATGAAAATTATTACTTTACTAAAAGTTCAGCTAATTTTCTGAAAAAAAGAATGTCAAAGATAAAATATTATATATTATATATTATATATATTATATATATTATATATTATTATTGATTTATATAATCAAATAGCTATTAAAGATGACTTTTAATTCAACAATAATCAAAATTCATATTTAAAGACATCTCGAAATCAGCTCTTAGCTTGTATTTTATTTTAGTATATTTCTAGCTATCTAGCTATATGCGACCCTGTCCATTGACATCTATTAACAGCGGCTTAACAGCGCCCCGTTTGGGTGACATCTCTGACGACAAATTCGCACGCGCGCTGTTAGTGTTTTCAAAATGTAATATTTACATTGCAAGATATTTCATTGAGCGACTTGGCATGCAGTCAAACATTAATTTGCGGCGCATAATTAACTCCGCTTAAGATTGCTCGCAGCCAAGGAGCCGTGAAGAGCGCAGACAGAGACGGAGATGGGAGTCATGGGCAACATTCAGTGATTAACAACTGTAAAATCCAAAATCTGTATAAATATTCATGTGCTCGCTCTGTGTTGATTTAAAGGATTTTGGTGAAATCCAGCAACTCGACACCCACTGCACACCGAACACCGAACACCGAACCAATAGCCAAGAGCGTCGAGCAGCAGAGGTCCGAGAAACTAACGTGCAACATCCAATAAAGATGCAAGTGCATTTTAAAGTGCAGCGCAAGTTATTAGAGCGTGCGGCACAGTCTCAATCTGAATCCGAATCTCGGCAAGCCAAGCAAAACGGCTGGGACGCGTCGTTTGGGTGGCCAGCAGCTGCTGCTGCTGCTGCTGCTGCTTCGCCCCCTCGGATGCAGCTGCAATTAAGTATGCAATGCACTTAAGTTATGCACATTTCCTTTGCCCAAACACCGTTACGTTACGATTTTGAGCAGCGCGCGAAAGTTAACAGTCAGTGCAGTCAGTGCTGCTACAGCGCTGTTGGCTAACATAGTCCCGCTGCTGTTACCCAACAGAGGCCTAACAGACTCTTTGTTCGTCAGTGGTGATAATAGCTAAAAAAATTAAATTAAAGGGATATGAAAAATATGGCTGCACTTAAAAACCGAAATTTTAAACACTATTCATATTTTAAACTTTACTAAAGCAATTTTCGAAATGTAGTGATAACAAATAGAAAAACGACTTCTTAAATTTGCTAAATAAAATCCGCTGTCCGCTTATTTTCAAATTGAATCCGCAATCCACTGCAAAAAAGCCAAATCTGACGGGTTACATGCGGAAGTGCCACCACTGGCGGCGGCTATAAATACGAGCCATTCCAAAAAAAATTTTCAGATTTACAGCGACGGTGAATTTTGTTGAAAGAGAAACTGAGCGCAAAGTGCGAGCCACATACAAGAAGTTGTTTGCAAGTTTTTCAATTTGAATTCGGCTCAAACCTGTGCCTGTAAATTTTGGACAGCGGTCGCACTCTCCGTATATGAACAAATCAAAGAGTTAATATTCAGAAACAGAACAGTTGTGCGCGCATGCGTTTCGCCTGCAATCAGAAGTCATCATCAAAGCGAATCGTGAAAATCCTTTTCTGCCATACGAAAAATCAAAGAAACACAAAAGCCGGACACAGCAGCCTTTTGCCCAACAACTGACAACAAGAACGAAATACCAATTAATTGCCGCTAACCGTGATTTGTTTACGTTTTTTTCTTCATTTTTTTGTATTGTGTGAGAAAGGAGTGAAGAGCGCAACTAGCTGGCGAAAAAGCAACCAAAAAGGCCGAAAAACCAAAATTCGAATTGGAAGTGAAGGGTGTGACAGACGCACGCACACATAAACGGCATACGCACACGCACACGCACAGAAACACCGGCTAAAAGGTAGACGAGACAAGGGAGCGAGTGCAAAATAGAAAACGCGAAAACAGGATAACACAGCGCTATAACTAATACTATAAAACAAGCGGCGAAGTGACATTTAAAAAAAAAAAAACAACAACAACAACAAAGGCAGCAGTCGTCATAGCGGCAAAAGCAGCGCAGCAGCCACCAGCAGCGAAGAGCGAAAAGCGAGACAAGGCAAAAGCCGAAGGAGCAGCAAAGAAAGTAAGTGGAATTCCTTGCCCAAAGATGGCTCTCTCTCTCTCTACCCCCGGCCCCCCCTTCTCAACCCACCATGACTTGGGCTGAGCGTGTATGTGTCGTGACACGAAAATAAGACAAAATAAATTAAACTGAAAAGATTTGTCAATTAAAACCTAGCAAACTTTGATTTTATTGTATTTTTTTTGAATCTCTTCTATTAAATATTCGTTTATATTTAAGTGTTTGGTTTTTCTTAAATTTTCTAATGGAAATTCATAGTGGAAACCTTGTGTCCGTGTTGGAATAGTTGGTTCACGCGACCATTCCTCTTTGCAGACATCTTCTCGTGCAAATTAGACAGCGGGAGCAGCGCTGCGACTGCGAAGCCGGCTGCTGCTGCTGCTGCTGCTGCTGGTGCTGGTGCTGCTCCATTTCCAGGTGTAAAGCCAATGGCCACGGATTTTACTCCACTCTATGCCATGCCACGCCACTGCCACCACTGCCACTCTGCCACTCGACTCAACTCCGGTCTGCAAGTCATAAAATCTATGGCAGTTGTCAGTTCGCTTCGCTGGCTGTTTTTCTCCCATCTTTTTCACTTTAGCATTTCGTTTTGAGCTCTCCTTCGGTGGCTTGGCGGCTGGCTACCCTACCCCCACCCCACCATTCCACCTTGCGGCATTGTTTTTCAGCCGCTGATTTTTCCAACCGGCTTTCGGCTGGCTAATTGCCTTGACATTGGCATTCAATGCTCTCTTTTCGCCTCTGTCTCCTTCTCTCTTTCTATCTCTCTGCACTCTGCTCTTCGCCGCCGACTTGTTTCAATCATTCAAGTTCAACTATAAACAGACATAAACACGCAGTCAAGGTGCAAATCCCTCCCCCTCCCCCTCTACCCTGTATAACTGTTTTTCTTTTTTATATTTCTCTTTGCCGCTGCTGCTGCGACTGTCATTTCTTTCTTTCTCCCCCGGCTAGTTGTTGTTGTTGTTATCGGCGGCTGCTCTTGTTTACGTTTTCTCCTGCTCCTTTTCGGCATTTGCCTTTCTTTGTTTTCACGCTCCCAAAACGCATCCCAGATACTTTTGTTGTGCGTGAGTGTGTGTGTATGTATGTATGCATGTATCCCCAGCCGGTGCCTGTGCACGCCCTTTCTTCCTATTCTTCCGTTTCGTTCGTTGGTTCGTCCTTGTATCCGTTATTTTGTCCGCCCGTTTATTTCTCTGTCTCTTTGTCCGTCCGGATGCGCGCAGGGCGTGTGCTTTATTGGCAGAGGACGTCAACAGCGGCAGAGACGGGATGCATGGCCACATTGGTCAAAAATATTGGAAAATATTGAATGAAAATATGAAATAATTTTTAATTGCTAAATATTAAAGGACTCTGAAGTAATTCCTTCAAAATATTATATGAATATAATTATTTATAGGTCTCTGAAGTAATTCCTTCGAAATATTATATGGAAATTCAATATTATCTGGAAATATGTCAACTTATTGTCCATAATTTTAGAGAATATTATAATTTTCTTGTTTTATAATATTTATATTTATTTTAAACACTTTCTGCATTTATTAATGGAGGTGGAAGGCTTTTTCAATGCCTAAATATAAGGCTTGAGAGTAGGAAATGATTAAATATATTCTATTGAAAACTTATTTACTTATTTAGTAAATATGAAGTTTCTGTTATATTAAATATTTTATAATAATAATCTTATAAATTATACTTGTCGGAAACTTCTCATTAACTTATCACCAACTGTGTATCATCATTCCGTATCTCACGTTCGGATGTCTGAAGATGGTATGATAATGCCAGTTTCCGATGACTGAGTCACCACTGTAGCAGAGGAAAGTGTTTTGGTTTTTTTCTTTTAAGGAGAAATCGCATTCAATTGGAAAATTGCAATTTAGCGTTGACAAACATATTTTTTTTGGGTTTTTGGTGGGCGACACGTCATGGATATGTGTACACATACAGATATTCCTTTTGTTCTTCGGCTTCTCCTGCAGTTTCTGCCTCATTTCGCACACACCCACCACCACCCAGGAATAATCACCATTCACCATTCACCATCACCCCTATGCTTATACATATCCTGCCCTACCCCAGTAAAAATGGCAAATCAATAATTTTCAATGAGGATTTTGCATTTTAGGGTGTGGGTTTCGGGATCAATTAGTATGCCAGGAGCGCTTCAGAGAGGGAGAGGGAGAGAAGAGATCCCCCACCAAAACTGAGTCACGTTTTATTTTGTGCTAATGGCAACGTCTTCCATATCTTTCCTTCGTCTCTATATATATATATATAAAGTATTATATATGCTCATGTCGCATAACAATCGAATGCTTCCGCTGCGCACCGCCGGAAATCAGGTACAAACCGACAATGAAAAACCCCGCCCCTGTCACCGCCACCGCCGCCGCCGCCCCTTTCTGGGAGTTGCTCCCCGCTACCCCTCGCTACCCCCAGAATCGTTTACCACCCATTGCGGGTCCGCCACTTCTTTGCCCATTCGACTTCTTGGTGCTTTTCGCAGAAGCCATTGTTGCAACAGTCTGTGAGCTCCAGACTAAGGCACAGTGGCTACAGTTGGGGATAACAAAATAGTAACCATTCTGGGGAGAAAATTTACACAGAAATATCTGACTTTGACTTTGAAAATGTGTTAAATATATTACAAATATTATTTCGATTTTTTTTGAGATCAATTTTTATTGGTTTTTTATTAAACATATGTTTAATATATGGCATGAATTGGTATATATATTTTTTCTTAGGTTTACTTCTAGGATTTACCATTTATGATATTCCTATTTATTTATCTATTTTATTTTTCATAGAAATTCCATTAATTTAGAAGGATAATCAAAAGAAAATATAAACTTTTATGAGAATTTATTTATTAATGCTTGCCATCAATGGTTATATAGTTCCTTTAATAAATTTTATTAACAATCAATTAAATAAATTACAAGAGATAATTTTTGTTTCAAAATTATATACAAATTAAATTAAATATTCAATAAAATATAAGATAAATATTTGAATACATATCAAATTATATAAAAATTAATTATAACTATAAAACAAATAATTGCTAAATATTTCTTGTATTAAAAAAACACTGCCATCTTCTTGACTTCAGCTGTATGCACACATATATCCGCTATATGTGGTGCATATATATGTATATGTAGTACTTGTCTGCGGATTTCGGCTGCATATGCTCGCATTACACCCCCGTCTTGTGTCGCCTCCAGAGCTAGCTCCTCGCTCTTCCCTTTGCCCTTCGAATCCAACCCCCAACCCCCAACCCCCATTCTATCTGTCATCAATTGCAGCTGTCGCTTGTCCTTGAACGCACTTTACGCACTTTACCGATGGGATATGGGATATACGTATATATATATATCGGTAGTGGAGGGTGGGGTATATGTCTAGGGTTGAACGGAATGCACAGCCAGTGGATAAGCTATTTATATGTATATATATCCATTCCACATATCGCCTGTGGAAATATTTACTCTGCAAATACTACTCCCTCCCACAAACATATATATAGCTGAATTTTCTTTGTTCGATTGGCTTAAAGGGGGGGTAGGGATATTTCTCTTTAAATACTTTGTTATCTCAACCTTATTAAGAATACATTTAAAAGATAAAATTAAAGGAAATGGGATACCCTCATGCCACATTAATTCGATAAGAATATTTCCTTTCCCTTTTCCCCTTTAACTATATTATTTTTTAAAGAACTATATCGCTTGGGGAAATTTATTTATCAGAGTTTCCCTTTTTTTATAGCCGTACATTGACTTGTATTACTTCTAATCAGAGCCATTTAATTCCCACTTGCTGTTGTCCAATTGGAGGGTAATAAACTTAATCCCTTTGGGGCATGGATTCGGTGGTGTTACTGGTTGGATTCTTTGTTAGTTCCGCCAAGTTTTCTGGGTTTCCTTTTCTTTTTTTCTATATAATATATATAATAATTTTTTTTGTAAGTTTCTTGGGTATCTGTTGCTGTGGCTGCTGAGTCATGCCCCCAGTTTTGTGTAATTCCTCCTCGTTACTCCTTTTTTTTTGTGTTTTGCTGCTTTTCTTGTTGACTGGTTTCGCTTTCAACGGCACGCCCTGACTTAACCCCGTCTCTGGCCAGTCCAAGTCCCTCTACCTCTACCTCTTCCTCTTCCTATCCCCTCTTTATATATATATATATATATATATCCAACTACTTGTGATTCACACTGCCTGCCGCCGCCTTTTGCCTTGCCTTTTCGAAACTCACTTATGGGCCATATATCAATGGCCCGCGTTGACTCCTCCTCCGACTTTGTGGCATTATCAATGCAAATGGGCATGGCATTTCGAGATCTCGAAAGGGATCTCGGGGCCTACGGGGGTATCTCTGGGACTCTGGAGGAAATTTACGGAGGCGCCCGTCTGTCGTCGTGACTGCACTTGCTTCCTTTGCTTGCTGCCTGCCTGCCTGCCGGCCTTTGCCTCACAATACAAATAATTGATATGCTCTTGTGGGCTTTGCTTCTCTGATTTTATGCCGATGATATTCCCCATTGGGTTCACTCACCCCTTGTCTTTCTCAGATTCTCGCACTCACTCACTTCAGCATCATCAAACATATCAGGGCGCTTCCGTTCGATAAACCAAAAATAATACATAATTATACAAAAGGCGGCTGGGGGAATTATCAACAAAAGCCACAATGTTGCATCTAAAGTCCCGGATGGAAAAAACGAACAAAAGTGACAATAAATGTCAGGGTTTAATCTTAAATTAAGTGGAGTTTATTAACTCTTTTTGGGGGTATAAAGATTTAAGTGTTAAATTGTTGAAATATTCTTAAAATATCAGAAAGTGGTTTTCTGAAATTTATTTTAAATTTATAAAATTTTTGGACATTTAAATTAAATCATGTGTGAATCATTTTTGTGTAAGTAAGGAACCTACCTTAACATCTCTATAAAATTAAAGCTTAACCCTAAATCATGGGAAAGAGTCTGTTCTTTCCCCCAAGAAAATTCTCTCTCCGCTTCAAAAAAGAAATATGAATGAAGTTAAGCTGCTTTTTAATCTTTTTAAATATCAAACACTAACCTGGGAGCCCAAAAAACCTGGCCTTTATGTCTCACTTGACAACCAGCTGGACCAGTTGGAGTCGTCTTTGGTCGTTGGTTTCGTATTCGTACTGGGAATTTGATTCGGATTTTAATGTTGCAATGTGGCCTCCAGGTTTACTGGTGCTGCTGCTGCTGCTGCCGCTCTTCACCCAAAAAGCATCTTTGGCATTGCTGGTTGCTTGTTTTTGTTGTGTTTCTTTATGGTTCCGTTTTTTGCAGCAAGCAACTGCAACAAGTTTATCAGCAGCAGCAGCAGGAGCGCAGCAGGAGCGCAGCAGCAGCAATATTGCAGCTTGCACTTGTGTGGCATGCGCCATTGGACACGCCTTCAAGAGACAAAAAAAATTTAAAAAAAAACCAAAAACAAAACATTAAAAAATAATTACAGCAAACTGAATTTGTGGCGACACCTTTAAGTAAAAAAAACCCCAACGCCATTTACCAGCAATTTAAGACAGAGAGCAAAAAAATGGCATTCAAAAATTTAACACAATTTAACACAAAAAAATTTGTTTATTTAAAAACATGCTTAAAATATTTAAATTTATGCCAAAGCTTTAAATATATTTTTAAATTGTATATTAGGTTGACTTTGGTTGAAATATTTATGTAACTTATAAATATATCAAAAAAACATTATTTCAAACATAGTTCAAGTAAATAAACCAATAACAAATTTAATTACAAATAAATATATAAAATAAATGAATAACTTAGGAAGCCTTAAATATATATTTAATAATATTTAAATATATTTAAGGAAACAAATCAAATGAACTTCTAAATCTATTCTAAATTATGTTAAATTATCCTCCACAAGTTCAAGTAAAAAAAAACTAATAACCAAGTAAGATTTAATTACAAATAAATACATATATAAATTAAATGAATACCTTAGGAAACCTTAAATTTTTATTTTAAAAATATTTAAATATATTTAAAGAAACAAATCAATAACCAAATGAACTTCTAAATCTATTCAAAATTATGTTGAATTATTTGTCAAAATAATTAAATAAATAACTTCGAAATCAAGAAATTTGTAATGCAAAAATTACTAAATCAGAGCACTCTTCATCTTCATTTATATATTCCTTAAAAAAAATTGATTTAGTCCCCGAAGAGCAGCAGCAGCGGCACTTGACTTGGAATAATGCATCGTAATAATAATAATAATAAATTAGAATTGAATGGTTGCAGCCTCCATTTCGCAAGAGATTCTTGTGAATCGATTGGCCGGCCCCAGCATTCTTTTGCGAAAAAGATGGCAAAATATTGATCCAGCAAAAGGGGCAGCATAGATACATTTATATATATCTTTTTCTTCTCTTTTTTTTTTTTGTATTTGCCAGAGGGGCATATGGTCTATGCAATTTGCTTCGGTTCCACGATATTTATGCGCATTGTTATTATGTATTGAAAATGCGAACAAATTATTAATGTGCATGATGTGGAGGCAGCGATTTTCCACCCATTCCATCGACTTTCCCGCGCTCTCTGTGTGTGCTGCTGTCGGCGTCCACATAATTGGCGCATAAATCATTTTACCTGCTTCGCCGAGAGCGGCAGCAGAGGTAATTTCAGTGTTGCCCCAACAGCGTAGACCGTTAGCTGTTTTGCCTCAAATGCTTGGATATATATTTGTATCTGCTGCACAGATGTGTTTCCATACAGATACTACAGATGCGTTCAATAAACCAAAAAACTCCACTTAATTGCAGGCCAGAGACCATCCCCCTCTTTTAGTTTATTTTCTGTTGTATTTCTCCCTCGAAAAAAAGATACAAAAAAATAGAAAGAAAGAAAGCAAAAACCCGAAACCGTTTTGTATCTCAGTTTTCAGTTTGGCTCTTTTTTTTCGGTGGCTTTCATTGATTTCTCTATTTGAAATCACTCCATTTCATTATTGATTTTGATTTTTTGATTGCCGTTCGTCGTCTTGTCGCTGAACTGTAAATTGCAGTGGATCCGATCGGTTCATATGGAATGCACTCAGAGAAATATCCATATAGAAAGAGTTGGAAATTAAATTTTGGTAGAATTTTTCCATTACTGCTGGTAATTATTTTGATTAATTAAATGATCATTTAAATAAATTTCTCTCAATTTTAAATTCAATAAATATTTAAAATATATTTCTCCCGCAATAAATTTAATGATTATTTAGAATAATAATTATCTATTATAAAAAATATTCACTAAATTTTAAAGGGAAATAAATATATATGAAATAATCATTTAATTAATAAAAATATCTATTATTTTGATTAAAGATTATTTAAAATATATCTCTCCCAATTTAAATCTGATGAAAATTTTAAATATTTTTCTCCCACACAAAATGTTATATTAATTGTTATTTAAAATATATTTTTCACCTTAGGAAATATTAAGCAGTACGAATAAAAATAATTAAAAATTAGGAATAATTAAATAAACCCCATATAGAAGGCATTATCTTTATGCTCTCTAAACTTGTAATAAAAATACGACAAAATCATAAATTAAAATTGGATTAGCTTTGATTTAATTGGAAATGGGAAACGGTAAAATTGCTCGTAACCAAATATGAATGAAAACATTTGTTTATATTTCTTCTTATTTTCTATTTCTTTTGTTTTTTTTTTTTTTTGCTGTGCAGATCGTAAAGAGCCAAGATCAATTTGTTGTTATTTTTGGATAGCGCCGTTGGGGATTCCGTTTGCCATCAACAAATTTGCATGATAATATGGGTCTTTTTTTATATATATATTTTTTTTTTATTGAGCTGGATGTTCTAACGGTTTTCCGTTTATTTTTGGCGAAGCAAAATATATACAAATTTTTCAACTGGGGACTTTTACTTTTTTTTAGTTTTTCTTTGGAAGCCATCAAAGAGCGTAATAATTGATTGCTGCACTTGTTTTGGCGCTTTCTAAAAATGCAAAAAAAAAAAGAAATAACAACAACAATAAAAAACAAAACAATTACAAACTACAAACTAAAAACTAAAGTAAAGAAGCGAAGACGAAGAAAGAAAAGCTTTGGCTTGCGGTTGGTAATTATAAAACAATTGGAAAGGTGACCCGCTGAGTTGTGTCGATTTTAGTTGAGTGGCGGCTTTATTTTACGGGGTTGGTTGCCGTGACAAACGATCGAACGATCGATCGATCGATCCACCGACCGACCGACCAGAGATCGCTTGATTTCATTGTTAATTGAATTGTGGTCTGGTCTTCGTCTCGGTTGTAAGGCTTCATTATGGATATGTAACAATTTGCCATCACAACATCATTGTGCCCGCAATTATCCTAACTGGTCATGGCCATAATCGATTCTATATAGCCTTTGTGCCTAGTTTTATAACTGCAAAGTAACCAACAAGCATATTTTGATATGTCTTCGATGGGAAGGCCCCAGCCTTTGGCATCTCATGTAAATTCACTGCCAAAACACCATCGAAGAAAGTTGTTTTCCTTTGTTTTGGGTTGCAAAAAGAAAAAACAATAAACAACCGCAAAATGTTTTATAAATAACAGAGGCCCGAAGGCAACTCATCAAGCTTAAGAGTGTGTGTAAATGTTTTTTTTGTGCATCTCCCCGCTTTAATACCCTCGAGTATCTTATGTTTAAGTCTCTCCATTGGTTGCATGTGCATATATACATATATCTTTATACCCTAAAGCTAGAGGCGGCACTACAATGTTGAAAAATTGGCGGAAAACTGACTTTCATCATTCTCCGTGCATTAACTTTCGTCAAACCATGATTATTGTTTGGGGGGGAGGAGGCCATTAACCATTAACACCTGGCTGAGAAGTTTTAGCATTAATATTTTCCTTTATTTTTGCCCGATTTTGAATTTTATGAAATTAATAACAATTTTATAAAAGTTAATAGCCGTATACCAAATTTCAACAAAATTGTATGTGGGGAAAGGGATATTTCCCAACTTTACTTGGGATTGTAAGGACTTTAAAAAGAGTTTGTGTTTGCTATCATCTCTCTTTCTCTCCTGGCTCCTTGAGTTGCCTGCGCCGCATTCTTGACAGCCATAAAAGTCACGTCACGAACACTCTGCCTCTGACTCTGCCACTCCGCTATCACTCACACAACGATCACACAATGTGCAACGCTTGAGAGCGCGTGCGCGCGTGCGTCAGAAGACGCTAGAGAAAGATAGGTAGAGCTAGACACCTGAGAAGGTGCAACAGGGACAGGTGGAGTGGCATGAGCACATCGTTAACTGTAGCAGGCGCTGACTGTGGCAATGTTTCCATTTTCCATTTTCCATTTCTTCTCGCGCCGAAGAGAGGCTTTTTGCCATCGTCTCGTTAGGTGTATCTCAGTATCTTTGTATCTTTGTATTTGTATTTTTAGAACGCCACTGCCACTGCTGCCGGTGCTCCATTTGCCGGGCATTACAGTAAAATATACCGTATGCTGCAGCATATTTCAACGATTAAATGTTATAAAAGAGCTGCAAATAAATATAAAAGAAAAAAGAAAGAAGTAAACTCACAATTGCAGTGGCGGCACAATCGATGTCTGTGCTGGCTTCTCTGATTTATTGTGCTCAAAAAAATAATAATAATGACCTGGAAAAAAATATATAAACATATATGTAACCCAGGGGAGTCGGAGGCTGTCTCCCTCGTTAAAGTCTCATTAGTTTTCTTTTGCACCTTTTTGCACCTCAACTGAATGGATTTAAGCTGCTTTTGTGCAACTTTTTTTTGTACTTAATGGTGACAGCTTCAAGTACAATATAAATGCAGCTTATAACTCTTTGCTTTGTTTGGGGATTTTTTGTTTTGTTATTCAATGAAGAAGTTATTAAATAATCTTTATGCAATGCCTATTTTGTGAGGAAATTGCGAATTTATAAGGAACGTTCATTGTTGATTGGGGATTTTTAGTTTGTTTTATCATAATACAAAATATATAAAATAAAATATAAAATATCATGCATTTACAGAGAGCTGCATTAATAGATAGAATACAAAATTTTAAATTTTTAAAGGGTGTTTAATTTAGTATTTTTAAAGACCTAAAAATACCACAGGAATCAAAACAAAAAGAATCATTTCATTATTATGATGATCATATCATTATTCATTATTATCATTTCATATTTTGTATATATTTTTAAAGCAAAAACATCTAAAGGAAAGTCTAAAGTATAGAGCCCCCTCCGATGGCTAAAAAATAGCACAGAAATCAAAAGAAAAAGAAAATTATAATCATTTCATATTTTTTATATATTTTTTAAAGAAAAAACATCTAAAGCAAATTCTAAAGTATAGAGCCTCCTCCCATGGCTAAGCTCAAAATGTAGAGAATGACCGAGTCTTCATTGAAATCTAATATAAATCATTTTCAGAGTGGTTTTTAACTAAAAATAATTAACACAAGAATTAAAAAAAAAAAAGAAAAGCTAGCGAGTGAGTAAAGCTGAAAATGTGAAGAATGAAAATAATGAATGGAAAACAGCTGCAGAGCACTGGAAACCGGCAGCTGGCGATGAAACTTCTTGGATGCACAATCTGGTGTTCGCATTGTTTAGATGCGACTGCGTTTATCAGTTAGTCGGCAGCTAACAGCTTATAGCTAGCTGCTGCTGCTGGCTAGCTTTACCGTTATCATTAACAAGCCAACAACAACAACACACAAGCCACGCATGAGAGCGAAACACACGCAAAATAAAAGCAGGTTGGGCGTCAAAAAGGAGAGGTGGAGGAGGAGGCGGAGGTAAAAAAGCAGAGGCAGCGGAGAAAGGAGAGAGCAAGAGGGGGAGGGGTAGGGGGGGTCGACTAGGAAAGTGGAGAGTGAAGAGTGGGTAGGAGGGAGGAGGGAGAAGAGAAGGCGGAGAGACACGTCAATTGGTGAAAGGTGCGCGCTGGATGCGATAAAGCTTCCATCATATTTTACATTTTCGTAATTTGCTAAAAGCACACACACACACACAACACAGACACACACAGGGTGGTGTGTGCGTGTGCAATTTCATTTAATTAGATTGCGTTTTAATAATGCCACACAGACCCAAAGATAAAGGCCAAGATACTACATACACACACAAGCATCTATATGTACATACACATAAATGCGACGACATTCAATCGCCGATATTGATAGTGTAATTTAATTGATTTGCGAGCAGAGCTACAAGAAAAAGCAGCAAACATCAGCAGCAGCAACAGCATAATATTGAGCAGAAAGGCCAAAGGAGAGAGAGCTCTTTAAGATTCGAGGCTAGAAATACCCTTGCAATGCTTTATAATCATTCGAATGAGCTGAAATTTGTTAAAACTATATATTATGTTCTTAAAATGCATCATGCTGAAATTTATAAAATTATTATAAGAAATACTAAAGTTAGGACTACTCGAAAATATAAGTTTTTAACTTGAGAGGAGCATCAGCTCTCCAGAATGGTAACCGATGAGCCTAGATTTCTGCTCGAGTTCGAGATACTCTCCAGCGAAGGCAGGGTAGCAGGGAAAAAAAAAGAACCAGAATGCCAGAACGAATGGCAGACAAAGGCCGAAATGGAGGCACTTGGCAACAGCTTCTGGGCCTTCCGTCGTTGGCATTGCATCTTTGGGATGGACACGAACATGGTGGATGGTGGTGGCTGTTCGGATAGATGTTGGACTGCATTTGTTCCGCTTGGCGATGCCCGGCACTCCATTTGCAGTAATTGGCGCTGCTCTTGCTGCTTGATAATGATGATAATACTATAGCCTAATGATGATCATGATGAGGATGATGAGGTGGCTGCAACACTGCAACAACGGTGCCTAACTGTGCTATAAGTTGTTGTGTTTGCTTTCTGTCTAATTGTTTGAGGACGAATCTCTTTTTCCTGACCCCAGGGGGGTCTCTTCACAAAAAAAAGAAAAAGGAAAGAAACGTCAAAACACACACAAACACTGATGGCAGGAAAAACCCCCAACCACAAGCACAACCATAACCGCGACCCCAACCCCAACCCGTTTGCATAATTAATTATGATTTGCGTTTTGGCTCAAAGAGTGTGCAAATCGGTTGCTTAAACGGCCACAATTAATTTTTCCAGCTAACTTGTTCAAACATTTTCGCCTATCGAATTTCATTTAGCTTGAAATTAAATGATGAAAGGTGACGAGGAGCCGGAGAGCGAGAGAGTTTGGCTTTATAAGCTGACGAGGCAGCATATATAGCGAACGTTGACTCCTAAAAATCCAAAAGATAATCCCGCATTTGGCAAAGAGGCACAGAGAAAAAAGCAATTTATAAGCAATTTGTAATATAAAGTTGATAGGTTGTTATAATGAATTAAAAATAATTCCTTGAGCATATTATGTTTTTGAATAATAAATATTTCTTTAACTTCTTTAAACTTGATTCGAAGGAAGACTGGAGTGTATTTAAATAAATAAAAAATAAATCAATTTAAATAAATTAAAGATATGTTTGTGCTATTAATTAGTTAAATATTCAAAATATTTGGGATATATTCATATTTTTATTGATTAAAAAAAAGCAATTTAACAATTTGATTTAACTTAACAACAAAGTTTGTTTAATTAATTAAAACTGGTATTTCCAAAAAGATCTTAAGGATATTGTATTTTATTTACTGAATTAAAATGTAGTTCTAAAAACTTAGAAAAGCTCTCAAAAAGATCATAAAGATCTTATTTTACTATAAAACCCCCAAACATGCAATACTTCATTTTTTTGATAATTAAACATTAATTCTCTTGTATGCCCAGGTGTGGTTCTTAATTAAAAAATTGCCCTTTTCAGGAGATTTATCTATAATATTTAATTTCTTTTTTCTTTATATATGTGCAACATTTCGTTTCGTTTTTTCCTTGGTTATTTTTCCATTTTCATTTTGATGTTAATCTGCCATCTGCGATTTGCCTTTAAGCCAACGCCCAGTCCAGGCCCTGACAGAGAAAACTCTGCCTTATTTTTTTGCTTCTTGTATTTTTATTTGTTGTCCGTCCAGGAGCCAACGCCTAGAAATAAAATACAAAGAAAAAAATGTGTTAAAAAAAAAAAAAGGGAAACGTTGGAGTCGCTGTCACGCTTTTGTCTTCCTTCGCCGCTTATCGCCCCTTTGTGCTGTTTGCCTTTTTGAGAAATTAGAATGCAAAATCCAACCCAGGCTCATCAGCACCCCCCACACACACCTTTTGTGTCTCTCTTACTTTTTATTATTATTTCCCCATCTCTCGTTTTTTTGTTTTATTATTTATTTAAGTTTTTCCTCTGTAGGTTCTTAATTTATGTTTGGCATTACTAGCCGCTTCTGCTGCTGCTGCTGCTGCTGCTTTTTATGGGGAGTTGTTGACTCATCCGGGGCCCGGCGATTCATAAGCTCTGATTAGCTGGCACGCGTCACGCTAATGAGTGGTTCTTGTTCTGGTTTATTGTTAACGATTCTCCACGTATTTTTTGTTTATTATATTTTTTTTATTATCTTAGCGATAGTGCTGCTTGCCGGCTGGTTTTCCTCGTCTATAAATATTGTTGCAGCTGCAACAAAAAATGCCAAATGTGCAAAGGGGGTAGAGATTATGATTTATTGTTATTCTATTTTGAGGTTCCTTTACTTTTTCTTATAAATTAATTATACAAATAATAAAAAACAAGGGGTACAGATTAAAATTTTTTTGGTATTCTATTTTGATGTTCCTTTTTCTTTCTAAATTAATTATGAAAATACATTTAATTTGATCTTAATTAAAAACTAACCAGATTTTTAATTCTTTATAATTTTAATAGAGCTAAAGATAAGTTTCTCTTTTGAAATCTGAAAACTGAAAGGAAAAGATTAAGCAAAAACCCACAAATAGAATCTAAAAAAGAAAAACAGCTTTTAACATTAATAAAAACAGTTGTTTTTCTTATAAAACCAAAAGCCGCCTGCCAATTCATTTGGCGATTTGTAGCCACTAATTAATCCCCAAGGACGTTTGTTGAGGAGTGCTTGGCCAATATAGGTGTGGCTTTTTTAGACGGGGCTAAAAGCATAGGAAAAAACACCTGCCTGGAATCCATGGCAGCCAGTTATCGATGGTGCAGCCCGATAGAAGTGTCATCAATGCTTTGACAGCCTGACTGCTGCCTGTTGAGTTTGAATTTATTGGAGCTTGGCTTGAAAAAAGAAAAACCAAGCACGAGACGAGGAGATCTTGCAGCTGGAGGATCTGCGACATGTGTCGCCATGTAATGCAAATGTTATCTGCATTTCCTGTTGCCAGGGCACAGACACAGAGATCCATGAAGACGGAGAGAGAAAAAGACTCGTCTGGAGATGGAAGCCCACTACTCGACATGCAGCCAGCAGCAGACAGAGAGCAGGAGGAGCCGGAGGAGCAGGCGGCGGCGGCGGCCAGTTGGAGAGCAGAGACCCCGTCTGACAGGCTGTCTTTCAGTCGCGTCTTCACATAAATCTTGCACGCAGTCTTTAGTCTTTTTAGCTTGCAGTCTTCAGTGTTCAGTCTTCAGTCTTCAGTCTTGGCTCTCGCCTCACCTCGTCTGGCCATGATAAGGAGGAGTGTTCATCAATCAGGCGTATAGTTTTACATAATTAAATGTAAATTTGCATAATCTGTGTAATATTCAGGATTATTATATATATCTTTTTTTTTTAGCAAAGTAAAAACATTTTACCAGCATATTTGAAATCCATAATAGAGGTCCATCATTCTTAATTATTTCAATCTTCTTTTTCAGAAATTATTCAAACAAACGTTGCCGGTGTCCGGAAAACAGCTTCAAGATTGCTCCCATTAGCACCATGAACGGCCAGGGCTGCGAGCTGGGCCACAGCAATGGGGACATTATCTCACAGAACCAACAGAAGGGTTGGTGGACCATTGGTGTGATTAATGGCCAGCACAAGTATATGACGGCCGAGACCTTTGGTTTTAAGCTCAATGCCAATGGCGCCAGTCTGAAGAAGAAGCAGCTTTGGACGCTGGAACCATCGAACACCGGTGAAAGTAAGTCTGAAAATAAATCTATTATATTTATAAATTATTAAATAATAGCCTTTTGATACATACATATAGTGAAAGGGTTTCACAGCTGGAAATCATAAAGCAGGGATTCTTCAGATGCCGTTTAAATGCTTTTTAACTCTTGATTTGCTAACCAAACTAGAATCAGTGTTAAACGATTTTAAATCAATTTTTTGACTAAGAAAAGTCATTGAAAATCTTTCATAAAACAAAATTTGTCTTGAATTCAATTAAAGAATCATTTACAAATATTTAAGAATAGCTTAAAAATTATATTTATTGATTTTTACTTAAAAAAACCATAGCAAATCTTTAATTTAGAAGTTAACAAATATTTTTATATATTGAAAGGAAGAATTTTTCCTTAAAACAGTAGCACTAAAAAGTTTTAAATGAATTCAATAAGATTATAAATTCTTTAACAATTATTTACCTTTTGTTTAGCTTTGTTGTATAATTTGGGCAGCTTCCGTGGTTTATGGTATACATAACTGGAATATCACTTATCGACATCGATATATAAATATAATAACGAAGGGAGGATGATCCATTCCATCCAACCCTTGATCGACATCGATATAAAAATATATATAAAAATAACTCAAATTTGTTCAAACCGAAAACTTGTAACATAAACGAAAACAGCACCAAATAGAATTTGAAACATGGGAACGGGTGAGGCCAAAATAAAGTTTGTTAAAAGTATAAGGGCATATCCTCGTCGTTGTTCTTCGGATCATAATCACCACCGATTGTACGGCGGCCACGCTGCGTCTGTGACACCTTCTGCTTGGCCTCCATGGCGGCACAGACAGCTTTGGAGGCTGCCTCCTTGGTCTTGTCATAATCGGCCTGGGCATCGGCCACGCGACGAGTGGCATTGGCCACACGGATCTTGGCTGCCTCCAATAGCTGGGCGCGTTCGGTCAACTGAGCCTGGGCCCCATTGGCCACCTTCTTGATATTTGCCAAATTGCTGGCAATCTTCTCGGCCAATGTACGGAGATGGGTCAACTGGGCCTGTGCCTCATTGGCCGCCGATGTGGCTGCATTGGCATTGGCCTGGGTATTCTCCAAGGAAACGGTGACCTCCAGGATCACAGCATTGGCCTCCTTGGCCTCCACCTGCAATTGCTCGACAATCTGTTGCTTACCCGCCAAAGCCGCCTCCGCTGCGCGTGCGGACTGAGATGCCTTGTCGGCCAATTCGGTTTTCACCTGCATGGCGGCTGCCTCGGCTGCCGGCATCTGGGCATCGCTGGCTGCCTTAGCCTCCTGAGCGGCCTTCTGGGCAATGTTCGATGCCTTTTGCTTGGGATCAGAGAGATTTATGCCACATCCCTTATTATCATTGTTGTTGTTGTTGCTCTTGCCGCAAGCGGCTTCCATTGACATTTCAGGCATTTCATTGCCGCAACCAGAACCGCCTCTGCCTCCGGCGCCACCGGTGCCGCCACTGTCAACATCAATGGCACCACCATCAGCTCCGCCACCATTGGCACTGGCACTGCCAACGATACCGTTCAGATCGCCATACAAGTTTAAATCGCCGAAGAGTTCATCATCCAAGAGCAGCGGGCTGTAGGTGCCCAGGATAAGGGGCACCCCGTACACCGAAAATAATAAAGCTAACAAAAGTTTTGGCATAAAAGCTAACATTTTGGTTTGGTGTTTTTTTGTTTATCGAACAAACTGAACAAAATAGGAAGCACTTTTTATTTTTGGGTTTTTTCGAGCACCAAATACCGTACGAGAGATCTTATCGACTGTGAATTGGGGGCTGTGTTTAGGTCTGACAACGATTCCGAACCGATATGATCTCTGATTTTGATTTCCATGCTTGCTTGGTTGTATATATTTTCGTATATTGCAATATTTTACTTTTTAAGTCTTACTTAAATTATTTTTAAGTATTACTTGAAACTTTGAGGCTTTTTATAAACTTGTTTTATGATTTCTTATTAGAAGTTTGCAAAGTTATTTCTCTTTCTATATAAATCATTCATATTCTTGTTTAGTCTTTAACTATTTATTTATTTGTACATTTATTTATATAATTATTTATGTAATTATTTATATATTTATTTATGTAATTATTTATATATTAATTTATATATTTATATTTATTTATATATATTTTTCTTTGTAATGTTAAACGCAATTCCTGAAACGAAATTTCTCTCCCTTTAATATTATACACATTTTTTCATTAACCCTAAGTTGTTTAATTTTTTTCTAAATTTTTTATAT
The DNA here is from genome assembly GCA_035046345.1 of Drosophila birchii. Lineage (NCBI taxonomy): Eukaryota > Metazoa > Arthropoda > Insecta > Diptera > Drosophilidae > Drosophila > Drosophila birchii. Next base: position 846,664 of record JAWNOA010000014.1, on the reverse strand, counting down.
TTAATGGCACCTGCTTGAGACCTGCCTGCTTCCCACGAATGACGATTTTAGGTTTAATCGGAATAATCGATGGAGCTAGCCATGAGGCTTGTTATCTGTGAATCCTGATAAGCAGACGTTAATCCTCTGGCCTGGCATTGAAAGTGATTTTATATATATTTAGTGGTTAGTTGGGTTTATATATATATATTGTATATATAAATATCAACTACTTGCCACAACTCCCAAGGCTTAAGTGGCGCAGAGTCGAAGCCATTTGCCAGGCCTAATCACTATCATCTTGACCAGTTAGTGGTGTCTTTTTTTTTGTCTGAATTTTTCCTTGCCTTTTTGCAGTTTTCTTTCTGATTTTCCTCTTTTTCTATATTTTGTTTTGTTTTTATTTTATTTATTTTCGTAACATAAATCATTCGGGGGCAAAGATAATTCCAGTTGCACTAATTTGACGGGGCCGGGAGAGTGGAAAACAAAGCGCCTCACGAATTTGGCATCATTTATCAAGGCAACAAGCGGCTTCTGCAGTGGAATTGGAATTGGATTTGGAGCTGGAGACTTGACTTTGGAGTTGGCTTTAAGAGCTGGTGCGCCTCGTCTCGGCAATTACAATTAAAGTTGGCTTAGCAACTGGTTTTCAGTTTTGCCACTGCCACTGGCCTGGTCGTTGCCACTGGGCAATTAATAAACATTTTCTATAATACCAAAGCCATAAGTCAGCATTCGTTGTTGGCCATTAAAATAGCTCATCCAAATTGAAGAAAAAAATTACTTACTTTTTGCAGTTTTTTTTTTAGCCAACTAAAACCGAAGCCTGGCCACTTATTGTATTAGTTGTTACGGTGGATTGGCGCAAATGGCTTAATAGATGATAGCGTTCAAAATGTTTGGAAAGCGAGACAAATCGCCTATCGATATGTTAGATCCATGTCAGCGCCATCGGCATATCTCCAAGCTCCTCTAATTGGTCAGAAAAATTGGGAAAATTAATGAAAATAAACTCAATAATTTAGGCAGTCAGAGCAGGATTAGCATAAGTACTCATTAAATAATTAAATATAAAAGAAATTCAATGAAAATATAGAAAAATAAAAAAGAATTTCAATATTTAGATCTTCAATTATCGATTTTTGATGCTCTCTATCCTGGAAATATTTTTTAAATATCGTAAAAAATAATATAGAAAGCTGATTTATGTAGTTTATAACTTATTTAGTCAATAATAATTTCAATCATAAAATGGATAATATTATATTACCATAAATGATCCTACTATTCTATTATCCTACCATAAATCGTATAATTAATACTACTTATTTGTATCGTTATATTTACCACAATTAATCTCCGAATATTAATTGAAAAATCTTCTTTAAATTTCCAAAAAAGGTATTATCTACTTACGATCTCATCTGAACAAGTACCTTTCGGTCGATCAGTTTGGCAACGTCCTTTGCGAGAGCGACGAACGGGATGCTGGCAGCCGCTTCCAGATCAGCATCAGCGAGGATGGCAGCGGCCGTTGGGCGCTGAAGAATGAGTCGCGTGGCTACTTTCTGGGCGGCACGCCCGACAAGCTCGTCTGCACGGCCAAGACGCCCGGCGCCAGTGAATTCTGGACTGTACACTTGGCGGCCAGGCCGCAGGTTAATCTGCGTTCCATTGGACGCAAGCGTTTCGCCCATCTGTCCGAGTCGCAGGACGAGATCCATGTCGATGCCAATATTCCGTGGGGCGAGGATACGCTCTTTACCCTTGAATTTCGCGCCGAGGAGGGTGGACGTTATGCCCTGCACACGTGCAACAACAAGTGAGTAGGATCCATCCATCTGGGCCAAAAGCCTTACTAACCAACTGGCTCTATATTCGCAGATATCTGAACGCCAATGGTAAGCTGCAGGTGGTGTGCAACGAGGACTGTCTGTTCAGCGCCGAATATCATGGCGGACACTTGGCGCTGCGCGATCGCCAGGGTCAATACTTGTCGCCCATTGGCTCGAAGGCGGTGCTCAAGTCACGCTCCTCAACGGTCACCCGGGATGAGCTCTTCTCGCTGGAGGATTCACTGCCGCAGGCCTCGTTTATTGCCGGACTCAACTTGCGGTATGTAAGCGTTAAGCAGGGCGTCGATGTGACGGCCAACCAGGATGAGGTCGGAGAGAATGAGACATTCCAGCTGGAGTACGATTGGTCGGCACATCGTTGGGCCCTGCGCACCACCCAGGATCGCTACTGGTGCCTGTCAGCCGGCGGTGGCATCCAGGCCACTGGAAATAGGCGCTGTGCCGATGCCCTTTTCGAATTGATCTGGCACGGCGATGGTTCGCTCTCGTTCCGGGCCAACAATGGCAAGTTTTTGGCCACCAAGCGTTCGGGTCATCTGTTTGCCACCTCGGAGTCGATCGAGGAGATTGCCAAGTTCTATTTTTACTTGATTAATCGGTAAGATTTTATATGAATTTGCCATCTATAAATTCACCAGTAATTAATATGCTTATTTCATTATTTGGACAGACCCATTCTTGTGCTGAAGTGTGAGCAGGGATTTGTGGGCTACCGCACGCCCGGTAACCTCAAGCTGGAGTGCAACAAGGCCACCTATGAGACCATATTGGTGGAGCGCGCCCAGAAGGGTCTTGTGCATTTGAAGGCGCACAGCGGCAAGTACTGGCGCATTGATGGGGAGAGTATCTCGGTAGATGCCGATGCGCCCAGCGATGGATTCTTCCTGGAGTTGCGCGAGCCAACCAGGATCTGCATAAGGTTCGAAGGATAGGATATATGCCAAGGCTCTCAGTATTAAATTTGGTCAAAATAATGGCATTAGCAGTAGGATATTATTATGTTTAATTAATAAATACTCTATTTTTGATATATTTCAATTGAAATAATAGAAAAATATTATATTTAACGTTAAATATATGATAAATTTGATATTTTGCAAATTATTTAATTGAAAAATGTTATGTTTAACTTTAAATATATATAAAATTGTATCTATTGCATTTAAATAATAGAAAAATGTCTGCTTTAACTTAAAAATGTTTGAAATTATCAAAAAAACTTAGGAAAAATGTTGTAAATTTATCTGTTTTCTATAATATTGATTGGATATATCAAACAGAATAGGAATTAATTATTTTAATGTATATTTCAACGCTAAGAGTTTAATTTTTTATGGCATTTTGAGTGCGATATTGTTACAGCAACTATATAACAATGCTAACTGCAATAACTCTAGTTGATAATATTTCTCCAAATGCATATTTCCAAATGTTATTTGAAAAATTCTTAAAGTGATCAAAAACCTGCTTTTACTTTACCCAAAATTTAATTTTGTATTGAAATCGAATTAATTTAATTAATCTTCTTAAAGTTATTTACGTTTTATGTAATTTTCAATACAATTAAGGGAAATTTCCCGTGGCTTTTAATATAAAACAATTACTAATATACCTATTGATCATTAATTCCATTGTTAATCATCGCTATACAAAAACTATTTAATATTTACCAAAAAAAACTATTATTTTGACCAAAAAGTGTGTAGATTCTGCCTCAAATTAACATTATACTTGATTACTAATATAATTTGAATTCTGTATCTCCATAGATCGCAGCAGGGCAAGTATCTGGGCGCCACCAAGAACGGAGCATTCAAGCTGCTGGATGACGGCACCGATTCGGCCACACAGTGGGAATTCTAAGGCGTTCAACCACTCAGCCCCCACACACCACACACACCACACACACCACCCACCACCACCGCCACCATTCCGGTCATCAGTATCATCACATGTCATCTCCCAATTCCCAAGCCCAAAGTCTCGATGAGGAGCTGCAGAGAAAGTCGCACAAGATGAATTTGATCCTAAACAACAATTAAACGAGAGGAGGGGATAATAGAGATGAAATTGAGAAATTGAAAACACATATTTATATATATATATATATAAATAAAGATAATGATAAAGATCTATATCGTATACATATAGAGAAAGAGAGATTTTTTTAAACACAGACACACAACCAACCTACTTAGCTTTTTATACGTTTTTATATACGAAAATATGGAAAATAAAACAAAAAAAAATATATATAAATATATATTTAAATGCAGAACTTTTGTCGCAAGCGAGTCCTTCCGTTTTTTATCAAACAACAACAAAGAAATATATCAGCAACTAAGCAAAAGCAAAATTAAGAACATAATGGTTATATAGCGAGCACATCATACATAATACACACACCACACACAACCTATATAATAGACATAATCAAATGGAATTAAAGAAATTAATAATTAATAAAAAAAGAAGAAGATGATGATTGGAAGAGCGAGGAGAAATCGTAATAAATGAGCATAAATCGAGAATTATATAAAAATAAATCAACACATATTCCTATAAATTTATTTATATATATTTATATACATATTGATATGAACATTAACCCACACACATACACAAACACTCAAGCAAGCAATTTTTAATACGCAAAAAAAACACATTTTAGTCGCTAAGCAAAACCCCTAAAAATTTAATCTGTAATAAAAAAACAAAACAAAACATAAAAAAAAACAAAACAAATCTCTCCGTACTGCGATTTTGCAATGGAATCAACTCCAACTATATATCTAACATATGTATGCATATATATATATATATATATATTGTCTTAGTTTTTTGTTATTTATTTGCATCAACTCTTTCTTAATTAATTAATTAGTAATCCATGTTTTTTTTTTAATCTGTGCACTTTAACTCGAAATCGAAATCGAAACAAGAAAGCAAAACAAAACTCAAAACCAATTTAGTTGCTAAATCTTAAAATGGAAATTTTGTATGATACATATGAAATATATAAACATATATATACATGATTTTGTTTAATTTGCATTTTGCTTGGGACTGTTTTCTGGGATTATTTGAGGTAAGATTTGAATAGCGAGAGTATGAGATCGATATATTATGTATCGAACTTAATACTATATATCGAAAATATCTTAAACTTCGATTTATTTTTAAAATCGAAAAATATTGAAATAAATCAAATATGTCACTGGCCGATATGACATACCGAACTTAATATCATATTGAAAATATCAAACACTATCAAAGTACATTACGAATTTTCAAATGTTGAAAAATATTGCATTCAGAATTGGAATATTCATTTACTCGAAAAATATTGCAAATAAATTAATAACTTGTCTTGTCTTTTGTTGTCTTTTTTTTATTACATTGAAAATATATAGTTTATATTTACTGTATAAATTTATTATTATATTTGTTGGCTTTCTTAGGCAGGAAACTTATAATTATAATGAGTCACGAGTTTTATTAAATTTGTTGGTTGTTGTAACTGCTATTCGATTTCAAATTATATATTTTTATATAAGGTAACAATATATTTCGCTTATATATCGACTTTTGGCTTATATATTGATTTTTTATCAATATATCAATATTTTAAGAATAGGTTTTTCTAACTAATATTTTAATTAAAATTTTATATATTTTAAAAGCAGATAAAAATTATGTTTTTTAACATTTTCAAAGGGCATACATATTTTTATTAGTAAAATGTTTTTATATAAATAAATAAATGTAACTAGTTTATTTGTTTTTAATGCTCAAAAGCTTCCTTTCTTGTTGCTATTGTGATAACAATTATAAACTTTCTGAATATAACAAAAACTTGCTCTATAAATTACAACTTCAATAAATGCATAAATTAAATTATATTAAAATAAACCTCTATAACTGCCAGTTAATTTTTAATTACAAACAATTATGTAATAAATATTTTAATCAATAAATACTAATAATTACTTAATGTGTTTTTGCAAATTTAGTTAGCAAACAAACGTGAACTGCAATCAAGTTGTTACGGCAATAAGTCAGCTCCTGATTGAGCGACCTCCTTTCCGCAACGCCCACACGACCAGCGGCAGAGACAGAGACCGAGTGGAGTCCCACCCACCTGCAAACGTGTGCAGGAATTGGTGCCAACTGTCACAAGGAGATGGGGAACAATTCTGACGACGGGAATGGGAATGGAAATGGAAATGGAAATGGGGAACTCCAACTGCAACTGCAGCCTGGGACCGAGTTGCCTGCCTTCGCCAGGCAATAATAATTCGCCAGTCATTGACAATGTCGGTGCCATAATGGCTCTCCACTGGCAGGCAGCTCCCCAGTCCCACTGTTCTGCATATCCTTCTCCCTACGGCTGTGCTGTCCTTTGCTGCACTGCGTCGTCCTCGTCCTCGTCCTCTTCGTCGTCGTCGTCGTCGCTGACAAAAACGAAATGACAGAGGGAGCGCTCACACACCCGACACCTACAATTGTCAGCGTCGTCCAAATGAATGAATTAAGTCAGCCATGTGACATAACTGCAATGGCCGGACTCGGGCCAAGGAGCGGAGGCCACTGCCAGGACAGCAGCAGTGGCAGCAGGCGGCAGGCAGCTGCTGATCCTCCTCAGCCACGTTGCACATTTGCCACATTGTTTTGTTGATGTCACTGTACAGTGTGTCATTTACACATTGAATTCTCCACAAAAATATAAATAAATATCTACAAAATAAATAAATACAAAATTCAAATAAAAAGTTGGAATATTTCAAAATGCCTTTGGAAATGAAATTAAATTGAGATATCTTAATTATACAGATTAATAAATCTAATAAAATAAAGAAATAAAGTGTAATAACATTATAATGCTTTTTATTTGTGGTATTATACACTGTGCATCATGCTTGCTGGTGGCCACTGCTGTTGTGATTACGTACTGCATTCGGTGCACAATGGACAGCGACGATGACAATGACGCCAGGACAAAGTTATATGGCACACACCGAGTAGGGTAACTCCTTCAGTAAGCGTCCACGCCCACGCCCACACCCATGGCTTCCCCCTTAGTCACTCAACCTCAGCCCCCCTTACCCATCCCAGTCTGGCCAAACGACTTTGGCGCAGGACAATGGCGGAATGCAAATGGCACACGGACGTGGGGATAGATGAACACGGCGCGAAAATTTATTTGCAACCATCGTTGGACTTGTGCAATCAGGGAGGCAAGGGGGGAGGAGGCAGCTGAAGGCCGTTGCCGGATCCGGGGCAGCACGTAGACACAGCCGCCAACTTGCCCGGCAATTTGTGGCAGTGCAGCAGCAGCAGAGAAGGCGGTGATCCGCCCGCCAATTAACCGACTTCGCCTTCTGGCGGCCACTGGCTACTGGGCTAAAGCAGAATCCTGGCGCACAGGTCCTGTCCCGTGTCCTGGCCGCCATTAAAACCGGGTAAAATGCCAGTGACGAAAACGCACGGGTAAAGGAAAGTCACGATCCACGAACTGAATCCCGGCCAGCAACATATTTTCAGGGATTTGCTGTGCTCTTATTTTGTTGCACATTTCGCAACAAAGTTGCAACACCCAGCTAAGTGGCAGAGCACTGAAAGAATTAAATATTACCAATATGGGTTGAAAAAAATATTAAAATAAGAGAACAATTTTGATTTTTCCAACCGAAGAACTTAAAAAAAAATAATTAACTCGATTTTTCTAACATAAATCGATGCATTCTCGACTTAAATTTGGAACAGTGTATAAAGCGTAGAAACTGTGTTTGCCCAAGTCACAAACTTTATGGCTCCATTGCTCCATCTCGGGGCTTTCAATTTCCTTTTTGCATTTTTATTGTTTAGCGAAATGTGTAAGGACATCTCGAGGCGACTTTGCCTGCTGCAGCGGGCCAACAAGTGGATGCTCCTCCCAGCAAAATGGGAGGGGGAGGGGAGTTCGGAGTTGGGGTTGCAGCCGGCAAACGCGTTGCTCGTTAGCAGGGGGGCTGATGGAGCCAGCCTCCACTGGAGGAGGACTGCTTTCTTTCTGCTTTCTTTCGGACTGCTGCCATGTGGATGGTCTAATTTGCTAAATTGCCGCCGTCTGAGGCGCGCCTTAACCGAAAAGTTCACACAGTTTTTTTTTTGGTTCACTTAATTAAGAAATATACGATTCCTCAGGTCATTATAAATTAAGTAGTTGGCTTAATGTGCAAAGCTCGGTTATTAAATGCTTAAAATTAGGTTAACATTCACCAACGTCTTTATATTATTTATGTTTCACAAATAATGTTAATTGAAGTGAGTGTTTAAAGGCCTTAAGTTCAGTTTAATGATTTATTAAATGAAATAAAATCATAATAAAAGTTAAGCTTGAAGCCAAATCCAAATTTGAGCCACAGTTCTTCCATTCATTTAATGGCTGTTAGCAATTACAAGTAGTTTAATGTATTAATTACGCTTCCGTTTGGCCGTGACAAATAAACTTGGCAATTAATTACATTAAAAGTTCAAAGGGCACACACACAGCACATTTTGGTCTTTTGCTTTAAAGACACAAACTTTCTAAGGTTTTTTTTTGGGGCTTAAGTGTGAATATATGAAACTGAAACTTGGTCTTATCCTCTGCCCTAAGTTGGCCGGAATCAAAAATTCCTTGCAAAACCCGCATATGTATCCTGATTTTATAAAGTTTGTGTTAAAGTTTTTCCAGGGAGACGGTAATTCCTTTTATTTTTACTTAATTTTCAGGTGCTTCCATATATATGTACATATGTGGGTGCTTTACAGAGCTGGGAACTTATATGTATATAAGAAAAAAATATATATTTTAAAATATTAACATTATTTTAAAAGCTTCATTGAATAATTTCTTAGATTCTTTTTATAGATTTATTTAAAAGAATTGGGAATTCTTTTCAAAAATATATAATTATATTTCTAAATTTAATTTATTTTATAAATAAGCAAACATTTTAGATTTATCAAATGGAAGCCAGAATTAAAAAGTTGCCCAAAGTGTGACCGGTTCTATTGCTCCCTCAGCTTTATCTCGATAATATTTCAATATTAATAGATAAACAAATAAGAGAATTAAATAAGAAATATTGCATAAATATCCTTTATATCCTTTAATTCCTGACAAACCGTATATACCTTTGCCACTGCAGCAATTTTTGTGCGAAAGCAAAGAGCTCCTTTAATCCCTGTAGACACTGTGGTGTGATCAGACCTGCCGTTGACTTATCGTTATCGTGATGCTCAGTGGAGTGCTAAAAGCAACGCCACAACAAGGACAAACACACACGCACTTGGGCAAGTGCAATGCAATATATCGCCGGCTTCTTCTTGCGTTGCAAACTGCCAATCCAATTAGTTTGGACAGTGTAAACAAGGAGCTTGAGCTCCTCTTGGATCCTGCATCCTGGCATCCTGGCATCCTCGCTTGTGGCCACCGGGCAATAAAAATGGAAACAGGACAAATAACAAAAACAGCAACAATAACGAAAAGGCAGGCAGGAAACTTATTTCGAGTAGCCGAAGTTTGTATGTCCTTGCAGGAAGTTGATTAGAAATTTACCAGGATATCTAAAAGCTATTATTATATGATTTTCCATTTTATTTAAGAAGTTTTTTCCTTTTTGGCTAGATCTACAAGGCTGCAGATAATGTTCTTAGGAGACTGACTGCTGTAGTTTGCAATACTGACAAATATTATAATGCTTTTAGTGAGTGTATAACAACAACAATATTGGCCTAGGCAACCGTGACCATTGCTGACAATTATCTTACACCAAAAATATAATAAAATAAAAGTTAACCTTAATCAATATTTAATATTTAATATTAAATATAAACTTATTGCTGATTTTTGTTTTGAATTGTGATAACTAAACAAATTCTCAATATTTCTTAGAGTTTTTGAAATATTAATTTAGCTTTAAAAATGTTTAATAAATTTTAAATTTTTGAAATTTTGAATTTAAGTTTTAAATTCTATTCCACCTCAAAAGAAAAACGCTAGATTTGGCGGTAAATAAGTGATTTTTCCACGCACTGACAGCAGGAAAAGCCAGCGATCCGGGACCCAGACAGAGGACACACACACACACACACATGAACAGAGAAAAGCGGGGGAAAGCGGCAGGGACAGGCTGGCCATTGGACGCCCCCAGGCCTCAGGATGTGGGACTAGAAATAACATTTTTATTTTTTCCCGTATTCTCTCTGTCTCTTAACTATTTATGAGGTCGAGTTGTTTGTGCAGTTTGATTATTTTGCTGGCAGCAGAGCAAAGGTAACCGGGTGACTTTTCATAATTCAACATTTCGGCTGACTCACTTGCACAAATACACGTGCCAAAAGGTGGTCACCACCGAGTGACAGAGAGAAAGCCAAATAACGGTAGATCGCTTAGGGAGTTGCATTCATTGGCGATGGGAAAACTTCGATTAATAAAATTAATAATATCATTTAGGTATATTTTGTTATAAATAGTTGATACTTCTATGGTGAGCTTACTATCCTTTAAGAAATAAATCTTCTCTATTATCTGAAGTTGAATCTGATAAAAAATCAAAAATAAAATAATTTTAAAATATATAAAATACAAATATAAATATGTCAAATAACACACAACATGAAGCACACAATTTATCGATATTATAGACCGAACTTTAGCAAGAAGATCGCTTGGCGAGCATTGGAAAATTTATCCAATATACCATATGTGCTTTTTTTTGCAATTAAAAATTGCTTACTGCTGCCGCCCTACTCTGGGCAATGAAATATAAAAAGTAAGGGGAGAAATGCAGCCAGCCATAAATGAAATTGATTTTATTTGTATAAATTGAAATTGGTTTCAGCTGGAGCTTATGAATAAAATGCAAAAATCGCAATAACAATAACGAGAGAGAATGGAGTAATGGGTGGGTGTGGCAGGAGACAAGGAGAGTGAAAGGGAAAACCGACAGAAATATTTGATAAACAGTAAAAGTTCCATAAAGTTAAAGCGAAAATACATTTGCAGGAAATACCAAGTGTTTAGGTTTAATTTTTTCGGTTTCCGATTAATTTTAATGCAATTTAAAGCTGAAAGTAGAAAGTGGATCACTTTCTTTTAAGTGAATATTTACTGTCATAATCGAGAGAGGAAAAACCGCAGGATCAAGATGGTTGGCCTGGAATGGGATGGGATTTTGTGGTTGTTGCTGCTGCAAAAGCATTTTATTGTGGCCATCGAGGAAGCTGTTGTTAACTGTTGCCGATGACGACTATAATGGCGACGACGATGATGATGATGATGGTGTATTTGTGTGTGTGTGTGTTGAGGGAGGATGCCGGCTGATGATGAAGAAGGAGCTGCAGCCGCACAAGGCAATGCACGTGGCACGTCATCGTCCCTTCGTCCGTTGCCAGCTTTAATTAAAAAGTTACCTGGCAAAAATGTTTTAGCTATTTTGCCTGGCAGCAATGGCAATGCAACCTGAACCGACCTGCAACCCCTGAACCCTGGATGGGTACTCCCTCTGAACCCTGAACCCGAGCTCGTAACCGAGCTGCCAGTCAACGCTTCTTTGGCTGCCGCTGCTGTGGTGCAAGTAAAACTTTCTATTGGATTCCCAATACCTCCCAATACCTGTGCCCCGCAGCAGCAGCCACCCCGCCTCGCTAGTTACCAATTGATTCCCGGGAAGCAGCAGCAGCAGCAGCAGGTATCGATATCCCGTGTAAACTTCGATTGACAGCCCGCAGCGTGGAATCGGATTGGAAGCGGAAACGGAAGCGGCAGCGGTAGCAGAGGCGGAGGCGGAGGCGGCGGCGGAGATATAGTAACGACTGCTCCTCGATTGGATTGGACTTGGGGGGAGGGGGGTCCCGGGCACATCGGTTTCTGTTTCTATTTCGGAATAGGAATCGGAATGAGCTTCAAGGTTTATGCATTACAATTTATTCGATTTGATAACTTGGGAAATGTACAGATATTTATGCTTTGATATGGCAAAACTTAAGCAAACTAAACTTCAACTTGGAACAGTTTATTGCTTATTCTTTTAAATACTAGAAAAAATCATAAGCTTTGAAGCCACTTTTTATGGGGGAATTATTATTATTAAAAAATATTAAAATGGCTAAGAAATAGTCATGAATTTAATAGCATAAACGCGGTATTTGCTAGGGAATGTCACTTATCACATAGCCCAGCCCCAGCTCCTATATATATATATATATATATTCAACGGCGAATAGCCCCGCTTAGGAAATATTGCATTTGAATGAGGTTCCCATGGCTCCCGCGGGATTGGGACAGAAACTGGGACTCCGAGTGGGACCCCGAAGGCCTCTGGGGTGCCATTTTCCAGGTTGGCAAAAAAAAAAAAAAAGAAGAGAAGGAGCAACGATTCGGGAAAACGGAGAACGTAGCTAGCTACTCAAGGCGATGGAGAATTTTTTAATGATGTTACTTTCAGGAGAGCTCTCAAATCGTTTGAATACAAATTGTTCGCTGTCTCCTTCCCGGGTTGTATTCATGAATTCTTTATCCTCCATCTCTGCTGGCAAGTTGTGAAAGTGAAATGCGAGACATGTTTCCCCGAAAATCCTTGAGGCTGGTGGGGTATTCCGAGGTGGCCATTGTCAATGAACCCAAAAGTTATCCCAGCTATGCAAAATATACGCAAACTGCACAAGCTATGCACACTCGACCAAAAAAAATAATAATGATAAATAAAAATAAAGAAAATGCATGCACAGAGGGTACACTTAATAAATTGATTATTTACTTGCATGTAAATTAATGATTTTATAAAGGCAACTTTCATTTGGATTGCATAGCATATTTTTAAAGTAAAACACCATATTTTCATAATTAATTAATTTATTAATACATAATTAAAATAACTACAAATTCGCACCAAATAATTTAGCAATATAAAAGACTATTTCTCACAGTGCTCACACACTGGGGCGACACACGACAAACGACAGCCCCCAATTTGAGGTATCGAAGGAATGTCGGGGTCATGTCAGGCTCGGATCTGCTCTGCTCTGCTCTGCCGCCTCTTCGTCCTCTTCATCCTTCTCCGCCACCAGGTGACATAACATTCTCCGGGCGGAATGCAGCTCCCATATCCGGACGAGTGTGGTGTGGTTGGTGGGGGGGCAGGTGCTCGGCTGTGTTTGTTGCGTGAAGCCGCGGGATGCGATGCGAACAGGCCCGGGGATCAATCTCAATTACCTCGCCAAGGGGAAGCAGTTCAAGTTTGAGCTGCTCGGCTTGAGGTCGCTTATGAAACTAACTTGGCCAAGAGAGAACTTGGCATCGAATTTGGCATGTACCACTGCATCAGCAGTAGGAGCAGCAGTAACAGCAGCCAGGACTCGAAGTTCAAGTTTGAGTGGTTCACTTGTGGCAGGGACTTTGATGCGAGTTGGTTGATTCTGCTAAGAACTGGCAGCAATTACTAGCTTGGTTGCTTCAAAACAAAGACAGGCTTTTATTTAATTTATTTCAAAATGTTTAATGTTTAAATTGTTATTTGAGCAGTAGGTTTCTCTCATTTAGATTGTTGATTTTATAAGAAATAGTTTAGTTAGATTTGTTTAAGTAATTTGGTTTTTTTCATTGTTTTTATGTAATGACACAAGAATGTGTTTTATGTTAATTATTTGCTTAATGGTTTGATGTTATTAAAATATCCTTTTAAACGATAAAAATATCAAAATCTTCTATTCTGCTTTACAACAAGATCTAAGAAATAATAAAAAAAAACCTTGATGAAAAATTTCGAATATTTAGTTATCGAAATCCCTATTAATTTCGATAAATACTTAACGAATTAAATTATTTGACAGCTAGTAAGATTTATAAACTTTAATAAAATGCTTAAGCTCGAAAAATATCCATATCTTCTTTCCATTTTTTTTTTATAAATATCGCAACAAGAAAAACTTATATTAATCGATTTAAAATCTAAAATCTAGTTTCTAAAAACGATTTTAACACTTATCGAATTTAAAAAAGGGGCACGCAACGAGGCGAATACAACGCCACTCTGCACTCAAAGCACGAATGCTGCAGATGTCCCCGAAATCCTTGTGTCGTTTATACATATTTGCCATTAATCAGGAATATCCATTTACATGTGATGAACTTTATCCCTTAACCTGTTTACATGCAAATTACTTGCTGCTCATTTTGTGTTGCATGGAGAAATTCTGTCGCATGCAAACAGATGCACAGAATGCACCAAAATAACCATTGTACAGGCGGGCTACCATATAAAGATTAAAAAACAATATATATATACAAAATAAAAAATGAATTAAATAAACAATTCAAATAAATAAATAAATAATTGCTTTAACAACAAGGATGCCCAAAAGAATTACCATTTAAATGCCAAAGCAAATTTCGTTGCCTACTTTTTGGCGAAAGTTCTAGTCGGGGGATTCACACCTGTACCATATATGTATACTTACGTATGTCGTGCTGTATGAATAATTGAGAATCCCTGACAATGCAAGCGTTGCGATGCATTTTTCATATTTACATTTACCTGGCGCAAGCGAGGCGGCATACTTACGGGTTAAATAATATCAAGCATATGCAATTGCCATTACATCCTTGTAATTGCCAAAATAATGGGTATTATGCGTACGTACAAAAAGGGGGGGGGAGGTAAAGTCAAACAAGAAGGGAGGCAAGGCAGTCGCAATACCCGGACAGACAGACAGTCGCAGACGGTCGGCCGGACGGATAGTTAATTGAGCTGTTGGCTGGCTTACAATTCAAATTGTTGGCTTTGTTGTTGGCATCATTAATGCGAGTGTTGGCACTTTCGCACGCATTTCTCGCTCCCACATGCCCTTTTTGGCCCTGCCTTTCCCTTGCGTACCCACTGCCCTCCACCCCCTCTCAGCCGCTCTTTCACTCATTCTGTGTCTCGCGCCAAAGTTTGCTGGTAAACACATTCATAAAGCAAATATGTAAACACTGGCACACACAAACACACACACCAAGTCACACTGCAGGTCATAGAAATAGGAGATCATGGAAATATATTACAATTTAGAATTGATTTCGAATTATTCTTTATAGAAATAAAGAATAAAATAATTAATTAAACAAATAAATTCAATTAAATTATTAAAATTGTGAGAACTAAATTGTTTTGATCTTTACATTTCTCTCGCATTGCCTTTCTCTCTCTCTGTTTTGTTATTTTTGTTTAATTTCGTTTATTTTTACTCAAATTGATTTAATATTTTAAATTAAGCAGAAATTATCCTTGCTATTAGTATTCTGAATGCCACAGTGCCGCAACACACGCTCACGGTGTGCTAGTGATGCTCATGTCGATGGCATCAGACATATGCTAAACGAGCCGAAGCCGTTCCCTCCCCACTGCCCGCTCTCCCTCCCATCTCCGACATTTCCACCCACTTTCCCTCCCACCCACACCCACCACCCCCTGCCACCCATCAGAGCGAAGCCGCTGCCGAAGCCGGAGCCGAGAGCAGGCAATGTCCTCGGCTGGCGGAGTGTATAAAAGGCGCTGCTGGCTGCGCAGTCGGCTGCATTCTGCGTTCGGCTGGCAAAAGGACGCGGTCTCCATTTATCCTTTGGCTCGTTTCCGGTTCCGCACAGACTCCGGCAGGAAAGCGCGCGGCAAAAAGCGCGCGCAAAAACAAAAAGCCAACTATCGCGGAACAGAAGTCGCGCGCGACTCGTAAGCTTGTTTACTTTGCCATTATAAATCCGGCGGGCGCTTTGTTTGCGTTGATTGTTGGTAATTCTTGTGTTTCCCCCCTAATTCTTTTTGTTTTTTTTTTACCCGTGTTCCACATTTCTGCGTTATTGTTGTAATTGTTGTTGTGTGTTTGTTGTTTTTGTCGTTGTTCAAACAGTGGCCAAGAAATAACAGGAACAAAAGCAAGTAAAACAAACGGGAATTGGCAAAACGGAATCGTAAAAGGAAAAGTGTTGCATTTCCCGTCGCTTCTTGGCGTTGACGGTGTTGTTGTCGTTGCCGCTGTAGCTTCAGCATCTCTCCATTACCGTTAGCATCTTCTTTGGGGGCCACAACGAAATGGCCGCAGGTGTTGCTGACAGCCCTCTTACCCCCCGTGCTATCCCCACCACAAACAGTAAAACTCCGCCAAGTGTAACTCCATTTAATAAGGGGAAACTGGAGTTTTAAAGAACAACATTTTCCGGAAATAAAGAAATCTTTAGAAAACAGATTCTTGAATTTAATTTTCAAACTGTCGACTTGAATTCAAGCCAGAAATTAGTACTATATCAAATTTATACAATTAGAATTTAGTTCTTGTGGTTTCAAAAATATCTTAAATTTAAATATCAACTTCTTTTTTAAATTTGCAATTTTTGGCAACAACAAAATACAATACTTTGGTCTTATTATTTATTAATATTTATCATTTTAGTTTCTACATTTTCACCCAGATAAAAAATGTCCAAATTAGAGATATATATTTAATCATAAGTTTAAATATCAAATTCTCTTTGAATTCCTAATTTGGTAACTAAATTGGGTAACTAATAAACATTACTTTCCTTTAATTATTCCTTAATAATTATTATTTTGTTCTCTCATTTTTTTCTCAGACAAAAATATTAAAGTTTAATCAGAAAAATCATAGTTTGAGTATATTTTTTGTATGAATTCTGTACGAATTTAATAAATTAAGTTTTACTTAATTAAAAATGTTTAAAATTCTTTTTAATATGGCGAAACCCTTTAACGAATCTTAACTGTAACTGAAATAAACAGATAACAGATCCCAGCCAAAAAAGGCTCCATGACAAGCCGGGTGGCAATGAGATATAGAGCAGAACCCCCTCTGTCGATACCCGAAATGGGCATCATAAAATCATTTAATTGATGATTTAGTGCAGTTCGTGATATCAATATAAAATTCACCATTATCTTTATTTTTTGTTATTTTTTTTTTGTACAAGAAGCATATTTTCCAAAAGTAGATAATGGGAGGGAGAGAGGCCGCACCTGCGTTAAACATTTATGTTTTTAGCACTTGATGCTGTCAATTTGACACTCCTCCCCTGCACTTAACAAATGCAAAGTGGAAAAACTCGTAAAACGTCGTCGTGGCAACTCCAGAAATAAAATTTAAAGCACGTCCAAAAGGCATTTCTTTAAAATATTTAATGGCCACGATAAAAGCTATAGCTTATTTTCTTATTATACATTTTTGAATTCTCTGTGTCTATAGTTTTTGTTAGATTGAAAGTTTGTTCTGAAGGCGCTAGAAATTAACTAAATCGAAATGGAAATTGCATTCTTAAACAAAACTTTTTTTAAAATAAATAAAAAAAAAAATTAAAAGAAAAGAAAAGGGAATTTAAGTACTTTGCCAAAGTATTTCGGCTGGCGCGCTGCGCTGAATGAAACTTTTGGCACAAAGCGTTTGAAATTTCATTTTAATTCGTTTTCAATTTGGTTTAACCAACCGCAGGGCCAGGACTTGATGCCTCGAGGATTGCTTAACTTATGCCCGAGTTGACAGCAAATACGCAGATCCCCCGCAACGCGATTAAACTTGGCGCGACCCCGGCTCCTGGATCCCGGCTCCCCAGCTCCCCAGCTCCCAGCTCCTTCTCCGGTTTGTCTGCTTGGATTTGTTGGGTTTTCGGTTTCGGGGTTTGAGTTTAGGTTTCGGGTTTCGATTTGGCGGCCTCCTTGGATATTTATTGGCCCAAAAAGTTCATTCACAGCAGCTAATTTGGCGGATAACCCAACCACAAGCCCAAACACCCACACACCTGGCAAAAATGAATTATTGATAATATTAGATGAGTATCGGGATGAAATCATCTCCCCTTCATAACTTAATAGTTGGCTTCCATCTTGCATTATTCATGGCCAAAAGGCTAAACTTTAATTAGTGCCATGTAGTAATAAATACAGAGCATCAAATATGTATTTCATTTTGAAATTTGTAATTAATATTTTCGCTTGTCGCAATGTCAAAGGCAATCAAAAACGATAAACCCCACATCGTATATGTAAGTGTGTGTGGACACAGTGTCAAAGGATTCTAATACCCAAAATCCTCTTAGTGCCACGTGCATTGGAAAATATATTTCTTTTATATATACAGTAAATGTTATTCAGCAGAAATTCCTGGGGAAAATATGATCAATTGCGGGCCCTATTTCCTAGCCACAAGACTTTAGACTTTCGTTTGTCGCTTCAGATTTCGGTGGCAACGACAAAGTTGCAACTTGATACTTTTACCTTTAGTTCTTCGGCAAGTGGAATTTGCGTTGACTTGGTAAACTGATTAATGCCATTTATGCCGCCGCGACAAATCCCCCCTCATTATGCACCGCAGTTGCCAAGGACGAAAACGTGATGGAGGGAAGTTACACGTTGACGCTGGCACGTTGTAAACTTTCCTTACTGATTTTATTTTATTTTTTATTTTTATTCTGCTTTTTTTTTTTGTAATAAGTTGAAGGATGTACGTCGCGGCGTTGTCGTAAAATGACGCCCTGGAATTGTTAATGCAGGCGGTTGGTTCCATGAAATTTGCCTCACGGCCATTGAAAGAAAAGCCTCCCAAAATAAGACACCAGAAAAACGACTCCCCCCAGAAACCACTCCCAGTCCCCCCCCAGTAACCGCCAAAAGAGAACCACCCAAATACACCCACATTTATCCATCAGAAATGATGGGAAAGCCACTTTCTCACTCCCCCAGCGGCGGTGGATAAATTTGTCATGTAAATACAATACAATGAACGTGTAAACATTTATTATGTGCTTACATTTCTCTGCTTGTTATTGTTGTTGCTGTTGTTATTGTCAATGCTCAAATCTGTCAATTGTCTGATTTAAATTGTACACGGATTTGTTTTATTATACCCCTCCAGCACCCGCAGCGAATGATGTATGTTTAAGAAAGTCAAAATTGGGATTTAAAGACTTTAAAATGGGAATTGGAAAATGATAGGATATTAAACTAGGACCAATTTTTGGGTATTTTAATTAATATTATATATATTAAAGGAAAGTTCAAAATAAAATTAAAAACAAAAAATATCTTGGGAATAAATTTTTATTCTTGTAAGATTTTCAAATGTTTTTTTTCCAATTTATCAATAATTTATTTAATTTAAAAATCTAGAAAATATATTTTCCAAACGAAAATTAAGCAAAATAAACTTTCTTATATACTTAAATTATTAAATTAAAGGATAACTCCCAATCGAAACATTTAAATAGAAAGCTTTCTCCCTCCACATCCCCCTCGGGTTTATATATTTTTCAATTCCGGTTGAAGAGTGTGTGTGTGTGTGTTTTTTTATGTGTTTATTTGTGAACGAACGAACGAACATCAGCGATTTGATTTCAAAATAAATTGGTTTTTCCTATCACTGATTTTGGAGACAGCATCTCGGCAACAACGACAAGCAAGTGTATTCAAAACGATTACCGACAGACGGCGATAAGCAGCGGAAACCCCGATAACCGATCAGTAGGCCAGAGCCAAAGACTGCTTAAAATGCTGAAAATGCCACTGCAGTTGAGCAGTCAAGATGACGGACTCCATCGCTCCCTGGGACTCCGCCAGAAACCACAGCAGCAGCAGCAGCAGCAGCAGCAGCAGGAGGAGCTGGAGCAACAACAGGCTTATCATCATCATCGTCGCCATCAGGAGCAGCGGCCGAAACAAAAACAAGTGCTTCAAGGACGTTCGCCGGCAGTGCTGCCAGTGATGCTGCTCCTGCTCCTGGCCACGCTGCTCACGCGTCCACTGAGCGCCTTTGCCAATCGTGAGTACAAATTTCAATATTTCTTATTCTTGAAAATTATGGTTTATGAAATATTTCTATATGGTTTTGTAATTAAAGTTTATATGATATATCGATCATTACAACAGTTATTGATCACTGAAATATATCCTATATTTTACCAGCTTTTATGGAGAACATAGGAAGGTTACGCAAATGTTTTATTCAATAGTTAAAGTAATGTTTTATACATTTAAATAAAATATATAATATTTCTCAAATATAGATCATGGTTATGACCCCTTTGATTAATTCACTAGATGGAAAATTGAATAGAAATTCTCATTCACGGCCACATCTCCCATACGCAAATGCATAGGCAACATTCCGGGCAAGTTGAGCCGCTTGTTTGCCAGCTTGTTTATAAAGCTGTCCCTCCGTCCGTCTGAGTGAGTGAGTGAGTGTCTGTTCCCGTACCCCTCATCTTGCCCGTGTCTGTACGGGTAATTGCGTATGTGTGACTCCGGCAAAAGAGTGGCTGTGTGTCTGCGTGCATGTGGAAGCATGCGTGGGGCATTAAGTTATCAAGTGGAGCGATGGCAATGGCATCGCCGCCAACGAAGATGGCGGATTTGCGGCCAGTTCCCTCGACTGTGACATGTTTGTTTGTTTTCCCCTCCACTCTCCCCGCCCATCCGCCGCAAGCATTAAAATTCTCACGCACACACACACACGCACAGCGCTTTCCAAGATTGGCAGGACGAAGCAAGGAAGGAAGGAAGGAGTCTGGTGCTGAGTAGTAGTAGGTGGCTTCCTTGTAAAGTTCATGGCTTGGTGGCTTGTTCCGAGACGACGACTACGACGACGCCTTGGCTGGCGTGCATTAAAAATCAATAGAAGTTACAAATGTATCCTTCCATTTGGGCAAAAAGGGCAAAACATTTCTGGCGCCATTTGTGTGCTGACAGCCTGACTGACTAACTGCCTGGCTGCTTCACTGGTCCACATGCTGGATGCTTCAGTGGCCACCAAGCCAAAGGGATTGCTAGGATAGCTTGTAGGTAGCTGCAGGTGCGTCCAAAGATTTTCAAGATTCCTCTCCAGCTGAAATCAGGAAGTGCCCTTTGAGGGGGATTATTAAAGGCAATTACTAAGCTGAAATTAAGGCAAAAATCAAGCACGAATAACTCGCTTTTATTGTTATTTATTATATTAATAAGAAATAAGAAGTAAAATATATATGAAAAATATAAGAATAAATTTGATCTGGATTTTATTTAAATATTTCAAGACTTTATATTTAATTCTTAATTTAAAGTCTTGACAATTACACAGCCATACTTGAGTTACTTCATCAAAACATACATATATCAGCGATAAGTTAAAGTAAATCCATTTACTTGATGCATTGGCAAGCAAACTGGCCAACCGAATGCCCAAACATCATCATCATCATCGATGGCAACAAGTCCAAATTGATGCTCGAGTTTCGCCAGCCATTTTGGTGACAGTTCATTGGTTCGATGACAGCAACAAAGAGCATTCCATGAATCATAAATGGGACAAACATTCTTAATGGCTGTGAAGCTCCTCCACATACATATTTCACTGGAAAAATAGGATTTCAGAAAATATATTTGAAGGAATTTTTTTTTTTAAGTGTATAAAACCTTTACAATTTTTCATAAAACAAATATAGTTTTTATTTATACAATTTAACATTTTGTGGCATTAATTTACAATTTTTAAGATCATCAATATTGATTTTTTAGTCCAAAAAAATGCCTCCAAATTATTTAGACATTTGAGTTTCAAATTTAAATATAACTTTAAATTTAAGCTTATATTTTTACAAAATAAAACCTCTTTTCCAAGTGTAAGATGTGCAGATGAAACGTTATATGGCACATACTATGTTCGTCATATTGGGGAATTGAGTGTTCATAAAACAAAATTTGAATGCGAACCGTAAATATCCAAATAAGCAAAATAATTTGTTATTTTTATGTTGTCCTTCTGCTTTCATTTCTTTTTTCTTTACCTATTCCTCAACATTTCAGCTCAAATTACGTATCCGCCGTGTGGGTGGGTGAGAGTGAGAGTTCAAGCTTGAGTTTGAGTGTGTCTGTGCCAAAGGACCTCCCGTAGAGTCCCGAATCGTCCTTGTCGTTGTCCCAAATCCGACATAAGTGTCTGATTAGTGCGAGAAGGGCCTCTCCACTTATTTACCTTCGACGGTTTCTCTGGGCCTCATAAATCCATAAGGAACTGACAAAACCGAAGGCAAACCGTAGATTTGCCTTTTATTTTTTTATATGTCTGCCGATTGGCCGGCTTACAAAGAGCTTTGCATCAGCATCAGGGGCGCCACAAGGAGCAGCCCCACACTCGTTATCCTCCAACAGACAGACACACACACACACTTTCTCGGTTCCGCCATAGCTTCCTGCTTAATGGCCAGGGCCATGTTGTACCAAACAATTCAATTTATATAATCCGGTGGCCAGTTCCTGGCAGAGCTGACAATTTGTACATTTTATTTTATATATTTTTTCCGGCAAATTTGTCGTTTCGTAAACGATCCTAAAGGAATATACAATTTATTTAGAGGTTTTGGCAAGCAAATAATTAAAGTCTGTCTTTGAAATTTGTTTAAATTATAAATTAAACCAGCTGAAATGTATATTGATTGGGATTTAATTAAAATATAAACCAAAAATAATAACAAAATAATTTATAGTAGAGAAGAAATACTTAAATTGAGGACCCCCCAGGGCTTAGTTTAGTTTTCTTTTTATTTTCATGTAAAATTGCTTGTCAGCAGCTCTGGTTCCGCCTGCTTCTTTGACTGCTCTCTGGACTTGCTCCACCATATCCATGTTGCCAGGTTCTGGGGTCAGGTTAATGTGTCACCGACAGCCACATCCCCATCCACACAAAGGATGTGAATGTCACGTTAAACGCATCACGTAACCGGATGCGTATGCGTGTTACATATTGCTTGGCTCCCTTTATTATATATATATATTTTTTTTTTATCCCTTTGAGCGGCAAAAGTTGCATCCGGAAGTTGTGTAACGGACATTTGATTGAATTTTTGGTTAAATCAAAAAACAAGCAGCGGTTAAAGCAATATGTAGAAACAAAAAAAAAAGCAAAAAACTATTCTTAATTGCAAAATCAATTGGCCATTGGGCACGTTCCGCCAAGGATAATGCTGGGGTTGTGACTGGGAAATATGACAAACCGAATTACATTTTACAAATTGATTTAACAGCATTGAATTATAAACTGAATGCAAATATATTTTCCAAAACAGTTTATGCATTTCAAATTATTTATGTATTTAAATTTGGGGTAAATTGCTTAGAGGTAGGAAATGATGGGTTTTCAAATCACGCATACGCAGTGTTGTCCTTTTTAAAACATATTTTTCTGCTATTTAAATTGGCGGTAAATATTAATTGTCTATTAATTTATAGACACAAAATTTAAGTTATTGATGGGTTTCAAATCACGCATACGCAGTGTTGTTTTTTGAAATCAAATAAAAGCTATTAAAATGTTTCAAATCACGCATACGCAGTGTTGTCCGTTTTAAGACATATTATTCTGCTATTGAAATTGGCGGTAAATATTAAGTCTCTTTTATTTTATAGGTATAAAATTAAAGTGAATGATGGATTTCAAATCACGCATACGCAGTGTTGTTTTTTTAAATGAAATAAAAGCTATTAATGTGTTTCAAATCGCGCATATAGCAGTGTTGCCCTTTTTGAGACATATTTTTTTTGCTATTTAAATTGGCGGTAAATATTAATTATCTATTATTTTATAGATAAAAAATAAAAGTTTTTGATGGGTTTCAAATCACGCATACGCAGTGTTGCCTTTTTTTAAAATAAAATAAAAACTTTTAATTAGTTTTAATTTACGCATACGCAGTGTTGCTTAATTGATATTTTTCTTAAAAAATCATTCATGTTCTTGAGAATAAAAAACACATTTCAAATTATTTCTCATAATTATTTTTTTAAAATTACTTATCATATTTTACATATCAAAGTCCCAAAAATAATTATATTAACAAAACTAACCAATATATGATAAGTTCGTTGAAACCTTTTCGCTTTCTTTTATGTTGCTATTTTTTTACCTCAGTTTCAGCTGTGCAGGAGCAACAACTGGTCTGTGGTCCAGGTGTCTGCCTGTGGTTCGTGTTTATTTAATTCACGTAAATTTTTTTATTAATTTTAATTGAAAGCTTTACGAGCGTTTAGCAACGCGCTTTGAGGTCCCGTCCCCCTTGCACCCTTTGCCTTATTTTCTACTGCCCCCACCTCTTCCCATTTTCACAAGCGGCGCCTTTGTTTGAGCTTAACTTTGCTGGTATATATACATTTTTTTTTCGATCAGGGGCGTATCTAGAGGGTTGATCCTTAATTATTATATTTTTTTATATTTTAATATTATTTGTTTTTATTTTATTAATAAAAAGCTAACAATTCAATTTATATTTTGTAAAAAATACAGATTTGTAAATTTAAATACAAAAAATTTAATTTTAATTTAAATTTTGTTGTTAATTTGATAAGAGGATATCTCGGGATCTTGAAGCTCCCTTTTGTACGCCGCTACTGATTTTTGTGTGTGTGTGTGTGCTCAGCTGCATTCTTTGTCCTTTCTCCCGCTGACTGGCTCCTCCTCCTTCTAGCTGTCGTTTCCTTCTTTATTCCCGTTCTTGCCCAGTGCCGCCGCACCGCTTGACTCTCGCTTTTTACAGCTGTTCTTCGCTGTTTTCCCTGTTGTTGTTGTTGTTTTTTTATGCTCTCTGCTCCTCTGTTTTAGTGTTGATTTAGTTGTTGTTATTGTTTGGCGACTTTTGTTGTGTGCAAAGTGCTCGGCGGCGTCGCTATTGTTGTTTGTATTTTTGTTTTGCGCTGCTATTATTATTGTTGTTCAGAGACTGCTTGGCACTAAGCTGACTGGACTTGGCTGGAAATTTAAGGACTGGAAGAGGAGAAGGAAAGTCAGAGAAAGGGGGGTGGGTGAGAGTGAGAGTCTCCAACTGAGATTTTCCAATAACAAAATACAAAATAACTACACCGAAGACCGAAGTACCCTGGAATTTTCATAAAAACATTTTCATGGTTTTATTTATTTTTAAATTTTCTTTGATTATTGATTTAATACATATTCATATTAAAGTCTTATGTAATTGGGAAAATTATATTTCGTTTTTAGTATACAAGTTTTGTGTGGGAAAGGGCTAACGTAATATTTTTGATTTCAAAAAATCTGCAGGGTATCAAAATTAACATTTATAAAAAAAAGACCCAGTTCATTGCTCGCTCGTTCGCTCGCATCGGCATTCATTCGTTTTCGTCAGCAAAAATTTACTGGCGAACTAAAACTTGTCATTAATTTTAATCAAGAAGGGGTAGAGAAAGAGAAAGAGAGGAGTTGGGGGAGTTGGCCAAACGATTGCCCCATAAAGTGTGCTATGAAAATTTAATTAGCAATACAAATTCAAATTCGAACTGAAATTCGAAATTCTAGCAAATGCAAGAGGAGTATTTATCCGGAATTTGACAAATTCTGAGAGCTGAGAGGCTTTAGTGGCATTTTATATTGATATTTCTCTGAGATTTTCTTTTTTAGAAGCTAACTATACATAGTGTTTTTTTAATGCAGCTTCAAATTCTATAATTTATCGACTAGACTTAATTAATAATGTCTTTTACTTAAATTATGCTGTCAAATGGTGAAGGGAACTTGATTATTTATTAGAGGAGCATTTCATTTATTATCAAATGCACACAGTTGGTGTAATATTCACAAAACAGTTATCTAATCTGGTCCCCGACGAACATAATGGCAAATGATTTGCCTGACAAGAAGGGAGAAGAGAGCTCTCCCACTCCTGCCCCTCCTGCCACTCCTCTCGCCCCCCTGTCAGCCTATATCTCGCCTTTCGGTTGGCCTAAAGCGATTTAAAAAGTTATTACCTTTCTTATCGTCGGCATCTCCTGCTGCTGCTCCTCCTGCTGCTCCATATCCAAAAACCGAATCCCTAGACAGCAAATTTGCTTTCGGATAACGCAGGTGCTCGGTGCTCGGTTCGTTGTCTCTTGCACTTGGAATAAAAATCATTTTCATAATCAGCTTTTTTTAAAAAAGAAATTTCTACAAACAATTTATAAAATTTAAAGCAATGCAAATAAATTTTTATATTATTTCTTTTAAAAATCAAAGTACTGTCATCATTGACTCCATTTTCCAATTGATAGTTTGGAATAGGCCCCGAAAAAAAGAGCCTAAATAACACTAAGAAATCGAAATATTTATTCATAGTGTTCAGCAAGCTGGCTTTTCTTTTGTGTGTGATTTTTGGCCTACTCATTTTGGACCTTCTTTTCGGGCCCCAAAAACTTTGGCGGGTCTGCTTGTGATGCTGCCTACTGCAATCAGTTGACAATTGGGCAAATCATCCGCTAACTAAACCGAGGCTAATGAGATATATACATACATAGACGTGGACCCATTTCGACCCATATAGATGGACGTGTATTGGAATTTGGTGTCAGAGTGAAAACTCAACTGAATAAATAATAAACTCGAGGCAACAAAAATAAAAAACTTTGGCCAACATTCACTGGAGTGACTTGACTTGACTTTGGCTGCGACTGACTGGGCTGACTGGGCCACGGGGAAAACTTTGGCGCTCCTTCGGCAAGGCAATCCTCAACATGTGAGGAGGAGTACGTGGATATCACACGGAATCAGTGGGCTCGGAGCTGGGAGTAGGAGGTCAGCGAGAAGGCACGGCAAAGGAGCCACGGCAAAGTCGCTGGGTCAGGAGAGGCCAATGATGGCCGTTCTGCGACGTTTGCCAATTTCAGTTCGATTTATTTAGTGGAAACCAATAAATAACCAATGATGTATGTCCCTCTCACACACATACTGGCACAAGCACAACTGTGTCCCTCGAGTGCAGTGTTGCACAGTGGCTTGTGAGGGTCAAAAAGTGCATATAATTTGGGGATATAACATTATATTACAAATATATTAATAATAATCATATATCCCCAAATGATATGCACATGTTACTTTATACAAAATTCTAAGTTAAGATACATTTATTTGAATGCAAATTTTGTATTACAAAATGAGATTATTTATTAAAATTACTAGAAATATTTTTTAAAGTGGATAAATTTGATTTATTGTATTTTTGAGATGCATTTATTTTAAATGTACAATACATATTCCTGAATTATTATATATATTATTGAATTATTCTATATATTAGGTAAAACCAAATACTTTTCCTTATAAAAATATATTTTTTGCTCAGAGAAAGCCGAAACACTTAGATGAAATTGAAAAACTGTCTTTGGTTTAGTAATTGAGAAAAAAAGATATATGTACATATGTGGTATATTTACGATTCCAGGGCTAATGGTCCCACAGTGTCGGTAGTCGGAATTGCCTGCAGCATTGTGCGCGCGGTGACATAAAGCGGGAATTCCCCGGATCTCTGATGTGTGTGCGACGCGTGAGAGGATTCTCCCCCAAAAAATTCTGTCACTCTTTGGCGAACACAATTTAACACTTTGTCGCTGCTTTTTTTTTCTCTGCCAAGGGAAAGGGGAATAACTAGGATAACCAGAGGGGGGAGGCGAAGGACCTCTGGTGCAATCCAATCCGAAATTCGTGTTCTCCACAAGCAAGCTGGAACCCCAAACAAATATGGCGTCATTCGACGCATTTCCGTTTACATTACACGCTCATTTCCGCTCCGTGTGGCTTTATTAAGCGTCTCTAGTTTTTTGTGTGTTGCATTTCCCATCGCTTTTCCTTCGATTTTTCCTGCAACACGTGTGCCAGTGTATGTGTGTGTGTGTGCCACTTGAAGTGCGCTCAAGCAAGCCAAAGCTGTTGAGGGAAATTTTCTTTGAATTTGCTCCGGTTAGCGGAGGAATCGACTTGGAATCGGATTCCGATTTGGGGAAACACATCGAGGTTGGGTCGAGGTTTTCTTTTTTGTAGAAAAAGAAAGATAAAAAGAAAAAAATGGAACTAAAAGTGAGATATTTACATGTTCAAGCCAATCGATCGTCATTATTATGTCTTACTTCCTTTCTTGACACAAAAATTAAGATGAATTCCCTTTCCTTTTTTGGGGCAATATGAAGGTGCTTTTTGCACTGTGTTTGGGGGTTATATGTACTATATATTATACTCTATATGTATGGTATATATATAGACTATGTATATGTGTTGGCAATTTAAATTGGGTAAATCATTTGATGCAGCTTAATCCAAGTGTGTGTGCGTACGTGAATGAATATGGTTGTGGATGAGGTTGAGTGTGTGTGGTGTGTGTTATCCTAAAGAGACCACGATTGGCTGACTTCGTTGAGGGAAAAAGAGGAAACTTTAATGCGATTTAAGATGACCAAAAAGAAGAGCAGAAAAGGAGGAGCAGGATTTAGAGGCAACCGCGAGAGACCTTCACGGCGAATGCAATCCAAAAGATAGCCGCGCTTCATGGCCTTCAATCCCTTTAGATCTTATTTGTGTATAAACACAGGAAGGAAGAGTAGTTGAAGCGATATATGGATAAGAGCTTTAAAATTATATATACAGGCTTTAACACAAAATTATTTACATTATAAAATATATTTGATATTTTCCTCCTCCTCTCCTTACTTGAAAAGGGAATTTTAAAATGAAAATTAAGGTATTTATTCAATATTTCTTTACTCTATATTTTTTTATATATTTTTTACAGTTAAAATCCCAGCTATTTATATTATTTTCCATTACTCTTAATTAATTTAAATAAAATTCACTTGTTACTTATTGGAAATGCAAGAATTTCCCTTTACACTTTCATATTATTCAGTAATTGTTGCCATTGCTTCACTTAATATAAATAATTTATACACACGTTATTGTATGCATTTTTCAATTGGTTAGTTTATTTATTGGTTTTATTTATTTCTTTTGTTTCGCTGAAAAATTCTTTACTTAATTTATGCAACAATGTGTATGAGTGTGTCGGAATCGAAACTCTGGAAATTTCATTATAATTAATTGGCTATACATAGTTATGGATTTTTCTGGGCCTTTCAAGTATTTATACATTTTGCAGAATCAGTTATGATTCTGATTGAATATTTACTACTGGGTTTGGTTTTAATGCTCGGTTTTATTTCTGTTGTATTTATTCACTGCTCTCTTGCTTCTTCGTTAGTTTCTTCTGCTTTTGCTTGCCTCCAACTGCTGCATAAATATTTAGATTCAATTCAAATTGCTTTCCACTTGCGAAATTTCGCTGTCCTTTTGCCATCGTCCTTTTTTTTTATTGTTTGTTTGTTTATTTGCTTTGTTATTTCGCCTCGGCTTCCACTTCCACTTGTACTTCCACTTCTGCTTGGGCTTTATGCCGGACGATTGGCAACAAAAGCTGCCAATTTGTATTTCAATTAAATTTGAATGTATTTGTGGGCACTTGGCTGCTGCTACTGCTGCTCCTGCGTTTTCCTGGGTCCTTTCTTCATCTTTTCCTTAGCCGCCGCCAATGCCCCAGCCCCAGCCCCAGCCTCTGCCTCCGCCTTCTTTCTCTTTATCTGGCCCACAAGGTATTTGGCTAAAAGTCTTTGGGTATTTACAATTCCTGTCACTTTACAGTTGAGATTTTTTTGAAATTATATATTTTTGGTGTTAATATTTGTTAGTTTTATTAAAATAAAATAAAATTAAATTAAGAAAATGAAGAAAATAAATAATACATTAAACTCAAGGCAAATCTTTAATCTTGGAACTTATTTTATTATAAAATGTCAAGTTTTTAACGAAATATTTCACAATGTGTCTGTAAAATATTATTTTGTAATTTATCTTTAATTTTAAAGGATTTTCATTATTTTGAAATTAATTTAAAATGTATTTTTATTGATTCAACTTTTTTTTGCACACTTAAAGTCCCAAACAAATTATTCAGAACTAAAACTAATATAAAAAATAGGTAATTTCTTCTTTTAGTATCACTTAATATTATTAAAATGTTAATAATTAATTAATTAAGGCCAAAAGACATTTTCTCTATTATTCTTATACTTTTATATTGAATCAAAAACAAAAAAGGTATCTTGTAGTTGGTAATCCCAAAAACCCTTGTTTACAGTTTACGCTTGGAACTTAAATCCATCAACACGGGGGTGCTGGATGGGTGTATATGGATTTTCCGCTGGATTTTCCTTGGTCCAACAAGAAGGGGGTTTCGGCGGAATTGTGGAATTGCCGCCGCCAGCCAAGTGTCAAAATGGCGCTTCCAAGTAATTTACTTATGTCTAAACAACTTTTATTGTTGTTGTTCCTGCCGCTTGTTAACGCCGGCGGAAACTGATGGCAAGGTGGGGAAAGGGGGATTGACGGGTCGTTGTGAAAAGAGCGTGGAAAAGCGTTTAATTAACTAACTGCTCCCCATATATAGCCGCGTTTAGTTTTCGGCAAATATTTGTTAACTTCCAACGACGTCGGACGGCGGCGCCTCAATTAGCGTGGCGAAGTAAATCTATTTTAAATTGATTTTCGTTGCCTGATTAAATTGAGTTTGCCCAAGCTGCTTCGGCTCCGGCTACCAGGTTTCCTTGCCACACCCCCGCTCCTCCCTTTCTGGGCTTGTCCTTGCGGTATATAATTTCATTTTTGAATCTACCCCGTCCCGCGCTCTTAGCCAATTACAAAATGCTGGCGGGCTTCATTCCATTCTCAAATGTTTCCATGTGGAACATTTTGCAACTCATTAAAGGCAAAGAACAGTGCACTGAGATGTATTTTTTTGATAAGTTATTAGTTTTTTAAGTATTATTTATATACATATATTTGTGGGCTGGTTTAAAGTGTTGAAATTTAAAGAAAACGAAATTAAGAACAAGTAAATAAATAAATTAATTAATAAAATTGAAATACATTTAGGATAATTTTGTTAAGGGACATTCGGCTTGCAGGATATTATTTTATAATTATTTTTTATCAATTATTTCTGTCAGTGCACAGCTACTGCAGTGGATTTCGCGGATTTTTATATTTTCGGCTTCTAAAAATGTTCTATGCGAAAATTGAAAATTCGTTTCGTTCTCTGTGTCATGAATCACGATGGTGGTGGTGAGAAGTGAGACAGGAGCAGCAGCTAAGAAGGGGCAGGTCCCGCTATGCCTTTGTGTGGGCTCCTCCTAGTCCTAGTCCTGGTCCTCCTCCACATTTGGGTCAACTATGTGGCGCGCATTAAAAGGAAAACCATTTGGAAATCGGGAATCATCAACCGATCCATCCTGCATCCTGTATCCTGCATCCTGCATACCCGTTCGAGTGCCGCCACCACCGCTGATGCGGCTGCTGCTGCTGCAGTGCATCAAGTGGCAAGTGCCCGAAAGCGTCCGAAAAATGGGAAAATGAAAATGAAAATGAAAAAAAAAGAAAACCCACGAATCGTATCGAGGACGGGGACCCGTTAATGGGCGTATTTTTCGGGTGCAGAATGAAGGGGACTGAGTACTTTCCATTTGAAACTCATTAGTGAGAGTTCAGTGGGAAATCAGCAGGAGGGGGGAGAAGGACGTGTGTGTCACTGTCTTTGTCGATGACATGTGTGGCGATGGGTATGTATGTGTTTCAGGGGAAGCCCATTATTAAGTCAGCAAAGCATCGCTGCAAAAACCCACAAGAACCATTCTAATATTGGTCAAGCTCTCAGCCTCCCTCTCTCTGGATATATATATATATGTATATCTTGATTATATATGTCCCCCTTTTGGCCCACTTTTCACTTGCAGTCAAAGCGCATTAATTACGGAATACTTGAATTTCTATAAAATTAGGAACAGGAATTAAAGGAGACCTTTGAGGGCTATAAATAAGGGTTTTAAACTTAAAAGGTTTTCAAGATTGATATTTAAAAGTATTAATTAATAATTATATAGATTTATGAAATAATTTCTTTTATAATTTAATAATACAAATTATAAATTATTATATAATATATTTATATTATTACCAAATAAAGCTAAACCCCCAATTTAAATACCACAACCAAGCTAGCTTTTATTAATTTTTTTTTTTATATTTAATATCTTAAATCTTGCATATATTACTGAAAACAAAAATAAATACATAATCATAAATATATAGTAAACTACGAATATGAATAAAAATAGAAAAGAACTCGATTAAACTATTATAATATATTTTATTTAATTAGTTAACCTTCCTAATTTATTCATTTATTTAATTTCCAAAAGAAAAAGCTCTTTATTTTATCAAAATCTTCAGCCAAGTTCAAGGACTTGCTAGCTAAATCCAAAGACGAACCTTTTATTTTCACAAAATATACATAAACATAAACATATATTATACATATATAATATATATATCTCGTTCTCTGTTATTCTGAAAGTCACTTCTAGGACTGTTATGCAAATGCTCGTGGTGCCTAGGCCCCCGTCCCCAGACATTTGTACATTTAATTCAATTCGGTTACATTCCATACATTTTCGTTTGTTTGTCTATTTTAATTTTAATTTTTTTCTTCTCCCTCGTTTTTTATTTTTTTTTTATTTTTTTTTTTTTTAATTTATATTTCATTTTCATTTCTTGCTGCCTGCCGCCACATCCCAAGGGGGCTGTGAATGGGACTGGGGATGTAGGGGATGTGAATGGCTGCTGCATTAGCACAAAGACAACAACACACAAACATCCACAGACAACAGTTGCTGCTAAAATAATTCAACCAGGACTCAGACACTCAGCGGTTAAAGGGGGGGAGGCCACGGGGCACCGAGGGGGACAACTTTCATATGCACAGACAACAACCGGCAACATGAACAACGGCGACGACGACGACAACGACGACAGAAATACACCTACAAATATATACACACAGAGAAAAAACATAAAGACATATGTCCCTGAAAAATAAAAGAAAAATTTAGTTCATTAACTTGTATAAAAATTAATTTTGTAAGCATTTAAATTAGGGTTTTAGGCTGAGAGGAAAAGCCAGTTAAATATGGCGCTTAATAATTCCATCGAGAATATCAATAATTTAAATATAAAGCGAAATTTAAATTATTAAAAAATATCAATAAATTCGAAAAATATCAAAACATTATTATTAAATCAATTTACTTTATTTATATATCCTAACAAATATATTTTAAACTTTCGTATACTTGAATTTAAAATATTGAAATCCCAAAAACGCATTTTTTATTTAAATTTTAAATCACTTAAAATAATATTGATTATTCATAAAAAACTAAAGACTTCATAATCTTTAATGTGTTCCCTTCCTTTTTCTCAGTGTGTACATATGGCGATGGGCCGAACGAAAAGTTTATGTGTCAGTTGAAAAGTATCTTGAAGATACTTGCTTGCCGCCTCCTTCTTAGCCGACTCTCTCTCCCCTGTTGTGGCTTTTGGCGCAGCAACCGCCACAATGTCATTAACCAAATGAATGGCTGACACTGCAGATTCGAATGGAACCTGGAAGCCAGGAAGCCGAGGGAGGCCGAGGGTCAGAAGGGCGTCAGGGAGCGAGCTAGATTGTGACGTCGTTTTCTTGTGATTAAGTTGGTTGCCCACAAAGCCGGCCTCCCGCCGCAACCCAGCCAAGTCCAAGTCCAAGTCCACTTCCCACTTCCTTTGACATATCCACCTCTCCCCCTGTCCCATTGCCACTGCTCCGTTTAGCCGTAGATTACCTAGTGACTTGTTCCCCTGACCTTTCTCTTTTTGGCCGGGCCTAAACAAACCCGAAAACAAAATGAAAGGAGTCCTCAATGGCTTAGGCTTAGCAGCGTAGCAAGTACCCTTTCACGGTAGAATTTTCTGATTTTTACTCGGATATACATTTAATTTTTTAGTTTATATATTTTCTGGTTAAATGTACAACTTTTTAATTACAATTATTTATGAAGCATATATTTTCATGTTATATATTTTCTTAAGCCCCTAAAATATTAAATTATTACTTAAATATATTAAATATACTAATTATTATGTCACCAACTGATCCTCATGGTCAAGGGAGCCAAGGCAGGAACAAAAACAAAACATAGCGTAAAAGATATCCAGGGAAGGCAAGAGAAGAAAATTTTGTTTTTCGGCCAAGTGCCTTGGGGCGATGGTCAAATGAGGCTCGCAGGAATGTTAGTGATGACAACAACTTAATGGAAATAGCTGCACATTTATAAGTGACAACTTTGTGCCAGTATGCGTGCGAATGTATCTGTGTGTGTGCGAGCTTGTATCTGAGCTGCTGCTGCTGCTGTGTCCGGTGCTCGGTGTACTCGGTGTTGGTGTGTGGCCAGGACCCTAAAGAACGTGTTATTTATGGTCAAGGCGTGGCAGACAAATGGCCGGCATATGCATGCTGAGATAGACACACACACACACACTCTGGCACACACACGTGCCAAGTAATAACTAACGGTAAATTAGTTTGCAAACAGAGTGCAAAAAAGGCAGCAAAATAGCAAAAGGAAAATTGCCCAAAGATGAAACCTAATTTACCCAACACGCACACACACTCAATGATAAGGTTTTCTCTCCTCCCTCCCCAAAGACCCCAACCATTTTCCTGCTTCTTTTCCGCCTCTCCTATTTTCCCCTTTCCCCCTTTCTATTTCCCCTTCCTTTTGTCGCCACTTTCTTCCGATCCAAGAGTTTTCCAGGACTAAGTGTATATATGTTGGCTACATCAAGAGCTACTCAAGATAGACATCATAAAAGCGAAAGCCCGACGACTGGCTGCACAGATTACAGATTATTATGTTGGCTTTAAAAATAAATAAATAAATAGAAGAAAAGAAAAGAAAGTTCTGAAGTTCTGTACTTTAAATGAATATTAAATACTTAAGGGTAAATTGATAATAATTTAAGTATATTTAATGACCCTAAAACTTGCAACTTAAAGGTGCCAGAAAAAAGGGAACAATATTTAAAGCTTATCGTCACAAAATTTCTTTGGCCCTTGCTTTTCCTTTTATCAATAACTTATAGCTATACTATGTTTTCTTTATACATATATTTAAACAATATTTATGGAGATTAATTTAGCCCAATTTTAAGGTTTATATATTTTTTCATGGCAATTATTTTTAAAGCTATAAGAACCAATCTTATAAAGTAAATATATGTATAATTTAATACTTTCTAAAATATATATTATCGACAAATTATATATGTATATTAAATATATTATTATATATATTATCGACAAATTATTATTATATTTATTATTATTATAATTATTTACCCTTAAAAATGTATAACTATAATTTGGCAAACATTTCGTATTTTAACCAGGATTTTAGTAAAGCAAATCAAAGTTTTAGTTAGTAAAAGTCTTTTTTTATTGAAAAGTAAACCAATATTGCACTCTTCCTTCCACCTAGTGAGTATTATCTATCTGTCATTCGCATTGCTGATCACTTCGGCTTAGAAACCACTATTTCATTTTTTTTTGTTGTTCGGCTTTGGCCAGTGGCTTCAAATAACCAAATGAAAACATGGCCAGGACTCGTTTTCACTCTGCTCTAGACACTGACCATCATCCAGTGTTTTTTTTTTCCTGGCTGCACTCGTTTAGACATTGCTCTTGTTATCCTCTCGAAATGGGCATTATAAGTGGGGTCCTTTTGGTGTTGAATAAAAAGTTTGTAAAGAAGCTAAAGAAAGCTGAAATGATTTTATAATTATCGGGAAATTATTCGAAAAAACAGGATGAATTTAAAAAAACTTTCTATTTATTTGTTTTCATTAAGAAAATATACTGTGATCAGTTGATGGTTAAATAATATTGAGAGCTGACTTAATTGGTAATTGATTTCCTATTTGATTTATATTTTTTATTAAAATGAACTTAATTTTATATTTTTGAAATAATTTAAGGGTATTTCGAGCTTCGTTCCTTTTTTTTTTGACAATTTTGTTTAGGGCTGTGGCTTTGCAGCTTCGCTTTTGGCCATGGTCCTGGTCCAGTTTTTGCCGCTTTTGGGCCGCTCTGTGGCCACGCGTTGGCGGTTTTTTCTCTTTGTTATATATTTTTTTTTTTGTTTGTTGCTGGCCACACATGTGCCGTCTGTGCCCCTCTTTGCCCCCCCTCTCTCGCAACGCCACCCCTGGTGCGTGGCCAGCTTTATTAGGTTCAAGTTGCAAGGGGAACTTTGGGGGCCTGCCTATCCACCCGCTGTTTTGCGTGTGCCTTTTAATTTATTTATCAGAGGCCGCAGTCGTCGCCGCAGTTTGGTTTTTGTTGCTCTTTTTTCCCTCTATTTTCAATTTTTTTTTTCTTCCTGGAATTTTTTTGTGGTCAGCTCTGGTGGTGGTCAAAGCGTCATTTGGCCAAAAACGTGGCCGTGGCAATTTGGCGGCTTTGTTATTTATGCAACAGCCTGCGGCAGTTTACATTCACGTGCGTTTCTCCCTTCGGAACATATGCAGCTTCATTCTAAATCCTGATTCCCACACAGTTTCGCGACTTCCTGCTCCTCCATCTCCTCCTCCTCCTCCTTTGCCCTTCGATGGCCAAATGTCGCATAGAAATTAAGCCTGAAAAAAAAGGCCTGAGTGCAGGGTTTATGATCGATGGTGAAATGTGTGAGGGATTTGGCGGAATACAAAAAGATATACAAACAACAAAATCCACAAACTAATCTAGACCTTTATAAAAATAAAGTTTTGTTGAGTAATTCACAAAAATATATAGAAAATATAAAGCAGTCAGCAGGCGCTAAAATGTAGGCAACATTGTTTTGATTTGAAGTTGCCTAAGAAAATAATTTGTTATAATTATAATTAATCATAATTATCTGTTGTTTTAAATATTAAATCACATTCAAAAATCCCTTCTGTTGCTTTTAAGAATTCAACTTTTTCCTAAACTTTTAAAACTAAATTAAATTAAGTTTTTTGCCTGAAATAAAATTCCTTTTTTTGTTTTTAATTCATTCATTTATTTATGAAAACTTCTTGTATTCAAAACAAATATTTATTACTTAAGGCAAGGCTCTTGATAAATCCCTTAAACCTAGGAAAGCTTTTTGAAAAGTTTGACACTTTGGCCATTTAACTTGTTTGCGAGTTATGAGCAGAGAGACGGCAGCCATTTGGTGGGGGGTTAAAACCTAATAGTTAATTCTTTTCCACTTAACCCCACAACGCCTGTTAAATGTAATTCCCAGCCCTTGCACTCCCCTCGCTTCGGGGGCATTAACGATTCATAGAGCTTAGTGCCTGGACATCCTTAATGGATTATCGACTTGAGAGTGTCATTACTCAATGTGTCACGGCAGTTGTTTGGGGGGCAGTCCAGAACGCCCCCCAAGGGGCATATATATACATAGGTATTGGTATCTACCTTGCCCAAGATCGTTCGTCATCATCGTCACCATCAGCAGCACTATGGGAATCATTATCACCATCGAAAGGTGGCGCAAAGTGGCTGCCATAAATAAACTTTATGATAAACTAAACGTGCGCTCGTTTGTTTTCACCCAAAATATGTAGGTACCTTTAGTAATGGGGGAAAAAGGTGGTATATATTCAGAATATATAAATTTAAATATAAATATATGTATACAAAAATCATATAAGAAATATAATCAAATAAAAAATATATTAAAACTAGAAAGGAGTCATTACTTGGGTTTATATAAATAATTAATAATAAATATTTCTTAAAATCATTTTCATTTCTTTTTTTAAATTACATTTATATTAAATATCTTCAGAATTAATAACTTTATAGCTATTATTTTATGTATAACCTTCTTAACCAGTCTAAAAGCTACTCCTGGCAAAGATGCCAAGTTACTTGCCATCACTGGACATCAAATTTTCGCCCAATAGGAAGTCTATCAAAATGCCAATATATAAATATATATATATATATATATGGTATATATATACCTGAACACGAGTACTATCGTATGTGAGCCTACACTGTGTGTGCACCCAATAAATCCTCAATAATTTATATGGTGGGACGACGACCGCATTTCTGAGGCTTTTCGCGACGGGCAGAGAGAGTGGCTGGTGGGAGGCAGGGTGATTTTTCCGGGTGTCTCTAAGCGAAAGCGAAATTTGTTCAAATATTTGTCTCAATCAAAGAGAGAGGGTGCGACAATGTTTTCTTTTGTGTGATCAACAAAAAGTCGACACAAAGTTACCCTGCAAAATTTAGGGAAATATTAAAAATGATATTTTACTTGATAGGAATTATTTAATAAAGATCAATACAAAAATTAATTAATAGTAAATTGAGAAATAAGAAATAGCTATGTCAAAGTTAAAACTAAACAAACAAAAAATCCCAAAATTGGTAATAGAAATACATATAAAAATCCGAGTTAATATTTATTTATATGCTTAAAGTTAAAGTTAATTGTTTCATTTTTTACACTTTTCTTCTAGGAAAACCTTACTTCTTTACTTAATTTGTTTTTATTATCATTAATGATAGAATTCTTGTTAAAATGCATGAAAATATATCTTTCTGGGGGAAACCCACTTTATAAACCCCTTTAAATAACTGAAGAACTGTTGTCCCCCTCCCCGTGTGTTTTCCCCACGAGTAAGGGAACAATTTTGAGGAAAATGACAGTACCAGAAAATGTGAAATGTTCGAATGCCACGCCCCCTTAAAAGTTCTGTGGCTTTTCCAGCCATTTCATAACTCACAACTGACAGCAGGCAAGGGCCGGAAGGAGGGGGCAGGGGCAGGGGCAGGACACAAGGACGCAGTCAATTTATATTATGAGCCAATGTCCTGGACATGGCAATCGAAGTGGACAGAT
The DNA here is from genome assembly GCA_035046345.1 of Drosophila birchii. NCBI lineage: Eukaryota > Metazoa > Arthropoda > Insecta > Diptera > Drosophilidae > Drosophila > Drosophila birchii. The sequence goes on along the minus strand of JAWNOA010000014.1, from coordinate 808,173 downwards.
GAGAGCGCGGATAATGATAAGAGTAACAGAGGCAGCAACAACTGGCATGCACAAGAGGAATTCAATAAAGTGTTAAGTGGGCCACAGGAGAAAGCGGAAGACAGACGGACGGAGAATGCTGGAGAAAGCTGTAGAATGGGCAAAGAGAAAGCACGAACATTTCATTCCCAAGATGCTTTTGCGTCACTTGAGCGCCAATTTGAATGAACGAATGTGAATCGGAATGCCAAAGGGGTGGGGAAAATGTCAGGGGGGGAGCAAGGGGGTAACGAGTCGGTAGCGGGGGCTGGGAAAATCCGGAGCCAAGCTAAATCGTCCCCGGGCCAAACCAATTGACGATTTGTGCATATAACATTATTATAATGACATCATCCCCAAAGCGCCCTACGGCAGACGCCCGACGTCCGAATGCAAAGGGGGCTACACTGTCCAAAATAAACAATAAACTATCTAAAAAGGTTTCAAATTTTAATTAAAAATTATGTAAAACGAAAAGAGTTATTGTCTGATGGATAGAAATTTCATCACAGATAAATGCATCAGTTTAATTCTTAAAGTTTCAATCGAGAAAAGTTTTCTTTTTAAATACAATTAAATTTAGATTGTTTTCTTCAAATTTTATTGGGAAATGCACATATAAAAAAAGGCATTTATATTATGAATTATTAAAAAAAATAACAGATTTGTAAGTCATTAAACAAATATAGTAAAATATAAATAAAGAATATCGAAAGTAAGACTTAAAACATTAAATATTCATTCTTTACTTCATCTCAAGCAAATAATTTAATAAACAAACATAATAAATAATTATTTAAATATTTTTAAGGGTAAAAAGTAAATATCTAAGTATTTATAATTAATAACTAAAAGTATTTTAATATTTAACAAATTGCTCTTTTTATTTAATCTCCTTGTTATGCATATCCTTATTTCGACCTAATTCCCAATTGAATTCGTGACAAATGGCATTCGAATTTCTCAATGAATTGATGAAGCCATTTCCCAGTGCAGGAGGGATTTCTGGGGGGTGGAGAGGTGAGGGGAATGAGTCCATTGGATTCCGAGTGACGGGTGGGTGGCGGTAAATTGGACATGCCTTCGAGTGCCGCCGAAGCTTCGTTCGCATCTCCAGTAAATAATAAGAAAATTCCTGTGCGCTTTGGCATTTCCGCGCCAACATCCTCATCATTCCCGTCATCGAGAACGCAAAACTATGCGAAGGATTCCCTTTAGAGTCCTCTCTAAAATCTCCTTCTCCTCCTCCTCCTCTCGAATGACACAGAAAGCTGCGTCCAAATGGCATTTCAAGTTCAAGCGGCCAGGAAAAATCGGAAAACTTCTCGATTGGGAAGGCAGTGGGGCGAATGCAATAAACTTCAAGTTTATTAAATTTTATCACACTCTTATGCTCTCATACATACCTGCTATATTGTTTGCCGGGGAATCAAATTGCCAAAAGGACCAAGGGGGGGGGGAAAGTGTAAGACTCATGCATGTGAGGAAGGACCCAACAAATTAGATTTCTTTTTAAAACAAAAATTGAAAAACTTTGTTTACTAAGGCAAACCTTTTAGCTGGAAGACTTTAAATATTGACAGATTTATTTATTATTGATAATTATCCTGGGAATCCATATTTATTATATACATATATTTTTTTAAAGAGAAATATGTAGTCGTTGAATTATTGCCAGAGCAATTCGGAGGGCCCAATCAATGCGAAATGAAATCAACTCTGGCAGTTCCCCCAACTGAATCTACAATGAACCGAACTCCCATGGACTGACCCTCGAACTCATGCCACACTCCACACCCCCCCTGGCCGCCAAAGAAGGCGATACAAATTGAATTACTTAGGTAGATGGATACGGCTATATTTACCCGTATAATACGGCTGTTAAATGTCAGAGACGGAGCAGGTTGAAGCAGCCCATGTGGAATTCCAAGAAGCTATGGTCTCTGGCAATTGTTTGGGTTCGAAGAAAAGTAACTACAAACGTTTTAAAGTCATTTCTGGTTCAAAAATCACACATTATGTAGTCCAAAGACAAAAACTTATATATTAAAATGCCTAAAAACACAAATTATTATATTACAAAATTAAGTTCTTTTGAACTTAATTTAATTTACAAATTTATAGCCTTGTTAATAAGTTAATATTTAGCTTTATATATTTAACAGAAAATATCAGAAAATAATATTAGAATATTTTATATTTGATGGGAGAAGGGATTAACAAATTTATAAAATTATATTTAAACGTTTTGCAATATTCTGTTTAATATATCAGAGCTATATAAACGTAAAGAGATACAAATTGTTGTCTATAAAATATTCCAAGTTTTAATATAAAATTTGATATTTTGTTTAATTTTAATTAATAATATATCAAAGGGTATGATATTTTTGATATACAATTTATAGTGATTTATTGAAGATAAAAAATCCACGATATTGATATTGATGGTGATATCATATATCATCAAACCTTACTTTTCCTATTGATATCTCTAAATTACATTCCTAATTCCAAATAAACAACCTTTAACAAGGCTTGAAATATGTATAATTTTCCCTGAAAACATATAATTATATAATATAATTACCGATCAACCGAGCCAATTATGAGTTTGTGATGACCCCCTTTTTCGAATGGATTTCGAAATTCGATTTCGATTCGCGTCGCGTCGCCACCGCCACCGCCTGCGGGTCGCAGCGGAACAATTGCGAAATGGCAGCGGAACAAGCACACACCGATTTGTTCCGTATTACCAAACTTTCACCGGAGAAGGCGAGGGGCAAGTTGATGAGGAAATGAAAGTGCAAGAGGGGGAGGAGGAGGTGGAGGAGTAACTGTAGGTCCTGTGGTCCTGCGGTCTCCTGTGTGCGTCCGTGCCGCTTGTAAAAGTGAAGTGAGACATATGTACGGTAACAAATCAATTTTAGTGGCAAACACACACACACACAGAAAGCAGGGGGAAGGGACTTTTCGACCCAAAACTCGTTTGGGGCATATTACTTCCGCTGAACTTGATTGAACTGCTCTGGTCCGGAAAGCGAAATTCATCAACGCACCATTGCCCGGAATCTAGGGGGGGAGGGCAGCTAGGTAGACCTGCTCCTCCTCATCCTCCTCCAGCCTTCGATAACCCACTCCCTGTGCTTAAAAAAAAAAGGGAAGAAAGAAAGGGAAACCACGGCAGGCTCCCACTCCCTCCCCCCCCTGTCACTTTTGATTGTAATCGAGTGTTTTTATTGTCGCTTTCTCGCTCTCGCCATCGCTTTCAGCTTCTGTATCTTCATCTAGCTGCACTGGAAACAATTCTAGGCTAAAAACAAAAGTATTACAAAATATGATAAACTGATTTTAGAGTTTTGAAAACAATTTTCAATACTTTTTTGTAAGTTTTAAAACTCATATTTATTATAACAAAACTTTAAAAGATTTAAAATCAAAATATAATTATTTAAACTAATAGAAAAAGCATATACAATTCTTGGGAAAAGCAAATTGTTTTTATTATTTATTATTTAATTTTTTTTAACCCTTTTATGTATAAATATTTTCTCACTGACAAACAGTTTGATTTACTTTACGAACTGTGCTCTGCAAAGCCACATCTCCACAACCCGGTCCACGTTCACGTCCACCTCCTGGCCCTGGACTCTCTCTTCCTCGCCTTCACTGTCTCCTTCTCCTCCATGTCCATGTCCATGTCCACGTCCACTTCCACGTCCTCGATCTCGGCGTGTGTTTGCCAATTGGATTTGACATTTTATTGGGTTTTCTTTCGCTCTCGTTACTGCCGCTCCACTGGATCCACGATTGCTGTTGTTGCCCCGCCTGATATTGTTGCTGTAATTGATGTGCCTGATGTGCTGGCCGTTTGGAGCAACTTCGCTGCCAACATAAATCCACGACGTCCTCTGACCCGCCCGTCCATCGTCCCGCTGTCCCTCTGTCCCCTTTCACCATATCCACGCGGACCGAGTTGCCAAGTGCCAGTGCAGAGAGAATAAAAGTTTAATTTATTTTCATCTTTTAAATTACGAAACAAAAGAAATCAATTTAATTTATTTTAATTTAAACATATGAAATAAAGTCCCTTTTATCTTTGCTCTTAAAGAAACAAACATCGTTTAAAGTAAAGTCAAAAATTTTAAATATAATAAATTAAATAATAAATTAATTATTATAAAACAAATTAAATCATAACCCTTTTGTGTTTTCGTTTTAATTAAAGACTTTTGGCTCTTGAAACCTCAACCATCTGCAACATTTAATTCAATAATTAAAGCTGAAAAACTGAATTAAATACCTCCTTTAAGCTGCCTGCTTTTGTCCAGTGTATAAGTGTTATGAGAGGGGCAAGAGATAAATGAAAGTCGCGTGGCTTGCTTTTATTTGGGTAATTAGTGCAAGGCAACTTGATTATCGTGCCATCTCCAAGGATCCTTATCCACCACTGGATTGGGTTGGGATTTGGTAACCAAAGCAGACGAGCCGGCGTAATGGCCGACAATAACTCGACCTGTCCAGGAGCAGCAGCGTCAGCGCCCCAGTTAAGAATGTCATCCACAGATCGGATGCCACCGAGAGGAAATTGGAAATTACTACCTTTGCCATAGGTGAAGGTGAAGGCAATTAAATCTGTGGCACTCTACTTAATTAATAGATTTAACATATTTATTTATTATTTTTTAAAATAGAAAATAAAAACCAATAAAAATGAATATATATATATATTTATATATATTTCCCTTACAGGACTCTCGGACACAAAGCTGCACGAGATCTACCTGGACGACAAGGAAATCAAACTGAGCTGGATGGTGGACTGGTACAAGCAGGAGGTGCTCTTCCATCTCCAAAATGCCTTCAATGAGCAGCATCGCTGGTTCTATTTGGGCTTCTCAAAGCGTGGCGGCCTTGCCGATGCGGATATTTGTTTCTTTGAGAACCAGAACGGCTTCTTTAATGCGGTCACCGACACGTACACCAGTCCGGATGGGAAGTGGGTGCGTAGGGATTATCAGCAGGACTGCGAGGTCTTCAAAATGGACGAGTTTACGCTGGCCTTTAAGCGAAAGTTTGATACCTGCGATCCCCTGGATTTGCGATTGCATGTGAGTGGCTCATGCTATTCTACATATATCCTAAAACGCATTTTTTTTGTTTAATCTTTCCTTTTTATACCGTTTACCAGGAGGGCACCATGTATGTGGCGTGGGCCCGGGGCGAAACGGAGCTGGCCCTGGAGGATCATCAGTTCGCTTTGCCCAATGTGACGGCACCGCATGAGGCAGGTATCAAGATGCTGCAATTGCTGCGAGCGGACAAGATACTCATTCCGGAGACGTAAGTTCCTTTTTATTTGTACCAGCCAAATCCACGGCGTATACGTAATGTCAGCGCTAATAAATTACTCATACGCCATGTTATACATATGTCTTCTCTTCAGCGACTTGGATCAGGTAGTGATCGCATTGAAAGATGCTCCCATTCCCAATAAGGAGACAACATACTGGTGCCATGTTCAGCGCTTGGACAGCGTCATCCACCATCGACATCACATTGTACAGTTCGAGCCGCTGATCCGAACGCCCGGCATCATCCATCACATGGAGGTGTTCCACTGCGAGGCCGGCGAGCATGAGGAAATACCACTGTACAATGGCGATTGTGAGAAGCTGCCGGCCAAGGCCAAGGTCTGTTCCAAAGTGATGGCACTCTGGGCCATGGGGGCCAGCACATTTACGTATCCACCAGAGGCTGGATTGCCCATCGGTGGGCCGGGCTTCAATCCCTACGTTCGCCTGGAGGTGCATTTCAATAATCCGGAGATGAAGGCTGGCCTCGTGGACAACTCGGGTTTTCGCATCAAAATGTCGAAGGTGCTGCGGCAGTACGATGCCGCCGTTATGGAACTAGGACTGGAGTACACCGACAAGATGGCCATTCCACCCGGCCAGACGGCCTTTCCGCTGAGCGGCTACTGTGTGGCGGACTGCACCAAGGCCGCCCTGCCAGCCACTGGGATCATTATCTTTGGCTCCCAGCTGCATACGCATTTGCGAGGCGTCCGGGTTCTCACCCGGCATTTTCGTGGCGACCAGGAGCTGCGCGAGGTGAACCGGGATGACTTCTACTCGAATCACTTCCAGGAGATGCGTACGCTGCACTACAAGCCACGCGTTCTGCCGGTGAGAAAGCTAAATTTATGATTTTAAATAGTTTTAAAAACGTTTTTTGTTATTTTTTAATCCTTTTCATTCTTTTGGGCAGGGCGACGCCTTGGTTACCACTTGCTACTACAACACCAAGGGTGACAAGACCGCCGCCCTGGGTGGCTTCTCCATCAGCGACGAGATGTGCGTCAACTATATCCATTATTATCCGGCCACCAAACTGGAGGTCTGCAAGAGCTCCGTCTCTGAGGAGACGCTGGAAAACTATTTTATTTACATGAAGCGGTGAGTGATTTGTGTCTCAGAATTTAACTATAAAAACTGAAAAATTAATGTAAATCTAAGAAAGCAATACGATTTAGTTATATTATATAGAAGAAATATTTATAGAACATATATCTAAACTATCTTTAACAGTTTTTTGGGTATATTTAGGTGTAAATTTTGGTTATCTATTGATATTATATATATATTGATATTATAGACTCATAATTTTCCTTAGTTTTTGCATATTAAATTTGATTTAATTGAAACAATTTCCTAAAGATTTTTATACTTTTATTTATTTATTTATTTTTATTACAATTTTGTTTTTAGAAGAAAACTAAACAATAATTATTGTTTCGTTGTTCTTTTTATTCGTTGTCCCTCAAAAACCCATTTGTAATTAGTGGCCACAACTTGTTACTTGTGTGGCTTACGGTCTATTCCCCAAGTATAACGAATATAATGACTTAGGTCGCACTGAGTGGAAAATGTGACCTCAACAAACAAGTTGAACTTTGGCCTAGGCCAGGCGCCGCTGGCGGGCCACGGAAATTATGCCCCGCATTCCAGGATCCAGCTCTTAGCTCTCATTGCGGCGGCCCTAATCTAATGCAAACTTTGCCGTTCATTCCCCGATGCTCAGCTGCTTAAAGTTGGCAATTAGCGAACACCTTTCGTGGCCGGGTCCGAGGCGTGGCTGGGGGATGGGAACGGAACAAAGAGCATTTCGGCGTTATGAATGCGCCAAGGAATTGGGCGCTCCAAAAAGGAATGCCGAAAAGTTTCCCTTTGATGCACAAGGAGGCGAACAAGCAGACGAAGGATGGATGCCACACCCAGTCCAGGTCCAGACCCAACCGCGAGCCGAGCCTCGCCTCGCACCAACCGCGTCCCATCTGTCGTCGGTTCCGCTGCGTAGATTAAAAAATATTTCTTCCATTAACGCCGCAAAAACGCCCTCGGGGACGGATGGATAGAACGCCATGAATGTGCATGGGCGTTATAATTGTTGAAATAAAGGGAGCAAAAGCAGGCAAAACAGCTCACAAAAAAATAGAATATAGAAAATGCCAGCAGTTGTCAGTTGAGAGGAAAATCTCTCGCTGCCTGCAGTCATGTCTCAAAATCAGAGGGATTTCAGCGGTTTTTAGGGTTCAGCGATCAAGCCAAATCGAATCAAAGGGTTTTTTGTTTCGTTTTTATTGTTATTTCAAAAACCAATTAGTCAAATTTCAGACAAAGACCTTGCAAGGTTGCTTTGCGATTTTCTGAAAGAACCTCATTGAAAATTAAGTTTTTAGTTGGTATTTTATGATTTTATTAATGTTAAAATATCACAAATAAATAAATAAAACATATATTTATATATAAATATATCATATCAGACATTTCCTCTTGATTAGCATACCTAATTTAGCACAGAAATTATTAATTTATTAATTTCTGTTTTGCCATTTGTTAAAAAATCAAATTTATGTCTTAGTTCTATTGGGAATTTACATTAAAATTAAAAATTCATAGGGAAGAATTCCTGAATTAAGAATAATCTGCCAATATATCATCTTCTGCTGAATTTATCCTTCAAAATTCCACAAGACATCAATAAGTTATCAATAAATTAAGATAAAATATAGTAATTCAAGTTATTAATAATACCCTTATCGATAATTTATTTATTTATTATTATTACACTAAGCAATAAAAACAAAATATTTACATATTGATTTTATTTTTGTTTTATATGAATAATAAATCAAATATTCAATATACATATATATGTATTTATCATTAAAATTACATTTTTAATTGTACTTCCATTTCGAATTAAATATTTTCTTTATTTTCCTTAGCACCGAACATCAGCATGGCATCCATTTGAATGGCGGCAGGTCGTCCAATTACCGAAGCATCCAATGGAGTCAGCCGCGCATCGACCAGCTGTACACGATGTACGTCCAGGAGCCACTCAGCATGCAGTGCAACATGTCGGATGGCACCCGCTTCGAGCGAGCGGGCGAGGGCCATCCCGGTTGGGAGGGTGTGGCCACGACGCCCGTCCAGATTCGCATACCCATCCATCGGAAGCTGTGCCCCAACTACAATCCGCTGTGGCTCAAGCCGCTGGAGAAGGGCGAGTGCGATCTGCTAGGGGAGTGCATCTACTAAGTGGGTTGGCGTAATCGTAGCTTTCTCCTGGATTCTCGCAATTGCACACAAAAACACAACAACAAAAAAATAACACACCTGCACATCACAAACACACACGCACACACACAGGTAGGGGGTCACACTCACTTACACACATTTTGTGTCACCTCAGATGTAGTTTCTGCTTTTCATAAAATGTTTCCAGGATCAGGAAATATTAAATGAATTTAGTTTTTTGTTTTGATTTTTGTTTAAATAATGATATTTTAATGTTAATATGGGTGTTAATATTATTTTTATTAATTATATTTTAATAATATTATTAGAGGGCGACTTAAATAATGTTAATTTTGTATATTCACAAATTTATGTGTCCTTTTTTTTGAATCCCATTAATTTTTTAATAAGACCAAACTTTAAAGGCAAACTTTATGGGTCAAATTTAATGTTTTTTTATTAGTTTATTAAATTAATGATTTCTGGCTTAATTATGGGGTTTTAAAAGTTTCAATTCCCCACAAACACAAAATCGAGAAATATTTAAGGTTTTCTGTTGGGAGCATTTTAAAGTCCTATTTACTATTAACATTTTTATTATTTAAACCTAAAATATTGGAAATAATTAAAAAATAACATTCAAAGGAGAATCTATTTATATAATTTACCTTAAAATCATTTTAAAATTTAACAGAATCAGAAAAAATCCCTTAAATATTTCTTACTTTATTCGCTGTTCAAACTATAGAGGCTTAACTGTAGCATCGGCATCTGCATTGCCATTAGCATGGCCATTAACATTATCATCGTCATCGTTTCCGGCGGCAACAAACAGCCTTGTTGTTGGCCAGAACGGAAAGCGTGAGGGGGCAACAGGCCAAAACAAATGTTTTCACTCTTTAAATAACTAATGCATTTACCAATTCCGCCTGCCCGATGCCGGTGCCTTTTTTCTGTTTTTTTTTTTTTTTGCTTTTCCTTTTCCTTTGGCCCTTTCCTTTGCCTTTGTGTGTGTGTGTGCTTTTGTGCCCTTTGCCCTTGTTGGTGTCTTGGCCAACCTTTGAAATTTGCCGACTGACAGCGCCGCCAGGCTAAAACGTTTAACACAAAGCCGCTTACACACTCCCTAGCACACGTCCAAAGGGGACACACACACACACACAATCCATATGGCTCAGACACACACACACACACGGGCGCACGCACAGGACTTGGCTTGGGCGAAATACGTAGCATACTTCTCAGCGTCTGCTTCAAAAATTAAATGGAAATGAGGAAAAAGCCAGTGGCATCGCCAATTTCAGCTATTTTATAGGCCATTTCCCGAGGTCGTCGTCATCGCCAGCTGGCATATTCCAAAAATTATACATGTGCCTGTAATATTATCTTAAATTTTATTGTTTTTTCTTCCTGCCTCAATTCGTACATATAAATTTTGTAATTTAAAAATTGTTTTAGGTAAGAAAAATTTCATTTAAATAACTTTATTGAAGAATTTATTTAAACTTTAATTTTAAGTAGCTTAGAATATACATGTTTTATTTTATTTTGATTTTTATTTTTTTTTTTGTTGTTGTTGAGGCGAAAGTCACCGGAACCGAAGGCCAAGAACAGTGGCGGATCCGGAACTGGCCAAAGGCAATGTTTATACAATATAAATGAGCAAACTTTCTGATGCAGCCCGTCGTCTAATTATTACCAAGACGATGATGGGGCAAATATCAAAAAGCTAAGGAGAAAAAAGTGAATACATATATATTATAGACGAAAGGAAAATGGTTTGACTTGGGGAAATGTGGAAAGTTTTCGCACTACCGGATATGGGGACATGGAAGATGGGCTACCAGCAGCCAGGAGCTTATAGCATGCACCCATTCAACCCTCTATATGATTATATTCATTCTTTAACAATGCACAACACCAAACACACACACACCCCCTCCCCACCCACACCCACACACAAACATACATATGAGTAAACATGTAATGGATACGTTTAAGGGTAGCCAACATACATATGTAAGATGTGATAATTGTTCTATGGCTATAAATAAAATATATATACACAATGAATATGTAAACTATATGTAGATCAAATATTTATAAAAAAACAAAACAAAACAAAACAAAACTAAAAACAAAAACCAATGGAAAGCGAAGAAGAAAAAAAAACAAAAAAAAAAGTAAAATGTATAATTTATCTAATAAAAACTGACCACCATACCAGAAAAAAAATGTGCATAGTCTTTAATTATATTCAAATTTCAAAAGAATTCTTTCAGGAGGTATACAACTATTCACAGGACTAACACTAACTAATCTTTAAATAGGTATAGTTTTCATAATTAAAGTTGTATTAATTTTAGTTTTAGTTTAATTTTATTTGTATTATTTCTTGCAACTCTCTTGATTTGATCGAGTTAACTGAAGAGTGGCTTTTGAAAGCTGAACTCTGGCATTTCATATTTAAGCCAGGGACTTTTCCGTTTATTCGAGGACTTAAAACCAGCTTACTTTTTATCGCTCTTGTTGCATATTTCATTATATCAACGCGTCAAACTGACAAACGACCATTTTTTAATTGATTTTTCAGTTTTGTGCACAATTTTTGTGTGACCAGCGACGAAAAATGCTTGTAAAAGGGGCAAAAGAGCAGTGGCAGGGTTGGGGACCGGGGGGAATGAGGGGTTCATGAGAGTATTAAAAACGCTGCAATCCAATTAAAAGTTTTTTTGAACGAAACAACAAATATTTTAATATTCATTGGCGAAAGGGGGCGCGCGCCCACGGAGACACGCACACAGCAAAGAGGGGGTTAAACTACATTATGAAAGCGAAGGACGCGCAGGTCCTTATATTGCTTCTACACGCAGAATAATTTTAATTTTAAGCTGCAAGGTCTTGTAAATATGGAAATATGAATTAATAAAGATAAATAAAGATTTCCAACTTTTAAAAATTAAATGTTGTTGCCAAGCTCATTGGGCATGTTGCTCAACATGTTTATAGCAACATGTTGCAGTCTTTGCCTTGCAGCATTTCCCTGGTTAATTTTCTACTATTTTCACTGGAATTTATCTCGTTTTTTTCGAGTGTTTTGTGGTGCTTATTTAGCTGCCCTCATTTGCGGGTCTCATTGCGGGTCTTTGCCGCTGGATCCGCCATTATAATCGGAGACAGCATATAGCACAGCTTCCATTCCATTAGCATTATATCAGGCGACGTGTGTGGAAGCCTTCAAACAGCTGACAGTCGCCGGCGAACTTTTCCTTTTTCCTTTCGGAAAACGTTAGAATTATATGAACAAACATATATAAAAAGTAAAAGGAAAGGTAGAGGGGAAGGGAAGAGGGGAGACAGACAGAAAAAAGCCAGACAGACTTCGAATGAACGATAAGAATGAACATCAAAGCAGGAGGGAGAGTGAAAGGATATGGCACAAGGACATGTGACACTGGAGAAGAAATACAAAATCATTTACTCGAAATTATATAATGAATATTTAATTGATTAAAGCTTAAGTAATATTCTATATATTTAATTAAACATTTATGATTTTATTTGATTTTTGTAAGCTTTTTATAAAATATGTATTATTTAGCAAATATTTACCATTCATTTTCTGTTTAATTTATATTATTACAATTTTTTTGATTTGTATTTCAGTGTCAGAGGAGCTTGGAGTTTCCAGGATTCTGGAATTCGTGACTGCAAAAAGTCAAGTGGTCGCGCGGCGTATGCGTAACGTAACCTAACGTAATGGCATACGTGAAGGCATCGCCCCCCAAAAATCAGATGCGTGTGTGTGTGTGTATCAGTGTAATCGCCTTTTTCGGGATGTTGTCATTGCATTTTCACGCTCGCACACACACACACACCCCACACACACCCCACTCACACCCCACACCCCCTACACACCAAGCATTTAATCAAGCCAACCTTCATCGTGACCGCCTTGTTCTGGTTAAAGGCACAACCTGTGTGCGTGGCACAGTGGCACCTCCATCAAGCGAACGAAACGTAAGTTTTTAATATTACAAGGCTAAACTTTGATAATAAATTAATCAAATAAAATAAAGAGAATTGCATACTTTTTTTTAGCAATCTCAGGATAATGTATATCTCATTAAATTGATTTGAAATTTAATATGAAACTAGATCTTTTTAAACTTATATTTAATAAGAAATATTTGGAAACCATTTAAGATTGTTAAACAAAAAAAAACCATATTTGTATTGAGGCTTGAAGACAAGAGACTTGTATTAATTAAATCACTTTGCTGAGTTAAGACTGTAAGATGCTTGGGGCCACGCTTGAGGTAGTTGTTGCGGTTGAGGTTGAATTTGAAGCTTGGACCCGGGACCCGGGACCCGGATCTGGTATTCACGCGCCCGCGTAGCATCATTACTGTCATCGGCATCAGGATTCCCTTTCCCAGACTCCGCCACAGACTCATTCTGCTAAAACATTTATCTGCGGCCCAATCGCTGGCGTGTGTGACATGGCATGTGTGATATAAGGTGAGGTCCGGGATCGGGAGGAGTGGGGACTGGGGACTGGGGTATGGATGGGGTCACCGAATTTAATGTCACAAACTTTTGATGTGTTCTAATTTATATACAAACAGACAAATAGACAGACAGGCAGGGGACAGGGCTTTATCTTCAAACTGATGTGCCCTTCCCTGGGGTTATTGTGTTTCAAGTCCAGTATAAAATTATATATATGAATAAAAGATAATAAATGTCTGTTTTATTAATATTTAAATTATATTTTAATATGTTATATTAAAACAGAATAACATTGAATTATTAAAAACGATTCAAAAGAAGCGCTTAAACATCAATTGAGTAAAAGCTAACTTATTTTCAATATATTTTACTTTAGTTGAGCATTGTTTTAAATATACAGAAAATAATATTAAGTAAATACTGTAATAAATATTATATTCATCTTTTTTTAATATATATCATATATATTTTCATATATATCTTAAAGGGTATATCCTCTACGGTGTCAGCTTTATTCCCTGAATCGTTAAAGTAAATTTGTTTTCACGCTTGATGGCGAATTGCGCGACTTGCTTGATCCTTCCCCACCTTTCCCCTTGGCCCATTATTCACCCCGAATTTCCATCCTCCTCCCCGGCCTTAGCTTGCCACAAAGACACGCACTCTTTTTGCGACCGAAGCTGCGCTCTCTCTTGTTAATATTTCATATGTCATCGCAAGGAGTCCCGAACAGAGCACTTCAGCTCCGCCACCGCCTCCACTCCCGACCTGATCCTGGTCCTGGTCCTGGTCCTGGTCCTGGCCCACCTTCTCTGCCGCAACTCTTAAATCGCTGGCGTTTAAAAAATTTGATTATGTGACATTTTCGTTCAGGAACAAAAACGAAAAGTAAAAAAGCCAAATTAAATTTATACACAGATTCACATCATTTTCCCTTTCTCCTTTTTCCTCTTTCCCTTTTTATTTTACTTTATTTTATTTTATTTTATTTATTTCTTGTTTTTAAAACCCCCCTCTGCCCATTTTTTGATTGTTGCTGCCACTGCTGTTGTCCTTCGCACACACACACACACACTCACACAGAGCCTGTGGTAATTTCATTCCCTTTTATGAAGCTTTTCCGCATTTTTTGGCATTAAGTTGGAAGCGTAATAAGGATTTCGGCCATTAGTCGACCCAAAGATACCTTGTAAACTGATTTTCAAGGGTTATTTTTTTGGATAATACGATAATACGATTTTTTTAGGGGTTTTAAGTAGATATTTTAGATTTAAAGGCCACATTTCAAGGCTAAAAAAAAGGAGAAACGATTTTTTTGTTGTATTAATTAATTTAATTAATTAATTATTTATAATTAAGGAAGAGACTTTTTAATGTTTCCCATTAGAGGCACTTTTCCTGACACACACACACAGAAGCTTATATACCCTTGTGTTTGCCAAAGGACCTGCGTCCTGTGCATGTGTATTAAGCGACTTAAATCGGCTTAAATGCCCTCAAAAAATGTCAGACCAAGGGGGCGTGGCAGCGGACTGGAATCTCTGGGGAGCAATTGAGCATTGTCCCTGTTTTTTTTCTTTTATGCATAATTTATGCACAAAATTCACAAATCGCAGTTCATATAAATTCCCCTCAGAACTGCAAACAAACAACAGGGATAGAAACATTCAAATTCTATCAATTTTAAGCAAGAAACAATTAAAATTATTTCGTTTTTTTTTAACTGATGTCCCATTCAAAGTCGAAAATGTCGCTGGCGAAATAAAACGATCCCCTCATGGCCGCCACTGACAGTTCTGTACCGAACCCCGACATTCCTATTACTTAATCAAGAAATTCCTTGTGCCCTTTGACTTTCCTATTTTAGCCTCCCCCCTCGGCCCTGGCGTTAATGGCCCTTAGTCGGCCTGTGGCCTTTGCCGCATTTCATTCGGGCCAAAAAGGGAATAGACCATGTTTTTATTGAAATTAATAAATTGAAATTAAAATTTATTTGGAAAATATTAAGACGAAACTAAGAAAAATAATCTAGAATTGATGCTACTACAAAATAGAAAAATGAATTTTCCTGTGAGTTAAATGCCAGCAAAGAGTGTTCTAAGTGTCGGTGTGTCCTTCGTTCCTTTGCTTTGTTCTAATGCCATCCAGCGCTGGCATTGCATAGCAATGGGTCTCCTAACTCTTCCACCAGCCGTGACTTCTCCAGCATCTGATCGGCCTCGTAGCAGTCCCAGGACAAGGCCAGGCCATTGTCCATCGTGTCTGCCAAGTCTTGGCGGATACGAGTCCATGCAGCTTAACGAGACGGATTCGTAGCTGGGATCGCGGGACAGGCCATGAGGTTCTGTGGTGCTTGGCCACCATATATGTACATATAGGGATTGATTTTTGATTGATTTTGTTCCCATCTCCGGATCACTTGACCAAATCCGTCCGCCGGCTCTGATTGAGATGTTCCGGGCATGGTGAGGCCACATCGCTGGGTGGTGGTGGATGATGGCGAGTGGAGGGGCTTTAATGACCAGAACTCCACTCGGCACAAGTCAAAAAATTAATTGAATTTGAATTTGAATTAATTGAAATTCGAAATGATTTGCCATGTTCGCTCTTATTTTACATACGAAATTTAAAGTGATGAAAGATACTCAATTAAATTAAAAAAGAATAAAAACCACTGCAGGGTTTATCAAACAATATTATAAATCCTTTATATTATAGACAAAATTTGCTTTTTACACATTTTTGAAAATGATTTACATTTTCATTTTTATGATTTATGATTTACATTTTCAAAAATGTGTAAAAAGCCAATTTTTTCTATAATATGAAGGATTTATTTGCTGTCATCAATATGATTCTTCATCATATGATTCCAAGACTGGATTTCCTTTTATTCTGATTAAGTTCGAAAACGGATTAAACACCGGTTCTAAGTCCGGCTCAACGGTAGTGGTCGTGGGAGCCTCATCAACATATGCACCGGGGAAATTGTCCAGCTTCTGGGTCACTTCCTCCACGCGACAGCACTGTACCAGGCCGTAGGCGGGGAACTCATGGAGGCTGGCGAACAGGCTGCTCCTCAGCCACGGCACCTGGTCGCACATCGAGGTGCACAGGGCGCTCGAGTTGTCGCTGCGGAACTGCAGGGAATGGAAACAAATGTCAAATTGTTAACATTCCTAACAGCGAAATTATTTCGTATACTTACGAAGGGCGAATTATGGCCGATGAAAACAAACTCATCGCCTGCTCCTCCAGTGGGCTCCAGGGCGCGTACATGCGCCCAGATGTGGGCGGGAACCGGCAGGGAGGTGCCGTCACTTAGACCGATGACCATAGAGCGACTGGCATTGCAGGGACCCACAGCGGCCACCGGTAACTGCAGCGTCCCGGAGACGCCCATTCGAACATCGAAGTGACGTCCAGCATCGCTGACCACGCGCAGGGCCGATAGCCAGTGAGCCCAGTTGCCGGAGCGCAGGACACGCAGCCAGACGGTGCCCAGCATGTCCTCGTAGCCATCCAGTTGCTGGTCATCCTGAGCCAGGCTGGCAAACTGGAAGGCATTATTGACGAACAGCGATGCCACTCCCTTTTCGGTCATCATAAATGAGTCTATGTCACTTTGGCTGATCAAACAGAGATCATATATAATATTACTAATCATTATTTGGCTTGAAAACAACTCTTAAAACTATTTAGATAATATTTTTTTGTACGATGCAGTTTAAATTAAATTATAATTAATATAGAAACTGCATTGCTAAAAATAATTTAATTATTAATATAGAAACTGCCTTTTTTATTAACAATTTATTGGTGGAAACACGCAGATAAGGCTAACGTCTAATGTAATATATGTAATCTGTAACCTCTATAAGCTATTGCTGCTGGCTGAACTCACCTGATGCTCCTGATAAGATTATTGCTGTAGGTCACATTTATGTCAAATCTGAGCCGATTTAGCTGGCCAACTTGGGTCTGTAATCGGAAGAATTCAAGATTATTCAGACAAATTGTGGGACCGCTCTTACCGTCTCAATAATTCGATTCTTCGAGGGGAATGTCGTGTAGCTAAAATATTTCAGCTTGGATCCCAGGATGTCATAGCAGAGAGCGGCGTTCTTCAGAAAACCGATGTCACCGAAATCGTAGCCCAAAACAAGGGTCATATCATTTTCGCATTTTGGCAACTTGATGTCACTCTCAAACATTTGATTAACTCTCTTCAGACAGTGGACAAAATTTACATATTCGCCATTAAAACGAAAGTAATTTCCATCGCACTCCAGCGTCATTTTTGTATGCGAAGTTGTTCTGTCCCCGTAATTGCTAAAAGCATTTAAGAAGTTTAAACAGAAAAATTGAATCTTTTACAAATCAATAATAATAAATAAATAAACCTTTCTCTGTATGAGAATCCACCTCCGCAATACAGCTCTATATTTTCTTTATATTCTCGCTTGAAAACACTCGATTTGGCGTTAACAAAATGTTTTGAACCGAAACTGGTAACAACAAGAGGCGCAGGACTTATAGTTGTAAGCTAACAACCTCCTATTACATCCCGCGGCAGTTCACTGAAAACGAAGAGTCCGAATAGAACGGCAATTAACGGCAGCATCGCGACGAGAATTTCACTTTTTAACTGAATAACTTTCTCGGTGCGGAGCCCCTTATATAGGCGCAAATTCTGCTGATTCTGCAGAAAACGTAATCGGATCGCTATTCCAAAGCGAATCGGGGAAGCAAGGGTCTGCAGTGCCGCCGTATCATCCGGCGACAGAGCGATGGCCCAAGGGGTCAGTTGCGAATGAAACAAACTTAGCGCACTGAAAGATCGATTTAATTTTCAATAAATCATTTAATTTAATAATTTAGTCTTAACTGTAGACCCACTCAACCCGATATTCTATATATTTTGTTTACATATATGTACATATATGTAGTATATTCACACAAGTTGAGAACCAACACAGGAGTTTGTGTTACATCTCAGCCCATCAAAAGTCGATCCTACTCTAAAGCCCATAAGTAAAATAAATAATTTTACTAAACTATAGGCATTCTTTGAAATTTAAATATGAAATATAAAGCTATGTTTGTGTTCATTAATATACTTAATATATGCACATATGTACTTTAAACATCACGGAAGCTGATAAATCAGGTGCAACAACTTATTCACGCTGTAAATCGTGTGGTTCCCCTTTTTGCCATCTCCTCAATCAGAATTTTTCTATAGCTTGCTGATAAGCGCATCCAATCCATTCCTCGGGCAAGCAAGCTGATAAGATTATTGCCTGTGTTCACTCTGAGGCGTATTGAATGAATATTTATAAAGATCGTAAATTTATTCTTCGAAATTAAGACAAATCTAAATATTATTTCCTTTTTGATTCAAGGCATCAATCAAATTCCAGATCTTCCAAGGTAGCTTGAGAATGAGTGTTTGAGAGAGAGAGGCATCAATCAAATTCCAGATCTTCCAAGGTAGCTTAAGAATGAGTGTGGGGGAGAGAGAGCTCTTCCAACAGAGTTTCGGTTTTCAATTCCAATGTCCCTCCAAAAAGCTTAAAAGGAAATGTAAATAAAAAATATTATAAATATTATTATATTATTCAACAAGTAAATATTTAAAAGCCCCTTCGATTTCCCAGTAAGTTCCCTTTGTTTTTATTTTAATTTTCTGGAATTTTATTCTTTTTTATTGCTTTTTCATTCTCCGCCCTCGACTTGTGTGTGTGTCTGTGTCTGTGTGTGTGTTAAAGGATGTTCGAACGACAGAAGTGAAAACGAGAATGGGAGATGAGATGATGAAAGCGAGATAGAGATAGAGAGAGAGAGCAGAAGGCGTCCTTATCAATCAATGCAAGGGAGATGGCGGACGAAAGGATAAAGGATATTTTCAAAGCACTTATCACCGTGCCATTCCGCTTCGTTCAATACCGCATTGAGTGTTTTTTTTACAGCTATAAGTACTTAGCCTAAATCCCTACAGAATGTGCCAGCGATCTCTTTTACAGCTTCTCTTTCGTTTTCGTATATATATTTCTCTTTTATGCATTTTTGTGATTGTTTGTTGGATGTGTGTGTGCTTAAACCTATGCAGGACAAATCAAGGATATATATATATATTCAATTTTAAAACTAAATGGATACAACTTTAAATTAGAGGACACAGATTAAAAAAAAAAACCTAGGGATCGTGCATCCCCTTTTGGTTTGAACAATAATTAAGGTAGGTTGGTGATGCTTTTTAGAGAGACTTGGAGAGGTGATGGTGGCATGTATGAGGCGATAATGTTCTCCTTGTTTTCTATGATCTAAATACATAAATTATGCTAGGATATAGCTCATGTGTGTGTGTGTTAGAAGGAAAGAGAACTACATAAATTACTTAGGAGATGGTTCGCGTTTCCCATTTCTCTTGGTTGCTTCCGGTTTGTATTGTTTCCTGTTTCTACATGCTAGTTCCTCCGGCTGACAGGTGCTGTCTGTCACCAAAGTGTGTGGTTTAAATAATCGTATATATGTATATGGTAACTGGATGCACTTTTCTTTGGAGTGATTCTTCTTTCCCGTTCTCCCCCACCGATCTCTACCGGAATAGCGCCTTAGCTTCTATGTCCGTTTGGACATCGTCGGTGTCTTGCTCTCGTTTTTTGTTTCCTAATTTCCCTCCTTCTTTCGTTTCGTTTCGTTTCTTTTTTTTTTGTTTTTCAGATCAGTGTAAAATTTCATAGCGCGCCTGCTCCATTATATCTAGCATAGCTCCGAACTTGCCGCCATTCCACGCTCGCATACATCCATCCTTTGTCTATCCTTATCTTTATCTTTGCCACCACTTTGTTTCCGTTCGCTTCCCTCTACTGCTTCTGCTGCCTCTCCTGCTACTGCTCCTGGTTGATTAACTAGTCCATGGAACGCCGCCTTATGCCTCTCATAATCTCTTCAGCATGCGCTTCTTCTCCTTAAGCAACTTCTCCTTCTTCTTGTCCTGCAGTTTCTTGTCCAGGCCCGCATGCTTCTTTGTCGAGGGTCCGTCATCGTCTTTGGCATCGCCAGCAGCGCCCGCGCCGCACTTGGCCGGCTAAAATTCCAAGAAAATAGTTCAAAAATACAGTTTTTTCACCATACTTGCACATCCTACCTGGGCGTGAATCTCCGTCATCATGCGCGCCCGCTGCGAGTAGTCATCATAACGCTCCAACAGCATCTTGCCGGCCTCCTCATTCAGCGCAGACTCCGGATTCGGTACAATCAACAGGCATTTGATGGTGAGCAGTATGTGCTTGATGCCCAGATCCGGCTTCCAGTCCTTCTTCAGTGTGTTCACACAAATCTCGCCATTGGCGGCCACATTCGGATGAAAGATCTTGGTGAGGAAGTACGCCTTTGGCGGCGTCTGCGGGAAATCTTTGTTCAGCGTCAGTTTGACCCGAAAAACGCCAGCGGCGTATGGAGTGCCGGCGGGTCCGTCAATCAGCGCCTGGACATCCGTTACGTCGCTCTCATTGATCAGCACCTTGATGCCCTCCGGTGGCGTGGTCTCCATCTCCTGCAGCTCCCGCATCACCTGGCGTATCGTCTGCGGCGACAGGTTCTCCACATTCGAGTATTGCTTTAAATATGATCAAGAAAATTTATTAGCTTGGGTTGGTTTTTTTTTAAAGAGAAAATAACAATTAACCGTAGAGAGTTTCATGTAGTAAGGACAATAAAAAAGAAAATATATAAGCTTATCGCATGGCCTTGCATTGGTGTGCTATGCACAACGGAAACAGCTTTTGCCGCCAGTTTAATGTTTGACGACACTCTCAGGTCTTGTTTCATATTTTGTTTACTTTACCGAACTCATGATGCCTGCAGTTCCAGTTCCAATTCCAATTCCACTTCCTGCTGCTGCTGCTGCGGCTGCTCTTGCGCCTGTGTGTGTGTGCGTGAGTGCGTTCGCGTGCCTGTGTGTTTGTGTGTGCCTCAAGGTTTCGCGTCAGCTTATTCCTGCAGCTGAGCTACCGAGTGCGTCGAACGTCGCAATTTCACCGCCCGCGTTTCGGATGCTGAAGGACGCCTGCCTCTTCTATATCCCAGCTGCGTCGCGCGCTGGCTACCTGGCTTTTCCTATCCTCCTCTTTCTCCGTTGTTTGTGTTTTCCTCTGCTGTTTTCGCACGCTCAGCGATGATGACTCGTCGAGCGTCCCTCGGATTTGACGTGTTTTGATTCCAACTAAGTTGCAATTGGCTTCAAGATTTGTTATTGTTTTGAAATCGAATCGCTCGCCGTAGTCGTTGTTGTTGTGAGGGGTTTTTTTTTAAACAAATTCCCAATTCATTTGCACACTTCACGCTCAACAACAACACACAAAAACAGTTTCCATTTACAGAGACCCTCGTCTTGAGCGATGCCCTACTTGTGGTGCATGTGCGAATAGTGCGGTCCGTTTGATTGAACAACTAAACTGAACACTTTTAAAGATTTTCTTTAGAGGGGAAAACCTTGCAAGTTAATAACTTCTATAAAATGGTTGTTACACCTGCGTTTATTTATTTTATAGGCTACTATTATGACTCCATTAATTAACAGCTTTCCTGCTGTAGGGCTTCAGAAGGTCCACATAGCCGAAGCAAACAAACTGTCTCTACACTAATGCGACATTCAGTGCTGCTCATACGCTATCGATACATCGATGCACAGCCATCAGCTTTGGTGGGCTTGTTTCGGAGTTTATCTGTTGTTAAATTAATTATATCTGCTTGATGCACACTCATTAAGTCAAAATTGGGCTCGCAGTTATTGCTGAAGATGCGAAAATAAACAAAAATTTGGCATTGTTGAGCACTGGGATTAGCTGTTTGCCATATCGATTAAAATGTATATACCGTGCCGATAAATAATACCAACACTCGCCCGAACGAGATTTAATACCATCCACCTCCATCCATTTCTTTTATTTAATTAGTTTTTAATTTAGATTTCTAACTCTAATTTATTGGCCTCGCTGCCTTTTAATTTTTGTGCCCCCGCCATCGGTACGTTTCGGTTCGCCACGGGCTCGGTTCCATCGCCCGATCCTGAAAGATCAGCTCGGTTATTCGGCCAGAGAAACTGAAACTGAACTGGCAACTGGGTGTTGTGTGTTGTGTGAAAATTGCGTGGAGCAGCAGCAGTGCAAGGAAAAATGTCGAAGAACAAGATAAACACAACCTCTGCCACAGCGGCCGCTGGGGAGACGATTCTGATCGAGGTGAAATCAAAGGTGAGTCCAAGTCCGGAACCGGGTCCTACTCCAACAGAGAATCCCACGCGCCGCCGCCCCACTGCCATCTCCACGCCCCTATTTCTTTCTCCGCCGCCCGAGCTGCTGATTCATGCGCATAGAAATTGGAAGTTTCCTCACTGATCCACGGACAAATTGCTCCTGAAGTGAGAAACTGCACCGACTTCGCTTCTCATTTATCACCCCACCCAGTAGGGGCTGGCCTTAGCCTTGGCACAGCTCAAATGCTGCAATTCATAATAATTGACGACTGACTACCTGTGGCGTTTGATTGATTATTCCGAGAATTATTTTGTAATCCGCTCGTCTCTCTACAGTTCGATGCGGAGTTCAGGCGCTGGAGTTTCAAGCGTAATGAGACGGAGCAGAGCTTCGACAAGTTTGCGGCCCTTATCGAACAGCTCCACAAGCTGGCCAACATACAGTTTCTCATCTTGTACATCGATCCGCGGGACAACGATCTGCTGCCGATTAACAACGATGACAACTTTCTCCGGGCCCTGAAGACGGCACGTCCGCTGCTGCGGGTCATAGTGCAACGGAAAGGTGACAGACAGTGTGTGTTAGGACCTCAAAAGAACTCTCCCCTTGACCGTGTCCGTTTCTTCGTCCCCTATCCGCAGATGATCTGAACGAGTACTCTGGCTTCGGCACCATGAAGCCGCGAAATCTAATCGGTAGCATACTGATGGGACACACGCCCGTGAAGACCAAGGCGCCGTCTATATCGATTCCCCATGACTTTCGTCAGGTGTCGGCCATCATTGATGTGGATATTGTCCCAGAAACGCATCGGAGGGTGCGATTGCTCAAGCATGGCAGCGACAAGCCGCTGGGATTCTACATTAGGGACGGCACTTCCGTGCGGGTAACGGCCAGCGGATTGGAGAAGCAGCCGGGTATCTTTATATCCCGCCTGGTGCCGGGCGGCCTGGCCGAGAGCACCGGCTTGCTGGCCGTCAACGACGAGGTAATCGAGGTCAATGGCATCGAAGTGGCTGGCAAGACCCTCGACCAGGTGACGGACATGATGGTGGCCAATAGCTCCAATTTAATCATTACCGTGAAGCCGGCTAATCAGCGGACGCTAACATCGACACATCGCGGCTCCTTCTCGCGGAACAGCCAGCTGTCGAGTGGATCGCATCACACCAATAATACCAACACCTCCGACGAGATTGAGCATGACGATCAGGACGATATCGTTGACCTAACGGGGGTGACACTCGACGAGAGTCCCACATCCACATCCGCTGGCAATCACAATCACAATCAAGCGGCATCGTCGGCGCAACCATTATCCTCATCACCCTCGTCGCATCACCAGCAGGCAGCCTCCAATGCGTCCACGATAATGGCCAGCGATGTCAAGGATGGAGTGCTGCACTTGTAGGATTAGCTAGCCATCATCAGCATCATCGTCAGATCGGAGAGACTCGCGCAAAGGCAAGCCGGGAGAAAAGTCTTAAGCCTCTCGAGTCAATTATTTAAAGTTATGCAAGCCTAGGACACTTTAACTGATTACAAAACTAGTTTACTCGCTGCTCATTCGTGAGGAGTGTCTGTTGAGTGATGAGCATTGACAATATCCGCAATCGATCTGGTTATTATTTGTGCAGAGTTTCCGACTTTGTCCCCTCATAAACATTCCACGAAAACTCTCCCAAACCAACTATTCATTTGCACGTTTCTTTTTGAATGCAGTTCAGTCAGTCAGTTGTCCCCCTTTTTCCCCCCCCCCGAGATATATTTATATATATTTTTGTGTGTATTTAAATTTGTAAGATTTACGTCTTGTTATTATTCTTGCTTGTTGCCTTAGATTAGAGTGAGACACAGTGACACAGCAGAGAGGGAGCATCAAATGCAGAAGGCAGCGAGACAGAGTGAGAGAGGGAAAGAAATTTACTTAATTATTAAATTCAAATCGAAACAACAACAAAGATCATACATATATATACAAGCACGACTAATTTATAACCAAAAACATTCCATTTGATGTAGCAGAATCTATGATTTTTAAATGTGTGAGACGATTATTAAACTCGGTGTACTCTTTATCCCAACTTCATTTTATTTGTTTATTATCCTGTATTTTTATAGTGTTTTTTTTTATTATTATTATTTTGTGTCGTACATTTTGTATTTTATTTTTTCAGTTTATTTTGCAAGCAAAAGCATTATAAAATACATTGAAAAAGGAAATATTAATACTATTGTCCCCAATACTCGTTCAATGTGTTTGTTGTAATTGTATTGTATTTCAAAAGAATTGTAAAAACTGTGGAGATAAAGTTAACAAATAGAAAAAAACACCAACAGCGCCTTCGCCTTCAAGAGAGCAATTTCGATACTTTTTATATTAAACATATACATATATATACAAGAGAATATTATACAAAATCTAAATAAATAAAAGACGTATCTGTGTAGATCTAATTGTGAAGTCTGTGTACGCTTTAGTCAACAAAATCGAAACAAATAAAGAAAGACACTGCTTTGCTGAGAGGCACCAACTTGCAGTACAGAACATAAGTTACTTAGATAGCAAGCGAATCTGAAAACTATATATAAATGCGTAACAGCCCCCAAAAACACCCTCCCTAGCTGGGCGATAAGAGCTCAAGAACAAGAACGAACCCTATATGTATCCCGAACTCCCCCTATATAAATATATACGAAGGGAAAGCAACAATGCGAAAAGAAAACTTATATATTTTGATGTATGTATTATTATTTTTTAATAAATCATAAGTGAACCTTGTAACCGAGTTGTGTATGCATTTTTTTGTTTACTCAAAAAATCTACAGGTCAAAAAATAGCACCCCAAAAAAATGTATGTACAATAATAGCAACTGCCAAATTAGACAAAAAAACAAGAGTTATCTTTAAAGGTAATTCAGTTAATTGGAGGAAGCTTCTGTTGTGTGAGCCAACGACGACGAATCAGTCAGCTGTGCCCATATTCGCAGCATTATTCTTGAGGCACTGCCATATGGTCCTGGCCGCCGGTCGATCCTCGCTGAGAGCATTCGTGCATAGATAGAACAGCTCCACAATGCAGTTGTAGTCATCGCCCACCTGGAAGCTATCAGGCAGTGGCGGTCGTGTGCCATACGCTGATTGGAGATTCAGTAAGGAGTCCGAGATTTCACCCTCTTCTTCAGCGTCATCATCATCATCATCTTCTGCCTCTGGCATATCCTCAGTTTCGTGACTTATATCGGTAGCATTAGCAGGCCCATTGACTTCGATGTCGGAGTAATTAAGCTGCTTTCGCTGCTGCTTTTCATGATCAGCGGCGGCGGTCAAGTCGCTGGAATTCTCCAGATCTTCGCCCAGCGCTGCGTCCAGTTCTAGGGTATGTGGCGGCACCAAGGCCAGGGTTTCGTAGATAACCAGGCCAAAGCTAAAGATATCAGCCTTGCTGTCAATGATATCCACTTCGTCAATGACCTCCGGTGCGGTCCAGAGGCTTGTTCCTAAAATGTACATATGTCTTCGTGAGCAATTATTTCTTTCCGTACAGAGTTCAGGCAAAAACCTTACCCACATAGTTAAGCTCGGGATTCTTGTGCATATTCACCTCGCCGTTCTCGTCAAGCGGCAGAGATACGCCGAAATCGCAGAGCTTGCAGATCTCAAACTCTCCATTGACCAGGACATTGAACGACTTGAGGTCGCCGTGCAACAGGCGGGCTTCGTTGTGCAGGAAATCCAAGGCCATGGCCACGTCCATGATCATTTTCAGTGTGTTCTTCGGCGGCAGCGGGCCCAGATCCTCATCGTGACGCTCCTCGAGAATGGAGCCCAGCGATGTGCTGCACAATTCCAGAGCTAAGTTGTCCACGCCCTCGGCAGTGGAGACCACGCCGCGGAATCCCACGATATTTGGATGCTGTAGCTTCCTGGAATACAGTTTCGGATATTTATTGGAATTTCCATTCTGAATTTTGATGGAGAGGAAAAAAAGGAGAGGTCAATGTGCTCCCTGCCCAACCTCGGGTGCAGTGTGTACCTCGAAAGAGGCACTAAACACCCGCTTTGCCTGCACATTGGGGTGAAGCGTACATTTAAACATTGTATAAAATATCTTTTAAGTTTGCTAACTATTATTTTTATTTTTTATTACAAAAATACACAAAAAAAAACAACCATATTCAGTATAAAATTCTTATTAGCGAAATCCCTAATTGGGAATTAAATGTAAAGGCAATTGAGCCGATTTTTTCTTTGTTTAAATGTAACAAAAACGAATATAAATTCCCAATTAAAACTTAATAAATGGTAAAAATAGTTTTTAATATTTATTTATTTATTTTTTGAGATACAATTTAATATTAAATTTGTTCAAAATTCTAGTGTTTAATTGAGTTTCAAGTTAATTACCATTCTTTTCCCCTCTTTTTTACGGTTGACCCACAAGCCGAATCACCCTGTGGCAGCATCAAGCCATCAACAACAACAACAACGCATTGCGACACACACATAAACCCCCTGTGCGTTGACTGGCGGCGCGGCGCCGGCTGACATGGACTTACCGCAGAATCTCGGCCTCGTAGACGATCCGGTTGTTGAACACCGGATCCTTCTTGATGAGCGTATTCTGGGTGATCCGCTTAACCGCCAACGGAGAACGGAATTGGCCTTGGCGCGGCGACCTGTCCAGGCGATAAACGCAGACGCCGGTGCCGTGGCCCAGGAGCGTCTTTAGCATCGGTGACGGCGGAATGCGGATGGGCGTGCATCTGTTCTGCACACTCTCCAGGTGCAGGTTTCGCTGCTTTCGGGGCGGCGTTTCCATTGTTTGTGATTAAATTCAATTCAATTGTCGGGAAATATTGTTGAAAAGCGACGCGCAAAATGCCACCAAGTATTTAAAATACCGCAAAAGGTCGCCTTAGTGTGGCTGCCAGATTTTTCGTTAATAATGCTAAAGAGTCCACAACAGCTTAAGCCGAGGTCACACTTAAAGCATTTTATTCAGACAAAAAAACGTTACGCAGCGGAAATAATGATTTATCTTTTTAAGTGTAAAGTTGAACAAGCAAACTTATAAATATTTACTTAAAATTTCTTCGATATTTCAAATTTAATTGTTGAAAAATGCAGTAACTAAAATAGTCTGGCAGTCCCGAGCTATCGATAACTTTTCGTAAGCCGTGGCAGCAGGATGACCGGGGGGTTCCCTTGAGAAACGGCGAAAATATGATTTATTCTTTAATTTCCCTAATTGTTCCTATGGCAGCTATAGGATATAGTTGTCCGACTTTCATTAAATTAAAACCGAAATTCTGATATAATATATAATGATGTATAAAAAGTCTTCAAGATATTTTCACCAAATTTGATATTTGGCCATCTTATATTATTTCAGAATTTCGGTTTTAATTTCATGCAAATCGGTCGACTATATCCAATAGCTTCCATAGGAACAATCAGGGAAATAAAAAAAATCCATAACTTATCCGTTTTTCAAACCATTTTCATGAAATTTGAAATTTGGCAACTAATTATTATTTCAAAATTTCGATTTTAATTTTTTGTTAAAATTCTGCAAGGGTATATAAACTTCGGTCAGCCGAAGTTAGCTTTCTTTCTTGTTTTAAAATAAAAAACATTTAATTGTTATTTAATCCCCACATTTATTAATTGTACGTCCAGCGTACGTTTAACTTCGCCATCTTTTTTTAAGGAGGGAACAAAACTTAAATCAAAATTATTATGGCTTTTCTCGTGTGCTTTTCTTCTTTCTTTATAGTTTCTTAGTACTTCTTTCCTTACATTTCTTGTAATTGTCATCTGTATTTATGTAAATATATTTATGATATATGCATATTGATATATGAAATTATCCTACGTTGAAGATACGTAGCAGCCTCTGTGTTGGATCCTGGTCCTCGGAATCGCTGTTCAGATTGACCATCAACGGCTCGACGCATGACTTGGGAATGAGGATGCCAGTAATAATTTCATCGCTTATCGTCTTTATGCGTATCACCTGCATCTTGCTGTTGCCACGAGTATTCAGTATATTCTCGACGCGGCGCCATACGGAGAGAATGGAGCCGGTTAGGACATGGTAAAGGCGCTGACGCACGCCCACCTGCAGGGAAAAAAGAGGGAGCACAGGATTAGAAGATCCCGATTAGGAGATTCCCCCAAAAACTCACCTCACATTCCAAGCCCAGGCTCGCATTGCGACAGTTGCCACCCCAGTACACATGCGAGCACGTATTCACCGAGGCATCGTACTGCTCTGTCCAATGGGGTTCCGCCTCCACCATACGCACCTTCCGATACTTTAGCTCCACCTCGAATAGCGACTCCAGACGCGCCTGAAGGCCCGTATTCGGTCTGTAGACCTGGCACATGATCTCCTTTTTGTTGCGCGTTTTCTTCTCCTTGGGATTATCGGAATCTTCGTCAGAGCTGCTGCTGCTGCTGCTACTGCTTTCGCTGCTCGTCTCGGTGCTACGCATGATCACCACCAGGATGACGGTGCGCCTCTGATTACGCACCTTGTGCGACAGGTAGAAGCCCTCGTTTTTGTGGTAAAGCTCGGCATATCTTGGGAAAACATATGTATTCTATTTTGTATATATTTTCAGGAATAGCTGCCTTTCCACATACTTAAATAGAGCATCCTGCCAGAACAGGCCGCGCTCCTCGCGCACCGTATGCAGGTCCGAGGGCACCAATCCTGTGACATGATTCCGTAGAAAACGAATGAGACGCACGCGGGTCACATGCTCGCCCGCTGCACCCAATTCTGTACGCATTAATAAGTCTCTGGATTAATTGAGGTCTTGAGAATATAATTGAAGGCTCACCCAAAGTGTCCTGATTGCCACACTTCGCCTGCTGTATGGTGGCCGTCATGGTGTCGGTAAAGTATTTGAACAGACGATGCTGCAGTTCCATCGGACAGCCTAGGATCCGGTTGAGGAACATTGATATGTTATTGTAGTCCTTAACCAGGCTCAGTGTTCCCGGATAGGTCTCGCTGTTCACGATCATGCCCACGCCCATCAAGCCAACAGCGAAATCCATTATCCTCTCGCCACTATCCGTGGCCGGTGGAACCAACGGCGACTCATGACCCATTATCGTGCGCATCACCGTCCCCAGAGCTTGTCTGCCGTATTTGCTGTCAATATTGAATTGGGAGAGATCACGGGTCCCGGTGGCCCGACGATCGCCATGGGTGAGCGCGCCCAGCGACTCCAAACGCTTGGCCACCATAAAGGCAAGGCGTCGCTCGCTGGCCAGGTCCATGATGAGGAAGATGTACTCGGGGGAATGGACCTAAAAGGAGATGTTACCACATGAAACTAATCGAAATCAAGGCTATATGCTCACCTGGCTGGTACGATGTGTGCGGCCAAACTGCTCTATTGCCCGGTCAACGGACAAGGGCAGCTCCAAAGTGATGTGCACGCGAGGCTGCTTATTAAACAATCCCCGGTCGCTGTGAAGAGAGATACCACCGGAGGCTGGCTCCACCACAATGGCCACCTTTTTCCGAAACCACATAAAGGAGTCCTTCTCTTTCGTATTCAGCCACTCCAGCGGCTCATGCAAGTTGGAGTGCGACTCGTACTGTATGGAACCATCAACGTTCTGGACAGGGCGACGACGTCTGCCCGACATCTCGGCCACTTTGTTGGGGCCACCGAGATCCTCGATGAGCTGATCGATCGAATTTTGCGGCAAACGGGAGCCCAACTCCTTAATTTTACTTAGTAGATCTTCCTTCATGGCACTGGCTAGCTTCATGTCCTCTATGCGCATGGATAGCTGGGATCTGCGAGCTTTTGCGGCATTTAGAGGGGTGTCGCTGGCCTTGGAGGAGGTACCCTCTTCTGTTTCAATTTCTGTCTTCTTGACCTCGTTGCGTGGATTTATCTGTGGTATAGTTTCACTGCTGCAGCCGCTGGCAAAGGGTTTGATATCGGATCTGACATTGCTGGCTGAATTGTTCTCGGCATCATTACTATTGTCGCTATAAGGACTCTTTTCCTCCTCGCCATCCGCATTCTCCTGGTCGCTGCTACTGCGCTTCTTGATCTTCTTGGCATTATCATTGCCAGTGGCTACACCCTTTCGCTTGACCGCTGCCGAGCTATTGTTTATATTGCAATTGGAGGAAGAGTTGAGCGACGAGGACAACTTATTGTAAAGAGCCACATTGCGATGGATTTCATTGCGGCTGGGCGCTGGAAAATGTTGCTCCACAAGCGACTGGAAGACGTCTCTGGGGAGGGCAAGTTTAACAAGTCTAAAAGCTAAGAATAACAGAAAGTGAGAGCAGCTTACTGGGCGGTGGACGCAAAATCGGTTAGCTCGCAATCAGTGCGCTCCTCGCCTGTTGACTGCAGACTGATGACCACGCTCTTGCCATTCTTAATGCACTCGCGGGCCAACAGGATCGCACGGCTGACCTTAGGGGCGATGCACAGATACTTGAAGAATCGGTGATGCGATGCCCAGAACTGCTCCCACATGGCTTTCTTTACGCTGCTCTCGGAACTGATCAGATCTGCGGCATCGGTGAACTTTTCCTTGGCCTCAACCCAGAGCTTCACCGATATATCGTAGATCCTGCGGAACTTCTTGGTCACAAACACCTCCTCGATCCTGTACCGGACTTCCTCGAAGCTTAGCTGTCGGGCTATATACATGCCGCGCAGCTTCATGTCCATGGCCACAATTTCCGTGGCGCCAACGCCACTGCCAAGAAGCACAGCAAAAAATTAATCAAAATCAACGATTTTCCAATTTCTTTCCAACTCACCGTCGCTCCACAGCTGCAGTGAAGTCATTAAAGCATTCAAATGCCGTGCCCTGTCCCCACAAACCCAAACGCACCATGTACGCCATATTCTTGGGCTCCGAGACACCTCTGGCGGAGGCATACACCACCCTAGCCCTGGGCAGCTTCTTTTGCAGTGCGACAACACATTGACCTATCTGTGTGGGCTCCCCGGTGTCCGCCGAATACAGGTTCTTGGCCTTGTGGCACTCATCAAAGATGATCGCGCCCTCAAAGTTCTTTCCACACCACTGCAACAGCTGGCGGAAGCGGGAGCGATACTTTCCCGTCCTGTCGCCCGATTCGCCAATCAGGGCTTCGTAAGTGCTCAAGATGATGCCGGTATCGTGAGCCACCTGGGTGCTGATTTTGGCATATTTGAACTTTTCCAAATCGCGGACATAGATCCGCGTGGCTCCTATGTCGGCCAGATCCCGCACAACATCCCTTCTGAGGTCTTTGGAGACGGTTATCCAGACGGCCTTCTGGCGTCCCTTCAAGGAATTCTCATAGATGATGCCGGCAATGGTGCGACCCTTGCCCACACCAGCACCGTCGCCGATCAAGAAGCCCGCTCGACTGCCGTCCGGCAGCAGGTGATCATGGGTCTGCGAGGCATGCGTTATGGACTCCAGCTGCAAGGAGCTAAGCTGCCCGCTTCGGATCGTCTCTGGGGGTATGTCCAGGCGGTAATAGACATCACAGGGCTCCACGGAACTCAGGGAGGCTGTCTCCAAAACGGTAATAGGATGCTCCTTACCCAGTCGCACTAAGCAAAGGAATGTGTTCCCCGTCAAGTAGCTAGGAAAATACAGAAGAACAAAGACTCACTTTTGGATGGCAAATATACATCATAAGTCTCGGCCAGAGCCATTTTTCCGTTTATTTTCTAAAAGAGCTTTTCGTCCTTTTCCGATTTTTTCTTTTCCTGTCAGTTGTCAACCGGCTAGAGATGAGAGATACCATTTAGAGATCGGTAGGAAATCGATGTTTCATCGATTTTTTTTGTAGTTTTGGTCAAAATTATTTAAAAAATAAAAAAATAATGATTTTATGATTATTATTTACTTCTTTGCTTATATTTTAAAAATAGTCCTGAAAAAACGAAGTTTCTTTACCTTTTTGCTTGTTATTTTTGTTGCCATTATAATAAATAAAATCCTCATTGTTTTAAGTTTTCTTTCTTTAAAACCATATTTGATTATTACAAATATTTGGCTTTCCAGTTAAAACAAATTAAAAGTTTTTGTTTTTCAAACCCAAATATATATTAAAATATTATTATTGGTTTCCAATAAGAACTTAATAAGTTTAAAATTAAATAAGAAAAATCCAATATATTTATCAAAAAATATCGCTCTCAATATCAAATCCAATATATCGTTAACTACAAAATATGTGCAATTTGAATTATTCAAAAATAAATAATAAGTTTAAAATTAAATAAGAAAAGTCCAATATAAAATCAATATCAAATCCAATATATCGTTAACTACAAAATATGTGTAATTTGAATTATTGAAAAAGAAACTATTGCAGTTGTCATTTAAATATCAAATATTAAATCAACAAAATGCGTAGTCACCTTAATAATTCAACTAATTATATAAAAGATACAATTAATTATTTAAATTATCATTTTTTCTACTAATATTGGTCAGATATGTCATCTTTTATATGCCAATTTATTGGAATAGCACTTTAAGGAAACCCCTTACCCTCTAACCAGTTGCAAATCATATAATACATCGTTTGTATAATAATAATAAACAGCATTCAGTTTTCATTTAATCCGCACATATAGATTTATTAATTGTACGTACAGCTCACCTTCTTCTCCGCCCTTCTACCCATCTTCAAACTTTCTCTACACCACAATTTTTGTCCTTTTTTTTAAGAGCTACCTCTCAATGTCTGTTGGCTTAGCTTAGATTTAATTATTATAACTAATATAATATATATTATAATATATATTAATGTCTAATTACAACGAGAGCAGCCAAAATACATTTTGCTGCTGATAAAAAAAAACAAGAAAAAATGCAATGCCTTTTGTTGGGGGGTTTTGTTAAGTTTAAAAAAAAAGAAAAATATTTAATTTATATACATATATGTAATATATATATATATATATATTACTATATACGTCTATTAATAGGTATGTGATATATTTATGTAATAATAGTAATAAATAGTTTACAAGGGTGGCGGTTTATTCAGTGGATTTAAACATAACTCGTAACTATAATTAATCGTAGAGAAATCATTGAGAAAAGTCCATTTTTATAAGCGTTTTCATTTCATTACATTTCTTCTGCTGTTTTTCTGCCTTTCCTACCCTTTTCTTTCTATTTGTCATCTCTATTTATGAGCCAAAGTCTGGTCTGGTTATTACATCTTGATTTTTGCGTCCATGTTAAGGTAAAAAAAAAGGTTACAAAAAGTTATTGTGGCTTCTCTCATCCGCTCTTCACTACTTGCTGTGTCCATTTACATAAATACGCCATGCGGCGTTATCTTAAAGATTAGTTAAATTATTATATATATCTGTATATATATGCATATATATGCATATATCTAGAGCCTTGATCATCCTCAGCTGGAAGGATACGAATTATCAGCGAAAATCACACAAGAACCACTCCTTCTAGGGGACGCCTAGTACTTGAACTCCTCCTGCTTCTCGGAATCGCTGCGCAGATCGTTCATCAACGTCTCGAAGCACGACTTGGGTATCAGGGTGCCCACAATCTTCTCGTCATCCGTCGTCTTCATGCGTATCACCTGCATCTTGCTGTTGGAACGTGTATTCAGTATGTGCTCCACGCGACCCCAAACGGAGAGCACGGAGCCGGCCAGAACATGGTAAAGGCGCTGACGCAAGCCCACCTGCAAGGCGCAATAGAGGAGAAATTAATTCGAATTTAAACAGTTTATATTCTCGCCCAAAAACTCACCTCACAATCGTTGCCCAGGCTGACATTGCGGCAGTTGCCATTCCAGTAGGCATGCGAGCACGTATTCACCGAGGCATCGTACTGCTCTGTCCAGTGGGGCTCCGCCTCCGTCATCTGCACCTTACGATACTTCTTCTCCAGCTCGAACAGAGACTCGTGGCGCACCTGAAGGCCGGTATTTGGTCTGTAGATCTGGCACATGATCTCCTTTTTGCTGCGCGCTGCCTTCTTCTTCTTGGGATTGTCAGAATCGCCACCAGAGCTGCTGCTGCTGCTGCTTCCGCTGTTCGTTGTGGTGCTGGGCAAAATGACCACCATAATGGCGGTTCGTTTTTGATTGCGCAGCTGGTGGGATAGGTAGAAGCCCTCGTTCTCGTTGAAAAGATCGGCATATCTAGGAAGGAATTCGGTATTATCGGCATACAGTTCTCATCAGGAATAGCTTCCTTGCCACTTACTTGTCCAAAGCCTCCTGCCAGATCATACCGCGCTCCACACGAACCGTATGCAGCTCCGTGGGTGCCACTCCAGTGGCATGTTTCCGCACAAATCGAATCAAACGCACGCGGGTCACATTCTCGCCCGCAGCACCCAGATCTGTAAGCATTAGTAAAGGCTCTGCATTAGGAGAGTTCTTGTTACAAACAATATCCTTATTGAAAACTTACCCACAATGCCCAGATCGAAGCGACCGCCACGCTTCGCCTGCTGTATGATAGCCGTCATGGTGTCGGTAAAGTATTTGAACAAACGATTCTGCAGATCCACCGGACAGCCGAGTATGCGATTGAGAAACTTTGATATGTTATTGTAATCCTTGTCCAGACTGAGCACGCCCGGATGGCTCTCACTGTTCACGATTATGCCCACGCCCACCAAGGCGCCAGCGATATCCTTGAAGAATTCACCGCTATAATCCGTGGGCGGCGGAACCAGTGGCG
This sequence comes from Drosophila birchii, assembly GCA_035046345.1. Lineage (NCBI taxonomy): Eukaryota > Metazoa > Arthropoda > Insecta > Diptera > Drosophilidae > Drosophila > Drosophila birchii. The sequence continues at coordinate 773,063 of JAWNOA010000014.1, read as the reverse complement.
ACTCATAGCCCATTATCGTGCGCATCACCGTCTCCAGTGCTTGTCTGCCGTATTTGTTGTCAATATTGAATTGGGAGAGATCACGGGTCTCGGTCGCCCGACGATCGCCATGAGTGAGCGCGCCCAGGGACTCCAAGCGCTTGGCCACCGTGGAGGCAAAGCGCCGCTCGCCGGCCAAGTCCGAAATGAGGAAGATGTACTCGGGGGCATTGACCTAGAAGGGAGAATTAATTAATAGCTATTAATTATATGGTTTATATTATATGCTCACCTGATTGGAGCGATGTGTGCGTCCAAACTGCTGTATTGCCCGGTCGGCGGACCAGGGCAACTCCAGCGTAATGTGTACGCGACGCCGCTGATTAAACACCCGACGATCGCTCTGGAGTGAGATACCACTGGAGGCCGCCTCCGATATAATGGCCACGTCCTTCTGGCCATTCATAAAGCGCTGCTTCTCCGTGATATTAAGCGTTTCCAGTGGCACATCCGATTCAATGCGCGACTCGTACTGTATGGAACCATCATCGTTCTGGACGACGCGACCACGCCTGCCCGTCATCTCGGCCACGTTGTCGGGTCCACCGAGCTCGTCGATCAGTTGATCGAGCGTATTCGGCGGCAGGCGGGAGCCTAAGCGCTCAATTTTACGCAGGAGCTCCTCCTTCATGGTGCAGGCCCGCTCAATGGCATCTTTGGGCGGTGGCCCGTAGTTCATCTTGACGCCATTAACGCCAATGGGAGTCACAGTCCCTTTGAGCTCCTGTTTCTTTTGCAGGAGATCCTGGATCTTGTCCTGCGTGGATAGTTGGGATTTGCGGGTTTTCGCCGCATTTAAAGCGGCGGCCACAGCGGCTGACATGGCATCGGTGGTGGTGGTGGCGGTGGTGCTGGTCTTAGAGGAGCTGCTGCTGGATGTTGCCGGTTCTGTTTCCTTCTCCTTCTTAATTTTGGTTTCCTTCTTCACCTTTTTCTTGATCTTCTTCTTGGTGACCTTCTTGGCGGAGGACTTTTTGCTGCGTGCATTTACCCAGGGATCAATGTCACTGTCGCTGCCGCTAAAGAAGGGATTGAAATCGGAACTGGCATCGCTGGCCACATCGCTATCCGCCTCATGATCATCACTATCGTCGTCCTCGTCGTCGTCCTCATCCTCGTCTTCATCCTCCTCGTCGTCATCCTCATCCGCATCGCTACGAAATGCATTATCACTATTTTGTCCCTCATCGCTGTCACTGTTCTTTCTACGCTTCTGCTTCCTGCTGGCCTCCGACTCCTCGTCACTATCACTGCTGCTGCCGCTGCGTTTCTTGATCTTCTTGGCCTTGCCATTACTAGAGGCTACGCCCTTCCGTTTGCTCGCCGCCGCCGCTGCAGAGCTATTGTTATTATTGTAACTGGATGAGGAGTCAAGCGGCGAGGACGACTCATCGTAGAGGCCCAGAATGCGATTGATCCTATTGCGGTCGGGCGCTGGAAAGTGACGCTCTACAAAGGACTGGAAGACGCCTCTGTGACAAAAAAAAAGTTCGATTAAAAGCAAGAAATATTAGAAAGTAAGAAAGGCTCACTCACTTGGCGGTGGACACAAAATCAGTTAGCTCGCCATCATCCCGCTCCAATTGATCCAATGTGCGCGCCTCGCCCGTCGATTGCAGACCAATGACCACGCACTTGCCATACTTGATTGACTCACGGGCCACCAGGATCGCATGACTGACCTTGGCGGCGATACACAGATACTTGAAGAAGCGCTGATGCGATGACCAGAACTGTCCCCACATGGTCTTCTTCATGCGGCTCTCGGCATCGATGAGTTCCGCTGCCTCGGTGAACTTTTGCATGGCCTCCACCCAGAGCTCAACGGATTGATCGTAGATCTTGCGGAACTCCTTGGTCAGAGGCACCTCCTCGATTCTGAAGCTGACGCCCTTAAAGCTTAGCTGTCGGGCTATGTACATGCCGCGCAGCTTCATGTCCATGGCCACAATCTCCATAGCGCCAACGCCGCTGCAATGGAAAGCGTGTAAAGTGTAAATGTGAGTCACAGTCAACGATTTTCCAATGTCTTTCCAACTCACCGTCGCTCCACAGCTGTAATGAAGTCATTAAAGCATCCAAATGCCGTGCCCTGTCCCCACAAACCCAAACGCACCATGTACGCCATATTCTTGGGCTCCGAGGCACCCGTAGCGGAGGCATACACCACCCTAGCCTTGGGCAGCTTCTGTTGCAGCTCGAGCACAGTTTGACCCGTCTTTGTGGGCTTTCCAGAGCCGACAGGACACAGGTTCTTGGCCTTGTGACACTCATCAAAGATGATCAGGCCCTCAAAGTCCTCGCCGCACCACTGCAACAGCTGGCGGAAGCGGGAGCGATACTTTCCCGTCTTGTTGTTCGATTCGCCAATCAACGCCGAGTATGTGCTGAAGATGACGCCGCGCTTGCAATTGTTATTCACCTGCGAGCTGATCTTGGCGTATTTGAACTTGTTCAGCGCATGGACATTTATCCGCGTGGCTCCTATATCGGAGAGATCCCGCTCGGCATCATATTTGAGATCGTTGGACACGGATATCCAGAGAGCCTTCTTCCTTCCCTTCAGGAAATTCTCATAGATGATGCCGGCAATGGTGCGACCCTTGCCCACACCAGCACCGTCGCCGATCAAGAAGCCCGCTCGACTGCCGTCCGGCAGCAGGTGATCATGGGCCTGCGAGGCATACGTTATGGACTCCAGCTGCAAGGCGCTAAGCTGCCCGCTTTGGATCGTCTCCTGCGGAATGTCCAGCCGGTAATAGACATCACAGGGCTCCACGGAACTCAGGGAGGCTGTCTCCACAACGGCATCGGGATGTTTCTTGCCCAGACGCACTAGGGAAACAGGGAGTTTCGTTCGTTAATTGATTCGGGAAAAAATGTATATGAGAAAAGAACTCACATTTGGCTGGCCAATAATCGGCATAGGTCTCCGCCACGCCCATCTCCTCGTAGTCCACCTCGTCCTCCTCCTGCTGGACAAAAGCCACGGCAGAGGCGTGAGCAGCCGCTGCTGCTGCTGCAGCCGCCGCGGCACTAGCTGTCACCGGCATCGATGGCATGATCGTTGGAGCCGGTGCCCTTTGGTTTGTCGATTGCAAGAATAGCTGAATCGCATCGTTTGGTATACCGCTGGTCAGATATTGTGGATTCATGGCAATCAGCTTGCGCACGGCCTCCATCATGGTGATGTTTCCCTTCATGCCACCAGCGCCGCCGCCGCCAGCTGGTGCTCCACCACCAGTTGCCGTTGTCAGCTGTTGTTTGTTGATGGTGTTGCCAACGATGGCGGTTCCTGGTGCTTTGTAAGGACGAACGGGAGCTACGCCGCCTGCATAGGTCACTGCAAGCAAATATAGGCATAGGGAAAGGGATAATGATGACCAAAATGATGTGATTTTAATAATTAAACACGACGACGATAACACCAAGGTGAGTGAGAGGGAAATACATATCCCTGACCAGCATAGGAGCCTCGAAAGGGAAAGAGATGGCAACGTATATAGTATGGTAGTCAGGGAATCGAGGGAGACAGCGAGCTATAGTTGAGGAGAAGCCGAGCTTAGTTTTGGACATTTTGGAAAGGTTTTAAGGAATATTATTAAATATATATAGAAAAAACGAGGACAAGCGAGGGTTGTACAGATAGTTTTCGGATTTTTTGAGTGGTTTTGTATGGGCTAAAAACGAATCTGTTATATTTTTTACTTGCTGAGGGGATTTTCACATACTTTTAGACATGTTTGCTGAAGTTTTTCTCAGAAAAATGTTTGCAAATACTAAAAACTGCCATTAAAATTATTTATAGCCTTAAAATTTCAGATAGAAGCTTAAAACATAGTACATAAGTCCTTTCCGATCCTATAAATTAATTATTATTATTAATCAACATTAGCAGCCGAATCGATCTAGCCATATTTTGGCAGAACAAATTTTACGCAATTTTTATTTGAAATTTTATAAGGGGTTACATCGTCAAAATTGTCAAAAATCGATAATTGTTATAAAATATCGATAAATATTAATTTAAATGCGACAAAAATGCGATTATTTGAATCTTTTTGAGCCTGTTATGCCCGCAGATAGAAATACAAATAAATGCATTTTTAAAGTAATATTTATCGATATTTTTATATGATAAATTGTTGGGGAAAATCAACAAATAATAAAAACTAACTAACTAACATAACTAAGCCAAGACAGGTTTAGTTTTAGAAGCTTAAAAACCACGAATTCTGATACTCTTAAATCAAGTTTAATTCATTCTCATTTAAATTTCAAAACAAGTTGACTAGATTTTAATCAAATTTACTATTACAAACTCAAAGTGCAACAAAATAACCAAAAGCAACTTCAAACATTCAACATTTGCCTTGGTCAAGGGACTCAATAAAGAGATAAATCGGCATTCTTCTTGGTTGGTTACCAACATTAATCGACTTACTCTGCGCCAATAAAGACGCGGCCATATTGAAATTAGCAGCAGAGGCTGATGTGGTCGCTCCTCCTCCAATGCCGTCAAAGAATGTTCCGCCGCCGGCGCCAGGTGAACTCCTCACCGAATTGGCAGCCGTGGACGGGGGCGGGGGCAATGGTGAGCTGTTTCCCTTGGCAGCCACATAGGCGGCCAAATTCATCAGTTCGTTGGTGCTCAGGCTGTTCAGGTAGTTGCTGGTGGTGTTGGATCCACCAGACCCGAAGGCGCCGCCGCTGCCGCTGCTGCTGCTGCTGCTACTGTGAGTGCTGCTGCTGCTCTTGCTGCTGCTTCTGGCGGCGGGACTGCCCATGGCTAGTGGAGAGCAGCATCCAAATTCAGGGGAAATTACAAAACAAAACGACAACAGAAAATCCACAGGAAAAAAGGAAATGCAACAATTGGTAGAACGAAAAATGTGGAAATTGGGTAAAAGAAAAACCAGGTGAAAAGCCAAGAGAGAGAGAGAGAGATTGAGAAAGAGAGAAATATAAAGGGAAGACTGGCATTAATTAATTGATCTTGACTAAGGCTTCCTCTGTAGTTCGTGTCCGTGTTCGTGTTTTATTATATTTATTAATAATTAAACAATTATTAATTATTAATTATTATTATTGTCACTCACCCGTTATCGCATTATTCAGTTTCTTTGGCATATTGTTTAGGCTATTCTCTAGTCCTCCTCCCACTTTCCGGGCTATTATCGTCGGTATCGGTGTGATCTTTCCGCCCAGAGGCACGCCTCCTATTTTCGCTGTCGCCGCTGTGGTTACGCCTCCAGTTACCGCTCCCGCACCCACTCCCGCCGCTCCCTTGACAAGCGTCGCTGCCCCGGCTGTGGCTGTTGTTATTAACTTATTGCCGTTGCTGCTCCCGGTGATGATATTGTTGTTATTATTGTTGATGCGCAGCAGCGATATCGGCTTAATATTATTCTGGGATATAACAATTTTTGGGCCGACGTTGGTAATGTTGCTTATTGTGGGTATGCCAGCTGCAGCCACAGAAGGAGCAGGTGCTTGGCCCTTGGTCACGCCCACTCCGCTGCGTATATTTTGGGCGTAGGTAACAGCAGTGTTCAGATCGCGACCGCCACCTGAAAGATAATATATAGGGAGATATGGATAAGTGTTTAGTAAAGGTTTAAGTTTTGGGGTATTTTATATGTAAATAAAATATTTTGTTTGTTAATTTTATATAAAGAACACACTGAAATATATTACTAACAAAAAGAATAAATTAAGAAATTAATTGCAAAAATGAATAAGCAAATCAATAATATCCTAGTTAAAAAATGAACTAAATGCATAAATGAACTCTTATAAGAATACTAAATGAACACATTGACTTCGAAGACATATAAATTTATTTATATAAAAAATACGAATTAATTAAATATTTAAAACTAACAACTAAAGTGAATGAACAGATGAACAAATGAACTTCAATTATTCCGTGTTCATTTACATAAGAAAAAAATGAATCAGCAACTAAATAATAAATAAATTGCCACCTGAATATATAAATTGATTGAGGAAACAAATAAGAAAAGTATATAAAACAATAATTGAGCAAAGGAGTGAGAAATGATTGATTAAATTAATGAAAATCATTAAACTAAATGAATTTCAATAAATAAAATTAACTATTTGATTTAGAAACGAATTACCAATAAAATGTTGTAATTTAATTCAGCTTTTTGATTAATTAGATAATAAATCCTTTGTTTTGATAAATGAAACTGAAACTATTCATTTAATTTCTGTACTAAACTAAACACTTTTGTTAAAGTTTGACAATGGAAAAAGTAAGAATGTTAAAAATGTGATTCACACAAAAGCAATAATTAAAATAGGAGAAGAGAACCAATTTACTGTTGCCTGCAATTTGATTTAGAATTTCAAGCATAGCACGTGATTTCTCGATTCTCGCATCTTGTGAATATTTAATGAAATTCGCACACATTAATGCCTCCTACCTCACCGCCCCCCCCACTTTGATACAAATCGAAGGCCTTTCCGAGATTGCCATTTCCGCTGCACAAATTGCAGACATAATCAGAGAGAGTACCACCACCACTGCCATCCCAGCACCCTCATTTAAGGTAAATATCTAATTAATGAGCAAAGATAGATGATGATGGTACATATGTATGTGCCCGCTAAGTATATGCTTTGGCCAGCTCCATGTACGTCATATGTACTTGGTGGGTGAGATATGACGGCTTGAAGGGAAGGAAAGGGTGTCTCCCCTCCCCACCCCTTCTGTGTCTGAGACATAATCATAATTATTATAAGTATATGCTGCAGGGAGGCTATGTAATTGTATCTATTACTCTCTCTCTCTCTCCCTATATACTATATATTTGTATATATGATTTGCACATGGGGAGAATCGTAATGTCATTACGTCCTGCCCTGCTGGCAATCGCGGTTAACTATGATGACCATCACACTTCAGGCAAAAGCAGCCACAAATGTCCAAAATCTTAGGTGCTAATCCTCATCAAAATAGGGTGAAAGATATATAAAAACCTCTTCGCCTGCATTATTCAGTTTCAATCTATATATTACAACACACACACACCTGTCAGAAGGCACACTTGCTCTTTTAACACTCACTTTAGTCCTGACACTGACTGGATATTGCTTTCTACTAAATAATTGAACAGATTATTTCCAAGGACCTTATTAGCCATTTGGCCTTCGATTGTGTTGACGGAATATGGAGGAAATGGTTGAAACTAATCGGTTTTAATTATTCAAAGGATATATGGATGTCCAAGAATAATGACGCACGGTCAGCTCAGCTCAGCTCAGCTCCTTCTATATATATATATATGGTATATAATCATTGCTATGTGTTCTGATATATGAGTGACGCACCATAATGGATAATAGGCACATACATATAGATAGCTTGGCTTGCATATATGCCATATATACATATACCATTCGATTCCTGGCAGATCTCAAGCAAACATGACATCCTATCCTTGGAATAGGCTTTAGAGGGGGTATTTTCATAAATTTTTCAGCGACTAAATGCTAAAGGCCTTTTAATTAATGTTGCCCAAGGATATCAAAACAATTGGAAAGGAGGGAAGGACTAAAAAAGTGTAATATAGGAACTGGGAACTCTATTTAAATATTTATATGGGCTTTACGTATCTTATAGTTTTTGGAGATAGCATAAAATATATATATTCATGACAATGTATTAATATTTGAAACAAAGTCTATATTAAAAGTTGCAATCCATTTAATATATTAGAAAAACATTTTACACACACATTAATATTTGTTGAACGTTAAATGCTATATTATTGTGTTTTTAAATTTTATTATGATACTTTTCGTATCATTTTAAAATCCTATATGTATGTAATCTTAAGTAAAAAAATCTTTTTTTTAAATTAAATATATTTACTAGCTCAAATATTAATTTAAAAAAAAATACCTAGTATACAAATATTCTCTTATTAATTATTCCAAATTCCAAACTCTTGGCTTTGCATACAAACTCTTTCAATAATTGGTGGGAAATGTACACTCGAAAACTTTACTTTACCTTCTGCCTAACCCACTGATTGAAATGTCAACTCTGAGTTCAAGTTACTACTGGCTGGCTGGCCAATCTCTATACCTTATTTTAGCTACCAACCTTGTCAGCCCCTTCTGTTTTCACTCTACCCAGTATACTCTTTTTGAAACAAAAGGATCTCCTCCTTCGCCTCCTGGCAGGCCAAAAAACTATACCCTAAAGTTCTCAGTTCCCGGGCAGGAGCCTCCCTCCTTTCTCCCCATCTATACATCGACATCCAAGGGGTCCCTATAAAATTGTTGTCTAAACAATAGGAGCCGCCGCCCCCTCCGCCCGAAAATCCCTTCGAAATGAGCCCACTTTTCAGCATTTCCATTGCAGGCGAAAATCCTCCTCCAGCTGGCAAAGCCCAAGGATTTAAGGCATCAAAAGTGGAATGTAAAATACGTATCGTATGCCAGGAAATGGGACTCACCGGGCACTTCTATTAGATCTGGATCCTCGTCATCATCGAAATCGGAGCCTGAATCGTCCTCATCACTATCGTCGTCGTCAAAGGGGGTTTTGCGCTTTTTTGATGTCTAAAAAAATTGAAATTAAATATTTTTATTTGCGTTTTCGGAGTGGAATTAAAGTATTTTATTATTTTATTTATTAAGCAAAATTTTAAAATAGAACTATACATATAAATTATACAAGAAATAAAATATTATACATTTTAAATATAATAAAAATATATATAAATAATAAAACAATATAATTATTTATATATTTGCTCAAAAATAAAACAATTTAGTAAATAATACAGAAAATATTTTCTTTTCTTTGCCATAAATAAAATCAAAGTCACCAAATTATTTCCAGTGTACCGGAAACCCTCAACAACGCGAAAACAAAATCGATATTTTCATAGTTTCATAGTTTTGGTCAGTTTGAAGTCCTTTTTAAAGGGAAAAATCACACCCAAACACACACACACACACACACACACACTCGCTTTGGCGAAAAGAAAACAAAAACAAAGCCGAGCAAATGTCATAGAAAAGAGCGAAAAAACTGGTCCATTTTTGTAGCACACTTTTCAGCGTTACGGCACAGAGAACAGAACGAAAAAGAGAGCACACAAAAGAGAGTGCGGTGTTTAGAAAAAACGGCACAAAAAGCACGAGGAAAAAATGCGCACGCCGCGTGAAAAAAATAGGAGAAAGGTTCAAGCACAAGCACAAAAAACAAAAAAAAAAGGAAGAAAAGCAAGGAAGCTCACTCACAGAGCACGGCGAAAGTCTTGGCAAGACCAGCGGTCAGATGCTGCTCGTCGCCGTAGCGATGAGGTTCTGGTATGCTCCGGCTCTGGGATATCCTGTTCTTAGGTTGGAGATCTCTATATAGTTATATATATAGACACTGCTAACAGGAGTTTTGCGACTGATTCGATGCTCGTGTGGGAGCCAACTACATCGCTAACTAGAGTCAGGCCATCGGGCTACTACTTTGGAACCCCCAAAATGAAATTTTAACATTCACACACAGCCCAGCCCGGCCCAGCGAGCGACGGGCTGCAGTCATTCAGGGAGCGGGTTAAAGGGGGTGCCTGCTGCTGCCTCTGCCTCTGCCTCTGCTCTTCCCCGGGGGTTAAGCCGAGGTCCGAATGGGGTGGGTTTTTTGGCCAACATCTCTTCGGGGCCAGGCCAGAGTGTGTGTGTGTCAGGACGACGACAGCCAAGTAGAACTGGGAACTGGGAACAGGACGATAAACAAACGCGAGAGGCCAACAACTCCTTGCCACCCCCTCTTTGCACCCCTTTTTCGCACAAAGGCGACTGAAAACAGTGGTTATCTTAAGTTTTCTCTAGTTAAAATTTAAATTTAACAAAATTAAATTAAATTAAGTGAAAAAATAAAATAAAAAACAAGAATTCTATATTATACTTTTGCTGACTCGCTCTCTCTTTAAAGCCTTGCCTGAAATGTACAAGCAAAGAGATGGTGTTTTTTTACCTAAATATTTATTTTCTATATTTTACATAATCAAAATCAAAGACTTAATCCAGAGTTAAAATTCTTATTTCAGAGACCACTGTATCCTGCGTGTGTGTGTGTCCGGGGCACACTGTGCTCCACTTTAAACCGACAACAAAAGGGGTTGGAATGTTGTTTCGCACCCTCCCCTCCGTCCAGGACTGTGTGTATACCACCCCTCGGTGCCACCCACTTGATTCAGCGAAGCAAGAACAACAACAAAATGTTTGGCATGCAGAGATACCAAGTTTCCTCCTTTATGAGGACGGAAACCTGCATGTGTGCCCACTGCCAACACTCCCTTGTTTGCCCCCTGCTTCCTCCGCCCCACCCTGTTTAAACAAAAGGGTTACCAGAGAGGAAGGAGGAGGTGGAGGAGGACAGTTTGGATGTGCTGTGCTGGAGGAGCAGCAATCTGTAGCGCATGCACAGCAATTAGAGCAAGACAGACTGTACTGCTGCGGCTGGGGGAATGTCCTTGGGGGTGGTCCTGTTTGGGACGAAGGACCTGGCGCCGGGTCTGGTTGGCTCTCGTCGTTCGCTGGCTAGGCTATATGCGTCCACATATATATATGTACACCTCTGTATACTACACTCTGGCGAGGAACTCGAGAGGGGGGGCAGGGAGCAACACAACCAGGCGGCGAGCCAAGTGCATGTTGCAGGTACAGTGAACCCACTTGTTGTGAAAACATCCTGACAATACCAATTGAAGGATACTACAGAATATTAGTATTTTTATGGGGAATTTATTTAAAAAATATTTTTTAATTGGAGAAGTTAAAAATAAAAGCTTTCAAAACGTTTTTAATAAACAAGTAAAAGATATAGTTTATATCTAAAAAATATATACGTGATGGAACTGTATATCGGATTTATCGATATAACCGATATACTAAATAAACAAACTTCTGGAACCTAAAAATCATATCAAAAATATGGTTAAATGCTAACACTGACAATTTACATAAAAGTATTAATATTTTTTAACAGATATTCAAATATATTCGATATTTTACATATTTTCATATAAAAAACTATATTTACTTATCGATAAAGTATTGGTATATCATTATTTTCTATCATCTCTGGTTTTAGGTGGAAATTAAAAACCCTCTGGCAAAAAAACCAAGAGAAAACCAAGCTTAAATCAGTAAAGGAAGCCTACTTGGGGTGGCACAATGAAATCGAATAAGGAATCTATTATAACTTAACCACAAATACATTAATTTTAATTAAAATTTAAATTTTGAGACACTTTATGAGATTTAATCGAAAACTCATCCGGTTTTTGCTATTACTTATTTGCCTTCTTCGAGATTCTTTCGCAAATTAAGCTATATTCAAGCTTCAAAAGCTTAAAACTCGAATAATCTCTAAAGAATTAAACACACGCAAACGAAAACAATAAACAAATCTACAGGCAGCATTGCACTTTTCTTCCAAAACCCCTCTCTTATATACTCCCCCCTCCCATCCCCTCAACCCTTTTCTGTATATTTATAGATTTGCAACATTTTTGTGTTGACACACAAAATAAAATCAAAACGAATGACCTTGCAATAAAGGAAATGCTAAAAGTCTCTTGTCCGAAAACATATGTTTTCCACCCACCCACACACACACACATAGCCAGGAAGAGCAACATCAACATGTTGTTGCCTTCAACAAAAAGCACACATCAAAAAATTAACACAAAAAAAAAACAAGGAATTTCCACAAAGGGTTGGCGATGGCGAATATAAAAATAAAAACAAAAAACTGAAGATAAAGGCTCACGAAAAAAGCAACAAAGACGGAATATACTGAAAGGCAAATAATAAAATGAGGCAAACAAAAAACCCTGTAAAACTGTAACAAAATGCGACAGAAAGGGACTTTCGAAGCTTCATCTATGACAACGAAAGGGATGGAAATATACAGGACATCGAGGGGGGGAAGAGAGGCGATGCAGAGCTGACCTGACCAAAGACACAAACCACAGCGCAGGCGCCAGCCAAAATCCGAATGCAGTGGCCAAAGCGGAAGCGACGATAAATAGCAGCGCTCCAAAAACAAGGAGGGAAGGACCTGATATCCTCACACCCCCCCCCCCACCCATCCAATCAGAGGCCCAAAACTGCAGCGCAGCTTGTGGGAGGGGCGACCAAGTGCAGCAGCAGCAGCAGCAGCAATTGCAATTGCAGCTGCAGCAGGTACAAGCTACAGTGGAGATCCCCCACAGCTGGAATTCTCTGAAAAAAATCACAAAAAGTTTTTCTTGGTGGTTCCTAACCCAGCTTTAGGGGGCACGACCCCTTTGGGGTGGTGGTCACTGCTAAGCAACAAGTGGCAAAAGAGAAAATGTGAAACAAAAAAAGATAAAAATTAAAATAAAGAGAGCTTAAAATAAAGATTACTTGAAATATTTATACAGATATTTCGAGAAGAGTTGCTGAAGATATTGTTTAATTTTCCTGTGATTGTTTTTTTGATATCTTAAAAAAAACTTCCATTATAATTTGTAAATATTTGTTTTGGGTTTTAACCTTTAAGTGATCTTATAACCCAAACTATTTCGGGATAACCAAGATATTAATAATGTCAAAATGATGTAGCTAAGCTTTGATAAAATGTTTAAAGCATGGTTAATTATATTTTTCTTTTTAAATAAATGACTCGTTCACTGAGATTAATGTCAACAATGATTTAAAATTCATTTCCAAAGCTTATCAAGTCATGTGAATCCCCTAAATATTATAATTTTGTTTCAAAGTCAACCATAATAAATCTTTATTTATTTCTAACTTTTAACAACATAGTAAGCTTAGAAACAAACAACAAGAACAACATTAAATTATGCACAGCGGCACCCAACGCACCTTAACACACATGTTGCCCCTCAAAAAACCGAGTCGCATGGCCTTAACCCTAACCTAGCGCAACTTTTTCGCCCAACTCGTGTGCGGAGAACAAAAAAAAAATCAAATCTCAATGTGTGCGCGAGAGGGACAGCAGCAGCAGCGGAAGAGGAAGAACAGAAGAGAGCAGAAAAAACACATGGTTCCAGAGCCACGCGAATATTCCAATTGCAGTGAAAATATTAAGCTCTAAGGGGGGGAGTGGGAATAGAAGAGAAATGAAAGAAGAAAAGAAAAATAAAAGGAATTCTTGAATGAGTGGCGGTCGCTGCTGCATCTTTCTCCGCTTCTTCTACTTCTTCTTCCGCTTCTGCAGGCGCTTTGTTTTTTTTTTCTTCTACTGCATACATACATACATATGTGTTTTGAGTGCGTGCGTGTCAGCGGGTGCATGTGTGTGTGTGGAAAATGGCAAAATTTTTAGCAACAAAGAAATTGTATTAAGTCATGCAGTGGCAACAACAAGACGACGGCAAACAAACAAAACAAACCAACTGAACGGCGGCCTGTCAACAAAAACTTACCATTGTGATGCTTCTTCTTCAATTGCTTCAGTAAACGTCTTTGCTGCTGATGATGTTCGCAGCCACTATTAATGTGTTGCCAGGCACAAAACAAAAAAAAACAACAACAAATAAATGTGCAACAGCACTAGGCACACGCGTTTTCCCACTCTTTTTCTCCGAAAGTTTTTTTTTTAGTCCGTTCTTTTGTTTGTTTTTTAACTCCTCCAACTCTTCGCCAATGTCTAAGCTTCTTTTCTACCGTTTCCACTGCTTCGCCTGCTATTCGCTCTTATTGCTCGCTTTTTGGGACCGCGCGGAGCCGATGATGAGCGGCGGCGTGTGCGGAAGGAAGCAATCCGAAGGGGCGGCCAGCAGTCAGCAAATGCAGCGAAAATACTCCGCAATAAATTTCAACACGGCTGCGGCGGAGGTCGGCCAGCAATGCGACTGTAGTTGTGAGTCTTGTCCGCGTGTGTGTGTGTGTGTGTGTGTTGTTGCCTCGCCTCCGTGCACGCGGTATCGTCCTGCGTTTAACTTTGGGTTATTGTATTTGTTGCGTTGCAATCGCGGCGGCGGCAGGAACAACAATTAAAGCGGCAACAACAAAATAAATGGGAAAGGAATTGAAAAGGAAGCTAGAAATGCCGAAAAAACACGTAACATGCCAACAACGAACGGCACCGCGTTGTCTTCACTCTTTTCTTTTCACACTTGTGTCCCAGAGGGTCTGTTCCCGCAGTTGTTGGCGTTGCGCTTTCTGCAATTTCAATAATGGTGCACGCACTAGATATTTGAAATCGTAACGCCGGGGCTAATGCCGCCATCCAGAGATAAACACGGTTTCGTCTAAATTCGTATTTTTGCTTCTTTTACACGAAAAAATGTCCAACTGTGCGACGGATGCAGTGTGGCAGCAAACTGGCCGAACACATATACGTGCAACTTTTAATCGGAAATACCTTAAATATACCAAAGAAACTGGAGAAGGGGGGTGATCAGTACGATATATACCAAAGCATTGCAGAAAATATACCGGAAAGTGGGCCGAATTGAAAAATGAAGGAATATAAATACCAGAATATCATAAATATTTGAAGAATTGTTAATAAACTTGTTAAATTCTGATGTCAGCCAAATGTTTTATTTTATTTTTTCAATGAAATGCTTTTTTAAATTCCATTTGGCTGACACGCGCTTAACAACACTTATTTTGAGCTCGTGGCGGGAAGAAAAGATAAATGCACGGGTACGGAAAATTAAAATTTAACAACGGATCAGAACTGATTATTAACCTTAAGTCCAGGCATATTAAAGATATATTTGTTAATGAATTTATTGTAATTTTCGTAATTTCGCTGCCACAAATTTCTGGTATATTCGAATGTGTGACATTTTTTAAGACATTTTGAAGAGGCAGCACTTCGCCACATTGCCGACCACGCTGCCGCATAATATCAGGCATCTGTACAAAATTTGGTGAGTTGTGTTTTTTGTTGCTTTCAATTTCGCAATCCATCGTCACCGACGCCACTTGACCGCCATCCCGTTGCAGAGGTAGGAACCAGAGCAGGCCCATACAGCGTTCAGGGAGTGTGGGATCGAAACCGTAGCGAGACTTGAGCGGAAATAGAAAGAAGCCGCCGCCGTCGCCGTCAACGCCGCCTAAAGATTAATTGAACGTGACCGTGAAATACATAAGAAAAAAGACAGGATGCCGAACGACACGGTTATTAAGGTGCAGGAGTACAAGAACACCTTGATCCAGAAGGCGGAGCTGCTTATAACCAAGCGCTTTCCGGAGAAGATCGTTTCGCTGAACGAACTGCTGGCCACGGCAATGTTCAACGAGCGCAACTTCGATGAGGTGCACCAGGACCTGAACATACCGGCCCTGCCGCCAGTGCTGGTCAAGCAGAATTCCGACACCGAGGATGGCGATCATCCGCCGACAAAGCGCGCCCGCAACGATGTTCTAATTTCCGGAGTGCCGGTACTGGCGCTGCCCTCGGGCACGGTGCCGTGCAACAAGCCGCTCTGCGATATGATCAAGGTGGTCAAGCCCATCATCCGTAAGCTGGTTGAGGATTGTAAGTATTCCCCGGCATCTTCCATCAAATCTTCCAGAATCTCATGTGAGGTGTTCCTTTTTTTTTTTTGCAGCCAACTTGCTGAAGATGTGGATTTCGTTCATGATTCCGAAGATCGAGGATGGCAACAACTTTGGCGTATCGATTCAGGAGGATACTCTGGCCGAGATCCAAACTGTGGAGTCGGAGGCGGCCGCCTTCTTTGACCAAATCTCGCGCTATTTCCTGTCGCGGGCCAAGGTCGTGTCCAAGGTGGCCAAGTATCCGCACATTGATGACTATCGCCGTGCCGTCGTCGAGCTGGACGAGAAGGAGTACCTCAGTCTGTGGCTGGTCGTCTGCGAGGTGCGCAATCGTTACTCCTCGCTCCACGACACAGTCATCAAGAACCTGGAGAAGCTTAAGAAGCCGCGCTCCTCCAACGCCGAGAGCCTCTACTAAGGTACCCGCCCGTGCCTCTCCATCTACTATCTTGTCTCTTTTTTTTTTTTTTCGTCCCCACTCTCTATCACTCTCTCAAAATCCACGTAATGGAATCCTTCTACACTCCTTTCGCCCGTACAAAGCAGCCCGTAGAGCGGACGAACGAACTAACCTAACACACGAACGGACGGACAGCGGTTCGCGCCGCGATTCTACAATTCGAAAGAATTTGTAATAATCGGTTTTCACAAACACTTGAATATGGAACGGCTTGCGCCGTCTCGAAAAGTTAAATTAGAGTCCGGGAAAGGGTAGAATACAAGACAAACCGATGCTGTATAGATTCCACTAAATAGCTGTAGCTACTACATACATTTAAATAAATAAAAAACAAAAACAAAACGAAACACACGGCGCACAGAAATTGACAGCCGACTTAAAATCCTAAAAAAGGAAACATCTTAACGCTCGACAGTTGAAAGAAAATACAAATACGAAATCAATTTGTAATAAAACCCAAGCCTTCTCATCTTTTTGGCAGAGTATTAAAACAATTAAAGCGTTTTTCTTCCTATTTATTTCATTTCTCCTTTGGCGGCAGCTTTCGAAATAGAAATTATCGATACCTGCATTTTCGTGTGTCGAGTCTCACAGCAGCGATCTTTTCTGTTGCAGAGCCCAGGTTCGATTCGAGCATGTTCGATTGGGTTCGCTTCAAACTCGAAAATAAATTCAAAATAAAATATTTCAAATTAATGCTTTTTTTGACTTAAACTTTGATTCGTTAAAAAATAATCATATAAAAATATGGCTAAATATTGACTTCCCCTCCCTCTTGTTCAAAATCAAACTCAAATTCAACTGGTAAAATCTTGTTTAAAAAAAAGGCAGATATATTAAATAGATAAAGACAAGGATAATTACTATTTACAGCTAGTTACTAAAGCGTAGCGTAATATTATTTACAAACTAATTTAACTACAAACACACAGGCATTATACATACATACACAAATTATTTCTGCAATTTTTAAAATGTTCTCTTCTTAAATTTAATTAAAAAAAAAGAAGAAAATAGTATAAAAACAAATAGAAAATTAAACGATATAACGATTATTCTGTCCACAAGTCAGGCATTATGTTTGTGCTAATACTTTCGTTCTTTTTTATTTTATATTATTTTTTTTCAGATTTTTTCTTCTAGTTGATTGGCAGTGTTTTCATTAAAGATTTTCCTTGTGTATGCTATATTCGGAATTTTCGGATATAATCGCTCTATTTTCTGTGTTTTTTTTTTATCTTACATTAACTTAGCCTTACATAACTTCTATATATGACAATGAACATTTTTACAAAGAATTTTTTCATCGTTTTGGGGGCTTAGCTAAATCGTTGGACTAAGTTTTAGAACTGAACATTGGCGAATTATTGGGGGAAATATAAATCCAAATTAATTGAAAATGTCCCCAAAATGTATGCCATGAGATATTTTAGTGTTCCGTGTTTTATTTTAATGATAAAAATAAGGTATAACATTTTGTGGCTTCATTTTGGTGGGCATTTCAATTAATTTCAAAACCACAGGGATTTTTGTGGCACTCCTGATTTTTGATTAAATTTTAGATTTTGTTTTGTTTTTTTTTTATGGATTTTAAAAGGCATTAAAATCTTGAATAAAAATGAATTTAAGAAGAATTGAAGATTTAAAAAAATGTATGAAGATGTTTAAAGATTGCTGGAGATAGTTAAGGATTTTAAGGATTATTAAAGAATTTTTAAAGATTTTTCAAGAATTTTAAAGAATTTTTAAAAGGTTTTTAAAGAATTTGTAAAGATTTTGAAATTTTAAAATTTTTAAAGATTTTAAAAGAATTTTTAAAGGGCTTTAAAGAATTTTTAAAGGTTTTAAAGAATTTTTAAAGAATTTTTAAAAGGTTTTTAAAGAATTTTTAAAGATTTTGAAATTTAAAAAGAGTTTAAAGAGTTTTTAAAGAGTTTTTAAAGGTTTTAAAGAATGTTTAAAGAATTTTTAAAGATTTTCAAATAATTTTTAAAGATTTTCAAATAATTTTTAAAGATTTTTAAAGAGTTTTTAAAGATTTTCAAATAATTTTTAATGATTAATTTGTAGTTGTGTGTTTTAGGAGTTACTTCCTCCGATCTCGCCTTTGATCTGAACCGAACCTAGCCTGTTGCATTAAGTAAACGAAATGGCACATTGAACCACAACCCACATGATCCTGACCCCTCCTTCCCCTCCCCGACTCCTCACTCCTCACTGCTCACTGCTCACATGTGACCCCACCAGGCGGCGCTGGCCTGGTAGTAGCCATCGTTGCCCCAGCTCAGGATGCTCAGCGGTGGCGGTGGCGGCGTTAGCGACTCCACATCCACATCCACATCCAGATCGCTGTTATTATTGTTGTTTCTATTCTGATTATTATTACTGTTATTATTATTATTGTTGTTGTGGTTGTTATGGTTGTTCGGAGCTTTGCGCCAGCCCTGACGCGAAGGCGGCAGATGATGCAGTGCAGCAGCTAGACGGCATCGCCGTTTACGCCTCCGACGCACCAAATCCCAGCCAACGGTGCCCTCTTGTTAGAAAACATGATGCGTATTTTTGGTGGGCGCCAGGAAGGGTTTCTCCTCGTTCATCTTTTCCAGATTGCCGCTGAGCGTCGGATCCGTGGGACGAATGCGCTTGAAGAAGCCGCACTTCCACAGGCAGTACGTGAAGAGGGCCAGCAGGAGCAGGCCTCCAACGATGCCCAGGATGATGATTAGCCAGGGTATTGAGGTATCACGCTGCTGGTTCCTTAGCTCTGGATAGGCACGGGTCTCCACCTGGTGGGTTATCAATGATTATCGTTAATAAGCTTCCAAAATCAATCGATTAAGAATTCTTACCTCGCAGTTATTCAGTTCCATGACCTCCACGCCAAAGTCCTCGGGTATTCGGGCCGTTGCCGAGGATATAATGCGCACACGATCCACTCGAGGATATTCGTTGACCAGCGTGGAGTTCCACAGGCGAGCAGTGACCACCACTTGGGCCTCCGATCGGGCGGGCATATTCCAGATCTCGCAATCGATCTGTATGCAGCGCGCCGTGCCCTTGTTGCACTCCAGCTCAACGATGTCCTGCTTCTTGCCATTGCCATTGACGCTGCCGCCGTTGGCATTGGAGCCACCGCCCTCGGGATCGTATGTGAGGCGCTCCAGGCGGGTGACGCGCTCCAAGAAGCTGCGCTTAATTCGATTCTGATTCTGCGCCTGGTGCCTGGTGTCCTCCTGTTCCTGATCCTCGTGGGAGTAGTAGCTCCTTTGTGTGTGCTGCACCATCATGCTCTTGTTGTGCCTTGTCCTACCGCCTGCCACTGCCGATGGATACATACGCATCTGGGCGGGGGCACTGAGGTAACCCTGGGCCTCCCTCGAGGCTCCCGTGGTCAGGCCCAAAGGATTGACAAATTGTGGCGGCACACGGCACTCGCCGAGGCCCACCTCCACGGTGGGTATTTGCTCCAAATACAAAAGATACTGATCCAGGCGATTGCTCTGGGGATCACTGTACAGGGCCAGGGGCCAATGGATGACCATGTGGACCTTGGGCGCCGTCGAGGGACCATCGTTGAAGACGGTAAAACTATGGCTCACCTGAGAGCCCACATCATCCATCTCCATGGGTGAGGTGGCGCCAGAGGAGGAGCCATCCGCATCGGAGCTGGGTGAGGCAGATGCGGCGCTCTTCTTCATGGAGGCTGCACTGTAGAAGCTCTGCTCCGGCTTGGGCCAGCCACGGAAATTGAGCTTGGCCTGGCGCACCACCTTCACATGGAGATCCCTCTCCGGTGGCTCAGTGCCCACCAGCTTGGAGGTGGTATTGGCAAAGATATGGAATGACATGGCCTTCTCGCCGGGCTCCAGGCCCTTGGGCTGGAAGCGTATGGTCACAAAGGTGGTGGCACCACGCAACATGGGATTGCCCAAGCTGCAGGCCACCAGTGTGGTATTGAAGCTATTGCAGGTGGCATTGGTCTGGTGGGGAATTGGCACATAAATAAATTTCATAAATAAATTTCATTTTTTTGTTGAAGATCACTCACCGGTTTCTTGGTGGCCACATAGGAGACTCCCGCCTGATGTTGGATAAATAACTGCGCCTCATACGCCGAATCCGCCAGATTGCTAACATTGATGCGCACCTCCAGCTCGGTTTCGTCCAGAATCAGGGTATACTCCCTGCCAGAACGCGTGATATTCGGCTCGGCCTGTATAATCAGATTGCTCTCGCAGAGATCATCATCGCCGCAGTCCTTCTGGAAGGTCCCCTCGAAATCGATATGCGCCTGCGTCTGATCCAGAATGGGATTGAGATGCACCAAAGCGGTTTCGGCCAGCGGTGGCTCCACCAGCGAGTACTTCAAGCGGAAACGCACCGGCGTCTGTATATCCCGGGTATTTGCCTTTATATAGCCGGTGACCCGTTGACAGGCCACCTTGCCATCGGTTCGCACAGTCACCACACGGCCGAGGACATTGCTGCGCTTATTCTCGCGATCGAAGAAAACTCTTGAGAATTTCTTGGCATGATCAAAGGTCTCCGCCTCCACACTGTAGGCCAGGCGAAGCTCCTTGCTCTTCTCATCGTACGGATCAATGCTGCAGCAGGCCTCGAAGGAGAAGCAGGTGAGATTGCTGGACACATCGGCCCTGCAGCCAGGCTGATTGGGATCCATATTCCGCAGCTCCTCTGCCCGCACCGTCGTCTGGATGTTGATGATGGGTCGGGCGAGCAGTATAATTGCCGCCGAGGAGTTGAATGCCCCAATGACCACATCGGGATACGAGTTGTCATCGAGATCCGTATTGCCCGAAATGGAGATGCCAAAGGTGCGTATCGGTGGCTGACCCAGCGGCATAATGCCACCCAAATCCTCGGCCTTGATCTTCTGCGCCGGCTTGGTATTCAGTCCCGCGGGTGAGCCCAAATAGATGTAGACAACGCCTCTGTCCTCGTAGGGTGCACCCACGGCCAAATCATCGCAATGGTCCATGTTCAGATCCCCGATATTGGCCAGCGCCAGGCCAAACCTACTCTCCAGCGTCCCCGTCAGCTTCTGGGTATATTTCAATGGCAACGAATCCTTCTGATTCTCGTACACATACACCGCTCCGCCCTCGGACTTGCTGAAGTACAGAGGAGCGGCCACAATCAGATCCGGCTGATGGTCACCGTTCACATCGGCGGTGGCCAGTTCATAGCCAAAGCTGGACCCAAATTGCTCGCCATCGAGGATCATGTGAACTGGTATCGGATTCTCGCTGGACTTGTCGAAGATCACCACTTGGCCATGGCCCTCCGAGCGTGGTGCTCCCGCCGCATACGACATGTGACCAAAGAAACGTCCACCCGTCACGGACATGCCCAGGTAGCTGTATTTGTCCACTGGTGAACCCACATCCGCGTGATTGCTATAATAGGTTGTCTTGTCCCGCTGCAGGTACTCGCCACCCACCTGGGTCACCCAGATGGAGCCGCGCCATGTGGAGGGTCCGGGGGAGCCCAGCACCATGGTGTCGTCGTCCAGGAGAGCGCCCGATGTGCCCGCCTGGCACATGCCATAGTCCTCGTGTTGTCTGTTTTTTTTGGGAGAATGGGGAGGGGCAATGAGGTTAGTAAACTTTATATTTATTTTTTGACATATTTCATTAATAACTATGGAGTATTATAAATATTATAAATTAAAATTTTAAGTTTATTTTAAAATTTATTTAAAAACTTATCTTAATCTCTATAAAACCCAAGTTTTATTTTCAAATTAAAAGAAAAGCTCCTATAAACTACACAATTTCTTATGTATTTATTATTAAATGCCTGAAAAATTGTTTAGTTCAGACTCATTGCATAGTAAATCTCTTTAAAATCTCCATTAAATTTCCCATAAATTATATAATATAAAATGTTATTTAAATTCCTATTTTATTCAATTTTATTATTAAAATTGTTTATAAAAAGCGCACAAAATCTTTATAAAATCTTCTAAGAAATCTAAGTATTTCTAAAAACTATCTGCAATTTGTATATAAAAATCGTATCTTATTAAAAAAATTGGTTCCTCCCAAAAATATATCTTACAGATCTTTAATGGCTCTCAAAAATCACTCATAAAACTTGCTTAAATATGGCTTAAAAATCTTTGAAATCTAATTAAAAACTTTCTGAAATCTCAATAAAATCTTGCAAAAAACTATCTAAAATATATTTTTAAAAGTCTGTAAAATCTCTTTCAAATATTTTTTAAATCTCACTGAAATCTCAATAAAATCTTGAAAAAAACGATCTTAAATATATTTTTAAAAGTCTGTAAAATCTTTTTGAAATATTTTGTAAGTCTTCTGAAAACTTTCGGAAATCTCACTAAAATATTTATTAGAATCGCTAATATGTTTCGAAAATAGTTTTGAATACCTAGTAAAAGATCTGTTAATAAAAATAAATAAATAATTTCACACAAAAAAAAATAAACCCCTGAAAGAGTCCAAGGACATTCCTTCCATGTGCATCGCAAAACCCTTCTCCCCCCGCCTATTCCCGAATGGGGACACTAATAGATGACCATGGTCAACAAAGGGACTCCTTGGCGTTGGCCTATCTTTATTTCCCTGCCATTTGCCTATTCCCGACTGTGCGTTTGGACATTAATGGATGACCAGGGTCAACGGCAACGGTTGTCGCCAGGTCCTCCGCCTGGTGGTTCACCTCCAACCTTTCACCATCCATTGCCCCCCTCTATCTCTCTGCCTATTCCCGAATCGGGCTTGGACACGCAACTTCCAGCTGGATGAAAAATTGCATATTCAGAATGATGACAGGCCTCCTCCACATCCACCGCTCCTTGATTTCGGTCACCGCGTGGGTGCGGATCGTCCTCATTTCATTTAAATAAATTAAATTTCACCTTTATGAGTGTTGCAGGAACAGGAACGCCGAACGACGAACGACGTCATCGGTGTCACACTTGAGGTGGTGACCCTGCCGCCTTTCCATTACAAAAACAAAAAAAGAAAATAAATAACAAACCACACACGCTGCATGCTAATTGGTGGAGAAAAAAGAAAACACAAAAACAAAACAAAGCACACCCCGCATTATTCATCGCTGGAGATAATTCACCTTGACACTTTTCCCTGTCCCCCATTTAGTTCTTTCTCCCTTTGCCCCAGGAATATAAAATAAAAATATATAAAACTGACCCTTGTCAATTTTTGAGGGGGTAGGGAGTGTTATGATTACCTCAGCCATGAGACCTAGGACAACACTCAATAAATGCTTCCTATTATGATTTAGAGATAGAAAGGTATCACTCTTGGGGGGATTCATCTTTGGGATCAGTCTATGGGATCAGTCTATGGGATCAGTCTATTTGATAATGAATAATAATAGCAATATAAATACCCCAAGGAAATGTTATAATATAGCTAAGAACATATCATCTTTCTTTCTTAGAATTTCCTAAAATGTATTACATATATTCTGATGATGATGAATACTGAAGCTTAGTAATCCCCAGTTATAAATATGTACTGATAATATAATATTAAATAAGTATACGAGATAAAAATAATCTGTTCAGACTCTTTTCCATAAATTATTACTATACTATATATATTCCTATAATATAATATTAAATCAATATATAAAATACATATAAAAATAATCTCTTCAAACTTCAAGAAGGAGTTCTTTGGGTCCAATAAACTTGTACATACTTTCCATAAATTATTACTATCGTTATATATAATTCCTATGCATATATTATATCAAGTATTATTCACCTTTTTACAGTTCGCCCCTTGCAGGGTTCGTAGACCTCTTCGAACTGCAGATCGTTGGTGAGCAGATAGCAGAGTCCTTGGCCATGACGATTCTCCCGTACCACAAACATATAGCGATGGGCACAAACTAATACCTGAGAGAATCAGAATCGGAATTGGAGTTGGAAAAAGAGAATTTGGGATTAGAGATCAACATATTTATATTTGCATATTTTTTCATAATATATTCTTAAAGTTGGAAACATTAAATATGATTAAATCTATATTTTATATATCTATTTGTATACATTTGTAACTCAACGGACACTCACCTTGCCGCCAGATCCATTGGCCTGCAAAGGATTCGATCGCACTGTTACGCCCATCCACTGGCCCTCCTTGATCTCGTCATCGGAGGGCGGCGACAGGATTTCGCTGTCGAAGGCTGAGCAGAGCGGAGAATTGTGGAGAGTTGCGGAGAGTTGTGGTGGTGATCGCGGCAGAGGGCGTGACAGAAGGAAAGTGCACCAGAGAGGGGGGAGAGACGGAAAGAGATACCAATGTTAGAAATTGCTAATAAGAAGATGCAACAACTTGTGATTCTGTATGTGTGTGTGTGTGTGTGTGTGTTTTGCAGGTGGCTATGTGTGCGTTTTGTTTACAAATGTGTGTGTGTGTGTCAGCAACAACAACAATAATATTAATAATAATAATAACAATATCTTGAACAACATCAACAATAACGGTTGTGTAGAATATGTATATTACAAATTAAAAAAAAAACTAAGAATAAATATGCAATATTAACAACAATATATGTGAGAAACAACAATAAAAATAATCAATAATAATAATAATCATTCACAAATTTTACATACATATGTACATATGAAATATACAAAAGGGTGGACCTTGGTTGGGAAAAAGGATAACCCGGAAGGGTATTCCAAGTAGTCAGTATATTATTTTTATTATTTATAATATTATTTATCATATTTTATTGATTATATTGTATTGTATGAGGTTAAAAGCACTAAAAGCAATATTTAGAAAATTATAGGCAAATTATTATACAGTTTTCATTATAGATTTGTCTTATTTTTTATTATTTATAATATTATTTATCATATTTTATTGATTATATTGTATTGTATGAGGTTAAAAGCACTAAAAGCAATTATTATATAGTTTTTATTATGGATTTATCTAATTTTTTATTATTTATAATATTATTTATCATATTTTATTGATTATATTGTTTTGTATGAGGTTAAAGGCACTAAAAGCAATTATTATACAGTTTTTATTACAGATTTGTCTTGTTTTTTATTATTTATAATATTATTTATCATATTTTATTGATTATATTGTATTGTATGAGGTTAAAGGCAATATTTTTAAAATTATAGGCAAATTATTATAAAGTTTTTATTATGGATTTGTTATTATCTTATTTTTTATTATTTATAATATTATTTATCATATTTTATTGATTATATTGTATTTTATGAGGTTAAAAGCACTAAAAGCAATTATTATACAGTTTTTATTACAGATTTGTCTTGTTTTTATGCATTATTATGAAACCCCCCGTAATTGCTGTCCACCCTAATGTTTAACACGAAGCTGGGAGTCGAGTAATAACAACGGTAAAATGCAAACGTATCTTTCAGATACTTCCAACAATTCAATTATTTACAGCTGATTTTTGGGCAACAACAACAACAGCATCCGACATGTGTGTGTGAAGCACATGTGGCGGCAAGTTGCACAAAGAAAATAAAGAGATTGGGGGGCGTATTGGGGGGAAAACGAAATTTTGTTGATTAAACGAAGCATGAAACGAAGCAAAAGAGCAAGAAAACAAAAAAAAAACAGAAAAAATTGGAAAGCGCAGCCGCGAAAGACGAGCAGAGGGAGAGTGAAAGAGATAGTGGATCGCCGAACAAAATTGATTTAGAATGCATTTTAAAGCATCAAAGTGTTGAAATATGATAAATGGTTATTACTCTTGCCAGAGCAACAGAGATAGCAACACAACAAGTTGCAGAGAAGACAGAGAATTGAAAGGGTCTAAAAGATCGTTAACCCTTAAGATACTTACAAAAAAACGAAACCTTAAAAAGTTCTCAACTTGCAACTTGGCCAAAAACATTTCATTTTTTTATTGGAAAAGGGGAAAACTTTTTTCAAATTTTACAATTAAAATTTTCTTGCTGTGTGGCTTTTTTTGTGGCCTTTTGAATTTTCTTGATTTTTCCTTTTCTTTTTTTTTGTTTTTTTATTATTTTCGGTTGCCTTTGGGGCGTGGGCCGTTCTTGACTGGTTTTTGACGCGTTCGCGGCGTTGCAGTGAAAGTCGCACAGCTGGTCGCACCCGCCCACTGTCACGCCTCCTTTTGAATACTCCTCCCCTCCCCGTCGGAAAACCCCCCAGCTTATGCAGTTTTCCCCCCCTTTTAACGCATTTTTGACATTGACTAGAAGAGAACAACAACAAAAGCAGATAAGACAGCAGAATTCTGCATTCTGAAGGTGGAATGATGCGAGAATCGGGTGATGGCTAATGTTTAGTAATGCGAACAAAACCCCCCACTTTTCTCCTTCTCCTTCTCTTTCCCTTTCCTTTTTTCTTTGCTTTTGCCCTGCTTTCTGCCGCCAAAAAGCAAGTAAAAAAACTTGCGAGCTATTTTGCACTCAAGAATTCGCATATGCGCTGTATTTTTTACAGTTCGCAGTTATTTTTATGCCTCTGCCAACATTTATTTTGCCTTATTTTCATGCACTGAGCGAAATCGAGCATATTTTTCTTTTAGAATTTAATAACAAAGTCCTACCAATGGGAGGCTAAAATATTTTTCTGTGAGCAGGATATTTTATGAAAATATTTACTGTATTATTTTATAAGTTTTTCTCTTTCCTTATACACACATTTTTCTTCAGTTTTTTTAAGTTTTGAGAAATTTGTCACGTTCTGGGGCGGCGCCGTTGGCAAAGTTTTCAGCTTAGACCGCCTTCCCCCGCCTCGCCTTCAACTTCTTGTTCTTCAAGCTGCCACGCTCTGATTGCCAACGAAAAAAAAAATAATAATAATAATAAAAAAACGAAGAATTGGAAGAGTCTTGGAGTCAGAAGAAGAAGCAGCAGCAGCAGCTGAAGAAACCCGGTCACAAGAAATGCAAAAGGCGACCCAGTTGCATGAAAAAACTGGGGGCAAACTCGAATTTGCATAAAGGCGAGACAATTAAATGTAAAACGAATCTGGATATACTCTTACAAATATTACAAAATTATAAAAAACAATTTAGATTAGTATTGAAGATGGCCAAGTAGAACTGTTAATGCTTTAGATTTAAAATCAATCTATGAAATGTGTATTTTATTGATTTAGCTTTGAGAAATTGTAAGTTGTAATTACAATTTCCGAAAATTAATTTTAATAAATTAAATTTAATATATTTGAACGATAGAAACTTTTCCTAAAACTGATGATACCCTCTGCTGAAAGGGTATAAAATGAGGGGCAAGCAGCTGCTATATAATTAGCGCTAAATGAGTCGCCAATTGGAGCCGCCGAAAATGTAAAGCCACGTTTTAGGGGTGTTATGGGATTTAACGAATGGTTTCTGCGAGCTAAATTCCAAGAATCCAACCGACCACGTTAAGGGAAATGGTTAACATGTGACGTATACTGTTGAAAATATCATATAATATATATATTTTTATCTGAGGCCCCCCCTTGTCCTTGGGGAGCAATCGAAGTGAATGGGGAACCAGGGAACAGTTGGAAACGATTGTAAAATAATGCTAAGCTCCTTGCATTACCTCAGCAATTATTTGTATTGATTGCATAATAATAATATAATATATTAGGGCAGCTGCGTTTACTTAACACTTATCAAATCGAAATCGAAATGATACTTAAGAATACAAGTCTAGTTATCAGTTTTTAATAAAAAAAGTAATAAAAATATAATATAATAATATAGGATATTTTAGATATTAGGAAAGGAAAAATTTACAACATTCAAATGAATAAATTTTTGAAACTTAAAGCTTAACAATATTTAAACAGTTTGCAGTTAGTGTGCGCATGCGTGGCGGTTAAGTAAAAGTAATATTAACAATACTAATTATTAATGATAGTTAAACCGATAATAAAAATAGGTAAAAGGTAAAACTAAAGAGGGCAAGGAAGTAAGCGAGATGGCGGCCTTAGGCATGCGTGCATGACTGTATATTCGGTGATTGCAGATACTTTTTGGTGTTTGCAAAAGATACATTTAGTATATATACAATATATATACATATATTTGTTTTCAAAGCAATTTGAGTTTTTTTTTGTTTGAATAGATGTGTTTTTCTTGTGCACTGAATCGAAATATAAAACAATGATTAATGCTGGGGGATTAATTGAACGAGAAATCAAACCGTAAGTGAACGAATCAAAAGCGCAAACCCAAAGTTATGGATACTGGTTAAAATAAGTATATATATATAGTATAGATTGGATACTGAATGGGTGTTAGGCGGTTGCGATGGAGTCGATCAGTAGGTTTTTATTTAGTCAGTGGGATGCCGTGGGCAAGACAACAATTAAAGCACCCAAAACCACTTACTCTTATTAATCTCATATACTCCGCTCGGTGCTAAGATCGTTCGATTTATCGATTTCGAATGGTAAATATTGAGAAAGGATTTTTTTTTTAATCAGATTTTGTTGATTGGGGTTAGGTTTCAGTTTCAATTTCAGTTTCGGTTTCGGTTTCGTTTTCAGTTTTCGGTAGCGAAACAAATTATATCATATATATTTCCCAGTTATGCGAATTTCGATTAATTGAAACAGGGGGAAGAGAACCAAAAAAACAAAAAACATAAGAAAGAAAAAAGAAGAGAAAGAAAGATCAAAACAATTAAAAATAATTAAATTATATTTTGTTGGGTATACTATACAATACTATGGGATATATGTAATATATGAGAATATATAATTATATAAAAAAGGGTGTGCTCAATATTAACGACGGAGCAATCAATCGATATTTGTCGAAATCATTTTTTTAATGGAGCTTTAGCTTCTTTTTTGTTTAATTTCCAATTTTCATAATTTTATTTTGTAGTCAATTTGAAATATCGATAGCAGCATTCACGCCAAACTTACAGCTACAGAAAGTAGTTTTAAATTGTTAGATATATGTATATTTAGTCACAGGATCTTTGTACAGTATATACTTTCTTTTATTTTTTGGCAATCGCTTATGTACAACTCAAGGACTAAATCAAGATCTGCATAAGTAGGGTTTTATCTTCCTGGCACTCCGGTTAGTCACTTGGGAGCTGGGTTTCAGGTATCAGAGGTTTACCAAATCGGGGCTATTTAACTGGGGTATAATGCTAGGTAGGTAGTATCTATAACTAGAACTAATAACCTTCACCAATGACTAAGATGTAGGAGGATACACAGGCTTGGAATTGGAAGAGAAGGGGGGTGGGTACACAGATACCAAAAGCTTTCTTTGGGGAGGTTTAAATGTAACTTTTTAGAGAGCCTAGTCACTTAATAACTTCATCTATATATCGTATACTCTAATAGATTTATCTTAATACATATAATTTGTGATTAATAACACTTACAGCGTCTGCCATCGGTGATCACCTGTTCGCAGTCATCGAATCCTGAGGTAATGGGACACCGCCACAGAGCGCCAGAGTGTGAGGTGTTGGGTTGTCGATTTTGATCAAGAGGAGCTCCCACTAGAATGCTAGAAAATAAATTAAAAACATTAATAATTTAAATAAAAAATACAACAACGTTCTTTGAATATTTTAAAGTATTTATATGTTTTGCTTGACATTAACACACTTTAATTTTCTAATCTCGCCTTTTATTGAGAATCCTTTTAGTACCTTTTAGTATTTAATATATTTTCCTGATACTCTTTAGATAACTATCTATTTGTTTTTTGCACATTCTAACACCTTTTGTTATCCCCCTGTTAGTTTTTCTCAGCTCCAAAGTTAACTTAACACCTTCTCGTAAGCCGAACCCAACCGCAAAATGGACCCAGACATGAGCTATGTATCTGCGGTCAGTCCCGGCCAAGATCGGCTTGTACATACATATATCGATTCCCCCTGGCCGGAACACTAATTGCGGCTCTCCGCTCTTTGCGCTGATAATCGATTTTTTGTGGGTGAGCTTCGGTACCCAAACGCAGACTCGAACTGAGACTCAGACTCAGCGACAATTGCGAGTCGGTTCAATGCACTTTTTGTCTTTTGAATTTGGGTTTTGTTTTTGGTTTTATTTTCGGGCTTTTTGTTTTTTGGTTTTATTTTTATTTTTCTTTGGGCTTGGCCCTGCCAAAATGTAATTACTTGGGGCGATAAACGTGTGCTGCAATGTGGGATGGGTTCTCATGTCTGCACGAAAGATGTGGCTAATGAGCCGGGCAGAGGTCCAAGTGGCTGTCGAAATCCCAGCAGGATATGTCGATATAGATTTGTGTTATGTATAGTGAGAGGGAATTTTTTTAAATATTGAATAAATAATAAAAAATAATCTTTATAGGTATTCGAGTTTTTACTATGCGAATTTGGATATCTTTTAAATTAAAGACTTCAAATATAGCCAAGAAATCCATTGAAAAAAAAGGAATAAAATAATGGAAACAATGATTAATTAATCAAAAACAGGTTTTTTAATAAAAATGCATTTATACATATAGATGGATCTAACCAATATATATAAATTTAAATAAATCTAGAGGTTTAAGGGATATTGCATATATAAAATAAATATATCTATTCATACCACCCAAAACCCAGTAAGCATGACCTGAAAAACTGGCTAAGATAAATAGTTAAAGCCAAGTCTAATTGCAGATGCATTCAAGAAATGACCAAGAAGCACGCTAAATGGCAACAAAGTAGGGCCGAGGGAAAAAATAAAATGCAAAATAAAAAAACATAAAAAACACAACACCCACGTTCGGTCGCTTAACGTGTTTAACATGAATGTTCATTATCCTGCAGCCGTAAGCCCGGCCATAACCCAAGGCAACAGCAACAACAGCCGCCTTTTGCGACAATAACAGCAACAACTGAAATTGCATGTACGACAACCGCCAAGACACGAAGGCGAGGAGTGGGTTTATGGCAGCCATTAAGTGGCACCTACACAACACACACACACACACACACATCCCAGAAAAGCGAGGGAAAATCAAAAATAAAAGAAATCTTTAAGTGCCGTGCCGCAGCCAGGCAAAACTAGTGGCCAAATCACCAATAACCCAGGCTCAAGCTCAGGCGCTGAGCACCACCTACACTCTGGCCTAGGCTCATGTTCAAATATATAAGCAAATAAAATAACAAAAAAAAAAAACTAAAAATAAAATAAGCCAAGAAGTGAGAAAAAACTAAACTAAACAAAAATTAAATAATAAAAAGAAAGAAAAACGAATGAGCAGAAGGAAGTGCAGCTTATGGGCGCGCTCAGAGTTATCGCTTTTGTCGCCTCACAATCCACACTTTTTGTTCCCTGGGGGTACTATTAAAAATTTCGAGGGATAAAAGGGGTTTTTCTAAAGAAGAACACAACGCGAGAATTCTGGCTACAAATTCTACAGATTGTATAAAAATAGTAAGTCAAAAAATTAACAGATTTGAAAAGCTGAGCTGGATAACTTCATCTGGAAGACGAAAAATGAATAAATCAAAACAAATACAAAATTTGGCATAATTAAGTTTGAATATAAATTTATAAAAATTGAATATTAAATAGAGAAAACTAACAATTTATAATATTATTATAGTTTAAAGCTCCAAAATTAATAGGTTTTTAAGCTAGGAATATTTATGGGAAATAAAGCAACCAAAAACAGTATAAAAATATATTAAAATAAAATAAACTGCTATATATAATATTATTAATTAAACAAAAGACTAGCATTTATATATACATTTATATTTCTAGTAAATTTTTATTGCTCTACCTTCCAAGAACCTGTTGAGCCACAAATTAACCAAGAAAACTAGATCAGTCCGACTCTCTCTATCTCTCGCCTCGTTTTCCATATACAAATATACGCATATATACTTACTTGTCTTGTGGTCATTAACGTTGACACTCCGGACAGGCTGACATTGCAACATAGTCTTGACCTGACCCGAAGCCAAAGCCGAAGCCGAAACCTAAGCCCAAGACCTGACCCTCCTCATTTTCGAGAGTTTTTATGGCCCCGGCTCTGAGACCCGCTTTTTCTTCTCGTTTTCTTGGCTTGTTTGGACTGCTCACTTAGCAGGTGACCAGGCGAGGTGCCCCGCAAGGTGAGAGAAACTTCAACTTTGGAGAGGGAGAGTCGAAATATATATAACAAAAAGCAAGAACCACATACATAAATCTGGTCACCAAACGCCGCTGGCCGTAAATCTTTTGACATGGCCCTGGAGTCCATAAAACAGTCTTAATGATCTGGAGCTGGGCTGGTTAGGGAGCTAGAGAGATGGAGCTGGAGAGCTGTTGGAATTCCAATCCCTTTGGGAGTGGGCAGCCTGCCGCCAACGACTTGCTGCAATTTGATTTCTTGTCGATACAAAAAAAATAAAAATAAAATAAAACCGATTCTGGAGCGAACGAGGCGACGTTCGATTTTATGACACTTGCCACTTAGCTTATCAATTAGCAGGCAGACTTAACTTAACTCATCAGGAGGAGGCTTCTCTGGCTCAAGAGGGGAACTTCGATACCCTCAATTATTGAGAATGGGTGAGACCGGGAGAAAAGGTTATATTTATGTATCTAGCTTGAAATTCAAATTCAGATTTGTTCGATTTTCAATGAAATTTGTTACAAAAGATATATAACATATAAATAAAAAAATATCGAAATAATATATACTTATAAACATTATAAAATATGAAAACTGAGTCTTGTTTAAACATTAAATTAAATTTCTTTTACCATAATAATTTATCTAAATTTCTCAACAATTAATTCAACATATTAAAGTAAAGTCAGTTTCATAGATTTTTTTCTCAGTGCCTCAGTCTGCTCCAATTAAAATCCGATGACTCCGAACTTCTCGAAGGAAAACGAATAAGAATGGGTTGCTGAGGAGGCAGTGCATCAATGCACTGGCGACGATGGCTTAGAATGCGTTTAATTAAATTTGAACATTAATTGCCGCTTTAAGGCGTCGCGCGTGTCGCCTCAATTGCTTGAAAAAAAAACGAACCCTTTCAAGTGGCCTCATCCCCTCATCCTATAGCACCCCCTTAAATATCCAAAGCCCCCTTGGGCATCCCACAATGCAATCCAAGTGCCCGCAGCCTCAAGAGGTTCTTGAGAGAATTTGATTGTTTGATTGCCGATTGCCAGGGGGTATCCCTCTTTCCCCTCAAAGAGAAAAATTTATTAATTAATTTATGCCTAGGAAAAGGGGAGAGAAAATACTTACAAAATAGAGAGGGGTTATTTGTTATTTATCAAATTCAATAACATCCTATAAAGCCTACAAGTAAAGGGTTACAAATAATTTCCATTAAAGTTCAGCTTTTATTTTATAGGAAAAAATCATTCTACTATAAATTTTATAAATAAATAAATAACTATATTTTTAGAAGAAGAAATATTTTAAAAATATAAATAGTTTAAATAAATCCTTTTTTTGGTATTTCAAAAGTTAATATCTTTTAGCCAAGCCAACTTAAGGTCTTAAAATTATTAAAAAGAAAATGAGAAATTAAGGAATATAATTTAATGTTTTAATAAAAAATTATAAACTTGCAATTGTGGCTTAAATAAATAATTTACCCATTAGCTTAAAACTTGAAATAAAATAAATTTTTAATCATTTATTTTGGGCTTTTTCTCATTGACATTTATTTGTAAGCGTAAAAAGTGCATAAAAAATGAAATACCTCCCACATTTTC
Source organism: Drosophila birchii (assembly GCA_035046345.1). Classification (NCBI taxonomy): domain Eukaryota; kingdom Metazoa; phylum Arthropoda; class Insecta; order Diptera; family Drosophilidae; genus Drosophila; species Drosophila birchii. Next base: position 739,316 of record JAWNOA010000014.1, on the reverse strand, counting down.
CCCTAACAACAAATATATATTTCCATTGCATTTTCAGATGAATTTCCACTTGCTTTTTTTTCTATTTTTTCTTTTCATTTCGATTGCCATCTAAATGGGTTTAACTTGAGAGCTATTTTTGTAACCCCCCAAATTGCATTATTGTCTGGTCTCTGGTCTGGCCCCCCCCCCCACATTTGCCAGCTGTGTTTGTCTTCGGATATTCTTTCTTATATTGGGTGCCCTGTTTGTGTATCTTATTAGTCATGATTATCACAAGTGTTTCCAAGTGTTTCACCCCCTTTGATACCAGCTCGAATCCCCAAAATATATATGCTTAAGTGGTGCAGCATCATCGGAACACTCCCATCTCCCCAGCACCCAGCTCCCAGCTCCATCTACTCCCTCTTCTCCTCTGCATATTTATATTTATTATCGTTTGTCTGCCACAAGAAATTTCAATTCATTTTCGTGACCCCCGTGAACCCTGTAAATATTTATGGATCTCATGGAGACACCGAGTTGAACCCAGATGGGGGATGGGATCGAATCCGGTTTCCGGTGAGGAAATGCCGTTTCTATTTCGCATTCGCACTTTTAGCTGGAAAACTCATTAAATGTGGCAACAAAAAATGTGAGATAAGATTCACATCTAATGACGCACATTTCTATGGCCATATTGTTATTTTTAAAGATATTTAACCAAATCTGAATCATATGCTAATATTTTGAGATATTACTCAGGTTGTTATTCAATTTGCAGTAGTAAAATGCATCATCTTTCTGTGCTCGATAATTATTATCTTTTTTTTAAACACGAAATTGTAATAAAAAAAATATTAAAATCACTTCGACTTCAATTTCAGAGTATAAATTAAATTTTTGTTTAAAATTCCTAATGAAAAATAATTATTTATATAATAATCCTAGTATTTCCTTTAATATCCATCTCTAAATTCTATAAACCTCCTAAATTTTGCTCAGTGAGCTCTTTGGTATCTCAGAATCTGATATTTGCAAAGCGATTGAGATATATTATTTGCCCAGCGGCAAGGCTCTGATTGTGCTGATTGTGCCAAAGGTGTTGTGTTGTCGCCATTCCGGCCAGGTGATGTTTCTAGGGCCTAATTATGCCCGCAGGCCAATCGAGTGTTAGGCACGTATTTCTGCTGCTCAAAGATAGAGAGCGGTACTTTATGTATTCGCAGGATACTTCCTGCTGCGTGAAACAGGATGAAGGTATCGCTGGGGATGCAGGATGGTTATGGTGGTGGTTATGTTCCTACCTGACCTGTCCTGAGCCTTGTTACCTGTCCGATCGACATCGACGATAGGCGACATGCGGTGTCGTTTACCTGCAGCAGCTGCTGCTGCCTCCGCCGCCGCTTGTCTCTCGAAGGAAGCTGTTGCCTCAAATTGGAATGCGATTGGCAATTGTTTATTGTTTATATGGGAAGGTAGGAAGGAATGTGTAAACCGACAGGCCAAGCCGAAATCAAATTACGAATAGAAATAGAAAGCCACAGTAGCAAAGGCATTACCATTGCCTAATTCAATTTGCGCATTAAGTCGACAACGCGATGACGATTGACACTCGCACCCATGGACTTGGTGGCTCAATGTCAAAGTCATCCATCAACTTGCGGAGCAGAATGAGTGGGTCTTGAAACTATAGAGGAATTATAGAAATTGTATAAAAAATCTGGTAGGAAATGTTGAATTTTAAAGCGCATTTAAGCTAAAGCTTTCTTAGGGAAATTAATTTAAATTGGAAGGGTTTATGATTTATAAAAAAACAGGAATTGGAATACATATGGAATTTTAAAAAATTCCTAGAGAATAATTAAATCATTTAGCAGAATATTTACTTGGAATTTATTAAAGCTAAATTGTTTTAATATGGTTATAATAGTATATTTAGGAAAATCCTAAACTTGTATAAATAATTTTATTTTCTTGGATGAATAAATACCTCATTACACATATAATATTTATACAATTTCCTTCTGAGAAATATTATAATTCTGTGGACTTGGCATTTATGCTTGCATTCTTTATTCTGTAATATTTGGCATCCAATTTCATATATACATATATTTATATAATTCCCCAAGGCACTCCCTTTCAACGCTCCCACTCAGCCCTGCTGGAGATATTATTTATACGATATATGTGATATTCGTAACCTAACCCCAGACCAATACTACATATAATAACCCAAGAGATTTGTCACTTCAGAAACTACAAAATACAAAAAATATATCCGAACCGTATGTCTACTTCAATAAATTTGTCGGTTTTCGGGTTTTCTTTCATTTCTGGCTTAAAATTCAAGACGGGCAGTCACCGAAGGCGCATAATTTGATGGGATTTGGTTAAGTCATCCATTGTTAGGGAAGTTTTTTTTGTAAATTTGTTTTTTGTAGGCGTGGCATGTCAAGGTGTCGCGGTGACGCGAGTTAGCAGTAAATATATATAAAAAAAGCCGCGAGATCTGTTGTCCGAATATGAAGTCATGCCCACAAATGGTAGGGCCTCTCGCTGGGCTCCCTTTGGGCTGTTAATCATATTTTTCCAATAATTTTCTATAAGGTATTGGCTGCCATTAGGCCGACATCTGCGGATGTTTCAATTTGCAAAGAAGGCAAAAACCAAAAATAAATCAAAAACCAAATCTAAAACTAAAACCATAATGGGAGGCAGGCACGCGCTTCCGCCGCGGGTCAAGCATATAATGTGTCCATTAACAAGACCCCAGAATAGACTACAAAAAAAAAATATATATATATATATATATATATATCTTAATACATATGAATATATATATTAACAGATACAAGGCGCTAAGAGTTGTTGCGGCCAATTTCAAAGGCCAAAATTCGCCATACACTGATAGCCACCTCACAGAACAAAATGATAAGATAGTCTTATGATCTGAAACTTGATAAAAATAATGTATTAAATCTTATAAACCATAAAAAAAAATGTGTTTAATTTCAGAGCTTCCTCAGAGTTCCTACCACAAAAGATGAAATCATACAAAATATGAGAGCAATGTCTAGTAATTAAATACTAATTATAACATAATTATTTATTATTATTACTACTCTCTGCTTTACTATATAAATTAATACACTTAATGGGAAACATTTTTTATTGGGAATCCAAAAAAAAGCGCTCTGGGAAAATTTGAGCAAACTACGCATTTTGGGCGGCCCAACCTCGCTCCACATTCGATTGGGTCATCGCTCACGGCTCGTTAAATTGGCCAGCAGCTAGCCAAAAAAAAACAACAAAAAAGAAAAAATGGGAAATTGATACAGGAAATGCAGCCGAATAACCCCGATCCAATATCTAGGCCTTGTGTTAACTGATAACCCTGCCTAAAACTGAATACAACAAAAATGATATTCGTGCGTCGTTCGAGCAGCTGTGGCCGAGCTCTCTGCCGCAGCTCTGATTAATTGTGGGTCAAATACAGATGCATATATGTATATATATTTAGATATCTCCGCCGATCTACATGCATACGGTATGCGTCCGCTGGAGCGTTAAATTGCCACGGTAGCCAGCTTGGCCGCCTACCCATCACAGCCACGGAACTAAGCCACTAAACCACCAAAAAACCAAACATCCAAAAAGCACCAAACCCAACAACCATCGATCTATACTGGAAAAAATATGTATTTAGAATTTACACATTTTTAATAATACATTTAATACATTTTTCTGGAATTTGATAATATATTTCATCGAATGTTCTGAGCTGTAAACGATCTTTGTTTTCAAAAAAGAATTCGTTAAATAATAATACAACCAATTTATCTGAAAAATAAATTATTTTAAAAAGCGTATTAAGTTTTTATTTTCAGTGCACCCCTGTGTGCATCCCTCCCCATTTTGTATTTTTATTTTTTTTTTTAGGTGGACGTAACCCAAGTAGCACAAATTGGCCCGCGGCTTTGCAGCTTATCGCGTTTTGTACGAGTATTTTGTTCTTGTTGCTGTTGTTGTTAGTATTGGGGAAAAAGCCGGCCCAGCAGCGGTTTCATTTCCATTTTCCCCCTGCCTACCCAACTCTTCACGGAGCACATTTCCCCAAACCATTTCCATTATGAGAATTGATGGCAAGGTCAAGCGGTTGGATCAGCATTCGGAAATTTGTCTCTGGCAAAAGGCGCGCATGCGCAGCTTTGGGCTTGACTTTAATCTTTACAGTAAAAACTTCCTAAATCGAACACATTTTGTTTTCATTTAAAATAATTAATATGATTAATTAAAGATTTAATATAAAAGTAAATAGAAGTAAATATATATAAACTATTATATATAAAAATTAAATATAATATTTTAATATTAAATAGTAATCAAAATTTCGATTCAGCGAAGTTTGACTGTTACCCCCATTTGACTTTTGGCTGCTCTGGCGGAGAAAGGCGGAGAAAGGAGGCAGGAGGATGCTTGATTAATTCGATAAACTGAACGATAAATATCTCCTGCCTCTTAATGGAAGCAATCCAATTAATTTCTAACTGTTTGCGATATACTAAGGGGATGTGAGGAGTGTGATTCTGGAATTTATAAAATATTAATAAGACTTATAGAAAAATTATGAGATTTTTGAAAGCTACAAGTTCTTTGATTAACCTTGCTCCTCAGAAAGTAAACTCAAAAGTGAATACTTCGAAGGAAACACTTCCAAATTGAACACTCCAAATGGAAGACTCTACATGGAACTCTCCAAAACTTGAACAGTTCCAAATAGGGATATGTGTCCATTGCCCAACAGAATATATATATATTAAGATATTTGTCCCTAGATCTCCTTCTTTATACGGGCGTTGGTCCGTGGTACATTTATGGCACATTTATGGCAATGACATGGCGACAATAAAAGCGTTAACACGCCTATGCCCCAAAGGAGCGGGATAGATGTAGGAGATGTGGAGATAGAGATACTCCATGGAGGTAGATGGAAATGGAGGTCGCGAGATAGTGGAAGCATTGGCATATTTAAACATAATTTCGTTTCTTTTTTATTATCCTTTCATGACAAAGACGAAGCCGCGCCATAAACAAATACACGCACATCGCCAGGGCAAGGAGGGGAAGCTGATGATGAAGCAGAAGAGGGAATAATAATAATAGCGGTGGCTAAGTGGAAGGCAACTGAAGAAGAAGAGCCAACAAGGAGGAGGAGGAGCAGGAGCAGGAGAATCCGGAATCAAGGAGGGAACAAGAGGGTCAGGGGAAAGCCGGCAAAGGTAAACAAAACAGTTTGGCCTGGCAGGTAAATTACAAACAGCAAAAGATAAAGAGGAAGAAAATAAGTCCGAAAACAGTGAGAAAAATTAAGGTTCTAAATTAGAAATATAATTTGCATTTCTTTCAAATTAAATTGAGGAGAAAAAAGGAATTTTGTTTAAATATAAATATTGATTTATTTATCATATTTGAAATAAATCTTAATCTTAAATATAAATTCGCATCCTTTTCTCTTAGTACAACCGAAGGAGTAGAGCAAAAGGATCAAGGGAAATCCAAGTTATGTTGGGGAGACGAGGGGAGGTATAGAGGATCAAGAAGAACGCAAAGTAAAACGTGCGCATAAATAAACAGACTCCTCTGCAGGCGGTGCTAGCGGGATGGCAGGATTGGATCTTCCCCCTCTTCTCATTCTTCATCTTCTCCTACTTCTTCTTCTTCATAATTTAGTGTTGTTTTTGTCTGGCTTTGAATTTGGATTTGAAATAAATTGTGCAAGGGAGGAGGATAGCCAATGCCGCTGGCTGACATGAGCGACCACACACGGCGGACACACAGTTCCTGCCAAAGGTAACGAAGGAGACAGGGAGAGAAACGCTTAGGCGGGGGCGCGACTCCCCAAAGAAAGGCAGTGAGAGAGAAGAGAGAGATAGGTAGAAAGGGGAGCTGATAAGGAAATTCAACTGATTTACATTTTCACATCATGATTTACATTCCATCCACTTCCAAATTAAAATAAACTTTTGATTTAAACATTAAACAATAATAAAAACATTTAAGGAATCGAATTTTTATTAGAAATAAATATTATCTCCATTCCGTGTTTTCTTTTGTTAAATTTTAAACCAATTTGAAAGCTTAATGTCCCTTGAACCCTTATTACCACTCGCCTATTACCTACAGATTAAGCTATTGGTAAAGCTTCTTAGCCATTGGCTACTCCTTTATCGGTTTAGTAATTTTTATTTTCTAATTGATAAGTTATCAATGAAACCTACATAGGTTATCTTCTATCAAAGAGAGAGAGAGAGTATAGAGCAACCCACAGGGACTAAGAGAGGCGACACCCTTCTACTAGAAAAATGCGGGCTGGAAAATCGTATAAATTTTAATTATGTCACCATAAAGCACAATGAAAACGACACAACTCCCGCCACCAACAACCCAACAGAAATATATAAACAGCAATAAAAACAAAGAGAAACAACCAACAAATTCTGCGTGCGTTGCGTTTAATGTTTTCTTCTTTTTTTGTTTTTGCGCTGTACTAAATTTTATTTTATTATTATTCGTTTTTTTGTTGAGCTCTTGCTTTGCTTTTTGGTGGTGTGCGCATAAAATTTGCATAAATTACATGCGACGACACTGACAAGTAAATTCACTTTGAAGCCCAGCCCCCCTCCCGCCACAGTCGCCCCTCCTTGCTTTATTTTTGTCACATTTGGCGGCGGTTTTAGGCCATTATGTTAATGAGTTTTAATTGAAGACTCCGGCAATATGAGCATTTTATTTACGGCCTCACCCGCTGCCCGTCGAGTTTTTGGAAAATTTTCAGTTGAATTTTTGGCGGCCTTTCAGCATTTTTTGGGGGGTGGTAAATTTTAATATTTTAATGCCTGCCGATGTTGATGATGATCAGCAACATGTTGTTGCGGGTCTCAAATTTCCATATTGAGTGGCTGATTTTTCCCTATAGTTGTGAGGAAACTTAAGTCAAAGTCTCTGAATGAAAAGGCTCTTTATGGGACCACCATTTAATGCCACCAAAGGGACCACTTAGACCAATGGGAAACAAACCTTTTTGGATGGAAAATCCCTATTTTATGGCTGGTATTATAAGCAATGTCAATTTTGAGAGCTTGTTTTTGATTTTCCTTTATGGTTTTTGTTAGTGGGAAATCATAACTAATACGATTTTTAAAATAAAGGTTTAGAAGTTGAAGAAGAATTCTAGAAACACTCGCAAAAGTTTTTATTGAGTTGTTGAAATTTCCACAACATTTTTCAACAACTTTTTAAAATATTCAATCGCGATTTGGTAACGTAAAAAAATTGTAAATATTTTTAACAACATTTAAAATGATTCAAAATTCAACTAAGGATTGGAATTTAAACTTGAACGCCATCTTAAGAGCTCCTATTAATATAATTACTTAAATTGTTAAATTTTCAACAATAAGAACAAATTTTGATCAATTTCTCAAGAATTTGCAGCAATTTGCATTTGAATTGTAGCGATATTTTTATTGCAAAGAATATAAAATATGTAAAAACAATTACTACAGAAAGTAGTTGGCAAAGGCCCTTCGCAATTTACGAAAAAAACTCATTTTGCCGCGAAGATTTCGAACGATGGCATGCTCTGAGCTTACCTCCAGCCTACCCAGATGCCAGTGGAGCGGCATTTTATTGGCCACGAATCGTTTGGCCAACAGGCAACCCCTTTCCAGGTGCTCTGCCGAGGGAAAGCGGAGCTCTAGGCCGCCTGGCAGCTGCCGGAATTCGGAGAGCGAACAGTAAAATGAAAAGATGACCAACAGGTGGTCATCCTCGCCATCCTGGAAGCCATGCAGGCTCATCCACACTTCCTCTTCCACGGGCTCCGCTATCTCGACCTGTTCCACATCCAAATCCACATCGGGATCCTCGGTGCTGCTTTCGGTGAGGAACGTACCCTCCAAAGTCATCGACATCATACATAGATATTGATTTTACTTAGGACAGAATTCTCTGTGGAATCTAGGTTTAATTTTTTATTGCAATTTCAGCCTGCTAAGTATTTAAATTATGATTATATTTTTAAATAATTAAAAATTATAACTAAAATGAGTAGTTTTGCCTTTGTGATACTCTGGAAACTTTGGTCTCCAATTGCCTTTATGATATAACAATCTTTGCAGACTCATAAACCCGACATTATCGTGCCTATAAATGCAAAATTTGATTGACATCTCACACGTTTAAATTTCGCTTATCGGAAATGCCAAAAAAATATATGTTTATATGTATTTTAAGAAAGGAAAAAACCAACAGTGAGAGGCAAACAAATAAGCAAAAAGAACTCCCAGAGAGTTGCAGCTGTTCAAACAAATGAGAACTACTTAAAATACTCAAATACTCATTTACTTCGATATATATATTTTTCTATATAATCTGCGGCTTAATTTGTTTATTTAACATTATGCAGGTATGACACTACATACATATATTGTACTGTTCCACACTTTAGAAATTAATGTATTCAAAGGGTACAAATAATTACAAGATACTCTGTTTTTATATATTGCTTCATATATATTATTTTTCTATATAATCTTTAGCTTAATTTGTTTTTTTTACGATACAGATATGATCAGAAAGTTTTTGAGCTTGGTTTTTATATTAAAATATAGAACAAAAAGTGTTATGGTAAGCCATGAAAGCAACATATGTTCACTAGATAATATTACCTATCTGATAGATATAGCTTCCTGCTTTTATATGTAGCCTTTCCCCCTTCCACCCTTCTCTCCTACCCCCACAGCTTGCCCCAAACCGCTGACTTTTGAAAGTGGGTCACGCCTTTTGGGGGCCATGCATGCCGCATGGCTTCTTGCCGATAGTCGCTATCAGCTATTAACACAGGGCGGATTTTTTGGTAGCGAGCCGATCGAAAATCGAAGTTGTAAGTGGGCCGAGGGGAATACTCATATATATGTATATACTGTATATGCATATTTCCAGAGCGGACGCTTGGCAATCATAATTGTTATGTTCGCATCGCTATTGAACTCTAATCCGTATCGCCTCATTTTATGGTTGGACTGGCGGAGAGTTTACTTATTGCTATATAGCGATCGCCGCTGTTTATTATTTCGTGGACTCAACGTTTGTTTGCTGGGAATTCATTGCATCCGGAGGAGGCAATCAATTTGGTATTCGTTTTCGATTCGATTTGGTTTGCAGAATAACCATTCGAGGAAACACTAATGAACAAGTTATGGGGACTATAGGGGAAAATCAGGAAATCTTTAATTCGTTTTGTACAACCAAAAGATTATCGCTAAAAATTAGACAATGTATTCCATTCAAGTCCATTTTATTAGTAGAATTTGTTACAATTTATTTGTATTTTTTTTATTGAGATCACAGAACATGTATGGCTTAACCTCTGTGGCCAGAACTTTGGCCATAAAAATATTAGTGTTTTGAGTTTAAGCGATAAGGCGGCAAAATCTTGGTTGTAGAATCAAAGCAAATTCTTACAAAGCGCTACTCTTGGAAAAATCAATGGAAATTCCAGCAAGCAAAGTCGTAAACATTTGCAAGTTCATTAGGTTCACTGACTTTTATGGGTCGCGTTGCCTTTGCTTATCTGCAACGCCCACAGTCGGTTACTTGGGTATTCAGATACTGAGATACTTGGGTATTTGAGTGCTCAGATACTCCAAAATTTCCAATTCCCATACTCAGATACTCGAGAACTCAGATACTAAGTTACTCCAAAGCTCAGATACTCGAATTCCTAGATATTCAGCTAACCGAATACTTAGATATTTCGCAGATACTTGGATTCTCAGTTACTAAGAAGCTTGAAAATCAGATACTTGAGTATTTAGGTATACAGATACTTAGATATTTGGGTATTCCAACACTCCATTAATCCAATATTCAGATTCTTAGATGCTTGACGAGTGCATTCCAAATTCTGTTAGTTTTCTTTTTAAAATTTTTAACTGGCACGTCTGGGTGCATTTTTCTGTTGACTCTGCAAATTGGGGGCGAACCTACAGAACCTCCACTGAGCACTGGCAGAAAAACAAGGGGTACTCCTTAATAGTATTTTAACCCCAACTGTTTCTAAGCTTACAAAATGATTTAACATTCTCCAAGTTTGTTAATATATTTCGATGGCTACTCTTTTTCTTCTCTTATTTAATTGGATTATTTTTTCAAGTGCCTCTTTTGTTTGTTAAGGGCGCGCAGGCGTGTTGGAATCTGATCTCTTTGCATGCTCAATTAACTTTTGTAAATTCTTACAGCGAATTTGAGTGGCTTTGGCTCTTTCTGTGGTGCATTTTGCCTGAATTTATCGCTCTGCCAGAGCTGTCAGCCTGATGAGCGTCGACATGGCAGGCCGCCAACAGCAACAACCACTACTGGGGAGCCACTGCAGCACCGCAGCCACCGCAACCACCGCTACCACCTCATCCTGCCACCACCCGAAAAAAAACCAACTTAAATGCAACTACAACTGCTGTTCTGTCCAGGCGAATGCTCGTTAAATGTGCTCAAATTTGAAATTCAAATGCGTTTGCATGTTGCTGCTGTTGTTAACATTTTCCACAAGTTAAATACACTAAGAACAAATTTTAAAATATGTAAAATGACTAACAAAAATTAAATCAAACCTAACTATTTTCAAAACTAATTTATTAGAAACTCATTACGAACTTTACAAAAATATTACACACTGACTTTTTGGAGGCTTTAAAAATTATTTCTTGCTAAAGAAATATATATAAAATATTAAAAGATTTATTAATTTTAGAATTTATTACTTTTTCTCAGTGCCTTGCCTGGCTGCTATTGCAATTGGAGTTGCAGTTGCAGTTTTGCAGTTGTTGGCGTTGTGTGGCGGCTGCCTGCCTCATCTGCCAGTTGTCAGCGGAAGTGTTGATGAATTTATTTGTCAAAATCGCATTAGGCGGCCCCAGGTACGAATATATCTATATATATATATATATATATAGTAAGCTATAGTAATGAAACCACCACCATTAACCGAGACATTAACATCAAACATCAAAAGCACCACCATTGCCACCCGCACGCACGCAGTCGCAGTCGCGGTCCTGTCACTTTTCTCTTTCTTTGGCGCTGATTGACATTTAAATGCAAACTGTCAGTGGGGTCCATTTGTTTGTGTTTTTGTTTATTTATTTTGCATTGTTATCGAGAGACCACAATGGCCCCTTAATTAATCACAGCTGCAGGCAGCAATGGGTTAAAGTTTGTCCAGAGTACATACCTGCAACGAGTCAGAGCGAGGAGGGGAGAAATAATTAGTTAATAAATCGATAAGTACTTAAATTAATATAAAATATATCTAAGAACAATTATTAATAATTATTAATAGCTTTTAACACTTTTATTCTACTGAAAACATGGTAAAATATGAATAGTTTTCAAAGTAATAATCCTATTTTGGATATAATAATATTGATATATATTTATATCTTTCTATATATTCCTTGGAAAACCCTGCTAACCTAAATTATAATATTTCCTTTTTTTGCAAACCCACAAAGGAAGCAGCCTCTCGTGATCAGACTCCTGGAATATGTATCTCAGGGATGCAGTGTCGTTTTCTGGGTCTTTCCTTTTGGTGTTGCTTGGCCAGCAGCTAATTTAAATTCAAATTTAAATTGTTTGCTGTCGCTTTTTTATTGGCAACAACAACAACAAGGAGAAGGAGCAGCAGCAGCAGCAGGCACAGAAGAAAGAAAGCCAAGGCAGGCTTAGGAAGACCCCAGAAAAGTGCTGAAGAATTGACGGGAAAAAAGGCATGCATTTTCGGAGACTAAAGAAAATATTTTATAAAAAATATTTAGAGTTCTTAGGGACTTTATATTTATAAAATTTGAATGCATAAAGAATTATTTAAAATGTAAACAACAACAATACTAAAATATTTCTTTTTGCTTACATTTGATTTTGAAAAAAATACAATAAATTATTTATAAGAGCTCCTAAAAACCTCCAAATTGTTATACTACCAAATAAAGCCCACTAGCCGCCTGGAATGTGGCTATATCTATAGATAATACAGGTTGAAGGGCAACCAAGGCTTGACGATATCAAAGTCATAGCCGGGGATAAGATAACACAAAGAAAAAAGCTGAAAAATAAATATATAAACATATAAAGGTTTATATATATTTTGATATTTTTGTATATATATTATTATTGTTTTATATATTTATTACATAATTTTCCTATATATATTTTTTGGTAAAACTTTTTTTGGTGGCATCACTGATCGCCGATCGTTGCGACGATCGAAGTTGCATGTTGCAGATGCACGCCCCGCGATTTGCCAGTTTGGAGTTTACCCTTTTCCTCTATTTTTGTTTTTTTTTTTGGAAAAAAGGCTGTGAGCCTGGCGGCACCCACGCAGCAGCTGCTGCTGCTGATGCTGCTGCAGCCCACGCAATCGATAGTAGCACAAATAAATTATATTTATTTATAATATTGCATTGTTTTTCCGCCCACCGAAAATGGGAGCCCAGGAGGGAACAGTCAATTAAGAGCGAATAAACAGAAACCACGACGGGGGGAGATCTGTTGCAGGATATAATCTTTGTTATTAATGGAAATTAATGAGGGATTTTTGGGTAAGTATCTTCAATCCAATCTCCCCAAAGAGGCTTTAACATAATCCTTAACCTTAAGTTCAAAAATTTTAAGTTAAGTCTGGAAATAAAAGGAAAAGATCATTTGATCTTTACACATTTTAATTTAATTTTAAAAATACCTTAAAATATATATATATATATAGTTTTTTAGGTAGAATATCAACTGCAACTATCGGCCAGCTTTAAGATTTCCTATATTATAAAACCCGGCCTGGACATAACTTTAACTCCAACCCAACATGAACCCCCTTTGGCTTTGCTTCCTTTTGCTCCTTTTGCCAGCCGGCGGGTAGGAATCGTCGTCATGCATTGCCATTTTTGGTATTTTCAGCCAATTAGCGGCGCAAAGGCTTCAAATGTTAAGTAAAAGCGAAACGAGCTCCTTAGCCTCTCCACACAGCCCGACTGCCAACTGGCTGGGCAACTTGCATTTTTAATGGTGGCTGCCACCAGGAGTCAGGCGAAGACAGCACAGAAGATGCTTAGCTGAATTCGCTTTTGTTTTTTGTATTTTATTTTGTTTTTATTTTTGCTTTGTTAGAGATGATACAAAGCGCCATATGAGACGGGGATTTAAAGAGGATTTAAATATAAGAAATGAGTAGATTTTTTTGTAAAGAAATTTTGCGAGACATTTTGGTTCAAATTTAAATGATTTTACAAGTACTATGGGTTACTTCGAGAAATCTTAAAAAAGCTTAAATAAATGCCAGAAATTTTAACTACTTTTATCATTTAAAAAAGAGTCTTTATTCCTTTTATGGAGTCATGCCATTGTGGTGCTTCAGTCGAAGATACTAGTTTGGTAGAAGAAAAGTAATATTTTGAAATATTACTAAAAAAGTAGGAACTGCCATAAAGTATAGAAAATATATGTAACTTGAAGGTAAAAATATAATATACGATAAGGTAAATACCATAATAAATGGCTAGATATGTCACAGATAACCAGAACCCTTTTTGACACGATAAAAACAAAAACACTCAATGAAGGCTATTCAACATTATACAAATTTAACATTCTTGTTGGGGGAATTGTCTATTTTTGTCTGATGAAATATTTATCAGAGTTATATTGGGCTATGCAGAATATTAGTCATTTACTGACATGATTCAGCTTTTGTCCTGAAAACCAGTCATAATAATAATTATCTCAATCTCATGTTTATGCGGCACCAACGATAAGATAGGGAAATTGGAGCAAAAAGATTGTCATCTTTGCAGAAATTACAGGCGGAGTTTTATGTCTAACGAAACAATATTGTTAAATTAAGAAAATATACTAAAATATTGTTTATATTTCACTTACTTAAATTCAAATAGAAAGTTGCAAGGAACTGTCCAAAAAGAAACCCTCAAAAACCATTAAACTACATTTAAAATTAATTAAAACTCCCTTGATTTTAATACTTTAATTTCGAAATATTTAAATAAATATTTATTTAACTAAAGTCAAGATCACGCTCACATCGCTGAGCTCGTTAGTGTTAAAGCTTGAGGCTCTCTTCCAATCAAATGAAATTTATGCGGTTGGCGGTCTTAGAGATCGTCCTCCCTTTCGGTTCCTTGTGAGCTTTAATATCCTCTCCCCCTTCACCCTCACCCTTCTCGCTCTTGGCCACCAAATAAGGTCACGCCCGTTTGCAGGACTTTTAATGAAGCCTTAAATGTCATTGATGAAATAGCTCGGTGATCGCAGATCGGTGCATCGGTGCATCGGGGGCATTGATGCAATCCAAGGCGATCCGATTCGATTGTCGCTGCCTGCTAATTAAAGACAACCATCTAAGGCTCGAAGGCAGCCCGAGTTCATCCCCCCCTCACTACCCCCTCTTCGGCTTTTCTCGCCCCTTGGGTAATTGGCCAGATTTTCCTTTGGGGCGACAGCGAAAGTGACGACAGGCCTCGGGCGAACAGAGCACACTGAGAGATTTAATTTATAGCAGGAAGGGGTCTTTAAATGGGAAGATAATAAACAATGTCTGAGATATCACATATCAAATTTAGCAAATACAAATTCTTTAAATTTTTTATTTTGAATTCTAAGGAATTTGACAGACATTTTCTTTGGAAATAAATCAAAAATTGTAAATCTTCAGGTAGTCCTTAAAAGGTATAAGTTTAAGTTTAAATCTAAAGCTTTTAAAAATTATACAAAATATATAAGAAAATATATAATTATATATTTAAATATATTTCCTAATTTTTAGAAATTTCCTTTCAGTGCAATTGCATTTTGTTTGCAGAGTTTTCGAGTGGTTTTCCATCCATCTTGGGGGTGGCTGTTCGCACACACAAACACAGTTGGCTAATTGGCTCAGTGGCCTGTGGCTAATGGATGTTGACGCTTCCGTCAGTGTCACCCCCTCGCCCACCACTCCTTCCCCTCTTCTGCCTTGGGCTTGGGATTTTCCTCTCGATTGGCTACCAACAAAAAAGGGAAATTAAACAGTAGCCCCTAGTCAGTTGAGTTTCGTTTTTCGGTTGATTTTTCGCACAGCTGGCTAGGGAGGGTTAAGGGGGCGTTACTCAAATCGAAATCCGATTAATTTTTGGACTTATCACGCCTGCCATCTAATGGTTATACCCTTGCCAGTTTTTTTGGCGGCCTTGAACACGCCTTAAATATTTTGTTTTGGGTTTTATTCAATGAAAGGAATGCGACTTTGCTGGCTGCAAAAATTAATAAATAAAAAAAGGATACATTAATGTGGGTTTAACACATTCGAAGAAGGTGAAAAAGGGAATGTTAAAAAAAGAATATTCAAAATAAAAGAGAAGAAATCAGAGGTAAGGCAGAGAGCACAAGATACAGACACGCAAACAGATACAGATACAGATAAAGATGGTACAAAAAAATCTTTGCTGTGCCAAAGTATATTTAATACTTATATTCAGGTCTCTGGAAATTTCGAAACCCCTTGGAACTTTTATTTAATTCCTCTAAGAATTTCCTCTAATTCAAATCAAATTCTCTTGGGACTTTTAGCTCTTCGAAGACCTCCAGAGCTCCAATATTATTTTCCCGAGAGATTTCACCAATGAAAATCAATTATTTTGGAGACATTCAAGCCTCTGGAAACTTTCAAACCAAAATTCCCTAGAGATCTGCCATTATATCTCCAAGTAGAATGAAAATATCAACCTTTCTGGAGGTAAAAACCCCTATAAAAACCCTCTCCACTCCGGCCGAGATAAGCCTTGATGGACAGGTAAGAATAAAAATATATATAAGTAAGCAGAAATGTCGGGGATCGAGAGATCGGGAGCAATAACCACAAAGTGACAAGTCAGACAGATAAAAAACGAGAACGGCCAAGAGAGAAAAATATAAAAAAAGGAGAAGAAAACGAGGTGAGAAATTGGCTTGATGCATTTCCGTTTACAGTCAGCTCCAAATCGAATAATGTGTGTCGAATGCCTGGATTTCCCTGTATATATATATAGTTTTTTTCATATTATTTTTTTATTTAGTTTTTTTTTTTCAAGGCTAAGCCAGCAAGATGCAGCCAAGCGGGCAGAAATCCGTTAGCAAAATAGAAGAAAAAAAAAGAAGAGTCGCGGTGCTGGGTTTCTATTTGTACTTTCCATTTGTGAGTTGTCAACAGAGAAAAAATAAATACAAAAAACAGAAAAGAAAAATGTAAAAAACCAGCAGCGGCAGCATTTTAGTTCAAGTGCAAGCTGTCATGGGGAAATAGGAGCTTCGGAGCTACGGGAGGAGAGGCTTGGGCATCCCAAGTGGTCGGCATCCATCCAATAAAGTAAAATGCTTGCGCAAGTCGCTCTGCAAAACTCAAAAAACAAAAACGACTCAAAAGTGAAAGAGCCGGGGGAAACCCATCATGATGACGATGGTGATGTGTGATGATGGAGCCGAGGAGGAGGAGGAGGAAGCTGGGGGCAGGAGGCCTCGCTCAAGTGGCCAAACAAATTGAAATTGCGGCACGCAAAAACATCAGCCGGACACAAGACTCCTCCAGAGTCTCCTACCAGACTACCCTTTCTTATCTCAAAGACACAGCAAAAAATAATAATAATAATAATAAATAATAAATAAATAATTATAAAAAATAAACAAAAACTGATTAATCAAAAGGTATGCCATGAATTTTTATAGCTGGAATAAGGAAAAGGTTAACAGAACTTTGAAACTTAGGTTAAAGTTACCAGAAAATGTTACCAAAAATACCCAAAAACAGCTTTTGTATATATAATTATCGTATATTATTATTTTTCTATATATAAGATATAAAATATTATTTTGTTTTATTTCCCAGTGCATTTCTTCGACAGCAGGCATGCACTTCGTCATCATCAGGCTTCATTAGCGTGAGCGGACAGCCAGCACATCGTGATCTGTGATCTGTGTGATCTGTGATCTGCGAGATCGCAGCAAACAGCTGCTCTGCGGCATCAATTGTGGCAGGGGGGGAGTTGGACACAGCCCTTTGCATTTGGCAGTGCCACTGCCACTGGTCATGAATGTGGTGGCATTCATGACTTGCATCCGCATTGGTCTGGTCCGGGATGCGATTGGATGCGATTGGATTCGAGTGGCCATCTGCCAAGACTCTCTCTCTCTCTCTGTTGCGGGGAGATGCAGTGACCCCAACCGTGGCAAGTGGCAAAAGTTGTGATTGGAAAGAAAGGGGGGATAAATGCCTGGCCAGGAATGTGAGTGATCGAAATAGTGACTTAATAGTGGTCCAAACAAAACACCAGAGTTGAGAATTCCTTATAAATTGCAGCAGGGTGAAAGGAATATAAGCGAAATAAATGATTTTAAGGCTAAAAAATGTCTAAAAACAAACAAAAAAATTTTAAAAAAGTTTGAGTTTTTTTTTTGGGTATAAATATGTATTATTTGATTGAAAAAAATCTTTAAAAATATGTTAAAGTTCTCTGCTTCGAAGAGCGCCTTAAAAGTTATTAAAAATTATCTAAAATGATATTATATTGTATATACATACATATATCATTTTGTCTGTTGCACAATAAAAGCCCCAGCAACAATCACAGGAAAACAGTGTATTTGTCCTGAGGCCATGGAAGAGGTTTTTCAGGTCCACAGTGGTTGTGGTTCCTGTCCTCCTCCTCCTTTTCAGTACCCCTCGACGACACCTTCAGGTCCACCAAAACAGCCAGAAGAAGGGAGAACGGGGAACGGTGAAGGGAGAACACAGAGAACCCTCTGCAGGGACGGGTTTTCTGGGATCATGTAAATGCTGTTCTGGGCTCTGAAGTTTTGGTTTCTTTACGCCAAATGCACAGGGAGAAATTTTAGTTTATGGTATTAACTGAATGTGTATTAATTATAAAAAATATTCTTTACATTTCAATGGTTTTTAAAGCTTTGAAGTAGTTTTTTAAACCTCTTACAAGTCTTTCACTCCGTTTTAAAGCCTTTAAAAAATATCTTAAAAGTTGTAACAAGTCTTTTAATTTATTTAATGGTGGTTTTTTAATGTTAATATATTTTTATAGCTTTTATTTTTATTTTTATTTTTTTTTCCATCTATTTCAATTGCTTAAAAAATCTTTTAATCATTTGTGAAGCCTATAAAAATATCTTCAAAGCCATCACAGTCATTTGTGACTTGTTTAAGAAGTTTTTAATGGTTGCAACATTTTCTAGAATTTAAATCAGGTTTTATTTTCAGTGAATTTGCCACCAAAACCCGTACTTGTAGCCACATACAACAATGACAAATTCCAGGGCAAGGTGCCACAATTGCTGCGAGTTCCCGGAACTGGATGGGTGGCGGCGGTCCAAAGTCTCCACAGAAGAATCGAAGACCAAAGACTGAAGATACGAACACTGAAGAACCAAAGACTGAAGAGCCCGAAGACTCGTGTAGATCGAAGATCGAAGACCAAAGGCATTTATGCAGATGAGAGTCTCGGCTGGGCTCTCTGTGATTATCTGGAGGATGCTGCAGTGCTGCTGCAGCAGCAGCCTCGTCCTTCAACCCGTAGAATTAATAAATTGATCACAACAAATTGCTGACAGCTGAGAAGAGTCTGTGCCGCACCCTGCTGCTGTTGCTGCTGCTGCTGCTGCTGATACATGCCTCATGTTGGTGCTGCTGCTGCGGCAGCAACAAGTTCTCAATCAATGCAACAGGTGCTGGCTAAATGACAGACAATTGCTTTTAGCCAGGGCCACAGCCACAGACCGAGTTCACCGACGGGTTCGCCTTGTGGAATTTTTCTCGTGTGGCTGCCACAAATTACTGGCAGCATTGCATGCAAATCGTTCTGGCCACAAGGATTGCAGCTCCTGCTCCTGTCCCTGCTTTTGGCCTGCGGCTGATGGCAATCAACGTCAACGTCCCCAAACGAAGCGTTGAAAATGCCAATGAAACGGAAGCAACTCAACAGGAAACTGGAAAATCAGTAACAGAAACTGAAAACATTGAGTTCAAATATAAAATAAATTTTACCCTAATTTAGGAATATTTTTAATGTTTATGTTTATGTATTTATGATTTCGTTTTTTAAATTTTATTAAAGAAATTTTTAACAACTTATGAAAACAACAGGAAATAATATAGAAAAAAATCATAACAAATGCAAAATTTATTAAAATTTATTATACAAAATTTTCCCCCTATTTTTCTTTGTTATTTATGAAAAATCTTTTATTTTCAACCCGTTAACAGTGCAGCAGGCCAGGCCAAAAAGGCAGCTGCCGCCCCAAAAAAGCGTGGGCATCCATAACTCTGGCATAACTCCATCAGCAAACTAGTTTATATACATATATATTCTGATATATATATAAATAAATATACAGATATTCATACATACATATATTTAATAACATTTAGCCTGGCACCACCAGGCGTATGCGTAATGCGAAAATTGTTTCAGGCGAGAAAAAATATTAATTGGTTTTCCCTCCGCTGCCTCTCTTTTCCCCATTTTTCCATTAGTCAAAGATCAGCGGGGTGTCTCTGAAACCACACCCCAAAAATAGGGTATAAACAAGATTACCTTGTAAAAATAATATTAAGGATACACAAGAAATAAATAAGTAAAAAAATAAAGCCCAACTTTAATTGCTTTGCAAAACTCAGAGACAATTAAAGAGCACCTAGTTCGGTTTGATTGCTTCGAAAATTACGGAATTAACCGCAAAATAAATTGGATCAACGCACAGCCGATGATGTGTAGATCATGTTTATGGGCCATAAAAAAAATTAGATATATATATTTATAACAAGTATCCGCCTGGGATAGTTCGCTGAAGAGCAGAGCGAGCACAGCTGGCCCCAAAAGCGGACACAACTGTTGATGGCTTTTGGCCATTTTTGAAGCCAATTCATTAGCGAAAATGGTTAAGGTTTTTTTTTCGATTTAATTTTATTTGTGTTTCTAGAAAACAAAAGAAATTCGGCAACGAATTTTCCAGCTTAATTGAGCGAACGAATGTGACATAATTTCCCATTTCCATGCTCGAGCGCTTTGGGAATTAATTATCTGTGAGATTTTTCCTAACGGAAGTTCCACTCTTTCCCCGGGAAAATGTCGAGTTGGAGCGGGGTGCAGGGCAAATGTGCGATCGGGAACGACCACGACTTTCACTGAAAACTAAAGAAGCGGAACGAGAAACGAAAGCATCCAGTGAAAAGCCAAGAAAACCTCCATGAAAATCATAAAAATGAAACGTGATTTGCTTTTTAATTATAACCCCACAAAAAAAAAAAAACTATATACAAAAACAACAAGAAAATTGAGAGCCAGAAGTAATGAAAGAGAAAGAGAGAAAGGAGGCTTTTCCTCGAGAATAATGAACATGTTCCCGCAATGGCTCCAAAAGTCTCATAAATTTGATGATGGTAGCCGCCCACCAAAAAAAAAGCTGCTAAAATGGCAAATACGAAATCGTTTTTGTCTTAAATTGCAAAGAAAATTCCTTGGGAATTATTTTCGAGGAAAATTGGCAAGCAAATGTGAAAGAGAGTTGAGAGAAAATTTTCAAATTTAAATAATAAACATATTTAACAGAGCAAATAATATTTACAAAATATTTTGGACAACTTCCTGGTTGAAAAAGACCCCCAAAACCTTAACCCCCAAAAGCTTCTGCTTTTGTAGTCACTTCTAGGCATGAATCCACCCAGAATTTTCACCCAGGAAACATCAATCAGAGCAATCGATCAGTTTGGTAACATAACTTTAACTTTTTGTTGCTTTTTGTTTTGTTTTTTGTTGAGAACGCCTTTGGCTTAATCGCACCTTTTTTTTGTGGGCTGGGAGAACGCCCCCATTTGGGGCTTGTCTCGGGGGGAATGGAACTGGGAATACGCCCTCTGGAAAAAAAGGGAACGACGACAACGACAACGTCGACGACGGCGTCGAAAAAACAATAACCTTATCAATTAACCCATGGGGAGTTGCAGACCGAAGACCCACACACAGAAGAGAGAGATACCACCAGATAAACGTCGCCGTCTCCAAAGCTATGTTGCAGTCTTACCTGGAAAGCAAATAAAGCTGGGGGAAGCCGGGGAAACGGAGGGGAAACTGAGGGAAAAGCGGAAAAAGCAGGTCTATGGACGAGTAATACAGCTCATAAAGTGTACATAAAGTACATAAAACACGGCGACAACAACATAAACGAGTTGAGGCTGTCACTCGCTTTTGAGTTTTATTTTTTTGGGATTTATATATGTAGATAATGGCTATTGGGATCAAGTTTATATATATTTATTGGTTTCAGGGTTTATAAAGGATTATGGATTATGTATTATTAAATATTCAAAAGAGAGTAAATATATTACTTAATATATTATTTAAAATCAGAAAGAGTTTTAGCAAACTTGTCTCAAACTAACTGCCTTTTGAGCTTGGCTTTCCCTTATTTTCTTGATTTTTAAATATATTTCAACTAACGTAAATCACATTTCTTATTTAAAATCAACAATTTCTAATAATATTTGCTTGAAAATATATACATATTTTGAAAGAGCATTAAATGCTTGGGGACTCAACCATTTAACACTTGGTTCTATCTGGATCTTGTTGTGGTTTTTGTTTTGGTAAAAGTGCCGGCAGTGCAAGCTTGTCAACATCGATGTGTAGAGTGTGTGTCCATATAGTCAAGTCGAGTACGGGTATATATACGAGTTAATGTTCATTCTTATCAAGAGTTGTGTCGCCATCGCAGTTTTCGATTTTGGCGCCCACACGCAGTCGCCGTTGCCGTTGCCGGCGCAATCCAAGAAGTTGAAGTTGAAGTTGCCCCAAGTCAAAGCTGAAGCTAAAGTCGATGCTAAGCCAAAGGCAAGTCTGGGTGTTGGAAGTTGCAGCTGAGAAACCGAAACCGAAAACGAAACCGAAGCCCAAGTCGAAGTCCCAGTCGAAGCCTTTCGAGCCAAGTCAAAATTCGTCAAGCAAACATGGCACAACAACGCCCACGTGTCATACACGCAGTGTGTGTGTGTGTGTGTGGCACGGTGGGCGTGGCAAGTTGATTTGCCACGACAGGATTTGCATTTTGGTAAAAAATCAGAGACAATTTTTTAAAGTTCAAAGATTTTATGAATTAAAGAATTCCAAAAATTTTACCAATATTCATAGAACTTTAAATATTTTATATAGCTTTAAAGTTCTTTGATTTTAAATGAAAAAAATAAAATTATCAACAATTGAGCAACCATAAAGTATTTCCTTAAATCATTTCTTGTTCTTTAAAACCCTGTCAGCATATAAAATATATTTATATTTAAACAATATTTATATATATATGTAATTCTTTTTTTTAGTGTAGAAACAGGAACGTTGGGCGGTTAACATAGACGTCTCAAAAGTGGGCGCAAAGGAAAGGAAGGCTGTCATTTTCAGGGGAGAGAAAACTTCAACTGAACAAATCTAATCAATCCTCAGAGTGCCGCTGCCTTGCCTTTCCGCCTGTTTTCCTTTTTTTCCCGATGATTTTCCAACACCAAACTGATGAACTGCCAACATCTGTGGCAAAGGCAGCCCAGGCACCAGAGGCACCCAACTCTAAGTAAAAACAAAATAAATAATCATAATAAATAAACGAGCCACAAAAATCTCACAGCAGCATGTGAAACGAAGAGTCAGGGGAAAATGCAGGAAAAAGCGCCGGGGGAAAGTGGGAAAAACTAGCGGCAGGGGTTGGGGCACGGGGAAATGCTATCGCGAGGCAGTTGCAACCAAATTGCGCGAAGCCAACGACGCGTCGAGTCTGAGGCCATAATTTGTAGCAAAGGAAAACATCGAGGAAAATGGGAAATAGCCGAGAAAAATGCTGAAGAAAGAAACGTGAATGTAAACGGTCCATTTGATCGATTTTCCGGTGTCACAACATGAGACTTTAAACAGCCATAAATAAGATTTAAGTCATTGGGAAACTGTGTTGCTAAAAGCTTTAACTCTTAGATATATTCTCAGCATATTTTAAGCTGGAAAAACATTTGGAAATTCATTTGATGACAAAGAAAATTGTTTATACAAATTCCTGAGCTCAAAACTGATCTAAATAAATAGGGCAGCCCGTGCAGAGTTGCCATAACACTGCCAAAACGGATCAATTTTCGATACGATCTTCATTTGTGTAGCAACCAGTAAAATACAAAGAAATGCTGAACAAACTGCCATTCTGACCGGCCAAGAAAGCCCCCGAAAAAAAGGGGAAAATAGTGAAAAAAAAAAAAACAACAACAACAACCAACAAACACGGAGTAAAAGCCGAAACCGAACGAAAACAACTTAAATTACCAGCACGGCGTCAATTTTCATTAGAAACAAGCAACACAGCCACGACCAGAGCACGATCGCCGAAGACGACGCAGCAGCCGCCACTGGGACCGGCTTTGGGTGGACTCCAGCGGCTTCCCAGGGGAGGCGAGGGGTACGGACCACTTGGAGATGGAGAGCGATCCCAACGCAAGAGTTTCAGCTTACTGTCAATGCACTGGGCGAAAGTATGGGACTAATTTCTGGGCTTAAATACAAAAATCTTGAGTGACCGAGGAAACCAGTAAAAGCCATGGGAATTTTTTTTAACATATTCTAGAGTTCCTACATAAATGTTTTTATTTTTAATGATAGAAAAACAATGGAAAACATCTTTAAAAACTTCCTGAAAATGTTTTTAAGATTTAATATTGATAATTCCTGCTTAGAAGCCACTTCAAGACTTCTTTAAATATTGCTTAAGAAAGCTGCCAAAGCTGTTAGGTAAAAAAATATTATTAAAACTAAATAAATAATTAGTTAAATATACATTTTTCTGGCTCTGCATCCCCGCATAGGTAGGAATCGGGAGTATTGGCAATGCTTCGATCCATCTGCGGCTTTGTCTGGGTCTGGGTCTGGCTCTGGCCTGCTTTGCCTTAACCCCTCCTTGCCCGTCTTTTTTGCCACCATGGCAACGAGTTTCATTCGCACAATTCTACTTCTCTCATCGCTTAAGCCCGCGGGGCAGGCACACACACAGAAAATAGCAAAGAAAAGCACGGTATTTGCTCCATAAATCTCACCCAACCCAAGAGCAAGAACCCAGGGTTAATGCCACGAATCCGAAATCTGAATCTGAATCTGAATCTGCGTGTGAGATGCGAATCGGAGATGTGTGATCCCCAGATATTTGAGGTTGGAGATTTTGCGGTGGAGCTTTCTGGCTTTCTCATGAATCTCTGGAGAAGAAGATCTCTGGAAACTTTCGCATGCTCCAATTTGGTGGCAAACAATTATTATTAATACTATTGGGATGTCTTTTTATTTATTATAATTAATTAAGATTGAATCGATCTTTTTCTTGATCTCCAGAATTTTAGTTTACTTGAGGTTTTCCCTAATAAAACACCGAAACACAAATCTTTTGCTAACAATTCTGCTTGAGATATTACACCCACTGAAGACTTCTGCCATCATTATGCGGTTGCAATAATTTGTCAAAAATTCTGAGAAGTTCCGGATGAGCTCCTTTAATTACTAGATTTTGGCTCTTATTGATTTATCGTGGCTGCACCACTCCATAGGGACCATAGGGACACAATTCTTAAGAGTGGGCTCTTCTCCTGCTCGCCCCAAGGCGTGGGCTCTTTCAAAATCTTCGTGAGCGTTTGAATTTTCTAGTTTTTTATATTTTTTTGCAAGTAACCCACGCTGTTTTTTTTTCTTGCCTATTTTGATTCGGATTCGAAATCAAATTCGGATTTCTATGCGACTCTTCACGGCTCTTCTGAGCGCGCTTCTTCTGTGCCAAGCAATTGGCAATAAATCAAGGGACGCCCACACTTGACAGGGGTTAAGAGGAGTGTGTTAAGAGGAGTGTGTGTGTGTTAAGAGGAGCCTCTCTGTGTGTTTGTGTGGGTCTCATTAGTGGCCGTATTTTTGCAATTTTGTATCTGTATCTGTATCTTGCCACTCCACAGCTGCCGCAGCCCAAGGATCGGCTTGCCGCAATCCGCATCGCGTCTTGTTTCACACACCGAAATGGGTAATTTTTTATTTTTTTGGTCTTCCTTCTGTTAGTTTCCCCAATTTTTCCCTCAGATATTTTCTATAAATACGCACAACTAACTCTGCCTGCCGCCTTCGCTGCGGCGGCTCCCCGGAAAATCAATTGAATTTTCACGCATGTTTATGGCCTGCTCATCGGTTCTATGGTAATGGTACAGTGAAAACTCTCAAAGAGTTCAAAAAAAGGAAATAAAAAAGTAAAAAACAAGTACACAAAAATATTATTATTGTTGATTTTATATATTATTTTCTGTTTATTATTTTCCAAAGAGTTGCAGAAAAAGCTTGTCAATTTTCATTATAACTCTATATTACTTGCATACTTTATATGTTTTTCTAAATAAGAAAAATCTTTATTTTGTTAATTTTAAGCAAATTATTTAGATAATATATTTTGCTAAAATATATTTATAAAATATTTACCCACATATGCTTTTATGAAGTTATTTTGTTTAAAAAATTATATACAACCATCTCTTTTGTTCAAAATAAAATATATTTAAGTTCAAATCATTTTTAATTTAAGTTTTAGGTACTAGTTTATAGTTTTTAGTGCTTATTTTTCTTTGTGTGTCTTGAAGGGGATTTGCTAAAATTGAACAAGTGAACTGTGCTCGTTCTCATGGATCGGATTTTTGGCCGCCCCAACCTCGTCGTCCTCGTCGGTTCTTAACCCCTGTTGCCCCCGTCCTCTATGCTCAACCCTGCGGCAGCCTTAGAAAAAGTCGGCGGGCACTTAATGCCATACGATCGGTTCTGGCTCTCCCTGTGATGGATGCCACCTATACCATATAGTTTTGGTCAAAATAATAGTTTTACTTAAGAAATTCAATAAATGCCATAAAGTTTACATAGATTTGTTTCAAAATTAATTTGCATTTGAGTAGATTCTTATAATTTTTGGAGAGAAAATGATTTTTAAAAATCTAGACAGATTTTATGCCCCATTTATGGTTTTATTATTTATAGAAAAATTACCTAAAGCTGTTTTAAAATATATATATATTAAATTTAAATGTTTATTATTATTTAATATCTACTCTTTCGACCCGCACTGTTTCTAGTTTATGTTTCTTACATATACACACATGTCGGCCAGCTTACATTCGCAAGGCCTTTGCAAGTGTTTTTTGCCCATTTCCTTGTCTGTTAGTTTGGCGCTCTTTTTTGCTTTTCGCATTTTGCGTTTTTGGCTTCATTTGTTTATGATGTGGAGGGGGCAGTGTGAGTGCGTGTAGACATGAGGAATGGGCCTTTTGGGGCTGGGTTCTCTGTGTACAGAAAGATACTTAGATACATAGATACTCGGGGACCAGTCGCAACAATAATAACCATAAACTGTCGACCAGCCCCAACACCACCCAACCACCACCACCCCCCACAGGAAAAAAAACCACCCAACACCC
Source organism: Drosophila birchii (assembly GCA_035046345.1). Lineage (NCBI taxonomy): Eukaryota > Metazoa > Arthropoda > Insecta > Diptera > Drosophilidae > Drosophila > Drosophila birchii. The sequence continues at coordinate 712,771 of JAWNOA010000014.1, read as the reverse complement.
CTACCCTTCCTCTACCTTCCCCTCCCCTTCTTTGGGCGCCTGTTTGGCGTCTGTTGACCTCATTTCGCCGAAACAAAAAAGAAAAGAAACGTCTCTTTTTTTTGGTTCATTCTCCGTTTTTATTTTGGCGCAAAACCCGGAACACATGGTGGCAGTAAAATACTAGGGAATGATGGAGAGAGAAGATCTACAGAATCTACAAAAGTATCCACAAGATATTCAAGAGAATCTACAAAAAAAAAAATCCAAAAAGATTTAAGGCTCCTTAAACCGCAGTCAACGAACTGTGTCTTATCTTATCAAAAGGCGTTCTCATTTTCACAAGTCTTATGCAAGTGTTTATAAAAGCCTATTAAAAAAAATATATATATATAAAATATATAAAAAATATATAATACATAAATTCTGTATTCCAGTGAGCAGCTTAATTGAGAGTTCAGCCAATCAATCGATCCGTATCTCAATTTGTACCTGTACTTAAATTGAGGCAAACGAGGGCGGCACGTCATTGCCCTGATCACGTTCATATATAGTATACTATATATATCCCCCACACACCTGAGTGACATTTTTCTCATTAATAAAACAAATATGGGACAATCGCAGCAAAAGGGAACAAGGCGAAGATGGAAATTCAAGGTTACAACGAACTGCATTGCACTTATCACTTTTTGCTATACAAATAAAGGGAAAATAAAAATATAAAAATTAAATGAAGCGTTTAAATAATAATCAACAACTACTTCTGCTTGTCCCCGGCCTTCACTGAGCATAAAAACGTCTCCTCGCATCCGGTTAGATAATGCAACGTCTCGAGCTTCTTGTTCCGCTTCTCAAGTGCGTCATGGTTGCAACTTTGGGGGGAATACAATTAAAATAGGAGGAAAATAGGAGCTAAATAAAGGACTTTAAGGAAAGGAATGCAATGAATCATTAAGAACGAAATGAAATGAAGCTTAGACTATAAATGAAACTATAAATGAAGTTTGACCTTTTTTTTTCGTTATTATTTTTTGCTTTTTTTTGGACCATTGGTTTTTTGTGATATTTTTTGCTATTTAAAAATGAGCCAACAATTAGCACGTTTGTTAAATAACACAAATATGGAACAATGAGTCATTATTATTTTATTTATTTATTTTATTTTATTTATAAATAATTTCTTGATGAATTCTTTTATTTCGCTTGTTTTTACTATATTTCTATATTAATTTATTTATACATTTTCTAGTTAAAAATATATTATTCTTAGATTAAATTCAAACAACTTAATATCATTTTTCTAGGGGGCAAAGGCGACCACACACGACCATGATGGATATATAGAGAAGGGGAACTCCCTGTACTGGATGTTGCCCTCCCCCTTCCCCACTCCACGCCACAAAACAAAAGCTCCACTGGAAATGTTGGGGAACCATCACGGATTCGAGGAAGCACGGATCGTGCGAGTGAACGTGTAAATGGTTTTTTGATTGCAGTGCGGCGGTCTTTGTACCTTTTGGTTCATATATTCATTCATTCACTCATTCCCTTCCTCCTCCTCCTCCACCGACCCCATAAACCAAGCTTAGCCTTGATCATGCCCTGCGACAAATGCATGCCTCCTAATTTGGCATGCAGAGCACTTACCAGTCAGATGACACTTGTTTACCTTCCCAAAAAAATATATATATATAAAAACAAATCAAAAATTTTTGGAATCCAGAAATGTTCAAACGTAAATTTACTTCAAGTGCCCCGTATGGCAAAATTGGTCCTTCAAAACATCATAAGTTTCATTTAAGAATTTTAAAAAGCCTCCGAAAATTAATTTTGATATTAAAAATTAAAAAATAAAATTCGCTTGCGTTAAGTAAATTCAGCTTAGTTCATGTGCTCGGCTAGGGCCACACGCCAACGCTTGGCCAGATCCTTCATTGAGCCCCACAGCGTAGCTGGTTCCTTGGGTTCTTCCACAGCGCAAAGTGCGGCAGAGGATCCCTCTGCCACATCCTTATCGTGGTACCAATGCCTCCATTTCTCCAGCTCAGCCCGCAACTCTGTCTCGATGGCCTGCTCCTCGCGCAGAAACTCTTCAATCTCGAGTCCTTCGACTGTATTCACATCAATATCAATGACATTTTTGTCCATATCCTCCTTTTGCTTAACAAGCTCCTCCATGGCCTCAAAGATAATTTGCTCCTCTGATCTTGGAGTTTTGTCAACGTGTTCAGTTAGAGAAGTTGCGTCAATTTCATTAGTTGCACCGGTTACATTTGACGATTTCTCTATATTTTCTATCAATTCGTTAAGGGTTACCCATAGGATGAGCACAACTCGTTGCATATCTGTGGGTGTCTCCTTGCGGTTTTCCATAATTGCGGTAGCCTTGTCCTTGACCACTTGTAGATTTTGCATCAGCCGTTCGATACGTATATCCTGGGACGTCTTTTTCTTCGGCACACTACGGGTTAATGCGCGATCTGGCTTGGAAGTGATCAGGTTTCGGGACGAGGGGGTGGTGTGCAACTGCTTCGATTTTATAGGCTTCTTTTTCTCCATCTAGGAGAAGGTGGAAATCTCGATTAGGCCCAAGTGTAATTGCTTTGACCCACTGAGAAGGAAAGCCTACACTCGGAAAAATGTGCGTTAAATAGGTGATATTTTTAAGATTTATTTAAAAAATAAAGCAAGAGAGAAACCCAGCTAAGAATTATTTATAAATTTATAGTTATACATATTGTTTCTTTGAGATAAAGGTTTTTTAGCCCCTATATTTGTTTAGTTGTATATATTTTAAAATTAAATTTTATAAATTTATTTATATACATTTTATTATATGCATTTTATTGTATAAATTTTATTTTATTTATTTTATATATATTTTTTTAGATCTATTTTTTACGGTGCCTTTTGTCCCCAAGTCTTGTATTGATTCCAGATTTGTTGTCTGCCCATTTTTATGGCCGCCGACGTCTGGCTCCGTTTTGTCTGCCGAGTTTGGCTCGCAAATCGAAGCAAAGCTCAAGGGGGTTATAGAGACATAGTCCCGACTTGTTAAGGAGGAAGCCTAGTCAGTCCGGTGGCACCTTTAATGGGGATGCGCCATGAACAGGCAAACATTATGTGACCACCAAAGCAAACTGAAAACTAAAATTAATCCACACATCCGCTTCACGAGTGCAAAAAGGGTTAACCATAAGCGAGAAGAAGGCAGGCAGTCGGGGGTCAAGCAATTCCCCGAAAGAAAGACAAACAATTTGACTGTTCTTCCTCCATTCGTCTTCAGGCTATCTCAGGGCTGATAAAAAACGCGATAAGTCACAAATATTTGCAAACAAAAAAATAACATAAAAGCAAAATAAATAAAAGCCAATTTTAAAATAAATAAATACAAAAATGGAATATTAAAAAAGGAGACAAACAAATAATAAACGTCCGCGCCATTTCACTATCTTGGCGCTTAGCAAATAAATCTGAGTTTATCTTTCAAAACGGCGTTAAAGTATGTTAAAAAAAATGTTTAAAATTGTTTTTACACTTTGGCTAAGCTTCAGGAATTATAAGGTAATTTAGATGAACAAAATATAATTTAAAAATAGCCAAAAAACGTACAAAAGAGCTTGTAAATAATTTCATTTGTATATTCAAGGCTTAGAAAAAGCTATATTTATAAAAAAAAAACAAATAATTATAGTTCTAAAAAATATTTTAAAATGTTTAATGTAGCAATTTAATATTTAAAATAATTTTATTCATTAAATAATGTTTTCATATTTATATTTACAATATTTCCTCAGCTCAAGTTTCCAAATGCATTTTCCTCCAATTACCCCTAACTGCTAATGGCCTTAACTACTTAGTTAAGCTCTTTAAGCCCTGGCATCATCTCTCAAAATAATCAATATTCAAACACTTAATGCTAACCCCAGCAGCAACTATGTATATATAAAAAATGTATATAAAAATACGACTCCGAAACAAGTTTCTCGCATTAGCAAGCATCGTATGGCGATTGCAATGCAAATTATTATTATTTAAGGCTGTTATTGTTGTTAGCCGGCTGCTGGCGCTGCTGATTAATAACAATCAATGCCAGTCAATTAATGCTGAAATCGATTTGGCAAAAATCAAAACCTGTTTGCTTTCGGGCACCCAGGAGATTCCCAAGAATTTTTGTAGAGAGAACCACTTGTTGGCGTTTCTTTTTTGTTACCTGAAAAACGCTTCATGGGTTCTACATTTTGTTGTTGGTAGGAAATTTAAGCCAAGAATTTCAAGGTAGGTTTTTAGATGTTCAACAAAATCTCGTTAAACATTTCTTTACAATTTTTCTTTTTTAGAAGTTTAATAACTTCCAAAATGTTTGATTAATTTCCCAAAAAGTTATTTTGGCGCCAATTTTGGACTTACCAATTCGTCTTGTTGGGCCAATGGGCCTCGCCAATTGTGTGGGTGGCCACCGAGTAGCCAAAGTGCGAGTGCTGGTGCCCAAACTTGACAATGGGCAGCCGCTGCTCGAGGTTGAAGCCGGCGCTGAGCCAAGGCAGGATTAGGCAAGGGATAATAAGCGGGATCAGGCGGCGGGACGCGTAGCAAGTCATAATGACTTTGTTTTTTATTTTTATTACTTTATCCTTTTTAGTTTCAATTTATTGATAGATTTGTTGGAAAAACGCACGTGCACTGGTCACGGCACCGGCGTGACCTTCGACACAAATCCCCGCTGTGAGACGGAGGGAGGGTGAGATCTCTTATCTCCTCCAACAGGTAGTTTTGCGTATTTTCCACGCTGCAGTTTTCCGTTTTCCTTTGCTGCTTTTCCTCACTCACTCGCGGCACAACAACAAAAAATTATTTAACTTACTACTACTAACTATATTCTGTTTGCAATTACGTAAACACTTTAACAACAACAACGGTTCGGCATTATTGATAAAAATTCGTGATTTCCTAATCGAACTTGGCCGATTCACACGTTACGTTAGCCGACTTTTTCGGTCTTACTAGATTAAAAAAAAAAAATAACTAAACTATAATTTTAGACTATAATCACAAGAAATCGGGATCGTAGCATAAACAATTTTAGAGTAAATTATTTAATTTCTTCGGTTGAATTTGCCACATTTTTTCGTCGCATTATCAAAACTATCACGATATCAGTGGCTATATCTCTGACGTCGCACGTCGTACGTCGGATCTTTCGACGCTTCAAATAGAACTGAGCCACTTTCCGCCGTTTTTTTTTCTTTACTATAGGAAAGTGCGACCAGTAAGCTGAGAGTTCAAAAAGGGGCGAAAAAAGAGTGACCAGTTAGGTAAAAAAAGGACGGAAAGAGTGACCAGTAACTTAAAAAAAGAACGGAAAGAGTGACCAGTAAGCGGAATTAATATTATCCCCGCCCCCCCCTCTACACATCACTCCAATCGGTAATTGTGACTGGGCATGAATTCCCAATCGGCAAAAGAAAATGGGCGCGAATCCAATCTCCCATCGGTAATTGTGAGCAGATTTTGTATGGGGAGAAAGGTGAGCATGAATTCCCAATCGGTAATTGAGAGAGCATTATATAATATCGATGTTGAAATCGACCTAAAAACGTATCGATGTTGAAATCGATACTTACTACACACTTTTCGCGCAGTTTTTCAATAGACAAATTCTAATTATGGGCGTATGTTCGATCAAACATGTTGCATGTGGCACGGGTTTCGCGCCAAAGACTTTTTGTCAGCGTAGCCAAAACGAGCGCGACGGGCGACCGAATTCGAAATTGTTTCTTAAAATGTCTTCACTTTGATTTGTTCAAATTATTAACCCGAAAACTCACCGTTGCGAATCCAAAATCAGGAGTATTCCCTTCTTGCCACAGGTAGTCAAATATCCGTTTCCTTCAGTTATCCGGAACTAAATATTTATTGTACAACGAATAAAATATATATATATAATATTGCTTGGCTTTCAAGTGAGAGAATGAAAAGTTTTCAGTTGAACGTGGCCTGGTAGAGTGACAGTTTGAAATCGAATTTCCAAGGCTTGCTGGGTAGAAAAACCAGCAAAAGTCGAGGATGCCTAGATCGAAATTAGCCAAAAATTTGATTTAAAAATAAAAAACTTGAACAAATGTTGTGCTTAATTAGTAATCCTAGAAAAGTCATCCTCATATCAGAGAAGATACAACATCTTCACTCCCTTACACAAGGATTTGGATAGGAAAGGTATTTTAAAAATATACAAAATCTAATCAGAAACTTGGAACATTAAATTAAAAGAATCTGTCCAATTTATTTATTTATTTATTTTTGTTCCCTCCTCGATTTGAATTTGACCGCCAAACTTATGTGGCAGCATTGGTTGCAGGATCCTCGAAAAACTGGCGTTGCATCTAGTGCTGCCAGACTTTTGAGTCTTTAGAGTTTCCCCACATATGGCAGCACTGGGCGCCATAAACACCTGCGCGCTTGTGCAGAAATTTATTGAATTTTCTTCGCCAGACAGTGAAAAAGCGTCCTGGGAAAAGTACAATTGATATAAAAAACAATTAAGAAGTTTATTAAGTTAGGGAACGGTCAAGTTTCGGTGGACCATCCTTGGGAAGTGTTGGAAGTTCTGGGCAAAAGTGATTTTGTGACTGGAAAAATAGGAGTTGCGCGTCCGCCAAAGCTCTTGGCATCGATTTTTTTTGGGCATAAACAACCCCTAGTGGAAAACCAGGAGCAGCCATGGCTTATGTGAGTGTTGATTATATATTTATCAAGTTGTTTTGGTTATTCACCATGTTTTCCTTCTGTTAAACAGCGCTTGAAGGCCACCAAGTGTCCCACGGACGAACTGTCGCTCACCAATCGGGCCATCGTCAGTGTGAGTGACTTTCCCGAGGATGTCAAGTGGGTTTTCGCAGCTTTCCCAAGGTTAATTTGATTAATTTATACATATTCCCCACCCACAGATATGCGGACATCTCCCCGGCTCCCGGGCAGCACTTCATTTTCGCTTTGGAGAAGACCGTGGAGGTGCCCAGCGGCTATGTGGGCTTCTCCCTGGTCCAGCGGAAGTGGGCCATGGTCTCCATTAACCAGGAGCTGGAGGTGCGTCCGTATCGCTTCGATGCCAGCTCCGATGTCATAACCTGTGTCTCCTTCGAAACGGACTTTCTGCAGAAGAAAACGTAAGAGCTGGCGGGAGTTACATAATGTCCTTGTTTTCTATTATATACTATTGATCCCGCACAGTGTGTCCCAGGAGCCCTATGACTCGGACCAAATGGCCAAGGAGTTCATCATGCAGTTCGCCGGCATGGCCCTGACTGTGGGCCAATCGCTGGTCTTTAACTTCAAGGATAAGAAGCTTTTGGGCCTGGCGGTCAAATCGCTGGAAGCCATCGATCCCAAGAGCCTCGGCGAGGGCAAGGAGCCGGCCATGCGCAATGTACGCTTCGGCCGCATCCTCGGCAACACGGTGGTGCAGTTCGAGAAGGCCGAGAACAGCTCCCTGAATCTGCAGGGCAAGAGCAAGGGCAAGGTGGTGCGTCAGTCCATCATTAATCCGGACTGGGACTTTGGCAAGATGGGCATTGGCGGCCTCGACAAGGAGTTCAATTCGATCTTTCGGCGTGCCTTTGCCTCGCGTGTCTTCCCGCCGGAGCTCGTCGAGCAGCTGGGCTGCAAGCACGTGAAGGGCATCCTCCTCTACGGACCCCCTGGCACGGGCAAGACCCTCATGGCGCGCCAGATTGGCACTATGCTGAATGCCCGGGAGCCGAAGATTGTCAACGGACCGCAGATATTGGACAAGTATGTGGGCGAGTCGGAGGCGAATGTCCGCAGGCTGTTTGCCGAGGCCGAGGAGGAAGAGAAGCGCCTCGGGCCGAATAGTGGCCTCCACATCATCATCTTCGACGAGATCGATGCGATTTGCAAGCAGCGCGGCAGCGTGGCTGGGAATAGCGGTGTCCACGACACCGTCGTCAATCAGCTGCTGACCAAAATCGATGGCGTCGATCAACTGAACAATATCCTCGTCATTGGCATGACCAATCGTCGGGATATGATCGATGAGGCCCTCCTCCGACCGGGTCGCCTCGAAGTCCAAATGGAGATCAGTCTGCCGAATGAGCAGGGACGCGTCCAGATCCTTAACATCCATACGAAGCGGATGCGTGACTTTAACAAGATTAACGACGATGTGGACAACAAGGAGATTGCCGCCCTCACGAAGAACTTCAGTGGCGCCGAGCTGGAGGGTCTGGTGCGTGCCGCCCAGTCCAGTGCCATGAATCGTCTGATCAAGGCCGATGCCAAGGTCACCGTGGATCCAGAGGCTATGGAGAAACTAAAGGTTAACCGCGACGACTTCCTCCATTCGCTGGAGAATGATATTAAGCCGGCGTTTGGCACCGCTCAGGAGATACTCGACAATATGCTGGCCCGTGGCGTGATCAACTGGGGCACCCCTGTCAGCAATCTCCTGGAGGATGGCATGCTCTATGTCCAGCAGGCCAAGGCTCCGGAATCAAGTGGCTTGGTCTCCGTGCTGGTGGCCGGTGCACCCAACTCGGGCAAGACCGCTTTGGCCGCCCAGCTGGCCAAGATGTCGGATTTCCCGTTCGTCAAAGTCTGCTCGCCGGAGGACATGGTGGGCTATACGGAGTCGGCCAAGTGCCTGCATATCAGGAAGATCTTCGACGATGCCTATCGCTCCACGCTCAGCTGCATTGTGGTGGACAATGTGGAGCGTCTGCTGGACTATGGCTCAATTGGGCCGCGTTACTCCAACATGACGCTGCAGGCGCTGCTGGTGCTGCTCAAGAAACAGCCGCCCAAGGGCCGCAAGCTGCTCATCCTGTGCACCTCCAGCAGGCGGTGAGTTTGATGCAATTTATATTTGTATTTTTCAACAGGGAACTTCATTTAATTCGATATTATTTTCCAGGGAGGTCCTCGAGGAGATGGAAATGCTGACGGCGTTTACCTCGGTGCTGCATGTACCCAATCTCTCGCATCCGGAGCATGTCCTGGCCGTGCTCGAGCACACGGACATCTTTAGCAAGGGCGAGATTCAGGCCATTGGCAAGAAGATGGCCGGCAAGCGGTATGTCTTAATATAATTAAAATAATTTGTAGTTTGTATTTTGTTTAATTTTGTTAACTCCAACTTTTAGCGTCTTCATTGGCATCAAGAAGCTGCTGGGCCTGATCGACATGGCCCGGCAAACGGAGCCATCGCAGCGGGCCATCAAGTTCCTGTCCAAAATGGAGGAGGAGGGCGGCCTGGACATGGTGGCCAGGCAGTGAAGTGGTTTACCTGTGCCGGCCCAGATGCAGTCTCAATTATTAGCTTCTAAGTGGGGATCGGAGCAGATGGAATGGACGCGGAATCAGAATCTCCATAATACACCGCAAACTTATACTATACATAGACAAGATATATGCATAACTATCCAGGCTTCGCGTTGTTTGTTCGGTCCCAGTACCAGTACCAGTAACAGTCCCAGTTCCAGGAGGAGTCCCAGTTTCCTGTGCTTCTGACTTCCCCCCACAGAGCACAATCAAATCTGACAGATATGTGAGATCCGTGACCTGAAGAAGTTGGTGAATGAACTAGGAAATGGTGAAAGCAGAGGCAGGGCGAGAGATACTCAATTACATTTATAAATAACACGTGTAGCTGGCTAAATTCGTTAATATTTATATATATATATACGAATATATATATATAATAGCATGATAATCTTTCTCGTTACCTTTAATTTTAGGATTCGCTTCAGAACGTATTAATAATATGATATCAAAGAGCAGAGTAAGAACACCAAAGTTTTTTGTGAACGTTGTTTATCGATAATATTAACGGAAACCCAACTAAACAATTGAATATTTATTAAATCCACTATATTGTTAACTTAACCGCCAATGTTATACATCTAATAATATATATATATATCTTCAAATAAAGAAAAACGATCTCGAATTCCAATCTAATTTTCATTTTCTTGAATTATTTTGATAGATTTTTTTTTTGAAAAAAAGATAAGGGAGATAAGGTGAAGATAATTTAAATAAATTAATTAAAAAATAAATACATTAATTAATGCAGCTTTTAGAGCTAATAAAAACAAGCACTTCTGTGCTTACATCATAAAAATAATTTAAGTTTGCAGCTTTTAACGGAAATGCAATTTCAAATTAAATTTCCGATTATTTCCGATTATCGATGAACGCAGGGTATCGAATAAATTCCCGATAATTCCCGATTAGTATTTCTTAAGTTTGTTATTTATCGATTAACTAACTAACTATGGTCGCACTCGCGCAACAGCTGGTTTACACCCCCGCTCACGTGCTGCGCCGCTGTGCTTTTTTTTCGCAGTGTCTGCCGCCTGCATTTGGACTTTATTTTCCTTATTTGGCTGGAAGCCGCAGTTGCTCCATTCTCTCTCGTCGCACGCGCGCTCTCTGTCTCTCTTCTACATCTACACCCCCACCACCCCACCGGCAGCGCCATGGGCAAGAACAGCAAGCGCAACAACAAAGCCAAGCAGCATCAGGCGCAACAAGCTGGAGCCGCTTCTGGCGGTGGAACTGCAACTTCCAGCAGCACCACCAACACCACCGCTACCAATAACAACAACAACAAGGAGGAACAGAATGCCCTGCAACAACGCATCCCGCGGCTAAGCGGTAAGCAGAGAAAGGAGCTCAACCAATTGGTCCTGCTGCTTTTGGACTTTGTGCAAATACCGGCGACGAATCCCAACGAAGAGTGGAGCCAGTATGTGCAGCTGCAGAAGCTTTTGGAGCGCATCATCCAGCTGGAAGAGCCACTGCAGAAGGCCGTGTGCCAGGAGAACTCCGCCGGCGACGATCAGCAGCGGCTGGCCAAAGTGGAGGCGTTCACTGAATGGGCCAAGGCGGCCGGCGTGCGCAGCGATGGCGTCGAGATAGCCACCTTTCCGGGCTACCAACTGGGCCTACGGGCCACCCGTGACCTGGCCGCCGACGAGCAGGTGCTCAGTGTGCCCCGAAAGCTGATCTTTTCGGAGGAACATCTCCCGGAATCGGATCGCCGGCTCTTCTGCAATTATCCGCTGCTCACGAACTTCAATCTGGCCTACGCCCTGGTCATCGAGAAGGTGCGCGGCGCGGAGAGCGAGTGGCGGCCCTACATCGATCTGCTGCCGGCCAAGTACAATACGGTGCTGTACTTCACTGTTCCGCAGATGCAGCGACTCCGGGGCACAGCCGCCGGTGCGGTGGCGTTGAGGCAGTGCCGTGTGATTGCCCGCCAGTATGCCAACATGTACAAGTGCGCCCACATCCGGCCGGAGGCGAGCAGCAGCAATGGCGGTGCCTCGTCCATGGGCGTCCTCTTCACGCAGCACGGCCTGTGCTACGAGCTGTACAGGTGAGTGGCCTTTGCGGGGATCTTTGGTGGAGGTTATTAAATCGATTCAAATTCAAATTCAATTTAAAGAAGTTTCAAAATAAATGCGAATAAAGCTGAAATGTAATTTAAATAGAAGTCGAATTTATTGGAAATTAAATTCAAAATAAATTCAAATTAGGTTCAATTAAAATTCAAATTAAATTCAAAATAAACTCTATTGTGATTCAATTCAAATTTAAATTAAATTGAAATAACATTCTTATTAACATTTAATTTAGTTTAAATAAAATTCTATTTAAATTAAAATCAAAAGTATATAAAATTAAGATTTAATTGAAATAAAATGCAAATTAAATTCCAATTAAATTCAAATTAGGTTTAAATTAAATTCAAATAAAATTCAAATGTAATTAAATACAATTAGCATACAATTTTATTAAAATAATATTCAAATTAAATGTATATCAAATTCAAATTAAATTTAAATGAAATTCAAATCAAATTCAAATCAAATTCAAATCAAATTCCAATAAATTCCAAATAAAATCCAATTTAATTCCAAATTATAAAAGAAATAAAACCTGGATCGGTTTCATATTCACCCCCAACTCTGTAAACATATTTTCCCGCCCCCCTCGCTGCCAATATTATCTTTCCCAAGCCATATAGGTATATTCTCATCGGGTTTTTTATTGATTTATTTATTTATTTGGTTCGCTTTCATCCTGTTCTTTTTTTTGCTAAATAAAAGGCCAGACTTGAACAGGAAATCGGGGCTCTGTTACCACTTACTCCTCCAGTTTCATTCGCAGGCAGAAAATAATCAATGTCACAAAGTAAATATCCAAAAGAAGAGATAATCCCAATAACAAACCTTTAAAAAGGGTAATTTCCAAATCCCGAATATAGTCAGAAACCATTAATTAGACGCCACCAGCTGGTTCTCTTTCGGAGTACAGATGGCCACAATCATTGTTGACCTTCCCCCTGTTCGTCTGGCTTCTGGCGGGGATCTATTTACGGATCCGCTTCCACTTGGCCCGGGGTCGGGGGCCCGGTTCAGCTGGAGCATTTTGTTGCTCCACTCGCACTCGGCGGACTCTATTTATAGGAGTGGCGGAATTTCGAGGACAAACTTCGGATGAACGAGAGCGAGAGCGGCGTCCAAGAACCCATTTAAATGTATATACTATATACCATATAGTATATATGCTATATCCAATCGAAAAATGTTTGAAATCTTTGCCACAATTTGTTCTACATTTTATTTCTCAAAAAAATCAAATTCAAACTTATTTACATACATATTTTGAGCGTGCTTAAATATATATTTATATTTATTTATATATATATTATATATCATATATATATATATATTCTCTGTCGCCAGATGTTCCTCTACTGCCTAATGTTTGTGAGAGGGGAGAGGGCATTGAAAATCGAACAAATAATGTGCCTGATCTACAAAATAAAAAAGAAACACATGTATTTCCATTCTATTGTTGCTTTCGTTTCGTTTTTTTTGCAGTGCATTTTGAATATTTAAACTATTAGTGTTGTTGTTGTTGTTGTTATCTTTGTTTTTGTGCCCATCATCCTATGCCTTTGCCTTGATCTAATTCGAAATCGAATTTTGTTTTGGTTTAAATAATTTCGAACACAGTTTTTCCTCTTTCCTTTGCCTTTTAATATTTTTATTGTCCTCATAAATGGTTTTTTCGTTTCTCTTCCCTCGATTCTGTCCTCTTTTCCGATTTTTAATTAATAATATATTTTATATAACTTTTTTTGAGGGCAAGAAACAGATTCTGTTTTCCTGTTTTCTTCTTGTTGTGTTTGCGAATATTTTTCCTTTGCTTTTCTGCTTTTCTGTTTTTTATGTTTTTATGTTTTGTGCTTAAGAAACCCATTTTATGATTTAGTTGAAAGAGATGTGCCTTTAGTTGTTGTTTTATACTCGTAATTTAGATTCTAGTTAGTTGGAAACGATAGTTGCCGAGCTTAGAGACTAGCAGACAGTGCGGGACATGGCCATAGGTGGGTTGCTTTACAATCAAAAGAAAAGAAAAAGACTCAGTTCTTTACAAGTTTTATGCTGGGGATTTCTTGTGTTTTCCTTTTTTTTTTTAAATATCTTTTGATGAACTTTTGATTATTAAAAGATAATAACCAAAACCATCGCTTGCTTTGACTTTAAAATATTTTCATGAAAGAGCTGAAGTAGGTCCCCAAAACTCTTCGTTATTTCTCTCTTTAATAATTTATTAAAGCAGATAAACAACAAATAAATATTTGTATTGAAAACAAATATTAAATCAATTAGTAAAAACGTAAAGAATCTTATGGTTTTGTTGCTACTAAAAGACAACGCTTACAGATTGCACAAACTAAAGGTTTATTATTAAATTGAATTCCTTCTGTTTTTTAATTATTTCATTCTTTATATTTTTAAAGCCACCCCTGGCCATGCCCGGGACTGTCCTAAATGTATTTTCTTGTAGATTTTTCTTTTGTTAGTTTTACTTTTCTCTCACAGAATGTTCCTCTAAATCGATCTCAAAAAAAAAAAACACTCCACTTTCTGCCATTTCACCTGCTCTTAAACTAATTAATCGACTAACTTTAGCTCCTTGGCCTTTATGGGATATGACTGGGGGAGAGTGTGTGTGGAGTGTGTGTACATTTATATAAAACTTGGCCTAAACAACTGTCTATTGTTTCTAGAGGAGCGCCTATAGCCTATTGCCCATTGCCTATTGCCTATTGCCTAGTTGTCAAAGGACTTGCGCAGCGTGTCGAATAGGTATTCCTGCACTTCTGGTGAATTGGGATCCATGGTGTTGAGCTTCTGGTGTGCACTGCGCAGCCCACGTCCTCCTCCACTCAGCTGCTGGATCTCCAACGATGCTGATGCTGATGCTGCGGCTGCTGCTGCTGTCGCCCCTGACGTTGTGCCCGCTGGAGCGCTATTCGTATTGGTGGTTAATGAGGTGGCGGTCGTGGTGCTCAATGTCGCCGTGCCGTCGCGTCCAAAGAGCAACGAACTCTGGCGCTGCTGGAGCTGATGGACGGGCGTACAGCAGGCCACCGATGTGGAGATGCTTGCAATGCCCGGACTCGATCCAGAGTTGGAACCTATGACAAGCTCCTCCATGTGCTGCCGCATCGAGGAGCGACGCGATGGTTGCACCATCTGTGGCAGCTTGCTCTTCATCGCATTGTAGGTCCGGAGATAGCTGCTCTTCCGACGACGCTGCTGCTTCCACCGGCAGACGACGAAGACCACCAGGAAGGTGGCCAGGGCTGTGATAACAATCGCCGAGCTGGCCACTATTGCGGATCGCACACCGGACGGCATGCTGGCATACAGGCTGCTCAGGTGCTGCTGTGACACCGCTGAGGTGGCCGCCGCTGCCGCTGGACTGCGATGGAAGCCGGGCCCGGATAGCTCCAAATCGAGGAGATCATGGGCACGCGCCACTTCATTTTCGATCTCATCGATCACATCGTTGTTTACCGGCAACAGGCTGTTGTCCACCATCGAGGAGGAATTGCTACCGCCATAGGGACTGACGCCGAGATCAATATCGATGCTAGCCTCCGGCTCGGGATTGCTGTCCGATGAGGATGATTCCTGGGAGTTTGAACTCGAAGTCCCATCGAGCAGGAGACGCGGCGGCGGCAGGAAATAGGGATTGCGCTCCTCCGTGGCTGTGGCCAGCGAGGCGAGGGCCAATGTCTTCCACGAAGGAAAGAAACCCAAAGATTTCTCGCCCCGCTGATTGATCGATATGGTGCCGGTGCCCACACCTATGGTGGCCGATGAGGAGGAGGATGCTGGCGCATAGGCAGGACCTGCAAGGATAATGTTTTATACCGCGGAAGAAGAGGATTGCAATAAGAGAAAAAGAGAGAGCGAGATGTAGTTTATGGCAGTTGTAGCGGCAACAACAGAAATCTTTGGAAGCTTTGTCGATTTTAGGGATCTTTATTTGTGTAGATCTTTAGATTTATAAACTAAGAAAAATCAACTCTAAGCCTATTGTATTGATTTGATAATTATTAATCAATTATTTGCTCTGTTTCATAACTATTTTGTCGTTGTGAAGTGTAGAGGTTGGAGAAGAAAGAGTAGGGTTTGGCTTTAACTTGTTTAGCACTGTTTGATATTCGGGGAAGAATGGATTTATTTTCCTATTCTATTGATTCTGGTTCCCTTGCAATTGTATAGAAAAATACAGCAAAGAATTGTGGGTTTCTGTTGGGATTTTCGGAAATGAGATTTTGACTCTTCAATTTTTATTTTATATAAAGTCTAGGCAAATCCTCTGCTAATATTAGTTCTTGGTTCGATTAATCTTTATCTATGCTTTATCTATTTCAAAACTGTTAGAAGGCGATTGATGAATATTTTGCTATTTACTTTAGTTTTTTAAGATTTTAAAATAATGCATTACTATTAAAAAAATATGGTTTTGACTGACATTGGCCATCAAATTCTTGGCGAATGCAATTATTTAGCTATTCACCTATATTTTCGTTATAAAACTAAAACTTTCCACTTATAAAAACTTGATATAATGACATGTAAATGAACTATCCGATGGTGCTGATGTTTAAACCACTTAATTTTGCCATTTCAAAATTTTGATAGCCCTGGCAGGGTATTCGAATTTCAATCAGAAGCTCAAAACTAAGGGAAGGACCGACCCAACATTGTGTAAAATTTTTTAACCTATTAAAAACTAGCACAGAAATGTTTTCCGTTTGGAAATTAGTTCATTTTTGGCTAAGTTATGGTTCTTGGAAAATTTAATTTGTTTGAAAAATATTGAATTAATTAATGCAAATATTGCTGGGTTTTTTGAGAGCCTAAAAAATTCCAAATAAATCCTGTGATTGCCAAATGTCATAAATATGCCAATTCCCCACATTTTCCCCTAAAAACATGTGTAAACATTTCACAAAAAAATATAGAAAATTGTGCTAGCAGAGTTAAGCCATTCAAAAAAGAGGAAAAGTACTGTGTAGCATCGCTTAAAAAAAAAAAAATAGTATTTAACGATTAGAAGTAGAGTTTCTCTTAAAGGCTTCCGAGCCTGCTCCTTCACCTAACCGACTTGCGGCTCCTACACCTGCCCCTGCCACTGCCGCTGCCTCTGCCACTGCCACTACCATTACCGCCCCCTTGGATCTCTGCTGACGCTGACGGCGCTGGCGCTGTTGGCGCAGGCGCAGGGCCGTTATACCTCGATTCCCGGTCGATGGCTTAACCACCTCGTCATTGGGCTCAATATCAATGATGGAGGTGAAGTAGCTGGAGCCCTGCGAGTCCGTCTTGATCTCGTCGGGCTTAACGCTCTTCAGGTCCATCAGATTGAAGTGCGGAAAGTTCTCGAAGGCGGTGACAATGTCCATGTTGTCCTGCAGCAGCACCTTTTGGCCGGGATATAGGCGCGAGTGCTCATCGCCGCCGCTCACAATGGTGGACAAATGTAGCTGGCTGGAGCCCCGCTTTCTATGCTCGATTAGCTCCTCCAGGGTCATATTGCGTTGCTCCAAAACCTTGAACAAGCGATTGCCCGACCGTCGATCCTCGATGAGTTCAAGCAGATCGGTGCGATCGTCCACATCGTCAATGATGTTGAGCTGTGGCGGTTTCCCAGGCATGGGAAAGGCTGATGGTGAAGGGGCTGCTGCTGAAGGGGATGGGGGTGCAGGTGCAATGGCAGAGGGCGAGGGAGCAGGAGCAGCAGCAGGAGCAGGAGGTGCCGGCACTCGTGTGTGATGCGTGTGGCTCTCCACTTCGTCAAAGAAGTTCTCCAGCTCATCGTCGCCCTCGTTGATCTCCTCGCTGCTCCTGTTCACCGGTGGTTCCCTTCCAGCTGGTGCCGCAGCTGTGGAAATGGGTCCTCTTTCGGGCTGATCCAGCTCCTCCGCACTGTCCACCGCATTGCGATCGTAGTGTCCTATAAAATTGTCCTTCAGACGCTTCTGATTCTGCTCCTTGATGCTAGAGTTGCGCAGTCGATAGCGGGGATTGCTGCCAGGCGGCAGGGATGGCGAGGGTACAGACGCAGCCTCGGTTGGGGGGCTGCTCTCCCCCGAATTCGGCTGCTCTTCGGGCTCTTCGTCTGGTTCTTGCTGGGAGTTGCCTTCCTCCGCCTGTTCTGGTTCCTGCTCTTGCTCATGGTCCTGCTCCAGCTGCTCCGATTCCTGCGCCGATTCGTTCTCATTCAGCTCATGCTCGTTCTCCTCCTCTCTGCCTTGCTCCTGGCTACTAGCCGCCGTGGTTGTGGTGTACACCGTGCTGGTCTCCGCCTCCTGGGTGGTGCTTGCCGCCGCTGTCGTGGTCGTGGGAGTGCTCATGATGGGCTTAAAGAGTCCTGGTGGCTTCAATGTGGACCTCAGATGCTGTCTCTTCTTGTAGAGCGGCACTCGAGTGGTGGTTGTGGTGCTGCTGCTGCTGGTGGCCATTGTGGGGCTGGTGGCAATGCCGCCCAGAATGCGTCTTGTGGTGCTGCTCTCCCGCGAAGAGCTGCCAAAGAGCTTCAGGCGCTGCAGGGCGCCGGGATATTTCGCCCCCTTGTTCTTGGCGGCCTCCGGCTCCTCCGCAATCCCAGAGCTGGTGGATGAGGCCGTCGTATAGGCAGCCGGCAATCGCCGGACACCCTGCTTATTCAGCTGAATGGGTGACTTTCTGTAGCCAATCGAGGAGGAGGAGGAGGAGGAGGAGGAGGTCTCCGCTGGCGAGGAGTAAGTGGAGGCGGCCGGTGCCACGGCTGTGGTCTGCAGAGCCAGCAAAGCATTCTGTTTGCCCTTGAGCAGGTCGTCCAGAGAGAGGTTCTTCTGCTGCAGGATCTCGCTTAAAGAAAGTCCTCCCGAATTCTTGAGAATATTCTTCAGATCCACCGACGTCTTGGTGGCCACCGGCAGGGCTGACTCCGGCAGGACTGAGGGTGTTGGCTCCTTCTTGGCCTGGCCATAGGGACGACGATAGGCCTTGCTGCTGCTGGCCTGGATTGTGGCATCTGTGGGCTCTGCCACTCGCTGGCGCTGCTTCTCTCGATCCCGCTCCAGGGCGGCCATGGGTTCCCTTACCAGCGGCTGCTTGCGGCGGCGCAGGGCATCCGCATCATCCTCGACATGGCCGCGCCAGTAAGCGGAGCCGGAGCCAGAGCCAGAGCCGGAATTGGCAATGGAATCGGAGTCCTCCTCGTTGGCACCCATGGTGGCCAGCGGAAGTTGAGGGCGGCGCTTCCTTTTTCGTGCTCCCAGCTGGGCAATGCGTCGGCGGCTGGTTCCACTTCCGCTGCCGCTGCCGCTGCCATCACCAGATCCCTTGCCATCGTCCACAATCAGGGAGACGCCCGTCTGTAGGAGCTGTCAGGGAAGAGAGAAGGAGATCTCATTAGACACTGAGAGAAACAATTTGTCAAAGGGGAAACTAGAGCTCCAATCTTAGTCAAAAGCTGAAAATTAGGGGAAGGAGTCAATTTGTTTGTGTAAACTTTGATTTCTCCAATAAATTTTTGATTTATTTTTGATTATTAATAAAACAAATCCCCAGACTCTCATTTTTGAAATATTTGTATTATTTTTAAAGGTTAAATCAATTTGCAGATTTATTAGCTTCACAAATACTGAACCAGCGAAGCTTTTCATATTAAAAAAAAATATATTTTATCATTAAATATATTTTTTAAATATTATTTATTAATAAATATACATTTTTTTAAGTGTTTCGAGCTTGCATGTTTTTACTTTTGTGAGCGGAATGTTGATGGATGAGTCCGCCTTAGCCGCCATCACCAACTGATTGATGGAATCTATAAATATTTGGCCAGCTCTTCTCCAAATCCTTATTGACTTGCCCAAGATGTGTGTGTGTGTGTAGGGAAAAAGCCAAGCTCATTTTGGATTATTGACATCTAATCAAATGTCAGTTGTTTATTGGGGAAACAAAAAAAAAACAAGGCTCCAAGTTGGGGAAATGTCTGCCGAATTAAAGACATGGCGGCTCATCTGTGTGTTTATTATTTTTATTTAATATTAATTAACTTTATATGAATTGCCTCAGGTAGCGAGAGGATTAAATTCGTAGTGGGAGTAGTGCTGTGGGTATCTGGTTTCCGGTATCCTTTTGTCTTCACATAATTAATTTTCAAGATAAAGAGATAAAGATGAAGGATGCAGGAATGCATATCCTGGCAGCTGTATGAATAATATATATGTGTGTTTGCTGTAAAGTATGTTTTCCTTTGATTAACCCAGCCATAACCCAGCCTCACATCATCATCATCATCGTCATCTAATCAGACTAATGCAGATTGGCCATCCTTGGCCATTAGTGCACTTTGCGGTTTTACCTTTGACCCGCAAACATATCCCCTCAGAAGCTGAAATAATTAACCGGAAATGCCAGTTGAGGATAAGCCAGATACCAGGCTAAATAACACATGAAATGCCCAAAGGAAAATCCTAAGAAAATTCGCACACAAACAATGCAGAAAAGCAATAAGTGGACACGAAGGCAATCGTTGAAAAATATAAAACAAAAGCAAAGTAAAAAAGCAAATAATAAAAAAAATCCTTGCATAAGTCCCCAGAAAATCGAATCGAGTTGTAGGAAAATCGAGGAAATTCCCTCCACCCGACCATTACACACATTTCTCTCACGTCATTTGCCGTGACAACTCTCTCTTTCTCTCCCCTCTGCCGCTGTCTCTTTGTTATTGTTTTTTGGTTTTTATTTTCCCTTTCCTTGTTTTGGCCCCGTTTTCAATTTGGCCTAAGTTTCTGCCGGTTTTTCCTGCTGAATTGGCAAAGGAATGCACAGGACATGCAGGACGAAGGACCAGCTAGAGGAGTATGCATGCATAATAAAGACGACAGACGACAGCCCAAGGAAATAAAAGAGACGTGAGAGCCAAGGCAATCGGATTTGTATCCGTAAGAGTCTCAACTTGTCCAGGATATAAATCAGATATCAGAGGAAATAAAGGGTTTCCCGCCAGGGGGGAAGTGGCACCATGATTAAATGATGACACGCAATAATCGCATATATAGTACTCTATATTCATATTTAAATTTGTTGTTTTTCTCTCTGTGCATTTGACATTTTTTGGCATCCACTCAAAGGCTTAATGTTCCAAAGGATATTATTTTTGTGACATGTAATGACAGGGCAAAGTTCGCCTCAGCTACAGGTCAGCAGAAGGACGAAGGCAAGCCACAGGCAGGGCGGGGGCATATTTTGGAATGCGAGCCACTTGAAAGTGTCAGCTACGAAGACGAAGAGTTCATTAAATCCGTCTGGCTGGCACTCACTTCCGGCTGACAGGTGAGATGCGATGCGATGCGATGCACACATGGCGACAAACTTTGGCTTCGGCTTGGCATCCTTTATGGCTGTCAAAGGCAGCCCGACATTGACGTTGGTTGTTGCCCTTAAAAAAGGTTTGCCAGTTGCCGGCTGCCGGTTGCCGGTTGCCGTTTGCCGTTTGCCTTTTCTTTATTTACTTTTTTTTTGTCGGATTCGCATCCATAAATGTCAGCTGGCAGCGATGTGTAGGATCAAGTTGATCAGTTGCCTCAGGTGCAGCTAGGAAAAGTGTCACACATTTAGCTTCTGGCAGATGTCAAAAAGGAAAAAGAACTGTCTTCGATGGGTTACTTAGTAAATAAAAAAATATCAAAAAAACTATATTGAATGAATACTTCCAGAAATGTTATGACTGTTGCCGTTGAGACAAAGTTTGAATTTCTTAATTATTTCATTTTATTTCTTAAGCAAACAAAATTCTGGAAAAAATTGTCAATAAATTGGAACTTTAGAGTTAATTTTAGCGAATTACAATTGCCGCAGATCCGAGTATCCTTTTTCGAATTATTTAAATTAATTTTCTTTTTAAACTATTTGTCAAAGGGAAAACTGGAGCTCCAAATTAAGTTTAAAGCTTAAAACGTACTGAAAAAATAATTTCCGCCCCCATAAACCATATAAAAACTGCTTTCCTATTGGAAAATAATTAATTTTTGGCATAGTTATGGTTTTTTAAACTTTGATTTGGCTGCAGCTAGGAAAAGTATTACATATTTTGCATCTGGCAGAAGTCAGAAAGGAAATGTCTGGGAAATTATTGATAACAGTTTAATTTTCCTATTAATTTAAATTAATTTCCCTTTTTAAACTGTTTAATCGAATTCACACAAACCCAAAGTTATTCAATAAATTACAAATTAAATATAGTTGCCGCAGATCCCAGTTCCGATTTCCTAATTATTTAAATTAATTTCCTCCTTGAACTCTCTAATCAAGAAAACAAAGAAATGGTGAACAAGTGGAGAAAAAGCCCTTTGCAAAGATTATCCTTTGGCCAAGGTACAGTCCCGTTGGCACGCCTTGGTCCTTGTTCTTATGCTTGTGCATTTCCAACACTGGCACTTATTACTTTTAATAGACAAAAAAATAAAAACAAAAAATATCCTGGGCAACTTTTTGCCGAAAAGACATAACAGCCAATACAAAGGCTTCGAGCAAAAAGTTGAGAACTTTTCTCGGTTGGACTTTCTTTGAGTTCTTGTTTTTTATTTTTTTTATTTTTTTTTTTGGTAATTCCAGTAACTGGAAATAAATATATATTATATATATATAGGGCTCACAGAGGAAAAGTGAAAAACTTGAAGCTTTCTATTGCTGCTTTTGGTGCTTCTTGTTTCATGGTGATTTCTAACAAAGTGAGTGGCGAATCCCCATTCAGCCTCCCCCGCACGCTCCGCTCTTAACCACTTCAAACAAGTTGCTGCTTTTCATAATTAAATTGAGAAATTTATGCACAATTAAATGAAAAAGTTTTCTTTGTGGTCAGGCAGCAGTAGCAGCAGCAACAGCAACCGCAGCAAAGCGCAAAAAAAGAAGCCAAAAATAAGGAAAGCGCTAAGAAAAAAATGCTTAAAAAAAGGATGAGAGCTTACTTGAGGGGGGAGTTGGGATGGGGATAATACCAGGCACCTATTATTATTAATTATTTGCTTAAAAATTGATTTTATAAATTAAAGTTTGGTAATTTTTATATATTTTTATTTCCCTTGCAGATGGGCTGTCTCAACGGTAATGACCCGCCAGAATTTGGTGCCCCGGGAAATGAAGGCCATCGACGAGGCGGAGCTGAATCAGCTGCCCATATCGGCCCTGATCCCGTATTGGGACATGGCCAATCACAGGCCAGGAAAGATCACCTCCTTCTATGACAGCGGAACGCGTCAGATGGATTGCACCGCCCAGGAGGACTTCAAGGCTGGCGAGCAGTTCTTTATCTACTACGGAGATCGTTCCAATGCCGATCTTCTCGTGCACAATGGGTGAGTTGGATCCAAAAAGTAAATAATTAAATAATTCTAATAAATAAATTCCCCATAGCTTTGTGGACTTGAACAACCGCAAGGACTATGTGAAAATCCGCCTGGGCCTGAGTCCCACAGATCCCCTTGTGGAGCAGCGTGCCCGCATTCTCGCCAAGCTGAACATCGATCGCAAGGCCGAGCTGCGTGTGCTGCCCGCCCCGGATTTTATATCCGGCGAACTGCTGGCCTTCGTCCGTGTGTTCAACATGAGTGCCGAGCAGCTGGATCACTGGCACAGCGACCTAGAGCGGGCCGGGGATCTGCTGCACATTGATTGTGCCCTGGAGACGGACCATGAGACGCGCACCTGGCAGTATCTGTATCAGCGATTCAAGCTGCTGCTGGGCGTCTTCGAGGCCACGTTGCGGGAGGCCGACGAGGTGGAGCTGCTGTCGCAGCTGAAGATTAAGGAGACGGCGGGCGAGGCACCGGCTGGTCATGAGATTGACCTCATGCTGTTGCAGTACCGTCGCCTGGAG
Source organism: Drosophila birchii (assembly GCA_035046345.1). Taxonomy (NCBI): domain Eukaryota; kingdom Metazoa; phylum Arthropoda; class Insecta; order Diptera; family Drosophilidae; genus Drosophila; species Drosophila birchii. The sequence goes on along the minus strand of JAWNOA010000014.1, from coordinate 689,524 downwards.
CGAAGCATCCTGTCGGGAGCTCTGCAATATGCCCAGGAGCATTGCAAGGTCTGAAAGGGGTAACTATTAACACCCCAAAAAAAAAAAAGCACAATTCGAGTGGCCATCGACATAGCGACATTAGCTCAGTCTAGGAATTAGCATTAAACCAGGTTTTTTTTCTCATTTTTTTTTTTTAATCGATTAAATTTGTAAGCTTTAGTTAACTTATTTAAATCGAACGTTTGGTAGTGAGTTTCTTGAAGTTCAAAACCAAAAGGAAGCCGAGTCAAGGCCTCATCACTTTTATATATAATATATTTGATTATATACTCTATTCATTTTAACAATCGTGTACGTCTAGTGTTGTCCCCGCGCATTATTTTTAGCTTTCTATTTTTTTTTGTAAGCCGCCTAATTGTTTTATGTTTGTTTATATTTTAATTTATATCCTGTTTAATTATTTTGATAAATAAATAAATGAAGTCAACAAAGCAAAATGATTCAGTGAATATTATTTTGAGGTGGGGGAGAAATCGAAAGGATGCCTTAGAAGTAACAGATTTTCCACATTTCCCTAAGCTTTCATATATTTTATATAGGAAAATAAATCCGATTTGCGTTTGTCACTTAGATTCATTTAATTGTCAATAACTAATTGACTTTCCAAGACTTGTCCAGCTGTGACAGCCTCAAAAACCAATCAATTTGTAAAACCAATCGCCCCTCAGACACACACACACACCCCCCACACCCTTTCACTGCCCCCCTGTGCCACCATCTGGCGAATGCCTTCTGGCATTGTCTGTAAATGTGGAAAATTTCCATTGTGTGCGTGTGTCAGAGGTCAACTTTAGTGGGGTCTGAGTGCGTGAGTTGAGAGAGAGAGGGGGATAGATATGGAGACTCACGAGCGGAAACGGAAATGAATAAGACTTAGCATCAGGGGAAAATCACCTTTACAAAGATGGAAAAATAAAATCAAAGGGAAATAGCCTTGGCAGGACTAGAAATCCTAGCTTCTAAGCCAGATCAAAAGCAAATTTTTGTAATGTGTTAAAAATCAAATTAGAAGTCATAGTTTTAACAGAAATATTTTAGTAATTTCCACAATAATTTAATAAAAAAGATCAAATTACCCCCAAAATGTATGCTAAACACGCAGCCATCTCTGGTTGCATTGGGGATCGAAGGATGGCTGGCAGGATTGAAGCCGGGCACGACAACAATGCACTCCAAATTGCTGCTCCAAGTGGTGTTAATTATGGGGACACGCTGCCAGGCGCTGGCTCCCCCGCGATTCTGATTCCGCCGGTGGCGATGGCGCTGATGATAATGATAATGATGATGACGGCCCACGATTACGATGTTGTGTTGATGATATTCGGATGGGGGTGGGGGGAAGTCAAGGGAAAACTCGGAAAATGTCATTAAAATGGCTCAAAAGCCTCCGCCTCCACTGCCGCCGGCATTGCCTCCTCCTGACATTTGATTTGACACTCGGAATAGCTATTTTCCGTATCCACATTTCGCGTCGTCCTCCAACTCCCACGCCCCCGCCTTTCCACATTTCCCACAGAGTTGGCACTCAATTTTCACGCTCATCGGAAAAGTGATTGCCAATGGCGGGTTGCAGGAGGAACGATGTTTGGCCAGTTGATTGAAATATTCGAAATACATATTCGAAATAAGAGACGGAAATGGAAAACTGGGTCGCATCGATATCGCTTAGTCGCATTTATCGTTATCGATGGCCAAGCGCCAGCTTTTCCTAATTGCCGTCCAGCAAATTTAGTTTTGTGTTCCTCGTCCAAGCAATTAGCAAATGACAAATGTCGCCCCCAAAAACACCACAGTTTTCCCCCAAATTTCCATGTGCAAAACAGCAGCCACATCCGCAAAACTTAAGCTGCTTAAAATGCACAAATGCAAAACTTGGATGATAAAAATGATGACACAAGCTGAGCGCAGGAATTTTAAAAATTTCTAAATAAATTTAGCAGTTACCTGAAAACTATATTTATAACATAACACTGAAATAATATAGTTTAACAAGGAGTTAATCAGTCTCTAGCAAGTCACACAAAAGCGGAAAAATCCAGGAGAACAAGGAAATGGGAGCCAGCTTGAACCTAAAAATACTTTCAAATTTTAAACACAATTCATAACAATAAAGTTAATTTCCTCCTGTGTAGCCTTGTTTCTTTTTCCCTTTTTTTCCGTAGTCTCAAAATAAATCGAGAACTGTTGTCGCTTAGAGGACTACAAAATACTGGAGGATGCGTAGCCACAGGGACACGTGGTTAGAGCCATGTTTGCTTTAATCCAGGCTTTGTTTCACCCCCAACCCCTCATGACCAATCCCCATGACTGTGTGTGTGTGTGTGTGGCTGTGTGTGTGTCTACAGGCATGCCGCTTAAGCACTTAAGCGCATTTCCATAGATTTAAAGGCGATTTCATTTTCAACGCTCATTTGCATGCCATGACCAATTGGCATTGTGTTGTGTTTATGCTCCTCTCTCGTCCTGTTCTGTGTCCGTGTTTTGTGTGATCCTGCCCCCTCCTGCGGCTGTGTGGGTATTTATTAAGTTATGCTCTTTGTTGTTGCCAACTGATTGCATTTATTTGCTTTTAACTTAAACGTTTCGGAATTGGCTTAGTTAGCATTTTGACATTGGCGAAAAGTCAAATGCAAGAAAAACTTAGATATATGTATGCTTGTACATGTATTTATTTAATTGGTGTTACAAATTTTAAAATAATAATTTCTGTGCATAATATTTAAGGAGAAAATAAAATATTTGTTGCAATTAATTTACGGAATTTAGAGTTTCTCGGGTATTTCGCAGAGCCTTTAATAAATTCCTAATGAAATTAAGCTCAGCCAAGTGTTGGTAAAGTTATTTAACGTCTTGGCTTATGGTATTTATTGCTTTTTAATTATAGCCCTATTTTCTTGAACTATTTTTGTTCGTTTTGTTTCGCTTTTATAGAAAGGCCAGAACGCCTTTGCTTTGGCAGGAAGTGAGGGCGTGGCCATGGCTCCCAACTATATGATTAAGTAGGGGCAATGGAGCAAAAATTGTTGCTGCTGCTGCTGGTGCTGCTCCTTCTGCTGCAGTTGCAAGCAGCTCTTGCTGCATATTATTGCCTTGAAGGCCGCCTCCTGCCATAAAAACAGATGGTAATCTGCGTAAGTGGAAGTGCCAGCAGGTGTTGCACAAAATCAAAATGAACCACAGCTAGCAGGGCTCTTAAATTGCAGCCACTTTTCCATATTGATTTCGGTGGAAAATTGCAGATGTTTTTTTTAGGAAATGCAATCCTTGTCTGATTACAATTCTATTGCTCTTTCCAGGATGAGATATTTATGTCCTACGAAAATTCATCTGTATTCTAAGCTGCATTAAAAATATTAAAAGCATTTTTTTTAAGACAGAACCTGCAAAAGGGACCTACTATAAGTTGGACCTATTTTTCCTTTAATTTTCTGTCAGACTTCTGTGGATATTTACCATCTTCTTTAAAGTCTACTTTTAATTTCTAAAATTCGAAAAGAGCCATGAAAATAGATATATTTCCTTGCTATTTCCAGTTTCCATTGCGGCTTATTTCTGCTGCAATGCTCATGCATATTCGAGGCATCGCTAAGAGTGGGAGTCCTGCCACTGTCACTTTGTCCTAACAAGGTTAAGTTGAATGGAAACTAATTTGCATGGCACGTGACTGTACCCGCGACTACCGAGCACCGCCAGAGTTGGCAGCGTTGTGTTTGTTTGCAATTAAGTCGGCCATTGTTGTCAACATTGTTGCATTGTTGCAATGCCGCTGCCAGCAGGGAGCAGGGAGGAGGGAGGAGGTGGAAGCTGGAAGCTGCTACTTATTTTATTTGCTAATTGCAAGACTCAAGACGGGGCCAAGAGCAGCGGACGACAAGTGCTTGACAAGTTGCAGCAGACAACGACGGTTCACAAATGTATATACATAGCTATATACCATATAAAAACATATATATATATGTATATATCATATATATGTATATAGAAAAATAGAAGGCCGAAGGCAGGGCAAACAAATTAAAAGTGACGCATTTTCCAAGTCCGTTTCCACTTGCCTTTTTAGCTTATTTTCAATCTTACCCCGTGTAATGGCAAGAGCAGAAGGAAAATCATGACAGTTTCCTCGAGACTCACCTGCATTTTTGTAGGATTAAATGAATACCTCTGGCTCGCCTTTCTCTGAAGCCTTTATAAAAATTTTAAATTAAGAAGAAGAAACAAGCTCCTGTCACTATTTTAATTATTATAGTCCTCCAAGGACCCACTCAAACTTTCCTTTTCTTTTCAAAAATGTCTAATCAATAAAGAACACATTGAAAAGGGATTTGCACAACTAAGTATCCTTGTATCGGTGGCCCCTTAACAGCGGGTAATCCGTTTTCCACATTCTCCACTCACTTACTTTTTGCATTTCAACGTTTTTTTGTTTTTACACTTTCCAACTTGGCACTTGGCCTGCATCCACATCTCCATCGTCATCTTTTGATGGCGTCAGTTAAGCTGAAAACAAGAGCCACCCACTTTTGCGTAGAGCCGGGGGCGTGGCATTAACCCAAAAAGCCAGCCAAAGCCGAAGCCGGCGACGTTTGTTTTCCCAGGACACTCGAGAGTTGAGTTCAGGCAAAAATTGCGAGGCGAAGAAAAGCCGGGCGGCTTAAGTGCTGCCTGGGAAAAGCAAAGGAGAAAACTCATTGCAATGCTTATTATTATATTTTGTTGTTTTTCCATTTCTGTTTTTATTTTTTGGTGCCTGGAAAAGCGAGCAGTGTAAGCCCGGGGCTTACAGAATTGCGGGGGTGTTAATATAATAATTTTTTAATGCCAAGAGGTTTCGGTTTCTCCTCAATTATTAATGAAAAATTAAGCTTTGTAAGTGTTACATTTTTTTACCGATTCTAAAGATTCTTAAAATTATTCTCTCTTTAAAACTCTTTAAAAAACCATTATTATTTTTGTGCTATGAATATTTATTGATGGGAAAAATACACACAAAATTAAGTGAAGCTATTTATGTTGCTGGCAATTTATTTACAATTCTCACAGGACACACAAAAGTATTTATATTGTCACCCTGTCAGCTCCATTTTAACCAATGAGATATATATATATTACAAAGTATATCCGAACTTTGAACTGATTTATGGGCAGCGAGCGTGCAACTGATATTTTCAATTTACTCCAAAGTCAATTACCTGTCAGAACTTCTATCGTTATCCACACTTTGCAGGCGATTAAGGCCACTGACAGTTAGTACTTGGCCAGCCAGGATAAGGTTAAGCTGAGAGCCTGTGGAGAGTGGCAGGGTATAAAGTCAAAGTCAAAGCCAAAGTACTATTATTTGAGCTCATTTTGGGGTCCTCAATTAATAATGTCTTCAAGGAAGCAAGAGAGGAAGAGAGCTCGTGGTGTGCATAAACGCATCCATAAATTGTTCAGGGCAATTACATTCCGTCCTGCCTTTCCCCCAATGGAGAATTGTTTCATTTTGCTGTTAAATCTATAATGGGCACATTACGCAATCAAGCGACGCAGTATCCAATCCCCCCGGAAAAACATCCTTTGGGATCCCATTTGGCAGAAGGAGATTGACAGGTCCTGGTGGGGCTCCATGGGCGAACATGGCTTCATCTGTCAACTGTGAAGGCTCGGGATGCTGCTCCTCTGAGCCCGGCTCCCACTGATAAATTAACGAGAATGCGCCGCTTTTTCACAATACACATATGACAGCTTCATAAATATTAAATTTTAATTAATTGAATGCCATTAAAGAGTTTTGGCCGCCGCCAATGTGAAGGGATTCACGCGTGCCCCAAAACTCTTTAACTTGCACAACAACTAAAAATAGGGGACAATTTTCTAGCTTAATTAAATGACTAATTGAACATTTACCAATGGGAAGAAGCTGTTTATTTTTGGTTTAAAAATAGGAGGAGCTCTTGCTTGGCTAAATCTTATGCTAAGACTTGAAAAGACTTTTTAAAACTATTTTATTGTACGCAAAAGTTCGAATTAAATTAATTTTTTTCAGAAAATTTAACTAAATGGTTATAAAATAATAAAAAAAATGTATAGTGCTTTTTTTTTAAGCTTTGAAAATATATATATAGCGGTCAACGACCTCAAATGATTTAATTTGTAATTCTAAAGCTTCATTAATCCCAAATCTTGTTGGTTTACTCATTAAATCCTCCCCAAACATCCTGCCATCTCTATTTACGTAAGTTAAATCTCGTATAAATGGCTGACAGTGGCAAATAATCGTAAATAATCGTAAATAAGCGTTGAATGAGCATCTGGGCGAGTGTAACAAAAATGGCGTCAACTGTCATTTCCGCTTGTCAAAGCAGAAAAAGCAATATGGCGTCGCCACTAGCGTTCAAGCCGAAACGGAACCAATCCCGACCAGACTGACGGCGGCCCTTTGATTAACTGCTGCCAGACGGCTGTGCCAAAAAACAAAAAAAAACCGCACTTTAAACAAACACACGCACACCCACACCCACACACACACTATCCCCTCCCGCACTTTGTTTGCGGTGTTTTAATTCGCTTGCCGCACACATTAAATCAATTAATTTATGTGCATAACTCGATACATTCTATTAAATGCGATTAAATGCTTTAGCAAAATGTATAATTGATTAATTTGCATTTCCCGCCGACCGATGAAATATGTATCTTTGAATTTTCAGCGAGAATTATAGTCCCAGCGGGTCACAAATTGATGGCCACCATTAAAATGAGCGAGTGTCGCTTATCGGACGGATTGATATTGATGTTCTGGGTTATAATTTATAAAAAGCTGCTACAACTAGTGTATGTATATATATATATATATATACATATATCTTAGGAATATATATCCCACGAAATGCGACAAGTTGTGGCCTACTTTGGCGGGCTTCTCATTTGAATTGCATATGAGGCGAGGTCAAGCCAAGTGAAAGTTTGCCTGGACATTTTTTGCATAAAAGAAACCCACAAAAAAAAATGTTCACAACCTTTTAATATTATGTTTAATGGTTTAAAATATTATTTGATGTATAATAATTTAATTTTAAATATTTAAAAAACTTTTAAAGCATTTTAAACCTGTTTTTGTATTTAAAAATAGTATTTCACACTTAAAATATATTATATATAAAATATTTAGAAATGTATTCCTTTTTTAAGTATATGTTATAAAGATCTAAAATTACAACTCCAACTTAGTTATAAAAACCAAATGTTAATAAAGATCGAACTCGAAAGCACAACTAAATCCTTTGATTCCCTAAACTTAACCTGAAATGGTAAATCGTATAATTATTTTAATAAATATATTTACCATAAACTCAAGGTAAAATATATCCTCAAAATCATTCCTTTACAAGCCAGGAACTAAACTTAATAAATAAATGATTAATATTAATGTTCATAAATCTTTTAGGTTGACAGACAGACAGATCTCGTTAGGAGCCCCAGGTAAATGTCACATTATAAATATTTAATATTTCAATTATGCAACCGCAAATGATAAATTTCAAATATATTCCAGCCCACACACACAAACACACACACAACACCCCCGCTTCCGTTCCCGTTTCCGTTTCCTGTTCCGGTTTCGAGTTCAACCTCAGCGGCAAAGGGACAACGACAACCTTAAATGTCTGCATACAATGTGGGTCACACAAATATGTCTCTGGCTGTAAACGTGTTCTCGAGTCGAGTACCTGAATAATTGAAGGGAGCTTTGAGCTTGGCACAAGCATATAAAACCGCACACAAATTACTGAAAATTGACCGCACTTAAAGCGGACTGGCTCTAACGCTCAAAAACGCATAAATATATATATATATTTATATATATATATAATATATACGTACGGTTGCTGGGGGGTATATAAAATACAATTTAAATATTTAATTGCCAGCACAATTTAAAATCGTGTTAAAGGCAAAAGGCAAAGTAAAAGCCATAAAAAAACGTGCCATAGAGCTAAATGTTGCAAGCGCCATGTTATTATAATGCCCTGCTGTGCATGGGGCATGCCTCTCTGTCTGTCTGCCTGTCTGTCTGAATGTTTGGCATTCTTTCGGGCAGAAAAACAAAATATAATAATTATACAGAAGGTTGGGTATTTATTTTTTATGATATGTAAAGGAAGTTAATGATTTAAAAATAAAATCGGTTGACCCAGGCGTATGAGTAATATTGTGACCAAGGAAATTATGTTTAAAATATAGCTTAAGAATGGCATAAAACGATGTAATAATAATACAGAATATTATAGAATATTTATATTTAAATTATTGTTAAAATGTTTAATGTATTCTTTAAATTAAGAACCGAAATATTTTGATAAAGGTTCATCAGTGCGTATACGTAATTTCAATCAAACAGAAAGGTAGCCTTTAATAATGTCGGAAAAAATATGTAATATAGAGATGTTATTTAAGATTATGTTTATGCAATATTTTTCATTATAACTATTCCTTAATTATATCAAGAAAATAAAATATTAAAAAACAATTGTTAACCAATGCGTATGAGTGATTTTAATAAAACTAAAAAAGAAGGCTCTAAAAAGAACCTAAAAAAATTATACAAATTATCTAGAATTGTTCTGAATTTATAAAAAATTGAGATTATATTAAAAATCGAGACTTTTATCTATATGTTGACCAGTGCGTATGAGTGATTTAATTTAAAACAAAATATATAAGTCACATTAAATGAATTGTTTAAAGAAAACAATTGAATCAAAACCCAATTAATAATTATGCTTAATGAAATGTAAATTTATTGTTGGCCCTAGCTTATTGTTATTACTTTTTATGCAGTTTTGTATATTTCCCTTCCCCTTACTAGCTCCTAGGGCATTCCGTCTTCAGCTAGATTAGTGCAAAATTTTCCCACCTAGCTCTATGTAGCTTTTCTGCTTTTCCTGCTTCTCCTCTCACTCTCGGTCACCCTCGCTAGTTGGATTTTTTGTATATATAAGTTTTTTTTGTTGTGTTTGCTGTTGCTTTGGCTGCATGGCCTCTGGGCGAAAAAGTCATTGCATAACAACAGGCGCCGGGACTGCTGACCTCGGAAAGGAGCAGGAGGATGGGCGCGGGGGTCTCTGATATGCCGCAGTTAATGAGCATTTTTAATGCAAATCATTTTGAGGCCCTGCGGCAACACTTTATACACATGGCGTGTTAATTGTCTCCTTTTTTCTTTGTTTTTTTTTTGGCTTGTCGAACCAAACGTCATTTGATGGCGGCCGCCAGGGGGAAGGCAACACAACATAACACAACACAACACAACAACATACACCCAACATACACACACTTGACAAGCAAAAACATAATCAAATGATTGCCAGCTGTTGCTGGGAACTTTCATCTTTTTTTTTTATTATTTTTCCTTGCCTCACTCTGTGGCATATTCATTTAAATTTCAATTTATGCTCCACGGCTGGGGCTTTATGGAGTTAAGTGTTGCCAGCAGTGGCAGGAGGACTTGCACAGACTCCTGCCTCTGCTCCTGCTCGTCATTCGGATAACTGGCGAATGGCAGTAATAAGATATGATAATGCCGCTGCATTTCCCTCTGCCTCTCCAGCCAGTTAATGTTGTGTGCATTTCAGTTGGTTAAGCTAAGTGCCGTCAGCTATGCACGGTCGTGTGGGGATATATACAAGGATATATGTATATGTTAAATTGGTACAACAAACTGTAGCGGGATGGAAAAGGACTCACAAAAATAGTATCAAAAAATGTCACTAGTTAATCTTAGAAAAAGGGAGATGTTCAACTTCTTCCGTAACTCTGTAACTTTAATGCTTTTCGAAAATAAATTTAAAAATCACCTTAAACTACGTAAAAGAACTCAAGTTAGTGGATATATTTTGAGTCGTCGATAAGTCACAAATAATCAAAGCAATCAAGGACCTCAAGTAGGGCAAAGCAATCAAGGGAAAGCACAAAGCACCTGGAACATAACCCAATTTATTAAGCTAAAACTAAACCAAAACCCCTTTTCACGTTTTTATGGCTTTGCTTGTGGGATATGCGATTATAATTCCCACAACTCCCAGTGCAATTATCGTTTGTCGTTTATCGAAAACCATTTGCCATTTAATACGATTACAATTTGAAACATTCGTAATGGACAATAAAAACTAATTTGGCTCGGGTTGTGGACATTCTTGGGACAGGACAGAAAAGGACGGGACAGGACAATGCCAGACAGGACAGGAAGTAAGGCCAAAAGGACACGCAAACGGATAGATGAACGATTTCTGATGGGCAAACAAAAGCCCAGGCCCTGGCCGAACAGTTTCACCTTTGCAGGAGATGCATTTCTCATAACAAACTAAAAACAAACATAAAACAAATGCAAAAAAATCTGGCAGGCTGGCAAGGACACAGTTCAGGACACATTCAGAATCCAATTAGAAGACAAAACCAGGACGAAAACAAGCTTCAGTGCAGGCACAAGGCTCAGACACTTATGGTTCATGATAATAATATTAATTCTACGGTCAGAGACCGCACACAGTGCGTATGAGCAATCTCCAGGCACTTCCCAAATCGCCCCGGGCAGCTGCCTCCAGCTGGGAGGGCGAGCGGGAAAGTGGAAAATGGGACTGGGACAAATTTCAATTAAAGTGTTGCAATAACAACAGTTTTGTGGCAAAGGAAATTAAAGGACAAACACGTGTGTGCTGCTCCTGCCTGCCTGTCGCACCTGTCAGTTGAGTGAGCGAGCGGGCGAGTGAGCCAACAACAATTGACAGCAACACACATAAAAGCTTTTAAATCTTAATAAATCTTGCATACAATTTAAAAAACACAAACACACACAAATAAAAAGAAGCAAAAAATAAATAAAAACCGAAAGCCAAAAGGAAATAAAGCAACACAGGAGAGTCGAGCGACGAAGTTTGTGCCCAGCGAGGCGCAGGGGGACAGACAGAGAGCGATTGTATGTGTATGTGTTTCCGCTTTGCCGACATTCTTTTTTGGCAACTGCGATGGCAGCTGAAGTTGACACGGCAGGGGATCCTTGCCACCAGCAGCAGCAGCAGTAGCAGTAGCAGCAGCACTAGCAGCACTAGCAGCAGTAGCAGCAGTAGCAGGAGTAGGGGAAGAGTCAAAGACATCGCGGTTGCATTCTCGTTCTGTCACAGCTTGGATTGGGTATCACACGGACCCATTCCAGTACACTGAGAGAAAGGAAATTACTATAAACCTGACTAAGGCTGGCAAGAGTAGAAAGCTAGGGAAATGCAATTCCGGAGTTGAAGTAAAGAACGAGAAAGGAAATGACAGGGGAAAGAAAGAGTTTTCTGCAATTGCAGGGAAAGAGATCACACACACAAACATAGATGAAAAGTGAAAGTGAATTGAAAAGAAAGAAAGAAAGCTTTAAAAGGGAATTGAGAAAGCCACTGAAGCTAGCAAACTGAACACTAAACAAGCAGCAGAAGGAGTATACACTTGCAAATATTCAACATATTTTATAAACTTTATTAAATACAACAAACAAATAATCTCTACACTCATTTCCCTTTCCCCCCTTATAACTATTTTTTTCGCTCAGTGCTTAAGTTCCTCCACTGGTCTTGTGTATATGTGTTTGCGTATCGCTCACCTTGGCAACATCTCGTAAATGTTGAACTGTATCTTGGGTATTTTCATTCGTGACTTCCTCCTCCTCCCACGTCATTTTTGAACTCATCAGCGCCAGCATAAATATTTCAAATTTTATGCAGTTTTTAAGGTTGAAATCTCAATAGCGGAGATCTCAGCCGGCAAAAGCAAACAAATGGCGGCGCAAGGCACGTTGCACTGTCTCGAACTCGTATTTTGTTGCCCACTTTGAGGCGCGAGCGATGGGGTAATCCTTCGCCTGGGATAAACAACTCGCTTTTTTTTGGAGATTTTTCCAAGGGTCATACACACACACAGACACATAAACATGTATATATACATGTATAAACTACGTTCGGTCCCCCGTATAAATTTTCCCAACTAACTGCGTCACATTTTGCATAAGTGATGAGATCGATTTCCGTTGATGTGCGTGATGGCGAGGCAAGAAGAGCCAAAAGCTGGGCATAATAAAGAGGAGAGAGAGAGGGGCAGAGCGGGGGAGTTGCAAATTGAAGGGTTTGGAAGGGAAAAAGGGGGTAAAGAGGTGCCTGAAAACCCCCCCTCAAAGTTTCGAAGCGAAGAATCTGAGGCTAACAAAAGTTGCCAAAGATTGTCAACAGTTATTGCTAGTTGGGTGGCATGGATTGGCAAGAGGGGGGACGAGTGGGTGGTTGTGGGCCAAGGCAACCTTGCAACAAAGTCTCCTCGTGTGTGCAGCAGCAGCAGCAGCAGCAGAAAATAAGCCAAAAGTGCCATAAAATGTTTGCACAGAGTTTTTCGGGAGTACAGTTTGTATTTCTTCTTCTTCACTCACAGCTTTTCCATAGATTTTCCTCTTGGCTCCCTCGCCTTATTTACGTTTTTACTATTTTTATACACGTCATTTATTTGGTCCTTGGCGGGTCCAAAAACCCAACTAAACCGTAATTTTTCTTCATCTTCTTTTTGTTGGTTGACTTTTCCTTGACTTTGTTTTGCTTCAGCGCGGAGAGTGGAGGAAAAACTCCAACAGAAGACTCAATGGGACACGGAATGAATAAGCAAGTTCTTTATAAACTTATCTTGAATCGGAATATTGTCGTATTTAAGATAATATTTTGAAAAAAAAGGATCGTATGTAAAGTTTCGACATCGATCGGTACGAAGACATTGAATAATAAAAATTAATACATTTTTAACCTAAAAAAAAGGATTTCAAAACACAAACAATTTAAAAATTAAACCATAAATAAAGGACCCAAACTTGAACCCAAAAAAATCCATATATTAAGAGGATTATCTCTTTAAAATTAGTATTTTATTATCACTAAATTGCATCCTGCAAGCCTGATGTTCTGAATCGAGGGAGATTTCTACAGTTTTCTCGATTTTTCTCTTTAATTTCCAGCTTCCAGTTGCACTTTCAGCTGAATCCAAACTGAATCTTGTATGATTAGTTCAACAAACTGCAGCAACAGGCAAAGGAGAAGGCTTCAAGGGTTGCTAAAAGCACCGGAAGCAGCACACATGACACATAAAAAGCAGCATAAAACTGCCCTTAACGAGCGCATAAATTCTTAACTGCCCCGCCCGCTTTTCAGTTTTCACACACACACATGAATGGATTTTTATACCCTTCTAGGGTATTATTATTTTAGTCCGAAGTTGAAAACTAGCTGAAAAAATAATTTTCGACCCTATAAACCATATACATAAGTATGCAGATTTTTTAACCTATTAAAAACTAGCATAAAACTGCTTTCCGATTGGAAATTAATAAATTTTTTGCATAGTTATGCGATTTTTATACTTTGATTTGGCCAAAGAAAAATTTATCACATAAAAATGTATTTATAAATTCCAATTTAAATAGAAGGAAGCTGAAATCTTAGACAGTTATGGCTTGAAGTTATCCTGAAATGCTAAGATTTTATAGATCAAAGCTAGATTATTATTATAAGCCATCAAATGCAGCCCTGATAAGTATGCTATAATTTTGTAATATGAAAATGATTTAAGCTCACAAATAAAAATTGCTGCTGGCAGTTAAATTTTTCCTTAAAATTCCCAACCACTTTGTCGTCCTTCGGCTCAACTTCCTTATCCTTTTGCTGTAGCCTACTTTTTGGCACACCATTAATTTAATATGCAGCGCAGTAATGCATGCTACACTTACACACACACACGCACCACTCATGAGGCTGTGCAACTTTAAATGCTTATTTAATTGTGTTAAGTGTCATTTACACTCCTTTGCAGCCCCTCCTTCCCCGCGGAGGAGGCTCCTTTGCTGCGCCATTTTAGCGGCAAAAACTTTTAGCTAACATTTTAATTTATGTTCTTGCTGCTGCCACGCCCCCTCCGCCCCAAGGAGGCGAAGGAGACGAAGACTCCGCCCTGCTCCTCAGTTGCCGAAATTAGTTTCAGTGCCGAAAGTTGGGGAATGTCTTCATTACGCAAAAGGAGAAGCAGGAGATCCTTCTTATCCTTAAGCGTACACACACACACACACACCCCATTTTGCGTCGCCTTTTCGCTTTTCTTTGGTTTCTTGTTGGCTTTTCACTTACTTACACAAAAATTTCCCATTTCCCTTTTAACCATTTCCCCACCACTAAGTGTTGAGACTTTCTTTTTTTCCCGCGACTTTCTTTGAGGTTCCTTGAGTTTTCATAACTTTCTATATATATATAAATAAATACTATGTGGCATTAATGTCAGTTGCATGTTTAGTTGCTGAAAGCGAGAAAATGAAGAGTAGGAAAAAGCTGAATAAGGACACAAATCGCTCATAACTAAGGGAAATTTATTGAGACCTCTATAAGGCCCTTTTGGGTCCTGTTTAGTCCTATTTAGCCTCGTTGTGTTGCCATTGGCAGTGGAAAGCTGGTAAGTGACAAAAGTTCTACATTTATTTTCTTTATTTTGATTTCTTAAATTCCTTAAAATATATTTAAGCCCTTAACTCTAGGTTGTAAATTATTTGGCATGGAACTTAGAACTTGTTTATTAATAAATCCATGGCATACCTTTGCCCAGAGAAAAGCTGCAATTACTTTTGCCGTCTGAAGCTTTTCCTCTTTACATTTTCCACCTCTTTCCCGCCATTATTCCTATTATTTATCTTGCTGGTTTGTGTTTTTTGTGCTGTTGTGCAGCAATTTGCACAAATACTTGCAGATATAGTTGAAAAAGGGCATTAGGACCGGCCTCTTGGCCTCTAATTTGTTGCACACACACACATAAATTAAAAGGCCAAGGTAATAAATAACGGCTCATTAAACACACCCTCTAAACACACACACACACCAATAGCAAACCGGAAGTGACAGCGCCATAAAATGAACTTCCGCCTTTTGTCGGCAACTTTATTCGGACAGTTAGCTGGCCACGCCCACCTGCCCCTCATTGCCTATTTGTTTATGCAAATTGTTGTGCACAGCAAAGCACACACACACACACATTCAGCTGCCTAATGCCCTACCGCTAATTATACATAAATCCAGCGAGATTCTCCTTCTCGCTTATCCCCCGATTCCTGTGTAAATTCTGCATTAATTAGCAATTAAAATGCATAAATGAGTAATGTAATCAATTAAAAATGCAGCGCTAATAAATTTTAAAGTTTGTTTTGAACACCCAGAAGACTTAAATGTATAATAAATATGGAATTGTTGAATTGTTCTTGGGTATTTAAAGGATATTTAGTCCTGGAAAATATAAACTTCAGGCTTAGGTTTATCTTGCCAGAAACTAGCACTAATTTAGTAAATATGATAAAACAAATTACTTTTTAATAGTTTATAAAAATAAATATTAAGAAAATATTACCAAATGCCACTTTTCTCATAAATTACAAATATTTTACCATATTTATTCGTATTACTTAATTAATTAAAGAGTTAACATTATTTAGATAAATAAAAATATATCAACAAAGCAACAATTTTCATTGATTACTTCATATTTCTTGCTGGTGAATAATTTTTTAGTCAATTTAAAAGCTTTGATTAATTTTGTGGACTAATTATTATGAATAATTTATCAATTGGTATATAAAATGATCAGCTAATAACACTTTCTATATAGATTTAATGCAGAATCCCGTATTTATGCATTTTATCTGATTAGTTAATGATACAAGAAAACTT
This sequence comes from Drosophila birchii, assembly GCA_035046345.1. Classification (NCBI taxonomy): domain Eukaryota; kingdom Metazoa; phylum Arthropoda; class Insecta; order Diptera; family Drosophilidae; genus Drosophila; species Drosophila birchii. The sequence continues at coordinate 673,727 of JAWNOA010000014.1, read as the reverse complement.
GTTTAATGAACTAAAATATTACTTAAGCAATTAAAATATAAATGAAGCAACTAGTAAATTATTCAAACCCTTCAATTAATATTTCTTAGTTGACCAAACAATTTGTTGGCTGGGTTATAAACACACACACATCCTGCCAGATTGTTGACATATGCTGATGACTGTATTCGTGTGTGCGTTAGTTAAGGTAAACACACACACACACATGGAGCTCCTAGATCCTCCGATAAATATGTGTTTATATAAATTACAATTAATTGAGTACATTTCCAGTGAGCTCCGCCGTACCCAAAGTCAAACACACAAGTGAAATGGTGTGAAATAATTTGCTGTAACCCGATGCACCCGATGCAAGGAGCTGGGCGCCAGGATATCCGCAAAAACTAATTAAATCTTGTTTATGCAAAATTAAATGCAAAAACGAATATTGCGCATACGCCCGGTGGGACAACACAAAAGGAGATAGTACAAACAGACCGACACAGAGATAGAGAGAGAGAGAGCTGCAAAGGGATGGAAATAGATATACTTTTGTCACGTTCATAATTACATAATGTATTATGCAGATTTTGCATAACAATTTGGCAAAGAAGAAGAAGAAGGAGCAAGGAGCAAGGAGCCGAGAGGCAGCCAAGGATTTCCACCTCCTTCAAGGAAAAGCCACTGTCGACAGCACAAACACCGGGCAAAAAAAGACTAAAAATAAAAAAAATAAGTGCAAAAAAGTGCAAAAGTACTGTGCTAATGGCTGAAGCACACTTACTCCATATTTTACCCTCTTTTTCGCTTTATCAATGGGCGGCGCTAACTTCCCTGAGGCAAGGGGTGTGGCACCGAAAGAAAAAAGCAAAAATTAATTTACTATTATTATTATACGTAAAAAATACCTTTAGGGGGAAGTAGCAGCAAAGTCAAAGATTAAATATTTTTAAAAGCTTAACAAAAAATTAAAAAAATTGTTAAAAATTTACAACTTATAAAGCATACATTAAATCTAAATAAATAAAAGATAAATTAATTTACTAACAAAAAATATATATATTTATGTGTTTTCATTCTAGAAAAATTCCTAAGAAATTTCTTTAGCTTTAATAAGGATCTTAAGGTCCTTGAAATTATATTGAATGTTAATATTTCGGGCATTTCTTAACATGTTAACTTAATATTTAATTAATATAATATTTTAATATCTTTTTTAAGCTCTACTTAATATTTTTCTCGCTGTGTAACTGCTTTGGGGGACACAGTGCAGGGCAGCCGTAATGGCAGGTCAAGTGGGTCTTGCTCGGAAAGTGTAAACGAAGTTGCAGCCACCACCGTCGTCGTAAGGCGCAACTTAAGGCTGAGCTTACGTCACGTAAGGCGATACAGCTTCCAGTTGGACCTGCTCCTGCTCCCACTCTCTCTTCTAATGGCAGTGCAAGTTATGAGTGTCTGCCCCCCAGCTGGAAGTCAGAGTCCTTGTTGCCATTCCCCGAGAAGTTAATAAAGCCGTGAAAGTGGCAGAAAGATGAGCGCAAGCAAAAAAAAAAGACAGGTGCCTTATGAAACCAGTTAAGTGAATTTCCTCTCATTTATTTCACTGCAATTATTTATCTATTATATATATTATACGTCTCTCTTTTAGAGAAAATAAAATTCTTCTATTTTAAATGCAAAATCAAAGCTGCCAAAAATTTTGTTTCGCTTGCTCTCTCACGTAAGGGATCATGGCTCTAAACCAGAAAAAGCACGAAAAATGAATAAACAACACACAAAAAACAGCGAAAAAATAGAAAGCGCCAGATTTTCATGCAATTTGCATATTTTTCAGCAAATCGAGAAGGAGGAGGAGAGTCGAGGAAAGTGAAACGAAGGCAAAAAAACTCACGACACTCTTGTTGTTTTTTTGTTTTTAGCTTTTTTTGTGGCGCTGACCGAAAAAAAAAACAGGCAGCAGCAGAGGCACATAGCCGAGGGTGGTTATAAGGAGTATGCAAAAAGTGCAGCATGATGATGATGATGATGATGACGCCGCCCACGCCTTGTCTTTGTTTTATTAAGTACTTCTATTATTTTCCTTTTTTTTTGTAGCTCTAGGAACAGCGACGACAACGACAACGACGAGGACATCGTTGCCAAGAAGCAAAACTTTGTGTTTTTGGGCTGAAATATTTTAGGCGGCAGCAATTTCTTGTGCTCCTCTCGTCTTTTTATACCCTCTATCTGGGTTTTTTTTAAGGGCATATATATAAATACAATATATTGTTCAAGTCTCTCAAGTCTCTTTACATTATTTAAATTTTTAATAATTTAACTGAGCATAGTTTTGGTATAAATCAATATTTACAAATATAAAATACTAGGTATAAATATATACAAATTTAAAATACTAGTTATTAATATTTACAAATTTAAAATACTAAATATAAAAATTTACCAATATAAAATACTAGTCATAAATTTTTATAAATATAAAATATCATCTATAAATATTATTTTATCAGATTCAGATACTTAATCTAATATTAAGATAAATATATATATATATAATATATAAGACTTAGAATGTTTAAACGATGTTCTTTTTATAAAAACACATTTTTAGGACTTTGAAAACGATTCCTTTAAGTATTAATTATGATTAATAAATACTTTAAGGTATTTTTAGATCCAGACACTTGACTAAGACCGCTTTTAGATGTATTTTTTGTTGTTTTTGTTGCCGATGTTGTTTAACACAAAAGACAAAGTAGCACAAATTTGCAGCCAGGGAGGGATGGGGCGGCGACTGCCTGGGTTTCTGGGGCGGTCTTAAGGGGGCGTTTCCAGGGGGGGCGTGGCGGCTGCATCTTAGACATGCATGCCACTAGGCAGTAAAGTAGAAAGGCGCCAAATGAAAGGGTTCCGGGGTGCAGGATACGCAGAACGGCAGAGAGAGACAGAGAGAGAGTCAAGAACAAAAGAATCAACGCTTAACACAATTTTATACCCTCCCCCTGCCACTGCTCCTCCCCCTGCTCTTGGTTTTTAAGTTTCTCCTCTTTTCTTTTTTTTTACTCTCTTTTCTCTTCTGGCTTTCGTTTGCTTTCTTTTGGTGTCACAGGCAGAAAATAGTGTTTTGTCCCACTTGGGAGGCCTGTCCCACATGTTTCTGGCCGAGGACGAAAAAGGAGGCGACACGAGAGGAGGATGTGTCGCCGCCGCTGCTGCCGCTGATAGAATTTATTTAGTTATGCACACCTTCATTTTAAGTCCTTTTACGTGTTACACGAATACACTTTTAAGTGCATGTGCGGTGGGGGGCTTCTCCTCCTCCTCCGCCTTCTGCCTCCTGCGAGGGTTTTCGGTGTCACTAAGAAATCAGAGCTGCACAAAAAATAATAATAACAACAACCCCGCGAAAAAAGTTGATTGACATCTCGGCGAGACAACAAATGAAATGGAGAATTAGCGAAAATACAAAAAACAATTAAGATATAACCCATTTTGTCCACTTTTCCAAGGAAAACTTAATTCGTTTTCTGAGTATTTAATCCTTTTTATTTGTTTTTTGTATTTTTAAACGTAGATCTTGAAATGTTCGTTTAAATTTGCTTCGACTTCTACCTTTTAAAATCATTTTTCCTGTTTTTTTAATTTCCATTTCCAATCAAATATTTGCCATAAAATAATTTTTAAAAATTTAATTAAAATTAATTATGTACTTAATCCTGTAAAATGATTATCTCCCTTTTGTTTTTGTGCCCTAAAATCGGTTTCTGGGTCATTTGAGCGCCGCAATGCGCGCGTTGACTTGAAGCCCCGCGAAAGTGAATGAGCTGCAGGACCCCTTCACGTGTCACGGTCAGTGCAGGGAGTACTCACACACACATCCTGCCCAAAACTGGGCAACATTATATATGCCACAAGACACCGTAACGCGGGGCACGTGGGACACAGGACAGGGGACACCCACAGGGGAATATTCGTACATGTGAATGCGATACCCAGATGAGCGTTCATAATGTGTGCTTAATTATCGCTGAAGATATATATGCTGCCCACAGTCCCATTGCTGTCGGTTTGGTGGAAAAATCTCGGACGAAAATGTATGGGATATTTAAGTAGCTACCTTTTATTTTTGGATTATATTTTATAATATTTTTGTTGATGGTTTTGTGAGACAAAAAAAATCTTTTGTATTATCTTTAGCTTTTGCTAAATTTAATTTCATTAATTTGCACATTAATTTGTATATATAAATAGTAAATTAACGAACACAAAACTTCCCTAATTTAAGCATTATTTTATTTAAAGTTGTCTTGAAAGTTCCCTATCTTTATTATAAACATAAAATATATATTTTTAGAGCAATAAAAATGCCCTTACTTTATAACAAAACTGGTTTCCTTCTAAAAAAAAATATATATATATATTAAACAATTTCTGAAAAGGGTAAGGAGACTGCAACAGGGGTGTAAGCATCTCAGTCTGCCACCGGGTTTGTTTGAGGGTGAGCCCTGAGGTTGCTGCAACCTATGTGTGTGTGCGGTGTGTTCAAGTTTGTTTAATGTAAGCAAGTGTTGCATGCAAATATTTGCTGCGAGACTTTCACTATGCCCCTCTTTTAAGCCCCCTTCGCCATCCCTTCCATATGCTTAATAATTCAGTAGGCCGCCGCCCCTGCCTAGCTGGCTTTCTGCAAATATTTCGAATTTTCTTAATTGCTAAAAATCACAAATGTGTGTGTGTGCTTTTGCGGGAATTGCGGTTGAGGTGACACAGTGGTGTCCCAAAGGGGGTTGAGGGGGTCTGACTTTGATTTTTGCCGGTCACTTACACACACACACACACACACTCGCAGCACACCGTTTGAAAGTTGAAAGTTTTGCAAAGAAGTTTGTTTAGCTAATATTTGGGAATTAGTTCAAGTGGCGTTCTGGAAGTTAAGTTGAAAGCCTTCGGTAAGCAGGAGGGTGGCGGATCGGTGGCAGGGGGTGGTTTTATGAATAACTTATGCCACAAATGCCTCAATCTGCTTATTGTTTACCGGGGGGCAGAAAGGGGTTTCCCCCACTTGCTGAGGTGGCACTTCTTCTTGTTCAATGTTTGGCACAAATATTTGCTCATTAAACATTCAATGGCCTGTCAGGAGTAGGCGAAAGTTTGACTCTTTGGGGAGGTGAGGGGGTTAATGGAGGGTGGGGGTTGGGGGGCTAACAATAAGGAAATTGCATTCAAGATTTATAACTTAAAAATCAACAAACCGAAAACTATAGCCGCAGGCAGTAAGAATAACTATTGCCAAGTCTCCAAAGATTTTGCCAGCCAACAAATTATGAAGAGAATTTGTGGGGGAATTTAATACTTTTTAAATAGTTCTAGAAAATTATAGTAAAGTGAAACAATAAAATAATTAAATTTATAATTTAATCGAGAAATATATAACTTAGGTTTCTTAGAGGTTTAAAAGTCCTTCTTTAACTCCTTTAACCTTTAACTTACTAAACATGCTTCTTCCTACTCCTTTGGACTTTAATTAATATTAATTAGCTCAAGTCCTGGAAAATATTATTCCTTTAATTAAACCATAAAACCAAAGAAGCAATGCAAAAACATGGCTTGTTTATCAATTCAAGCGGAAATTTAGGGGACAATCTTAACCAGATGCTCTCCTGTTGCTAATGTAATGGAAATAATTCTGACATTGAGACACGGAAAATGCTTATTTATGAGCCCAAAAAAATAAAAAACACACACACACAAACTCAAATTCAAACTCCACAAAATATCACTAAGCAATGACAAAAACAACAAACAACAAAAAAAGGCAGAAAAAAAAGATTGCATAAGCCGAGGCGACATCAGCGTTGTAGGCTGGCTCAACTTGTGAAAATGTGGAAAATGTGCGCTGCTCTTGTATGGCCTGAAAATCCCTCCCGTTTAGTGTGTATGTGTCTGTGCGTACAAAAAGCGTGAGTAACATAAACAACAACAATGGCGGCAGCAACAACAACAACAAAAGCGGCCACAATTCAGCAACTGACGTCTCTAACCGAAGAGAAAACACGGAACAGTGGCCACCGAAATTAAGGCATAACACACACCCAGCGAACAATCCGAACTGTGCATTTAATTTTCATTTGTTTTAGTTATAAATTTAATTTCAATAATAATATTTCATAATAATTTAATTCATTCATAATATTTAATTTTCTTTACCGCTTTCTTGGGTTGGCTTTTTCCAAGGAAAACGATTTGTTTTCAGCAAATAAAGTTCATTATTTATGTTGCAACAATTTTAATTAAATTTTTAATAAAAAAAAACATGTAGAAGGCCAATACAAGTTCAGCAAATAAAAAAAAATTCTTAATAATATATATGTATTTGCAAATCATCATAAATAAATATCAGCATTTAAATATTTCACTTCTCAATTTTGCCACAATTTCCAGCTTAAGAAAAACTCATTTTCCTTCCACTGTGCACGGTGTGCATTGGGGCAACCGCATGCCAAAAGCGGAAGTGGCATTGTTAAGCGGTTTATGTGCCACATGTGTGCGTCTGTCTGTGCTAGTGCTAGTGCATAGGTATTGGTGAACACACACATACACACGTACGCACGCATACAGCCTCCGCCTCCCACTGACTGTCTGTCTGTGTCTGTGTCTGTATCTGTGTGTTCGTCCGTGTGTGTCTATGTCTGTTCATCCGTCTCCTGTTGTTGTGCCTTTGCATGCTAAGCACGTATTTCCGGCATAGTTTTTGCATTCGTTCTAACCCCGCTTTTCCGCTTTTCCGCTTTTCCGCTTTCCCTGCCCCCGCACAGCTTCCTTTCCCCGAAACCCCAACCGACCGCTTTAGGCTCGTTTTGTGACCCCGAAAGTAACCCCACAATTTCTCTCAACTCAACATCACCTCGTCTTCACATCTGTCCCTCTGAGCTGAGGCGTCTTGGTCCTCTCTTCCTGCCCATTAGCTTATCCACTTTTGGGCACTTGGTTTTGGTGATTTTAAGTTTGGCCATAAATCGCATCTAGCGTGTATTTATGATAGATGCACCACCAACGTCCTGCCAGCCATCCTTCCATTCTGCCTTCGGTTTCCCCCTGCCGAGTGGCCGAGTGGCGAGTGCATCGAGCTGCTAAATTGCGCAATGACTTGGCCTGGACTGGGGCTGGGGCTTGAGTTGATTTACCAAAAAGGAAAAGGAAGAAGACAAGCCAGAAGCTGGAACAATGGCTACTTCATCGCCCTCTCTCTCTCTTTCTGCCTCATCGAAGGCTTCCTTCTTCTCCCTGCAAATATAACGCATACGCCACGTATGACTCCGAAGGAAAAAGGGATAAACAGCCGCATAACTGTCTGGCTGAGTGTGTGTGTGTGTGTGCCATAACAATAAATCGCAGTAAATTCAATTGATGGCAACAGGCAGAAGGGCAGAAAAGAAAAAGAATCCCTTTTGCAAACTAACTAAATTCAAACACTTAACGCCTTCTGGCAGATGCCAGCAGATAGTACACAGTATACCCTTAACCCCTGATGGCCCTTGGCCAGTTCACTATCTCTGACATTCCGATGAAAAAATATATATATATAAAAACAAAAAGAAAACGGAACAAAAAAAAAATAGAGCGAAGAAGCCGCCCTAGGAAAGACGAGTAAAATTCGAATGAAAAAATGCCAAATAAAAAACAAGAGGGAAAAAAATGCACTCAATATTGCCGCCGTCAGACAAAAGCCAAAACACAGAAGGCCAAGAACAAGCAAACACACACACTCACACACCAGTTAACATGTTCCAGTTCACACACAGAGTCAAAGTCATAGAACGCAAAAAGAGAACTTAAAGTAGAAAAGGTTTTTTGTTTTTTGAAATAATTTTGTAAGGGTTTTAAATATACATATGAAATATTTTAACATCGAAATATTTGTTTAGTTTGCAGAAAAGGTTTAAAGAAGTATTTACCCTTATTATTTGTAAATATTTGTATTTAATTTTCTAATTTAAGGAGTAGTGCTTGCAGCCACTCTCACTGTATCCTGCTTTTAAAATCTTTAAAAATTCAATAGTTCTATTAAGAGATAGATAAACTAATTTGAATAATAAAAGAATATAGCATTAAAATTTAAATAAATATGTATACATGTCTTCTTTGTTTCTTGATTTTATTTCTAGCTTGGTCATTTCCTGTATTTAGTTTTAAGAACTTGTCACACTGAATTACTAAATTTAATTTAAATAAATATTTATACAGATGTTTGAAACTGTTTTAAAATTTTCTAACTGTATATAGCAAATGCCCTTATTTAAGCTACCATTTTTAAAGCCAGTTTATATATAATTTAATTCAAATTTAATTAATATTAAAAAATATATATAGAACCTATATTCTTAAGACCAACTGTTTGTGAGGGCTTAGCAGCTTTCATCGCTTTGGCAGCTCTCAAGGGATGTATGGCAGGAGGCAGCGAAAGTTGAGAAAATGTTTTGACTTGCGGCTAAAGTTAAGAGGGGATTGAAATTGGTCTTTATCGTTTTTGTTTTCTAGAGATTAAAGGGTAGATGGAATCCTTTTGAAAATATTTTATAAACAATTTTATTTATTATATATTTTCCCATTTATGATATAAATCATCATGGCCTCAATGATTTGCTGTTGTTTAATTTTATTTCATTTTTCGCGCATTTTAAATGTGTGTTTTCGTGGCAAGACAATTTCTTTCGCTCACAGAAGAGGCCAAAGTGGGGGGCGGGTAGATCGATTGTGGGCGGCGGAAAGTGTTTCCATGTGTGCTTGTCAGCCAGTCACTCGACCAGTCAATTAGCAGCGGACGCTTTTCAATTACAGGCCTGGCGAAAATCCCGGAGCTGCCAGAGAGAGATAGAGAGAGAAAAAGCGAGAGAGAGCGAGAGGATGGGTAATAGAGTTGTTGGCCAAATCCAAATTTACATTTGTCACCAGCAATGTGGGCCACACAAAATGGGCCAGAGGCCGTTAAGTAATCCTGAAGGCAACCTGCCCCTCAACTAATGTGGCAAGTGGCAGTCATTTTTATCGGGGGGCTTTTTTTTGTATATCCTTTTAGTAGTTTTTGGTCTACTTTTAAAGGGTATTTTTTACAATTTATATTTTTTAACTAACTTGATGGCCCTTGGCTTTTAAATTACTGATCAAAAAACTTGTTTTTTATATCCTTTTACTACTTTATATTTAGTTTATTAAATTTGTAGAGTAACTTAGCAACTTTCTGTAATAGCAGTTTGCCAAGCTAATGCTATTTATGAATCCTTTACTAAAATTTAATTAAGGATATGAACTGTTAGTCTTCTATTAAAGATGATTTTGTATATTTATTTAATGTACATTTTTCAAAGTAACTTTAGACAGATTTTGCAACTTGGAAATTTGCTTTAGGATCCCTTCTCAACCCTCCTTGACTAGCATCCCCCCAAAATATCCTTTAAAATTAAATTGTTAATAATCAACAGAGTTAAAATTGCTGCTAGTAACATTTAATTTATGAGAAACATGAATTTAATAAATAATAAAAATGTGAAACATTTGCTGGCAATGCGCTCTTGATTAAATTACCTAAAACATATATAAAATTAAACTAAAAAGAATATAAATAATTTTTGGTTTATAAACTATAAATACCTCATCTTCTTCTTCTTCTTCCTCAGGCAGATTGACTGCATATGTCCCATCCTGCTTAATCAACATTTTCAAGAGGCTCATATTATTCAGGGATTGTTCAATCAAGCTGTCTACATTGTTAACCGGATTGAGATTTTTCATGGTGTATTTCGCCTGTTCACGGATCATCTCCAGGGGTACAAAAGTGCTCTCCTCGGTGTTTGTCAGGTAGTGAACAGCCTTGAGGACATGACGATTTACCTTTGTGGGTACACCGAATTGATCCATCTGGGCTCTTAAGTTGATTGTGCAGATCTTTCAGATAAATATAATATGTTCTGTATTTATATCGAAACGTTTTGAATGACGGACACTAGATTCATGGCCGAGATGTTACCTGATCTTGGCCTACCTTACTAGAGTTTTATTTCAGTCTTTTAAAGCTCGGTATTATTTCTTTAATTCCTGTAATTTATTTTGATTTCAATGTTTTTTTGACACCACCTCTCACCTTTTCCTTTTCCTTTTTTTTATTTAAAAATTATTTGTATTTATTTTGTATTTTTTTTTTTGCTTTGCTTTTTGGGTCCTTAATGAGCCTGGCAATTTCCTCATTAACCCATTACGATGCGTACGTCATTTTAAATTGGGTTTTATTTTTAAATTCTTTTGGGGTAATTCAATTAAAAGCTGGGGTAAATCTCTTAATCATATGAATATTCATTATAACTGAACGACCGAGCGCGCAAACAACGCGTCGGCTCTAAAGGCTCTTTCTGTATGTGTGTGTATATGTTTGTATGTGTGGGGAGAAGGCGGTGCATTTTCCAAGGGGTAGAATTGAGTGGAAGGGAAGCTACATCAATGCAGATGCATTTACCACACAACTTCCGCCGCAATGGCGGCGTTCCATCGGCAAAATGGATATAGCGAGAGCCGCTTGCTGGTTGGTTGGATGATAAGACAACTATCACCAGATGACCTTGATCCTGGCTCTGACGACAACCAACCAGAGGCTATAACAATGACAATCACAAAGGCAAAAGCACCAGAAATCACACAAGGGGAAACCAAATGATTTCATAGCTTTGCTATTTTTAATACATATTCATCGAATTTGAGATTTTGCTATTTTTTTAACACTAATTTAATTAAATACTCTAGGAGTTAATTAAAATGCCACAATAGAGATCTAATCCTTAAAAAATTATTTGATTTACTAGTGTACTTATTATTTTGACCAGTAGTGTACTTTATTGATATGTGGAAAGGACAAAACCTATCTTTAGCATTTTCTGCCGGTGTCAGTTGCCATGAAGACACTTCATTTTTCGATGGGATACGCCTCCTTCTTGGTCTGCAAATTAATTGAAAATGGCTCTACGTGCAGTTGTATAAGTGCTGTGCGTGTCTGTGTGCATGCAAAGGACGAATGGACACGTAGGCCACATTAATGCATGTTTTACAATCGCACACGCCTCTCACAATTTCTTACGGCCAACTTTTGGGGACAACTGTACTTAATGACACTCGCCATAATGCATTTAAAGCGCTTGGCATTCACATTCACATTTCCCTTGCCATTCCCATTCGCATTCTCAATTTTATTGCCAACCAAATGGCCAGGATAATGCCATGTATGTCTGTGGATATACATATATCCGCTTTGTCAGCTTTCTTATTTCTTATATCCTTACCAGGATGTCGTCAGGAATGAGACACTGCATAACCAAAGATATTTAAAGCTGAGTTCCCTGCATCCTGAATCGTTGGAGGGGAGGATATTCTCGGGATATTACTTGATAATCAGCTTAAATCTTTGAGTAAATACTTTAGTTTTATTAATGTTAAGGAGTATTTGGATTATACCTATAAAATACCTAAATGACACTAAATTGTCTTTTAAAATTCTTGAGTTAATTATAGTAAATTCTTGAATTTATTTCTGAAAGTTATAAATAATCTGTTTCACCTCTAAAATCCCTTCGAACATATTTGCAAACAATTGAAAACGAGACACACGATTCAAAAACAAACCCAAACATCTTTCCAGCTAAAAGAAAAACCTTTTGGAAACTCCAAACATTTGAAAACTTTCCTGGTATTTGGCAATTTAATGCGGCATTTAAATGTCAATGCGAGTCCTGTTTACTACTTCTGCCTCTGTTGCTGGATGTTGGCAATGTTATTGCTTTTATTTATTTTTTATTTATTTTGCCAGATCGTTTGCATAGGCCATAAAAAAAGTTTGCCCCCCAGCTCCCAGCATCGAGCACGTGTCCTGCCGGCAAAGAAGCAGAATTTCTCTCCCTGGACAAAAAAGTTCATTGGCACAGGTAAGGGGAGGAGAAGGTAGGGTACAGTTGAAGCAAGGACACAACCGAAGGATGCTGCAATTGAATTTAAATGAAAAATCCATTTAATTGCTTTAATTAATGGTGGCATGACCCCTCGACCCGAACACTCTTTTGGGCTCACTGTCTCTCCCGTTAGCTGGAAAATTGCTTCTGTTTAAAGATTTTCTTTGAGTAAAACCGCTGAATTTTAATTGAAAATCGATCAGATCGCAACTATGCCTGAACTTCAGCGGTATAGCCTGGATATATTTTATTTCTTGGCTTATTATTTAAGCCTAAGGTTTAACCCTTTCATCAAATATGCCCAAGAGCAATAACATAAATTAAATTGCTGGTTATTAAGTCATAAGCGATTTCGATTTACAGTTCCTGGGCCACTCATGAATCATGAATCATCCATTCGATTCAAACCATGACTTGAGCAATTATTGAGAGGGCATGGCAGCGGGGGAAAGGAAGTGACCACCAACGTGGGATTGGGCTGCCATTACGTATTGATGGCACTAAATGCTGACGGTAACTACATTGGGCAATCGCTTCATTACACCTCAAATCGCACTGGCACTCCTGATCCTGTGTGTGTGTGTGTGTGAAAGTCATTTTCTCTGTCAATTGGCCAAGTCCTTCAATAATTCAGTACTTCGACCTGCTCCACCTTCGAGGGACCTCTCTCTTTTTTCTTTAGTAAATCTTTGCTTAACCCGCCAGCTTGAACTTTGGCCGCAGCTTGTTGACCTTCTCCTTGTCATATCTCCCCTCATTCTTTACTCTTCTCCTCTTTGCACTCCTCTTTCGTCTTCTCTTTCCATTCCTTTTTTTCGTTATTTATTTTTCTCTCCTTCTTTTTTTCATGTTCGCCTCAACACCTCAAGTCAAGTGAAATCAACTGTCATGCAGTTTTAAACAGTTTACGGGGCGTATGAGCGATATTTGCTGAGGCCTTTGCCAGTTTATTTCCTCCCCCACCCCCTGTGCACCCTTTCCCCTTTGGATTTCCCCCTGGCATTTTCCGGTTACTGGGTAGAATATATGAGAATCAGCTCAACGCTTCCGCGATTGATTTCATGCGAGTATAGGTCGGCGCATTGCCAGCGGTTAGGGGTCACAGGAGAGGAGTGGGCTTCGCTTTTCCTCTCGGGAGGGTGACGCGCAGCGAGACAGGAAATTTAATTACAAGACAAAATGTCGACGATATCGCACAATATAAATACGAATGGCAAGCAGACGGTACAGTACATTAAGCTTTGAGGAGGTTCATAAAAAGAACTCAGTCTAAATTAAAGCATTATAATTTAAAAAAAAAATTACATAATATAAAAAAAGAAACAAATTTTTAATATGGTACAATAAAAATAATATATATAACAAAGTTATTATGTATAATACAAATTAAAAATGAATCTAATTAAGTAATTTTCGATTTTTAATTTATTAAATAAATAAATTATATTATACTTCTAAAAACAAATATATTTTCGGGGTCTTTGTACTATGTCCAAAGTTCTGTTTCTGCTTTGATTTAATTTAAAAAAAAAATTTACAAAGCCTTTTGAAATGTAATAAAATTCAAATTTCTGGCTCTTAAAACCAAACTGTTAATATTCAATATATTATTTAAAATATTTAATGAAATATAAAAATTATTTATTATTACCTAAGAATAGCCCATTTTCTTTCTCTGTATGAAAATGCTTTCCCTGGTAGGTAATATACATACATACATGCATATATACGCACAATAATATGACAGTTTGTTGGCTGTTGCAGTTTTCCTTGGGGCTTTTCGAAATATTGGCAACAAACTTTGTCGCGATTAACACACATACGCACATGATTTCCATTGCCATTTCTCAATTCTACCAAGCCAAACCCCAGGCTCCCCCAGGGTTAATGGCGGAATGAATGATTTTCCCGAGCTTGTTAGCCTCGACTTAAGCTCTGGCCTTGGTTTCCGTTGCCGTTGCCGATGTTATTTCCGTTATCGCTTCTTCCCCTGGACCGCGATTTGTATATTGGAATATTCAATGTTTCATATGCTAAACTCGCTCAGTAAATTGTGTTTAAATTGCAAATTGGTAAATGGTGTTGCCAGTATTTTTGACAAAACCAAAATTCAAACTGGCAGAGCAACAATGATAACAACTATGACAGAGATATAGATACGAGACAGAGTCAGAGACAGAGACAGAGAGAGAATGAGAGAGAAGGGGCAAAGGAAATTGGCGAGAACTTATAGTCACAATGTCCCAGTTTCCACCAACCTCCTCCTGCCCCTCTCCGCCGCACCCCCTGCTCCATCGCTGGTGCCATGCCAATTTCTGGTCTCGTTCTCATATTTGTAAATATTTGCATTTTTACACTTGTCGCCCACTCGAGCGTATGCAATCGAATTGCATTCGCACACAAGTGCACACATATCACAGATACGCACACATACAGGCATATACACAGATCACACAGATACTGGACTGCCTGACTTGTCTGTGTATTGTTTTGGTCGTTTTTATTCCTCATGTCTGAAGAAGAAATAACCATTCGATATATATCGAAACGGATAAAATATGCATATGTAAAACTAAGATACATAGTTTGCTAACTTATAGAAAAAATTAACACAAAATTTAATTTGGTAAATAAAAAAAAACCCGGAAAGGATATTGATATTATGGAAAATATCATTAAAAATATTTACATTTCAAAAAGAAAACCCATTTTCAAATTGAAATTATTTTTAAAAATTATTTGCCAAAATTTATATATGTTAAAATTTATAAATACCGAATTTTCGAAAATACAAGACAAAATATATCCATATATATATATATTTGTATTAATTGAATTAAGAGCAGATCGGAAATCGGAGATCTCATAAAATATTAAACTACAAAAATTAAATTTAAACTATTGATTTGGAATTTAAAATATATAAAGAATCGATATAAATAAGAATTTAGCATTCTAGCGATATTTCATATTTTAATAATTGCCACACCTAGTCACTGTATGTGTGTGGGTGTAATGGCCTGCGAACAAGATATCTTTTCGCTTTTCCGACCCCCCTGCCCCCGCACTTTTCCACCATTTTCTATCCAACCAACCCCCCCTCACACAGCTCTTCCGGGGAAAGGGCAGGCAAAGGTTTGACCAACATTTAAATGAGCGCTTAAGCGGGTAGGAAAATGCAGCGGTGCGGTGGGGACTGTCCAGCCCCCATAGGTTCCATTTCAGATTGCTTTCGGTCTGGTCCAAAAGTGCGTAAACTAAATATGGCAAAACATGGCCGCGCGCTCTTGTGGCAAACACTTAAAAGCGGTGCATAAATTGCAACATTTTATTTGACCAAAAACACAAAAAAAGAATTCCTTGGCACACCATTGTCCGACAATTAATTTGTAATTTCATTTCATTTCATTCGAATGGTGTTTTTTCGTGCGTTTGCCATTCGCAAATTTTAATCAATTTTAGCCTGGTTTTGCTAGAGGTGCCATGAATTTTCATTTGGTCAAATATTTGCATTTCGCTTTAATTAGTTGCAATACAATGTTGGCAAATATTTAAACCCCCTTTTGTTTCAGCCATTCCATGGATTAATATAACTCACAAGTCTTGTGTTTGTCTAGATTTTGTGCTAATGAATCAGTTTTTGTAGTTTCAAAATAGTAGTTTCAGGGGGGCAAAATTTTAGCAGTTATGTTAGAGAAAATTGTATTTTCTTAACTCAAACAGAAAGACAATAAAAAAAACTCCGGGCGTAACACATGGCGAATGAGTAATATTTTGGGAGTTGAAGGTATAAATATTACTCATACGTCAGGGGTGACATGTGAGTTTAGTTTTCATCTAGTTAAGCGATTGAATTTTGAAAAGGTTTTAAATTTTAATAATAGGGAAAACAAAAATTAATTACATTTATGTATATAACAATTTGTATATTTAAAACACAAATTACTCATACGCCATGTGGCCATATTCAAATTTCAATGATCAATGTCTGCCAAATCTATCAATTTTTAAATACATTTTCCTAGAAATTTCGCATTTTCCATTCATTCGAAAGAGAAAACCACCTTCTGACCATCATTTTCATGTAATATCCTTAGCGATTTGATTGGGCATGTTAAGGACCACATGTTGAATATTTGCTAGAGCATTTTCGAGATGCTTTCAAACCATCGAAATGCCCTTCAAAGGAAAACTGGCAATTGCTCCCTGCCTGCCATAGGGGTACAGGGCAAACAAAGATCTCTTTCTCTTTCCCCGCTGAAAAACTGTTCAATTGCTAGAGACTTTTCCCTGGCCACTGCCAATACAAAAGCCATTTGCCCAAGGATGTGTGTGCATCAGCATGCGAGATTGTGTCGGTGACAACAATGCAGGACAATGTTGCTGGGACAGAGTACAGCCAGAAACAGAAAGCACCGTCGCATTTCCCAACTCCAGCTGGCAGGGCAACATGCTAATTATGCGGGAAAACCGATTGAATGGCGAACAAGCTATAAAAAGGATTGTATATATGTACATGCAGAGAGATATCTGTGAGACTGAGATGGAAACTGGAGATGAAGACTGGATGTGAAGACTGGATATGAAGAGATGAAGACTGGAGATGGAGAGATGAAGACTGAGAATAAGACAGGGACCTCTTCAGCTCTTATCCCTATTTTCGTGACACCTTTACCTCGCCAATGACTTGGCCTTATTTAGGGCTTTCAAAGCTGACATATTTTGGCATATCCTTGGGACTACCATCTATCTATCCATCTTGCCTTGGCTTCCCCTATTTTCTGAGTTGCACTTAATCCTGCTACGAATCCTGCCCTCCTTACTTCCTTTCCTCCAACCTTTCCGTTTGCTCCGCTTTCTGTTTGTTGCATAGTTTTTGGCTGATGGCTGTTGATGTTGCAGGCTGCCGATGTTGCAGGTTGCTGGTTGCTGGTTGCTGATGTTGCTGTAATGCCGTGAGCTTATAGGGCTTTAGTGGCGCTTATCACATGCCAGCAGCAGCGGCTGCCTCTGTTTTCATATATGGGAAAGTTATATATATACATATATATATACATATATATATATATATATATATATATAAAACAAAACGAAAACCAGCAGCAAAATCAACTTTTATATTTTTGCATATTCGTGCTGGCGTTCGTTGTTTAACCCTTAACTTTGGCCAAACAAAGTCAAAGGATTTTCGCTAGTTTATGTTATTTTTTTGTGACCCCCTTCTCTTTTTTATGGCAACTTTATCGCGTTGGAAAAACCGCAAATTGGTGTGGTTTTTGGATTTGGGTCTTACGGATTTCTCAAATAATTTTTCGTTTTATTTCTGTTTAAGAAAAGCAATTTCCCTGAAAGTTTTGTGTCTTGTCCATTAATAATTGAATCGCTTTGGCTGTAAATAAATTAACCTTCTTCAAAGTTCGAGCAACATCAATGGCTCCTACCCCTGCTCCTGCCACAGCCATCTCCGCTTGCCTCTTCCGCAGTTCATTAATATATCAAAGCCGTAATCTCAGTCGGAGCTGGAGCCCCATTTTCCACGCCCTTTTTCCCCACTCTCACGTAAAACGCTTTTAAACGGGGGGGAAACTTATAAACACAACGCGCTAATTATTTTTCAGCTCTCTCTCCTCTCTTGCCTCTCGGGTTGCGTAAGAAAATGTTCGCGTTGCGGTGGAAAACTTAAACCCTTTTCCCTCACAACTAAATTGTAGTCTAATGCCTCCAGACAGACATTTTCATTTTGGGGCCCCGAAAATTTCCCATCTCATATTAGGCGACGCGGAAAATCACGCATTTCGAAGGAGTTGTGTGCTAGTTCGACAGGTGAAATTACGCGGCATTCATCGTTAAGGAGAGGGCTTAGATTCTAACCGGAGGTTAACCAAGGTGCTGCTGTTGGAAATAGAGGCAAAAATTATGAGTAATTATCTGTGATAATTCCCAATTAACAATTAGTTCCTAAAACATTAAGCGGGATGTGGATTCTTACTTGAATTTAAAGAGTTAAAGGTTTAACCTTGGATTAGAAAGGTTTTTAAAAGAGAAATCAATTGATTTTAAAGCTAAGATTAACTAAGAAACCGAAATTCTTATTCATTTAATGTTTTTGTTGATTTATTACGAGTTCAAATAACCTGCTTCACCCTAATCCCCAAGTAACTCCCCGCAAGTCACAACAGCTTAGCAAAATGTTAGCCAGCTTTATCCTGAATCTAACCAAAACCAAAATCGATGCGAGAATCCCTTAAAAATGTGCGAAAATTCACAACTTGTCCATAGTTTATGAAGTGTTTTATTCGGGCCATGAACCCTAACTGGCCAACTTGTTGTCATCATTTCGCTGCCTCGATAGCTGACTTGGCTTATCAGAGAATTAGAGGGGGGAATGGGGGGTAGTTCCCAGAGAGGAGACAACTTGCTCAAGACATTAGAGGGTAGCCGTGAAGCGAGGGCGTTCAGTGACGGCATTTGCCATTTCCGCTTCCGCTGCACGTACATGGCACTTGGCCCAACTACTTGCCACACAGATAGACTTTCGGGGTCATGACCCAAACACATACACACAGAGTCACAAAACAAAAAATAAGAACAAGTAAAAATAAAATTAAAAATATAAACCTAGATATCAAGAAAAAGTATAGAAAATCTTTTTTATACTTTAAATATTTAATATACATTTTAAAAAATATATTTTTTTTTACTAAAACTAGTCTTTAAATAATTTTTTAAAATGAAAATAAATTAAATTCATAAAGTTTTGATAATATAAAAAATAAAAATTAATACGTAGATAATTTTTTTTAATTTTATTAACATTAAAAATATTTCAAATAAATTTAAACATGTGTTTCCAAAGGTGAAACTAGTTTTAAAATCCTTTTTTTTAACTTTGCGACTTTAGCTAGAAAATATTTCCTTAAACTTTTTGTTTTGTGTTTTTTCAATATACATATGTAGCTTTTATTTTTTAAATATTTTTTTTAGGTGCACTCTAAAAGTAAACCGCCAAAATGTGGCAACATTTTCTACTGCTGTTTTAGTTGTTGTTTTCGGGTCGTTTTTTGGCCTCTGTCGCTTATTGTTGTTAAGTTTTATGCCACCATTTTCTTCCGCCTTGCGTGTTGCACGTACTTTTTTCCGGCACTTTGTGTGTGTTGGTTATTTTTTTTATGTTTTTGTTTTTCAGGATTTTCCCATCTTTCCCTTATTTTGCCTTGCACTTAATTCCATTTTCACTTTCTTTAATGATGCTCAATTTTTTGCATCATTAATCTTGAGCGATTTTCAGCTTTGCCGCTGACTGACACGGCGTCTCAACGGGGTTTTCCTCTTAACAGCATTTTCCTCTCACTCCCTCTCTCTCTCTCTCTCTCTTTCTCTGCATTTTCCCTGCCTTCTCCCTGTTTCTCTACCACCCCATTTGCACTGGCTTTCCCAGCTGCTGGCCCTAATAAGCGTGCTACAAATTTTGTAATTACAATTTCATCTTAATTGGCCAGTGCGCGGGCGGGTGGGCGGTATCGAGAAAACGTTCATAAATATCAAAACCATCATGTTTAGCGGTCTTACTTTATTAGCAAAACTTGAGTAAACTTTTTAGCTTATTGATATAAAATTGTATATATTATTTTCTAACATTACTAAGAGCTAAGTGCTCATAATTGTTTTTACAAACTTTACTGGAACTATTTTAACTGCATTAATCATGGCAAGAAATTTAGCTACGAATTTGTGATTGTCTTAAAATTCATTTATCAAAGTTTGCCAGACTTTTGTACTTTAGTTTAAAGAAATTTCCCTGACAGCCACTTAAGCATAAATTGTCGGAAATTTGTACTTTGGGAATTTAGGGACTTCATTGATTGATTAACAATTTTAGAAGCAGAACACCAATTAAATTTAAGTGGAATATGAAGTGTGATAGATTATAATAATTAAAAAACATTTAACATTAACTTTTGCAACAGTTTTACTTAAAAATATAAGATAACTAGATTCAAGCTATAAATTAATTTCATAAATTTTGTTTTAATACACAGTTTTAAATAAATAAAATAAATTTTTAATGTTTTCATAAATTCTGTTAGACGATTTAATGTTTTTTTGGTAAATAGAATCAATTTAAGATCTTTTAGAGGACTTCAAATTTTATTATAATTAATGGCATCTAAGAAAAAATCATTTAAATCACTTAAATATTTTTTTACAAGCAAAAACCCCTTTGAAAATTAACCTTTGATATTTCTTATTGACAAAAACCATTAGGCAGCACCTTGAATATATTTTAATAACCAAAAATATTTAAAAAAAAAAAACTAGGAATTTATATAAACCTCGAATATATCTTGTATAAAAAAACCCCTCAAAAAAACCTTGAAAAAATTTTTTAAAAGCAAAACCCTTTGGAAAAAACATCGAATTTTTCTTTATACCATTTAAAAATCATTTTAAAACACTTAAACCCTTTTTTCTAGGCCTCTGAACCAGCTGAAAACATGACCGAAATCAATCGTTTTATTGAATTTAATGACTGTTGGTACTCGGGCTTTTGTGTCAACTCATTCTTTTCCCTCTGCTGTGAAAAATGAAGCCTAGGCTGATTGATGAACCCATCGATTATTAAACGCCGCACTTTGAACTCCTCCGCCGCCGCCCTCCGCCTACGTGCAATTTTGATGCGGCGGCGGCGGCGGTCATGGCTCGGTGGACTCTCGATTGGCAGTCCAAATTGATTTGATTGCCCCCCATCTCGTCCTGGGCCCCGTCTCGGCTTACTATTTGGTCACACTGTATGTTCAGTGTTCGGGACTTCCCCTCTGGTTGATGCTGCACTGTTTTATTCCATACAAAATATTTCCACTTTTCCACGACCCGTTTTTCTTTTTAACAACTTTTTGTTGCCGCCGCTGCTGCTGCTGCTGCTGTTGGTGTTTTTATTTGAAGTTTGCAATAAAATAAAAGCCACACAAGGCCCCAGACGGGGGGATTAGAGTGCGGCAATGGTCAGGACGAGTAGCAAGTCCTGGGAGCCAAGAGGAGCTTGGTGGCTGTAGCTTGGCCCGGAATGGCCACCACACGGCCCTCGGCCACAGACACGGAACGCGCAACTATAAAGCAAAAAACCTCATTCATATAATTTATGTGTCGCTCCCCGGGGATGGTGGCGTGACACGAAAGCCCTGATCCGTGAGCATACAGGGATGGCAGCGATAGTTATAGGTCAGGACTATGGAAAATTAAAAAAAAAAAACCCATAGATAGCAGCCAAGTAACTAAACATTTATATGAGGTATATTTTGAATGTAAAATAATTTAAAATATATATATTACATCTGCCCAAGAAAACTTACAAAAACCTTTTTTTTTTAAAACACACAAAATATCTACAAAAGTCGATTCATATCCCGCTACTAAAATCACTAGAAGAACTCCTTAAATAAAATCATAGTAAGTTTCCTTAAATGGCTAAAAAATCAGTTTAAAAAAATAACTTTTATAATACTTTGATTCCTATAGCCGAAAGCCAAAACAGCTAATAGTTAGCCTTTACCTTAGCTTATAATTAGGCATACAGAGTACACATAAATATATAACTCTTCCTATAATATTGATACAAATGATAACTCAAAAATTTTGTACAATTTATATTTTTTCCCATAGAAAATCCCATCACCAGAGAGCATTCTCGTTGGCGCCTTTGCTTCTGCTGGTTGCATTTTATTTTACCATTTCGTTTCGTTTCGCGCTTAAATTTATGAATTTCGACTCGCCGCTGGCACCGCTGGCCAGCCAGCCAGCCAGCCCCACCCGACGATCCGCTCCTGGCCGCAACCAGATCTCTCCCAGAATTTCGCTGTTCGCTGTTGCCCCCGCCCCCAGCCCGCCCTCGCATGTGGCGCATCCATTGTTGGCCCCGCACATATGCGGTTTTATATATTGACACTTAAAATTTATGGGACTTAAAAATCTACAAAACGCTGCCACGTTTTGTCCTGCAAAAGTTGGTTTAGAGCTCACCCGCTCTCTCTCTCTTGGCAGGATGGGATTTTTTGGGGGGGAAGTGGTAAGAGCTATGTGGGGGCTTTGGGAACTTGGTGGTTTTTGGCCCCTGACAAAAGCTCGACACGCCTTTTGTCAGAAAAAAAGAAGAAGGAAATACTAAAATCCAGGAGGAAGAGCATGAAGGACGAAGGCTGTGTGAGAAGTCAGTGACAGGAGTGCGGACGGAAAGTGCAAAAACTAAGCAGCAAATCGTGTGTGAAATTAACAGGCTTGCCACGACCAGGGTTGTCACCCGCCGAAGTGGAGTGTCTCTCTCCCATTCGAAATGTTTGCCTTCAAAATGTGTGTGGAAGAGCAAAATCTAGACTATATTTTTCCGCCAACTCCCTTTCTAAGGAAACATTTTTTTTCTGCCAAGGGAAAAATTTCATTCATTTTCTTTTGCCATTTCTTTTCGGGGGCCTTGCTAATTGAATATAACTTAAAGTCTATCAAAAGCAAATTAATCATTTAACAGCCGCAAATTGCCAGGAACTGCGGTTGCCTCGAGAGCAAACAAAAGAAGAGCCAAGCCAAGCCAAGTCGAGCCCAGCCCAGCTCAGTCAAGCCAAAAAGCCGGAGCAGGCACTTTCTATTTCATTTTCATTGCTGATTTCATTCAGTTAATCAGCTTATTGAACTTGAGGTTCACTGGCTGTGGGCCAATCCAGCAGCGGGCCACAAAAGCCGACCATGCCTGCTCCTGCTGCTGCTGCTGGAAAAACGAAAAGTTGGCAATTGGGGATTTGGTTTTTAAGCAGTTGCAGCTGCTGCTGTTTCTCCTCCGAGAACTGCCAACTGGGAGATGGGAACTGAACACTGGCAACTGGCAACTGGAAACTGGGAGCTCAACAAAATCAAATTCAATTTGCCAGCCAGAGTCAGATGTGCAGAGCAGCAGCAGCTGTAGCAGCTGCGGCAACTCTGGCAGCTCCCAAAGTTCAATTAATTACACAATGAGCTGGGTTTATTTTTCGGGATAAAGCATCAGGCCAGGATTCACACAGAACCAAAAATAATACCATTATCAATATTATTATTAATTAAAATAACGATCAATAATGTTTTAGGTTTTTTTTTCTGTCAAAGATTTTTAAGACGATTTCTTCCAATTTTAACATAGATAAAAACCAAAAATTATATTGTATTTAAATAAAAGGGCTTTAAATGGGAATATTTGAAAGATATCTTTCCTTTATGTATTTTTCCCCTGTGCAGCCGTAATAATTGTTATAAATTGTGATTGCTTGTCAGTGATTATCGCTCACCTGAGTTGGCTGAGTGGACAGCAGGTCGATTTGCTCCTCGTGCTGCTGCTGCTGCTGGGCCAATGCTGCTGTGGGTGTCAATTGCTGCTGCTGCTGTTTCTGTTGCTGCTGTTGGAACTGCTGCTGATAATGCTGCTGCTGCTGGTATTCATATTGCTGCTGCATTTGATATTGCAATTGCTGGTACTTCAAGTGTTGCTGCTGCTGCTGCTGCTGCTGTTGGCCATTCACCAGCAGACAGCAGCAGGAGAGAACGATTGCCAGGAGCTGCAGCGTATTGGCAACACTGCGTCCTGTTTTATTTATTGCTGGTGACGGCATCTTGCCAGTATATATATCTTTATATATATATATGTATAGAGGGTTGGGAACGGGATATATATCCGTTTCCGCTTCACTCTATTCTATGGCTGCCAAGTATGCAACACTTTGGTTGCCTTCTTCCTTGCTTTTTCGCTATTTTTGCTCCAACCAGTTGCAAGTTTCGGCGCTGCCACTGCAAGAAAAACATGAAGGAAAAGTGCAAATAAATTCCAACTTGTTCTCAAGTGTCTGACATAAGTATATGTGTGTGTGTGTGTGTGTGGGTTGGGGAAAACGGCAAATAGTTTGTTTAGTGCTTGCCATTCGATATGCCATCCTCTCCTCTGGGAGAGAGGCGTCTTTTAAAGTGATTTTCAGTGAATTGAAGTTGGTTAACTTTGAGTATTTAATAGTTCGATTAAGTCATTTGAAGCCAGGGATTTATTTAAGTAATTAACTTAAAAATATTAATGATTTTTGTGTTGCCAAAAGACAACAAATATGTTTAAAGCTAAATAATTTTATATATCTCAGCTATAATTTCTTTAATATTTCTAAAAAAAACTCTTCTTCCTAAAATATTTAAAATTCACAGAATTTTTACTCAGCCCACCACAGCATATCAACAAACCGCTCTAATTTGCTTTACTAAATAAAAAAAAAACATATATGTACAGCTTTGTGCAAGTTAATGGAATTTTTAAGCACGTTAGCAATAAAAGAAAAGAAAGGAGGAGTGGTGAAGAGTGGTGTGGATGGAATGTATCATTTTAATATTCCATGGAAATAATTGTGGCCACAAACGCACAACGAGAAATACAAACGAGAAAATGCAGCAATTAAAACAAAAGAAAATGGCAAATAATGAGCAGTGTGGTGCTCTCCATCCTTTTTTCTCGAAAACAAAAAAATAAAAATAAATAAATAAGCAATGTCTGCTGCGTGCAAAAATCAAAAATATAATTTCCCATAATTAATGCACAAAAGAAACGCAAGAAAACAAAACAAAAAGATTTTCTTTTGCAGAAAAAGTGTAAGAAGAAGTAGAAGGCGAATAAAAGAGATGAGAGAAGACGGCGAGGAAATCAATTTCACTTTTCAATTAAATGCCGAGGATGATGATCAACGGGCACGATGATGATGCTAATAATGGCGATGAGCTGCTATTTTTTAATATCAAATGCAATAACAGCTGCTGCGAAAATTGCACTTTGCTGCGGCTCATAGATAGGGGGGAGAAGCGGATGGGTAATATCAGTGAAGCCTCGGTAGAGTGAAATAAATAAAAAAAAATAATAATTACAAATAAAAAACATAAATGAAATTACAGAAATAAATAAAAAAACATAATAAATATGCATTTAAATAAATAAATAAATAAAGCAATAAAGAGAAAACAAAATCAGAACTAAATTAAGGAAATCTAAAAGTAAAGAAATAAAAACAGAAGAAAATATATATTATAATGAAGCAAAATAAATAAACTAGATTAAAATAAGATTTTTACTCACAAATTAAACATACTTTAAATACAAACTCCATATTCCGCAATAAATTAAATTAAAACCTCCCTTTAAGCCCTAACCCAAACCTAGTTTTAATAATACAAAAAATATTTAAAATATTATAAATAAATACATTAACTAGATAACCCACTGTACCTGCCCCCCCTTCTCGCTCTGGCGCCCCTTGGCTGCCTCGGCATAATCATAAATTTCGCTTGCGTTAATTTCCCCGAGAAGGTTGAAAAATAAAATCAATAAGAACCTTTTAATGTGCAGCATATGAATGAATGCGAATGAAAAATCCCGAAAGCACACACACACACGCACAGAAAATAAATTGTATTTTACCGAGAAGCCACAGCAAATAAAAAAAAAAGAAAAATGGGAAAACAACTTTTGACTGCGTTAACAAACTTGTTTTTGCGCCGCTCTTGGCCACTGAAACAGCGATACTGCGGCACTCCGCCCCGGCGGAATTTTCCCCCCTTGTTTGGTGTCAATGATAGCGTGAATGATACTTTGTGTACACACTTCATTTGCACAAGTGTCCGTTGCAGCAGCAGCAGCAGCAGCAATGATCATTGCACACGCAGCGGCACACGCGGCGTATACGCAACGTTGCGTATACGTTGGCCCTTTTCAGCGCCAGGCCGTAAAGTGGGCCAATAATCATCGTCATTATGCCAATCAACGAGTGAGTCGAGTTGAATCGAGCTGAGCTGAGCTGTGTTGAGTTGAGGCGAAGCCCCATAAATAATAATAATAATTATAATTATAATAATAATAATATAATGGCAATGCAAGGGATTTCTGTGTAAATAATCCCGAGAAAAGCTGAAAGGAATGGCCTGAACACTTAAACACATACAGAAAAATAATTATTACTCTCTGTGTGTAAATATGCTGGGTTTAAATAACCAAAGGGAAGCGTATATTTTTTGTTTAAGGACTTAAAGTCAAATTAAATGCAGGAAATTATTAATTTAAATATTAAAAGGGAACTTTGGTCTGGAATTATCTCAGAAATTTTACAAATATTCAAAAGAAATACATAAGTTTAAGTTGAGACATTAAATTAAAAATTATAAATAACCAAAAAATAAAAATCATTTTAAAAAAGCATTCTTTGCTGCCGATTTTTTTTTCTTTTTGTTCCCTCCAGAAATCCTGTTTCCTTCGCTTTCTCTCGATCTCCTGTTTATAGCTGTCCTCGTAAAATTGATAAACAATAAATGAGGGAATGGGGAGGATATTGGGGGCTCACAGCTTGGCCAACACTTGTTCCACAAAAATTACGTAATGTCGCCATAACCTTCGCCTCATAAAGTATTTTAATGGGACACAAAACTCAACAAGAGCCGCGCTCAGCTTCAGCTTCAGTTGGAAATCCAATGATGGTGTCGTCTGGCATTTTATGCGTCCCTCCCCCCTTCCCGGCGCCTCCTTTTCTTGATTTCCCTTTTTTTTTTTTAAGGCTACCCACAAAAATCGAGCGAAAAATTGCAAGCGGAGTGTAAAATTTATGATAAAAACGTGCGACGCTGATAAGAATGTCCTGGACAAGCGGAAGTAGCTGCAGGAATGAAGCGGAAGTGGGGGAGGCAGAAGAGGGGGAGGCAGAAGAGGGGGAGCTGGTCAGGAGTGGAAGGAGTTGGTTAGGAGTATGAGGAGGTGGAAGGTGGACCAGCACTTGAGTGAACGGAAAGGAAGCCAGGCAAATGAATGGAACACAAAGCCAGCAAACAAGCTGAAAGCGGGGCGTGGCACCTTGTTGCTCGTTAGGATAATAGTTGCACATTCCTTTAACCTTAGCCTACGGATACCACTCCAAAGGATATCTATCCACCTTCCCCTTTTTTCCCCCTACTTCTCTCCAGTTTTTCCTCGCTTTTCCTGGCTAGAAAATACGCCTAAACGCTAAAAAAGGGGACGGTGACTGAATTCATAAGACCGAATTATTATTGATATCTGTCAAGGTTTTAAGGGATATAATAAAACCATTTTTCTATGATTACCTTCGGGATTTTCTAACAGAAAATTAAGAATATCAAAAAACACTAAAAAATAAGACAAATTATTAAATATTATTGTATAAATGTAAGAATTATGAAGAAATATAACTCAAATTTAAAAAATATTTAAAAATATTCAAGAATATTATATTATAAATACAAAAAACAAAAAAAAAAACAAATAATTAACAAGTCAACAGCAAGTATTTACTTGAGGAAAATGCTATCTAAACTTTCATCTGTTGTTGAAACTGGGAAAATAATTTTTCTTTTCCCCTCTTTCCCTTCCGGAAATTAACCTTCCAAAACATAACAAAACGACAGAAAGAGGCAGGGCGACGGGCCAAAGTCAAGTGGCAAGTGGCAAGAGGTCGCGACTGCTCCTCCATGGTCAATGCAATCAGGCTCGTTGAAAGGCTAGTTTCCCAGCCAGGATGTATGTCGATACTTTGTGCCCAAGGCCAGCAGCAGGCAGCAGCAGCTGCGGCAGCAGGCGCATATTTTAGGCAGCTGCCCCAAAAACCCCACTCAGGTCCGCTGCATTGCTGTTTTTGATTAAAAGCATCCCCGGCCTTTGAGTCTCGCTTAAAACAGAAGGAGTCCTTCGCAGGACTAAGCCCACTCTTGCCCGCTCCCTCTCTCCCTCTACGTGTGTGTGTGTGTGTCTAATTTGATTTGCATTCCAACAAATTTCGATCTCACGCCGTTTCTGGCCATTGCCTATATTGGCACAAAGTGCGCTGGAGCTCAACTCTTGGCCAAAACTCGAACCATGCCAACCCGTCGAGCACGTGTCTTCACTAAGAAAAAAAAATCGAATAACTAATTACAAATTTTGTATGTACTCAAAACTAGTAATTAAGAATAAAAACAAAATTTTAATTCTGTACGAAAATATGATTCTAAAAAAAAAAAAAAAAAAAAAAAACACACTTTTAAAGCGTTAACAAAGAACCTTTTATAAAAATATTAAAAACCCTAAAAACATTTAATGTAACTTAAAAATTAATTTATCTAGAAATATCTCTTGACATCCCATCATAATAAGAATGCAAATAGTCGTACATATTTCTCACTGTGTGAACTAGGAAAATTGGTCACAATCAGCTGGATTTTCCGATGCTTTTCCAAATCCTACTACGGTTGAAATACCATCAGAGTTCAGAGTTCACCTCAATCAGCGTGTATTTTTCGATGGCAATTAACCTTTTGGCCAAGTGCCCGAATTGTGTCATCTTCGCCTTTGTCTGGGTTGGATTTCTTTCCCATTTTTTTTTTTTTGTCTTGCTGTCAGACGCTGCGTATACGCAACGTAATTTATGCATGAATGCGACTGCAGTGGGTTTTTAGACGGGGGAGACAGGGATGGGGTTGGTGAAAAGGAAGGGGAAATGCAAGTGAGTTATGGCAGCTGCTGAGAATGCTCCGACTGGCTTTGACTCGCTGATGATGAGGCCAGGAGCCAGGCAGAGCCTCGGAAATAGAAACCATAATGGAACGTCAGAGGAACCAGAGGAACCTCTAAAGAGTAGAATATTTTTACATAAAACAAAAAGAAATTATGTCTTAATTTCAACATATATGATATATAGAATATATAACTCTATGTATGATCTCTCCAGATTTTTTTTTAATTTAAAAGATTTTTTAGTTTAGGTTTAATATATATTTCTTTTTAAAAGTTATTAAAAGGGGTTTTGTATTTGAAATATTAATTAAATATAGTTTTAAAGTGTTTCGAATTATTGTTTTTAATAAAATAAAATAGTAATCTTCTTTTAAATAAATTAAATGGTATATATTTATTTAATTACAATTAGAAAGTATTTTTAATTTTATTAGTCATCTTGCTTTATAAATTGAATCTATATTTATATTTTTAAAATATAATTTAAAGGCATTCATAAGTTATACATTTATAAAATTAATTCTAAATAATCCAAAGAATATTACTTACAATTTTAAATAAATAAAATACTATACCAATCAAAGATTTTTTGTTGTTGGTTTCAGCCAAAAGAGCTTTGCTTTAAGCCACAAAACACACAGACATAACCAGTGGCAGGAAGCATTCAAAATGTTTGACAGCCAAGGTGATGGAAATTCCCAAAACTAATCAGCAGGAAAAACGTGGCTGCCAGGCCTCCCCTTCATCTTATCCCCCCCCCCCCCCCCCCCTGTTTTCTTCTCCCCCGAATGAATCATGAATAGTTAGAGGGGCGGAGACCGGGCGAGCATCAAATAATAACACGCATTTTCAATGGATCCTCTGGTGTTGTAAACTTGTCTCATAAACAGGGCCAAGAGAAACTGTAACTCGAACTGGGGCAGGAGTCGGGGCAGGCAAGTGCACAAAAAACCATTAATCAAATGAGACTCGCTCTCTGTGAGTGTGTGTGTGTGTGTGTGTCTCCTGGCAGGAAACGGAAGTGTTACAGTAAGCCATTTTGTCTGTTCGTTTGTCAAGCGAGGCAAAAGTTTTCTGGCCGAAGCACTGGATACCCTGAAATCTCTGGGGAGAATGCACAGAGAATTATGAGGGGAGCGAAAAAAAACTGGCAAAAGAGTAGGTGGAGGGTTGAATGAAGAGTGTAACTAATGTGACACAAGGACAGCAAACAGAGCTAAAAATAGCATAAAAATTAATCAAAGAAAAACTAGGGAAATGCGAGAAGCTTTTTATATTTTTATTTTTGATTTTTAAATATTTAAAAAATATCTGATAAACTCAATAATGATCCTAAACTTCATTATGCAAATCTTTAAATGATTTAAGTAATATTTATTTGTACCATATTTTTAATTTTTAAAGCTAAATAGAATACATATTTAACCACAAAAGTTTTTCCTATATGTAAAGATTTTTTAAAAGTAAATTAAATATAAAAAATTACTACACACTTCATGGTATATTTTTATTTAATTTTTTATAATATATTATAAATAAAAAAGAAAAAACAAGAAGAAAAAAAATTATTAAACATTTGAAACAATCTAATTTAATGTTTTACAGTGTACTTGTCTAGTATTATATTATTTATATTTAATAATATTATTAATACTCTTAAATTTATTTTAAGAATATTTGTGTAAACCTCAAAATAGAAATAAAAATAAAATAAAATTCTTTTATCAATTAAGAAAAATGTAAAGCAGTATAAAAAAGGTAAACTAAATATTATAAAAAATACTACAAAATTACTTATTATGTATATATATTATATATTTATTGTATTTAATACCGAGAAATGAATATTTTTCAAGTGCAATTTCCCTGTGCGTTGCTTTGGCAATTATCTGAATTGTTCCTCTTTTAGCCTCAAGTTCTAATTCACACTTCAGTGTGAATATGTGTGTGTGTGTGTGTGTGTTATATACCACCCCGCCACCCCCAACATCCATATCAGTTCCCCCATTTAACCCCTTCCCATATCCTACCAGCCAACGTGCAAGCCGTCTCATCTCGTTATGGCCATAGGCCAAATCCGAAGCCAAATGCAAAAACTAAAGCCAAAACTTTTTGTTTAACTATTTGTTGCTGTTGTTGTTGATATCCTAGCCAGGATGGCTATAGCAAATAAATATATATATCGGAGAGAAGCCAATATACAAACAAACATATGCAGAGGCAGAAAAATGTATGAAATCAAATCATTTTTGAAATTTTAAGCATTTTAAAAAATCACAAAAATATTTATTAAGTTCAAGAACTAAGCTGAAGTTGCTTAAGGCTTTAAATAACATTTTTTCTAAGCTAAAATATTATTTAAAAAATATATTATTTGTATTTATTAAATCTATTACCCAAAACTAAGGTTAACTTATTTTGAAATAACCATAACAACTTCTAAATAAATTGTTTATAACTAATTCCCAGAAAATTTGTATAAAATTTTTATTAAACTCCTTCTTCTATAGCTGCTTTTTTGCTCAGTGTACGAGCTCAAACTCCCACAAAGTGTTGCCGTGTGTCGCAAGTATAGGGGGAACATGTGTTTGCGCATTTAGTTTCCTTCTGCGCTGCCTCCAACGCAACTTGATGAAGTGCAAAAAACCCAAAAAACAAAACAAAACAAAAAATACTACAACAAAAAAATAAAAAGGAAAGAGAATATAGAAAAAGAACTAAAAGGGTGCCAGGTGCAAAATGAGGGAGAAAAGGGGAAAGTTGAAGCTGACAGCTGTCAGGTGAGCTAAGCAAAACATATTTGGGGGCCTTAAAGACCGATCAAGATAATACCCATTTGAAGTTAAATTCATAGATTGAGCAGGTTATATTGTAAGAGAATTTATCACAGTTATAATCCTAATAGTTTTAGACACGACACCACTCAACTTTAAGTTGAGCAAAGATTATGAGAGCTGACAGGGGCAAAAACCAAGGCAGATAATATGCCAAAAATTTCAAAACTTGGCATTAAAAACTAAACCTAAGCTCGTTTTATTATTTTTTTATTTCCTTGCTGTTTTAATTGAATTAATAATTTATTTTCTATTTTAATTTCAGGTGGCAGGCTTATCACATAACCAAAGATACCTGCGGCTTTTCCCCATGCAATTTTCCTCAGCTTGCTTGGGTGTGTGTGTCTGTGGAAAACTGATGAAATAATCTCCCCGAAACGGTGATCATCATAAAAGGAAATCAGCAAGCAAAAATTTTAATCCGAATTTTGCCTTCACCTCAAATATTAAAATCCAAGCTTTTCAATTATTTTTAACCACTCTCTGATTGCCAGATATATGTTTATATATACATAGACATGCATATTTTCAGTTATGTTTCATGCTTAGGCAATTTATGCATTTATTCAGCTTCTTTTTTTCCAGCACTCTTAATGGCATTTGCAGTGTTTTTTTTCGGATTTTTCTTTCTATATTGATGCGGTGTGTATATTGTGTTCATTCGTGATAATTAAAAGGTAATTTTAATGCTCTGCTGAATCCGTGAAAAGCGGCGAGAGAGAGGGGAAAGATGGGTGGAAAGGGGAGTAAGAGACTTTCGATTTTCGAATTGCAATTTTCCAACAATTTCAGCATTTTCCCCAAACAAACACAAACACACAGAAAAGGTAATTCAATTAAGCAGAACAAAAAAAGGATATATATATATATTTGTATATATATATTGAGATCGATTATCCAAACTTCGATAACTTAAATATAAGAAATCAAATAAATACCATATATATTTTAATATATATACGATACGTATCATAACTGTCTCCGTGATTTGCATTATTTTTAAACAATGAAATGTTGCATAATCCAATGCCACAATCCGTTTATGCTTTAATTACAATATTAATATCAATTATGCCAAATGTCGAATGCAAATCAGTAAATCTGTAAATCTACTTTGCATAATTGACCGCAGAACACACACACAGCTGAATAATTTCCACTAGAAATGTGAATTTTCATTCGGAAATCAGATCTTTGGGTAAAACTCTAAAGGAAACTGATACCCTGATGAGCATTTTAACATGCAGAACTTTGTATTTAATTTGTTTACTTGGAGTCTGTGTTCGTTGTTATTGTTAATACATGAATAATACATTTTTGGATATATTTAAGGCAGTGGCAGCTCAGTTTGGAGCTTAAACAGTTATATTTTCTTATTAGAACTATGAAAATATTTAAATTAAAATAATAAATAAATAAAAAAAACTTTTAATAAATTCACAAAAATATTCCTCGTAATTTTTGATTTATTGCTTTTTTAAACAACGATAAATATTGAAAAAATGCCAAAATGTCCACCAAGCTAAGAATCCTTAAAAAATTAAATAAAAAGTATAACAAATTCCCATACAATTATTTGAAAACAAAGTAGATTTCAATTATTTTTTTATATTTTTAACTAAAAACTAGAAATAAACTCCCATTTTGTTGCCCTAAGAGATCTTCCAACGAAGCAAGTTCCGCCGACCGAAAAAAACTTGCTCCTCCGATTTTTGCTGTCGTTTTGCGACATATCAAATTAAAATTAAAAATTCCATCTAAATGTAAATAAAACAAGAGATGACAACAAAAATAAAAGGAGAGAGGGAGAGGGAGAAAGATGGACAGAGGGAAAAGATAAACAAAAGGAATTGGGCAACTAAATGAATATGAAGCCATCAGCAAACGGCACCATGTGCAGCGGCGGGAAAAGCAACAGCAATTTGCAGGAAAAATCGGTAAGGGAAGAGGGTGAAAATGTGAAAATCGAGACACGAACGGGGAGGGGTAGGAGGGGGGTGTTGAGGGGCTACCAGAAAATGTGAAAACGCGGCAAAGCGACGGGGCAACGGCGGAAAAATGCCGCCAAACGCAAATACTGCGGCACAATTTCATTTTTTTTTTTTTTTTGTGTTATCTTGCTTTTTTCAGTTTATTTTTTTATTAATATTTTTTTTGTTTCCTTCTTTTCAAGCCTGCAGGCCAGGAATGTTAGATTTTCACTTTTTTGCCTGCCGTCGCCGCCATGGTTTTTTTTTTGTTGTTGACAAAAAAAAAATAACCCACAAAAGAAGAATACAAAAAAAAGCACATCGACAACAAGATTGAGGCCCACATTATGAAATTTTTAATCAAATGAAATGACAATACAATTTAGCCTGTTGCCAAATTTAATGAAATGTCAATTTCATCAAAAATTAAGCAATCCACTTGAAAGCCAGCCCCCAGGAAAAGGTTGCTTTCTTATGGAAATAAAGATTAAAGTATCTGGTAGATATAATCAAAGAAATGTTGAACAAAACACTAAGGACAACATTTAATTAATCGATTTTAAAGTGGAATAATGGGTGGGTTTTTTCTTTCTTTTTTACCAAAGAAAATATTGAAAGTAACATAGTAATAAAAGGATTTCAATTACTTAATAATAACAATTACAAACCAAGATACTAATTTCTTAAATATTTTATGAAAATACAATTAAATAAATAAGCAAACAATATGGAAAGTAGTAAAAAATAAAACTTAAAATAATTAATTAATTATTATTATATATTATTCTCTTGAAAATGCATAAAGTCTATAAATACATTTATTTTTAAAAACAAAACGTTTATCATTGTTCTTTTCTCCTTTTCTTAAACCCAGTCCCTTTATCCTTTTCCATCCGCCAATACTTTGGATTATATTTAATAATAATGGAATATAAGTTTCAATATAAAAAGGCTTTAACCATATGTACATATATATATTAAGTATATATATATATTTTATATAGAATTCCGAAAGAGGCTTTCCAAGATTTTTGCCAGATTCCCCACGCAAACATTTTCCGCATATTTTTTGCATTCAAACGAAATCCTTTTGATATTGGCACAGCCATCGCCAGCATCCTTTTTTCCCTCCTTGCATGATTTTATTTCTTTTTTTTTTTTTGCTTTGTCTTCTTTTTTTGTGCTCCTGGTAATCGTCCTTGTGTGTCGCTGGCTTAACGATTTCATTAACAAGGAGCACTCGCAGCCGGTCTCACAATGGCAACTGATTGTTGTCTTCGTTGTCTGGGGCTGTCACAAAATTTCACTGGCAATTAGCAGCCAAAAACCGAAAACCAAAAACCAAACAAACCGGGGGAATTGAGGAGGCAAAATAAAACGCAAACAGAAAAAAAAACAGCAAAGCCAAGCCTAACCAGTTTAATTAGGGGGCTAAGAGGCAGAGGAGAAGGCCAAGACCATTAGCCATCGGCTGAAACTCGTCATGACGGGCACAAGAAAAATAAAACAAACTTTCGCTAAAAAAAAAAAACTTAAATGCAACAAAAATAAATATAGCAAAACAAAAAAAAAATGAAGCAGAAGAAAACTAAGCTAAACACAAACCAGTCACTCACCAAGTCCAAGTGCAAGTCCTCTTCCGTCCTTTAGATATTATTTAAATGATTAAAATTTCCTGTTTTTACAGTTCAATTAATCCCTAATTGTAAACTTTTGTTCAGTTTTCTGCTTTATTTTATTTGGTATTTATATTTATCATAACATTTTTTTGTTTTCAAAAGTATTTAATTAAGTTATTAGTTTCACACCAGTTCTTCTTTTATTTTATTTGTTCTTTTCTTTAATTTTTGCACACACACACACACCTTTTATGCCGGCACAACAGCCGCAAACACAGTAAACAGTAAAAAAAAAATAAAAATAAACAATCGAGCACGTGACAAAACACTCACAAACACACCGCACCAAACACCAAACACAACAAAGGGAAAACACAACAAACTTGACGCGAGCCGCAAATAAAAGGTTTTTTTATTTAGTAAAATTTTGGCGCTTCAAAGTCAAAGTCAGGCAAGTGGCAAGTGTTGCACGTTGCACATTGCAGGTTTATTATTAATATTATTATTATTATTCGAAGTTGTTGCCAATATTTCGCGGCTGTTGCTGCCAC
Source organism: Drosophila birchii (assembly GCA_035046345.1). Classification (NCBI taxonomy): domain Eukaryota; kingdom Metazoa; phylum Arthropoda; class Insecta; order Diptera; family Drosophilidae; genus Drosophila; species Drosophila birchii. The sequence goes on along the minus strand of JAWNOA010000014.1, from coordinate 638,253 downwards.
ACGAGAGACACGAGGCACACACGCTGAGCGCTCGCTTGCAACTGAAGTTGCCGTCTGATAATGCCGCCTATGCTGCTGGCATTTTCCGACGGCATTTTCCGAAGCCCATGCCAAACCATGACTTTCCGAAGCCCCAGAGCCGAGTGCCATCGCTTCGTACGCGCCGCACTTTTCCCCACTTTTCCCAACGATGGCGAGTGCAGCGTCTGCATTTTCCACTTTTGGGCGTGTGGTGAAAACTTGCGCCAAAATATGGCCAAGCCGGTACCGCCTCCCCCTTAACCTAACCCCACTCACAGCCCCTTATCCCCTTCTTGGAGGAAAACTGACTGTTTTCTGAGAGCCTCGGAATGATTGCTGCCACTCGAATGGCTCTATTTTGAGGGAAATGCCAGCATCTTTCTTAGAAAATTATCATAAGATCATGGTAGAGCCATAAAAGTTGATATTATTAAAAAAATAATAATAATAATAATAAATTATAACCTTCACATGTCATTTAATAAATATACATAGGTAATATAAATAAAGACCAAACCCTTTATAGAATCGGTTTAATTTTAAACTTTGACCTTTTAAAAAAAAAATGGAAACTATTTAAACTATATAATAAACTTAAACTTAAACTATATAATAGATAAAATCAAACAAATAAAATCAATCATGGAAACGTTTTAAGTAGAACCCAAAACCTCGATTTTAATCCAAATAAAAAGCAATATTTAAGCACTCCAGGACTGCCATCCTGTCCAAGTTCTTGACAGGATTGCCAACCCGCTCATTGCCGCAATGCGCTGACAGGTTACCAACACAAACGACTCGAAAAAAAAAAAAGAAAAAAAATACAAACAACAGACAGAAGCAAACTTATTATCAGGACGATAAGCCGGGTACCCTGTTCGGGGAAATTCGACAACTTGATCCTCATCCTTATTCACGGTCAGCTTAGGACGCGGGGCACCTTTGTAGGAAAAGTAGAGAGAAATAGGGTAGAAGAAAGCCTCAAATCCCGACACCCTCAAGGACACTAAGGATGGAGGACACGCGGCCAAAAAGCCAAGCCAAACACATACAGAGCCAGGCGGAAACGGAAACGGAAACCGAGTCTCTGTGTGGGGTAAAGGGGGGGTCTAGCGAAAGCCGAATCCGGAGACAGATAAGAGTCTCGGACCAGGATTTCGAGGTCACTTTGGTGTCCCATGTCTCGGGTGCACTTTTATCTGTCCAGTTCTAGGTGCTGGTCCTGGTCCAGCTGCTGCTCCTGCCTCTGCTCCTGCTTGAACTCCTGCTCATCGGGATCCTTTTTACTCTCCTTTGCTTTCTTGTCGCCCCCCAATTTCATGCACTTGTTTCCGTCTTCATTGGCAAAACCCCTCTTTGACTCGCTCTGCTTTCCAAAATCTTTGACAAATGTAAACAGTCGTCGTTGTGTTGCCACGGTTTCAGTCAGTACACTGGGGGAAATTAGCAAAACTAACCAGAAAATGTTACAAAAAAAAAAAAAAAAAAAAAAAAAAAAAAACCGAAATACTTTCAAAATTTTTTACACTAAAACTTGCTTCTATGTAAAACGAAATTGAAATTCACTGCTTTTATGTTTACGTTTTTATATTTTTACGAATTATTCTCATGCTCTTTCTATTTGTTTTTGATATTTATTTATGTTTTTTTTTAATAAAAGGATTTTTTTGTCCAGACTCTATTTTATATATTTATAATTAATATATATATATGTTTTCTATTTTGATATATATTTTAATTTATAATATTTTCTGATTTTTCCTTTCTTTTTTCTTTTTTCAGATTTTGCATCATTTTTTCGCACATACTCCGCCTTTTCCTTCAGTGTGGTGTCACTTTGCCGCCATGTGGATTGTGTGTTCCCCGCTTTTCTTCTCTCCCACACTTCATCTGGCTTGATTGTGCTCTGCTTGGTGTTTTATTTTCCCCCGGTTGCAACTTTAGATTAGAGTTAATCAGCTTAGCGTGTCACTTTGACTATTAGGTGTGGGTGTGTGTGTGCCGTATGTGTGTGAACTGAGTGTGGATGTGTTCGTCAAAGGATTGAGACGGATGGACGCCAGCTGGGCTATGTGGGATCTCTGGTCAACTGGCAACAGCAGCAGCAGGCGTTGTTAATTATGATTTACCCCGAGGAAGCCACCACCCACCCGCCACGAAAATCGCTAGGAATTTCCCGGAAATGTGTAGGAATTTTCGGTGAAATATTATTGAAGCTTTTCATAAAAAGTCTCTACTAGTTAAATATATTTTAAATTTAGTTTGTGGTATATACAAAAAGCGACACAAAAATATATTTAATGAAAGCTTTTGTTGTAACCCCAAAAATTGCTAAGAATTTCCTGAAAATATATAAAAAAAAATTCCATTGAATGTAATTTTTAGGTCTTCAGAAATATTACATTATATTATATAATTTAAAAATATATTTGCATAGTTCAATATGCGAATATAATATATACTGTATGTAAAAATATACATATTTAAAGAAAGCTCTTAATTTTTCTTGAAAATGAATACAAACGGACATTCAAATTATATTTCAGTCATTTACCAAAATTATATTAAGATTATATTAAATAAATTATATTTTAAATTATGTTTGTGATATGTAAATAAAAATATTTAAAGAAAGCTCTTGGCAAGTGAAAGAAAATGTGTGCTTATGGCATTCAAATAATGTCTTTAGACTTTCACTTAACCTGGACCTGGACGGGGTCTGGACTGGGTCTAAACTGAGCCTGGTCTAGGCCTGAATTGGGCCTGGACCGAGCCTGGACGGGGTAAAATTTGTAACTGCAATCAATGCTGAAATATTCGAAAATGAACTCACAAAAAGCTACTCTCTCTGTCTGGCGTCTCAATTGAATTCTGCGGCAATAAGTCAATTGGAAATCATTGAACAACAATTTGACGTTGGCCATTTATAAAAGCATCAAAATCAGTAGAGGAAATTGGGGGAAAAGTGGGGGGAAACTGGGCAAGACAGGGTGGTTATGGTAGGAAGAAAAGTCCCCCCTTCCCCTTGGAGAAGCTACGTAGTGTGCCAATTAATGTTGGCAATTAAATGGCGTCCACAGCATTTGAACGGCACATTTGTCAAGGGCTCCCACCCCCCCTGCTTCGGCTCCTGCTGCTCCCCATTTTCCACATCTCGGGAAAAATCCCATTGACCATTACAATGGGCCAGCTGATTGCTTGGCCATTTCACAGGCAGCTAGATAGCATTTTCCAGCCAAGTTCGCATTTTCTCTCGTCTCGTCGTAGCTTGTCTTGTCTACTCTATTTTTATTTTTATTTTTCATTTTCTGCCTGCGCCCGCTGCGCTGCAATTCAATTTCGGCTTCGATTCGTTGCGATTCGATTCGAGTTTTTCTTTCCATTTTCCTTGCTTTTCTTTTGTGTTGCTTTGGAATGATATACATTTATTTTTTGAGCAACAATTGTTTTGGCATTAAAAACCGGACGGGTGCCGGGTGCCATCCATCACACTCGAAGCGAAATAAATTGAAACTAATGCCAAAATGGCAATCAATGAATGCTGAAACTTGCACTTGCAACAGCTGTTTGTCTTCTTTGTTGTTGTTGTCACTTTCCCAAAGCCAGCGGCAGCAACTAGAAAATCCTGTTCGTGGAAAGCCAAACGCCTTTTTTCCGCTTTGTCAGGTGAAAATGGTTAGTAGAGCACTTTCTAGAGAGGCGGCACTCAAAGAAAGCCGGTTTTGATTGGAGGATTCTGCTCGATTTTCAACATAAATGTATTTAAAAAAAATATACACATATTAAAATTATATAAAAAAAAATCTATTTATAATGTAAAATGAAGATATATTGGAAATATTTAAAATAATTATTATTTATTATTGTGAAAAGGCCTCGAATATATTTATTTATGAAGATATTCATGATTCCGAACACTTATCAAATAAAAAAAAAATGTAATTAAAGTCTTGCCTTTGTAAATATATTTTTCTAATACATTTTATACTTTTGGAAATAATTCTTTTAATATTTAATAAATAATATTTATGCAAATAATGAAACAACAATAAAAAAGGCTAATCTAATGTTGAGTTCTTTTTTTAAATTTTTTATAATTTTTGTTGTATTATTTTCTACAACAAAAATTTAAATACTTAAAAAAAATCAATGCCATTAAGTAGATTAAAATTAAATCCTTCTCAAAAAAAAATTATATTTTCAGATTTTCATTAGCTTATAATTAATACAAAAACTATAAAAATATAAAATAATAACTACTATTTATATCGCAGATCTTTGCCAATTGCCAAATATTCAATTAAATTGATTTAACCCGCTGTTAACTAGCAATTGCCCTCGACAAGCAACAGGATTAATTAGTTGCAGTACGCACTGCCAATTATATATATAGTGGTAATATATATATACATAAAGCCAGTCTGAGCTGGGCATTAGTAGGGCAAAAGTCGGCAAAAATCGGCAACTGCAAGTCCAACTACATGCGTATTTATACAAATTATAATCCAAGCGATTTACGAATGACTTTCATTCTGACTAGGCCCAACAAAACAAAGAATGGAAACCAAACTGCTAATTAGATGCATATCCGATATATATATATATATGTAAGCATATACACTACTGGTCAAAATAACAAGTACACGAGGTGAAAGTTTGTTGCAAGCCTCGTAAAACTTTTTAAATAAGCTTAATGATAAAATTCAATTTGATTTTTCGTTTTTGCAATTTGCCATTTAAAATTTAAGAGTCTGGCTCGTTATAATGCTTCTCCACCTTATGCTGATCAAGAATATATATGGTTTATGGGGTCGGAAATTACTCATTTACAGGTAAAACATATTTTCAAATATATTTTGAAATGTCGTTAGGACTAAAGCGCCATCTAGCAGCCATAATTTGAACTTCAGCTAGTGGGCGAGGGAAAAGAGAAGGAAAGAGAGGGAAAAAGTGCACAACGAGCAAATCCATCGCGCTCTTTCCCTCTCTTTCCCCTCGCCCACAAGCTTTAGTTCAAACTACGGCCGCTTGGTGGCTTTTTCCGTCTGACGACCCTTTCAAACTATCTTTTAAAATACGTTTTAACAAGGCAAGGACTTATATTCGACCCCATAAACCCTATATATTCTAGATCAGAATTTTAAGGAGAATCGATCTAGCCAGGTTTTAAAATTTTAAATAGCAAATTCCAAAAATGAAAAATCATATTTTGGACAAAGATTCACCAATTTAAAATCGGAAAGCATTGTTGTATTTGTTTGTGTTTCTTAAACCATGTTCTATATAAACAAACCTCGTTTTCTTATTATTTTGACCAGTAGTGTATTTATCGGTCTACATATGTATATATAGTACATGAAAACAAAAGGAAATAAGAAAACAAACGGAAAAAAAATCACTTTTGTTAAATAAACAAAAGTAGCGAAACGGCACGAGTAATATTTATTAAATTTACACAACATCCGCTGCTGTTGTTAACAATTTCCGTGAAAATGCATACAAGGGAAAAAGGGTTGTGAGAAATGGGAAAATGGGTAGGGTGGTGGAGCAGCAGAGGTGGACAGGGAAAAGAGCTCAACTTGTAGGAACCAAAAAATATGCAAGCAATAAATTCATGGTAAAAACCAACCGATGCAACAACACCAACAACAACAATAAGGAGGAGAACACTGATCCCTCCTCTCATGAAATGTGTAGGCGTGCCAAAAATAAAATCAAACAAAAATTGCATGCAAAAATACGAATACCAACGAGAATGTGCCAAGGTAAAACTATACCAGCTAGAGAAAGGGTATATATGTTTTGTTGTTTTTTGAGGAAAATAAATGAAAAGAAGTCAGGAATTTGAAATCATTTTAATTAAGAGTTTTAATGTAAAAAAAAAAAACATTTAAATAGCTTCTTAAAATCCTTAACTAAAAATTTAAGAATATTTAAAGGACCTAAGTTACATATAGTATTCTGGATATATTTGCTTTATAATTCATAATTTCGGGAGAAATATCAAAAAGCGGCTTCTTAAAATTAACCCAAAAATCTTCTAATAATAAATTTTCATAAATAAAAGAATTGCCCAATTAAGTCTTGTCCCCAATATTATTTTTTAAAAACTAAAAACTGGGTATTCCATGTTCTACAATTAAACACTTGCACCTGTTTTGCCTTGTTTTGGTTTTTTTTTTAACCCCTAGAAGGAGGCACCCCAAAAAAGTGTAAACAACTGCAAAGGCATATCAATAGCAATGACGAGGACGACGACGAGGACTTTCTCTCTCTCTCCTTATGACCATTCCATATGTACTCCCCACAAATTGGGGAAAAACAATGCTATAATCGCATACACACACACACACATGCATATACAATTACATAATGGCATAAGTGAGGACGATGCGTTTCGCAATTATATATGTATGAGCTGCAAATTTAAATGATCAACTTATAAAGGATATATATTTGTCCCCCTGTGAAAATAATTGTATTTTTAATTAAAACTAATATTGTAATTTTTTTCTGTTTTGAATTTTCTAAGCCTTACACATTCATAACGCGCTGTTTGAGTGTTTTCAAATATGTTCAGGTTCTTATTACATCTTTTTTTATGGGCAGTTGAACAACTTGGTACACATATTTTTCAATTAAAAGTAAAGTTGGCAGAGTCCAAAAAAGTTTTTAGGAAACTCTAAAAAATCAATATTTCAAATTTTTTGCTTTTTTCCTGTAATTAAAGAAACCCCAAAGCCCAGAAGGATTTTCCAAGACAACAGCAACGAAACCAAACAAATCTAGATGTTGTTTAAAGACCCAGAGAAACAGATATTTTGCCGTTAGAAAGTCAAAATGAAATAACAAAAATTTTCCTGAATTCTCACCTCCTTCCATCTTCCCCTCCTCACGGACCAATGTCAAGTGTGGAAATGGTCAGCCATTGACCGGAAAATGGACACGAAGCCGTCGTTGGAACCATTGAAGGTGTGATGGCCAACGGGGCCTCAACAAAAACAAAACTGTGTCAAGTGAATGAAAGAAACATAAAAAACGCCACAACAACGAAAACCCCAAAAACCCTAAACCAAAAAATATACAAAAAAAAAAAAATTGAAACAAATACAACAGCAACAACAATAAAAAGAGGTAACGAAATATATATGGCAAAGAAAACTGCAAGCGCCCGGCATTAATCTTCGAAATTTGTTTTGTGCAAAAACCCCTTTTAAACCACACCGAAAAAAGGGGAGGAAAATATAAAAAATAAAAAAAGGAAAACACGATTTCATAGTGTTCTTGAAATCACTGGGGGATTTTACAACAATAGTTTCTGTGTCTGATAGTTTGCAATAAAAATTTGTTTCTGTCAATCTCTCTGTCTTTCTCTCTCTCTCTCTCTCTCTCTGGAAAGAGTTTTCTTTTGATTGCTGCTACTACAAAGTGGTTTCCGGCATGTTTATAGGGTTTCATAAGGTTTCAACGGTTTAATGCTTTAATAAACATTAATAATTAAAATAAGCCTAAGAAAATACGATTTTTGATATGTTGAATTTTTGAATATATAGAAATTAATTACAGTGCAGTTTTTCTTACCCGCGAAAGAAGAGAGAAATGTTTATGGGCCGCGGCCTTTCGGCAAGTGACGCTTGAAATGTGACCAAGGTTAATATAGCCCCAAAGGCCGTTGATGTCAGAGGGGGGTAGCGGGGCCAGGATAAAGGGGATATAGAGGAAACGAAGGTGAATATGGAGAAGGAGGAGTTGGAGGTGGGTGAGTAAGGCTATCCTCCACGGACATGGCTGCAACGGGGGTCGGACTTATGGCCTTTGGCAATTTAACGCTTACGATTTTCGCTAAGGGATTGTGCGACGCGACGCGACGCGGCGCGGACTCCCGCCTGCCATTGAATGCCAAATGCACACAAATTGCTTCGGTAAAGGGAAAAAATTTTGTGTGGCATACTTGCAGGCGGCGAAGCACTAAAAAAAGCGCAGCAGCAGTAGCAGTAGCAGCGGCAGTAGCAGCAGTAGCAGCGATGGCGAAGGCAACGCAACGGCAACGTGGCCCAAAGGGGCCACAATGTTATGCTCCAAGGCGCCTTTTCTTCGCCGCTCTTTGGGTAGCTTTTAAAATTCACACGCTGCGCCTTGCCGTCGCCACTGCACTGTAAGAAAACAGGCTGCAAAAATGTTTATAACATTTTGAATTTAAAATAAATTAAGGATATTATTTAGAGTTTTTTTTTGGAACGTAAGCGTTAGTTAGTTGTTTTAAATTAAATATTGAAATAGGTAATCTCTAGATAAAGTAAATCTCCAAAGGTTATGGATTAATAGAAACCAATATTAATTTCAAATCAACAAAAAGATTTTTGTCTAAAAAAGAAATACAATAAATACAAATTAAAATATTAAATAATCAAATAAAATTTTCACAGATATTATTTTATTTATAAAAATATTTTATATATAATACATAACAATTATTTTGATAATAATATTCATATTATTTGTCGTATTTGATTAAATGACCATTGTATTTTAAAATATTTTTTAAATTGATTTTAAATCCTTGATTTAGTTTAACTTGAAATACCCTAAATTAGTTATTTAAAATATTGGGAATAGCTACAAAAATATGCATTTTATATTCAATATTATTGATACGAATATTCAGCAGTTGATAATCAATTTTTTTCTCCCCGTGCACCCACTTATGTTGGCCGTCGCTCCTTGCCAGGGCCCTGGGCCGCTCCCTCTTTCTCTCTCTTAAATGCAATTTACTTCTGTGTACAGCGGGCGGGGGAGATAGAGGGGAAATTTCTTTTTGCCTTTTCGGTTTTGGCTAATTAAATTTTATGCTCGGTAATTTTAGAAAAAAGCCTCATCAACATTTGCGGCCATGCCAAGGGGACGCAGCAGCAGCCGCCGCCGCCGCCGCCGTTCGGATAGCCTTCTTCTTGGCCGGAATTTAAGTGAAAATGCGCAAATAACAAATGGCCAAAAGGATGGGGGAGCCTGTGAGCTGCTAGCTGGTTGCTTGCACATAAAAGCGGCGAACGCAAATTGCAGGCAATAAATAAAGCATCCACGAAAAATCGTTGCATACTTTTTTGGCGCCGGCGCGTGCTAAAAAGAAGCATAGGGCAATAAAGAAGGCGGATTGCTGGAGGACACTAGTAGTCCCCACCCCTTTCTCCATTCTTTTCTGCATCATAAACAACGACGAATTTTTAATTGAGCCACCGACCCATGGAAGGGGACAGTTTTACACAAAAAAAAAAAATAATAATAGAGTGAAAATGAAAAACAAATAAAAAGAATAATATTCGATGGCCACTTGGCCACTCACTATAGATTCGGTAATAAATAACAACATCTGAGATCACGGAAGGCAACGGCCAAGACGATAATGGAATCGATTTTTCCTACTGAAAAACTAAAAATATAAAAAATGAGATAAACAGATGAAATGAAAATTAGCTTTAAAATAATTGTTAAGAAACAATTCTTACTTACCTTCTGTAGGTAAATTTCAGATAGAAGAATTAAAAATACAAATATTTCAGAACCTAAAATTTATTTGATGATATTTATTGGCTATATAAATATTATTTATACGCAATTTTAATTATTTTACCAAATTGTTCAACAAAATACATAAAGCTAATTAAGAGTTTGCCTCAAAAAATGAATTGAATACTAAAATATATTATTATGTTTAAATATCATAGAAAATAAGGGTATTATCCTGGTCATTATTACCTATACCCATTTATATATATACGAATATATTGGTAGACATATCACCAACCCCCCCTTTGTGCCGCTTGACGTCTATAAAGGTTTTTCGATTATGAAGAAAAATGCACAGCTGACGGCTCCAAACATTTATCATTTCCAAAGAGGAAAGGGCCAATAAGGCAAACAAAAAATAAATAATAATATGTAAAAGCAAAGAAAAAATAAGGAAAAGCCGGAGAAAGGCAGCAATGATGGAGTGCAGACTGCAAAGGCAGGTCCACAGAGACGACAACGACGACGACGACGATGACTACGAGGAGGACGAGGACATATTCAGATGTCCTTTCGGCAATTCAATTTTCGTGTGTTGCACTCTTCGGATAAATGATATTATGGCTAATTAAATAAATTCGACAGGAGCAGCAGCCAGAAATTTGGATAAATTTCACATCAATTATGTGCACTCTGTACATGTACGATGCAATTAGACTTAATTGTGCATAAATTTCCCATCATAACTGGACCTCAGGCGTTCCAAGGACAGGTGAACTTTTCTCTGCACCAGAAAACAAAAACAAAAAAAGCAACACTGTAAACTTTAAGGAGAACTGAGTTGATATGCGATGATGTGTGTGGAAAATGGCATACAATATGTGTCCCGGAAGCGGATATTAAAACAGAGCGTGTTGAGGGAGTGGCAAAAAAAAAAAGCTTTGAGGAAAATCTAAGGGAGAATCTGAAGATGACATACGACAAAGGGAAAAATAAAATGAAATTCTGACAGTTGCCAGCTGAATAGAAGTTTTTTTTTTTTGTTCTTATATTTCATCTATACATAGTACATATGTATATCTCTATAATTCTTTAAATTTTTTCTATATTTCTTATTACAGAACACTCTATCAATGCAATGTGTAATTTTACAAATTTTAATGTTTAATGTTTCTTTCTTTAATTTTTACAAATTTTGTAAAGTACTTAAAGGTTTTAAATTTTAAATTTTAGATGCAAGACATTCCCTACAGTCCTCAACCCCGACGCCTGTTTTATTTCCGGTTCCAGTTTTTCCTTACTTTTGATTTGATTTATGAGCGGAAGCAAGTCATGAGCGGCATGAGAGGTCACTCCTTCTATTTTCTATTTTCCTTATTTTTTGTTCTCTTTTGCCCACCTGGCGTGTGTAGATGGCGATAAGACACTTATTTGGCTTCCCACCCACCGATCCTGCCGGTCCTGCGGGCACATCCTGGCCAATCCTTTGGCTGCATCGCCGTCTGTGGCTGTGGTAAATGCGATAAGGTTGTTCTTTCAATGGGCGAAACTTCAAAACGTTGAAGTAAATTGAATTTAATACGAAATTAATGGCTTGAACAGGGCATGGACTCTGGCAGAGAGTGCTCCAAGTCCAAGTTGGAGTCCCCTCTCTCTCTCTCTCTGCCTCCCTGTTCAATTCCTTTACTGCGGCATGCAAAGTGCTTCCCCAAATTGGCCAAAAAGGACCGAAGCCGATGATGCTCGTGCCTGTGTTTATCTTCGATTTTGGCCAGCTTAGTGGCTTAAATGGCCAACAGGATCGGGGCGAAGTTCTTTGAAATGAATACGTCTGGCAGGCACTTAATCGATTGCCAAAGAAGCTGCAAACGGTGCTTCAATTTACTCAAAGAATGCCCTCAAATCACAAATGTTTATTAATAAAAAATTCCATTAAAACAATACGTTTTTTATAAATGGTTGACAATTAAATATTAAAACATAATAAATTGCATCAAATTGCCTTATTAATTCCATTATGAATAGGAGCGGAAAAAAGTAATCAAAAACCAACCAATAAAGTTTAGAAAGCAGTTCAAAAATCATATAAATCATATTTTAAAATAAATTGAAAAATTAACTTAAAAAATAATTGTATAAACAAACCGAGACACAAATCTAAACATCAACATAAATACTAACTTAAATACCAACCCAAAAACACAACCAAAGGAAATTCTTATTTATACAAAAAGACCAATAATAATAAATAAATAAACTTTAAGACAAATAAATTATCGTTTCAAAATTAAATAATTCATTAAACAATATTATTATTAAAGTCATGGCCATCGTCTCCTTGGAAACAGACAGCTTTTCATATTATTTTCTGTACTAGACACCGATACAATAAATTATTTATCATGTTAGTGTATATAATTAATGAAATCTCATTGTGTTTATAATCTGTTGTGTGCTTTCAATTAAATTCACCGGCAATAAATGCCGTTGCCAAGCACCTACAATACATATCAGCCTAGCCTTTGTGGGATTATGGATACTAGATGAAAATGTGTCCTTTTATAGGATAAAGCAAAAGCAGGTGGGCCGGGAGCCCTCCCTCATGTCCATTTAATGACCAATTTGTGTGTTTTGTAATTTAATTTTCAGCTCATGCTGGGCATTTTTTTGTATAGATATATAGTATATTTTTGCTGGACTATGAAAATAACAACCAATTATGATAGGAAAAATTCGCTGATCGCTGATTCGCTGTGCAAATTCAGGCCAACGAATTTTCCACACTTTATCTGTCTGCGAACAAATTTCCATCCACTTCAGTTGAGTGAATAGCGAGGTTTTTGCCACTCTTTTCACGGAACTCGGACATAATTCAATTAAATATTGAACATCATTTGAACTTTGACCCTTTTCTATATTTTGTTTTGCCACTTTTTCCCCAGCCCTTTTCAGTTTTTTGCTTTTATTTTGTATTTGTTTTTATTTGGTGTTTTTTTTTTTTCGAGCTCCTAATTGGCTGCCAGTCAAATGCCAAAATCGGTCAGCCTGCAATTTGAATTTGCTTTTATTAACGCGTCTGCAGACCGACGGCAATTGAATGTGCAGCAAAAAAAAGAAAAAATAAATAATGCTACGACAGGATATTCGGGGGAAGTGCCCACTAAAACGATCTATGGCTAAAACAAAAATTATAACAATAAAAATTGAGGGGTGGGAAAAAAAAATTTAAAAAAACTAGACGCAAAATAAATTCAAATTCAAATGGCGGAAGAAAAAAATAAAAAAAAACTCACCAAAGTATATGCAGGCCTGACAGAGAAAGACACCTAGAAAAGATAAAATAATCAATAAAATTAGTCAATTTAAAAATAAATAAACATAATATTAAAACATAAAAAAAAATTTAAATAATGCTTTAAGTAAAGTTAAATTAAGTTTAATTATAATACAGCCAAGTTGTCAGATTTTTATATAACAATGAAAATATACTAAAAACACAAACTAAGTTTTTTTTTTTTTTTTTTTTTTTAACTGCTCGATTAAATCTATGTCAACTTTATGATATAATTATTCGATACAAACCTCTTGGACTTGCAACTGAGCGTCAAAGTCCTCCTAAAACTGTCTGTCTGAACCCTTGGGGAATTATGCAATGGAAAATTGTAATAAATGCCATAACTGTCTGCCTTTTAGGCCCGAATTTATCTCTTGATTTGGCCCTTTCAGTTGCAAATAGAATCCATTTTGGCCTCCACATTATGGCTGACACACATATATGATATATGTGCACAGACATATATAGATATGCATAATATGGGGACTAGTGCAGGCAAATCTGTGTCACTCCCCAAACGGGTAACAGCAACAGAGAGTGGGTAGAACCACGGACGACGACGACGACGACTGTCAGTTTATTTAATTGAAATGTTCCTGGAAACCTATAAATTACAAATACATGCTGTGTGCATATTTACCAAGGGGTCGGGGAGCGGGGAATGTGGGGGTTAAGCTAGTGATAGACATGCACATTAGCAGCTGAAATTTTATGCATACCAACGGACAAATAAACAAACAGACGACGACCAGACAAACGGATGGCATAAAAACAGTTCAGACTGGCAGATGGCAAAGGTTAAGTGGTAGGGAAAAAGCCTGGATTCGATAGGAGAAAGGGGACAAGGGGTAGGCAAAAGCACAGCAAAAAATATATATATTAATAATTTATTAGCAGCTTTAAAGCAGCTTTAATTTTCTAGAATAATTCACAGTTCTACAAAAACTGAGCCCTTAAATAATATTAAAAAAATATTAAAAAATATATACATATATATGAGAGATATGAAAGATTTTCGAAGTTTTCCCTCCTATTAGGAAAACATTTTTAAAACTTTTTCCTTTTTATGTAATTGGTTTTTCCAATGCATGACAGTGTCCCCACTTGAAACTCGACCAGAGACGGTTCTCAACTGGCAGACTTCTTTCGGTTAGTCCTGTGTGTGTGTGCGTCTAGTGAAAGTGCCAAATGCATCCCTCAACCTCCTCAACCTGCTCAGTTTTTCACCACATTCCCACTTAGCTATGCACTAAATAAAGTGACAACAAATAGCTGAGAAAAGTGTCAAATATTTATAGCACGAATGTCGACCAACGGCAGCAGCAACAATTTTTGTCTTGGCCATATTCCGGCAAAAATGGAAATAGTTGTGCAACTTTCAAATGGCATCTGTCGAGTTCTGGCTATATATATATATGTACATATATATCCAAGAGGGAAAGCTGAGAAAAAGTATACAAATGGCGGTTCCATGACTTTTGAAAACTGCATAAAGTCGGACAACTCATTTGTCCAGCTTACCTATGTATATAAGTATCTATATAATGGTGTATATGTATATACATATATGAAGGGAAGTTGGATTAATGTCCAAGAGTTAGGTCATTCCCTGGAAGAGGTCTTTAAAAATAGTTTTTATTTAAAAAAAATAAAAAATCATTCTTTCAAAGAAATGATATATAAATAAAAAACAAACAAAATTACCATTGCTTTAATAATATTAAAAAAATATATATATATATCTAAAAAGCTTGCCAAAACCTTAAACACATTTCCCCAAACTTGGCTTAAAGGAAACCCAAATTTTTCATTGGAAATTCGTAACGGAATCAATCATTATTTAAGTAGAAACAAATCGCTGACCAAAAGACCGTCCACAGAGAGTTGCATCCTCGCCACGTTGCAGGAACTTTGGTTAATTTGTGGCTATGTTGGTTTCGGCTAACCGGGCCTTGCATTTATCTGGCCAAAACACACACAAACACACAGAGAGATAGAGATAGAGAGAGAGCAGAGTGGTAAACATGTCGAATCGATATCAACAATTTATCGTTTAGCTGGACAGTTGGGCACGAAGAGGTGTGAATGCTGTGGTCCTTGAGGGGCAGCCGGCAGGATTTGCATTTGGCAAAGGCATAGTTACAGTTATTTAATGCCACACACACACACACAAACACTCCAAAACATCCATGAACTGGTAGTGCCATTATTCACTGATAAAAATGGGGATTAACTTGAAAGAACCTATAAGAAAATCATTTTTAAAAGGGTTTCATTTATACATTTTAGAGAAATAAATTCTAAAAAATAAATTTTAAGCAATAAATATAAGAAATCAATTTTAAAAAATAAAATATTAGAAATAAAAAATAAAACCTAAAAAAATATATTTATTTACTTTTATCTACACAATTTAAAAACAGAAAACCTTTTCTTTATTTTTTTACGGCTTTTCTTGCTGTGTAAAATGCCTCGTGACTTTAGACTCTGTAGAAGGCGTCCTGGTACCTGGACGTGAACTGGACTCTGGAGTCTCTCTCCCTTCCAAGTGTAAAGTCAACATTTTGTGCTGCAATTAAAGCGGCAACTAAATTGCTAAATCAAATACACATACACCTAGGTCCATACATATCTACGCTAGAATATATGTGAGTATTCCCCCTGTGCCCAAGTCACGCTTTTGGGTCATAGGTTTTCCGTGCCGAGCAACCTGGCATAAGCGGTTCATATATCAATCAAAAAAGTATGAATTACTTTGGTCATAAGACGGACAAGAGGGTGATACTCTGTAATAAAGAGATTGTGAAGGTTTTTGGGCAATAATTAAATTATAATAATTATAATAATAATATATAATTAATAATTTATAAAATTTATATATAATTAAAAAATAGAACCAACAAATTAAATATAATACATATAATAAATATAGTAAATATATAATATCCCAACAAAAAATAGACAACAAAACTGCTCTAGAAAAAATTAATCACACAATTAAATACCTTAAATGCATAAATAAAAACAAAGGATAAATCAATGGAATTCACTACTTAAATAAATGCATAAATAAATTAAATTCACAACTAAATTAAATGCATGAATAAATTAAGATTATAAATAAATCACCTGTAAATCCTCCTCTCTCCTTCCTCTTCTATTTGCATTTATTATTGATTCTTTTAAAAAACTTTGTAGTTAATAATTGTTAATTATTTAATCAAACCTTCATCGTTATCATCAAAATTATCGCAGCCGCAGCTACATAATTTATTTGCTGTTTTTATTGAATTTTCTGTGGGGTAAACTAGTGTCGATTCTAAATAAAATCGTGATGCTGCTGGCCTATTTTCTAGACTCCCTTTCTCTATACATATATCTGCTTATGGCACTCAGAGAAAAATATATTTCAACAGATATTTATACATATACATACAAAATTTAAAAAAAAAATCCATATATTTGAACATTTTCCACATACACTCATATTCATTTTTTTTCTATAATAAAAACTTTAATATTAATCCTAATTAGCATTTCTCCAAGTGCAGCCAACTTGATTCTTCGGACCTCCTTTTGGCTGAGACATTCAAGGCATTCGTCTTGGCCAACACACGTGCTGGGCCCTAAGACAGCGTGAAGGCAAATTTTCCGGGGCACGTGGAAATTTACGGATGCCAAAACGAAACTGAGACCGAAACCGAAAACCAACGGAAAACCGTAACCGAAACCGAACCGAAACAGAAACAGAAATGGAAATGGAGGGAAAACGGGCAACTAATTCGAGCTGACAAGCCGTGGCCAGGCCGCAAGAGCCTTTAAGCCACGAAGGAGGACTCTCTGGCCGTAAGTGGCTTAGTTGGCCTTGTCAGTTGTTGGATGACTTGTTTACCGCAAAAGTTTTTCTCTTCCTCTCTGTGTGGAGAAGGTCCTGTTTTGATTTGCTGGGAAGCCGAGACCATTACGCTGCCCGACTGATTATGGTCAGTTTAAAGATTTATATGGCCGCAGGCCAGCACAGGACGCGCATCAATTCAAATTGTTTATGGCGCCTCACATGGCGTATGCGCAATTTGTTATAATAAACATGTTGCTCGACGCGGCCCTGCTGCCAACTTGTCAAACAATTTATTACACTTGTCGCCAGCAGGAGCCCATCGCATCCATTTTTGCTTGCAGTGTGTGTCATCATGATTTATAGCCGCCAGCGTTTTAAACATAAGTTCTACACCTCCCACCCGCTCCCGGTTTTATGGGGTGTCCTGTTTTTTTAGTCCTTTTTCTGATGCCTCTTTTCTACCATTTTTTTGGGCCCACATTTTTTGAGGGTGTAAATTAAATTTTCGTCTTAGTTATTGTTTGCTCTTGACATGGCCAAATGGTAATTGATTTCGTCAAGCAGTTTTGGAATACTTTAAAATAATTTTAGATGCAGAATTTTGTGGTAAATTGAGAAATTTTGGTATTTTAAATAAAACTTAAAACAAATGTTATTATTTAAACAAATGTTTTAAGCTTTAATAACATTGTTAAGCTCTTTAAAGCAACTCTTTAATTAAAATTTTACAAATTTTGAGCCTTCAAGACATTTAAATAAAAATAAAAATAAAATAAATACTACAATTTAAACAATTTCTTATAGGTTTTAACCTTTAATACAAGTTTTATCCTATATTACATTTTTCTATATACTTTTAAGAGCAATCGAAGTTGAGCCCCTCTGACAGCCTGATCCAATTATAAAGCCCCCCCAAAAACCAGAAACAGCTTCCGACTAATTGACAATCGCATTGGGTTAGCAACGCTCAGTTGGCCAAGATACACCACCGCCAGTAGAGCCACAGGGCCAATGAACCTCCGAATGCTGGCCAAAAGGACTAGAAGGCGAATGAGAAAAAGTCAGGAGCTGGGAAGAGGATATGGTTGGGCAGAAGCAGGACACTGGGGAAACCTTTTACCACTCGCACTTTGATATCTATTACAATCAAATTGCAAATTAAATCACAAACCAGAGTTAAGCGTGGGGCAAGGGAAATGGGGAAAGGGAAATGGGGAAAGGGAAATAGGAAGCAGAAAGGAGGAAAAAACGGCAAAGGCAGTGGAAAAACCTAAAGAAAAGCTAAGAGGAAAGGAAGCCCGGGCTAAAGTCCAAAAGAGAAATGCAAACGAAATCGGTCAGATAAGGTACGAAGTAAAAGGAAATGCACAGAGAACAATATTTAAAAATGCTTAGAAAATGATTTTCAAAGATTAAAATATATATGTATATTTACTTATAAATTTTAGTAATAAATATTTAAAAATGATAACAAAAAATATTTTTACTAAAGAAACCAAAATATTTATTATTTTCATTTATTATTTCAAAATGATAATACAACTATTTTTACTATAAAACCATTAGTTCATTAAAAATATACAAAAAAATATATTTATGTATAAAATGTGTTAATAAATATTTTAAAATGATAATAAAATTATTTTCACTAAAGAAACCATTAGAAATGTTCATTAAAAATAAAGTAAATATTTATTAATTTCATTTATGATTTATAAATGATAATACAAATATTTTCACTACAGAAACCATTAGAAATGTCCATTAAAAATATATAATATATATAAATTATATTTATTTATTTATACTTATTTAAAAATGTAATTCAAATAATTTACAATAGAGAAGTAATTGAAATTGTTCTTTAAAAGTAAAGTAAATATAAAATGCAACTTAATACTAATCAACAAATGGTTTTTTTAAAATTTATATAGTTTCTAAAAATGGATATATCAAATAAGTGTAATTATTTTATCCCATTTTATTTCGGTGTAAAGTTGAGAGCACCGTGAAAATCGCTTAAGTGCGTTAGTTAAACAAGTCAAGTTATAAGTTCATTTTCCGGCAACCGCACATATCCGGCCAAGGTAAACGCAGGTCCTGGCGGAGCTGGCACCTGGCATCGTGGCGGAGGTCATCGTAGAAACCGGTTAACCCACCCACCTCTCCCACCTCCTCCCCTCCGCTTAGGGACGCTGGATAGCCATCACATTGTGGGTACCTGCTGTCGTCGACAGAGCGGCGAAGCGTGTGATTCTATAAAAATCAGGCGGGAAGTTTGGTCAGGAAAAGCGGAGAAGGAAAAGCAGAACACAGTGGGGGTGAGGGTATCAGCGGGAAAATGAGGAAGAGCCTGAGGAGCAAAACCCAGGCGAGGAAAAGAGTTAACGCTCCCCAGTGGACGCTTAAACAAAAAATAACAGAAACGACAACTGCGCTCGAGAAAGGGGTGAATGGAACAGGATACAGGAGCAGGACCTCCCACTCAGCTGGACTAAACTGAAGACAGCTCAGCTGGGAGCAGTGGGAGCTGTGAGCTGGGAGCTGGGAGCTGTGAGCTGGGACCACTGGAAACTGGGAGCTGGCCAACTGTCAACTGTGGAAGCTGCACCAACTTGCAACTCGCAGCAAGTCGAAATGCAATTCAAGAGCTTCGCCTGGGGGGGAGTTCCCCAGCCGATGGACTCTGCTGACTCTTGACTGGCGACTGGCATTCCCATTTCCCTGAAGGATGCAGCTGACACAGTGCACTGAGAGAGGAGTGACAAAACCTCAAACAAGGAAATGAATTTTTAAAACTTTTTACTGCCTATAAATCATTGGAAAATTTGTACTTAAAAATTACAGCAATAATTTATACACCATCCTTTTGAAATATAAAACTTCTTTCAGTGCAATTGCAGCAGTCAAAGAGCCATTCAACTTGGCCGTCGTCGTCATCATCATCATCATCATCATCATCATACCCCCTGGGGGAAAATCGCGAACTACAAAGCGAAAATTAAATGCCGCGTTAGCCGAAGATGCAACGGATGGATGGGGGTCACCTGCAGCAGCAGCTGCTGCAAATGCTCACCTCCTCAACGGATATGTTGGCGTCAAACTTGTCAAACTGACAGGCGGGGAAAAACCGATGGAAAACTGCGGAAAACAGTGGCAAACGAAAGGCAGTTTCGCAGGGGGGCAAGTGTGCTGGAGTGCTTACAAACCTATCAGTTGGATAGTCGTTTTAATTAGCGTAAGTAAGTGACACCCAGGACATACCGGGACACCCCAGGATACCCGTGAACCCCACTCAAATCGACGATATATGTGTGTGTGTGTGTGTGTTGGAGTTTGTCAAACGAACCGCACACGCTGAGTAAACACCTGCCTTTTCAAAGGTTCAACTCTCTCCCTTCGAAGAGCAAACTTTGGTAAGCCTTTTGCCCGCAAATTGATTGACTAACCTCCAACCAAGGATTCTGAGTGGTCAGTCTTTGATTAAGGTTTTGGTCGAAGGTTGAATTTTAAATTTGATATATGGTATATATTAATTTTTATTATAATTTATATATTATTTATATAATTTATATATTATTTATATAATTTATATATTATTTATATAATTTATATATTATTTATATAATTTATATATTATTTATATAATTTATATATTATTTATATAATTTATATATTATTTATATAATTTATATATTAAATTTAAATATAAATTTAAATTTAAATTAATTTTAAATCTTGACTTTTGAATTCATTTTAGATTTATTTATTTATTCACTTAAAATTCATTTTTCATTTGAAATTCATTTTGAAATTCATTTTGAAATTCATTTTGAAATTCATTTTGAAATTCATTTTGAAATTCATTTTGAAATTCATTTAATATTAATTTAAAATACATTTAAGATTAATTTACAGTCATTTTGATTTTTTAAAATTTTTAATTTATTTAATATTTGCAAACAAATAAATGTTAAATGCATTTTAAATTCTCTTTAATTTCATGAGAAAAAAAAATATTTTAATATAATTTTCATTTAAAACTTTTATTAAATTTGTTTTTAATTTATTTTGTGATTAATTTAAAATTCATTTTACATTAATTTAAAATTTATTTCACAATTTCAGTTAAAATTCATGTTAAATGCTTTTTAAAATCACTCGAAATTCATTTGAAATGTATTTGATTTAAAATACATTTTAATTTTTGTATTATATTTATTTTGAATTAATTTAAATTCATTATAAATACATAAAAAAAATGTATATAAAAATATATTTTTTACATATTTACATATACATTTTTGTATTATTATGAAAGCCTTGAGCATTAAATCCCAAAGCCGACAAACAGCCAGTGGTAGATCCTGTCCATCAGAGTTTCAATTCATTAAATGATGACCCCTCCCCCCGCAGGAGCAAAAATGTCCTCAAAAAGAGAAAGAGAGGAGAAAACACAGAGAATCTAATTAGAAATGCGAGCAAATGTCGCGAACTGAAGTTGATGCATTTCGCAATTCGCTGGAAGCCTGCCTGCCGCCGACTGTCAAGGATCAAGAATGTTATGCCAAGTCGAAAACTTTGCCATCAAGGTGGTAATGGAGGGAGAGGGGGTGTCCTGTAGCTCATTGCATTTTCGGGGTTGTTAACGTTTTACCGGAAAATTGGCTTATGTCATGAACGAGACACGCACACTTTGAGATGGTAACTTCAAGCTGGTCCTGGTTGCAGCTCCTGGTCGCAGATCCCCCAGGTCCAGATCCCTGCTCACTGCTACTGCTGACTGCATCCAGCTCCTGTTCGCTCCCTGCTCCCTGTTCCCTGCTCGCTGCTCCCTGCTCCTGGTCATGCTCCTACCTGCTCCTGCTCCCTACCCCCAGATTCTGTTCCCTGTTCCCTGCTCCTGCATATATCCTGGTGGCTCATATACAGAGAAGTCCTTACGTATACGTTATTTAAAGTGTAATAAATTTTCGTATGCTGCAGCTACACTCGTTCCTTTCTCCTTTCTCCAACCTCCTTTCTCCAACCTCCTTTCTCCAATCTCCTTTCTCTCCCTCTCCAGCTCCCGCTCCTTCTCTCTCTCACTCTCTTCCACCCTACCCCCCATTCCCACCCCCCTCTGTATGTGTTGGCACCCTTGTGTGCCTGAGCGAACGGCGAACGCCATTTGCCATTAACATGGCGCACAGTTGGACATTTTCCATCCGAAATTCCAATTCCCCAGCTTCACCATACCACACCCCCGTCCCACTTCTGTCAAGATTGGCCAAGGTTGGCCCCTAGGCCAGTCCATAGTGGTAGTAGTAGTAGCAGCAGTCCGTCCAATGGCTGCAGTCACCGCTTGGCGACCATTTTCTAAATGCAACTGGTAAAAGTTTTACGAATTTCATTTTTCGTTGCCAACTGTGGCCGTCAATGTCGATTAAGAGATTTAACGGTGCATGCCGCAACCCAGAGGGACCAACGGACAGGACATAGTCCATTCCCCTAGAGAATTTTCCATCTCTCTCTCTTGGTTGGCATTAAAATTAAAGTTGCATTGCATAAGCTGACCGAGAGCCCCAAATCAAAACAGGATTCACACGCATTTCACTTATATGGAGTAGATAGGGACCTGGGTTAGGAATATAGAAATATATATGCATAGTGGGTAAGTAGTTAGGGACATAAGTGAACTGCTGGTGAATGTGACTGATGGAGGGATGAAAACCCAAAGCAAGATGACTAAAAAGATGTTTTAAGGGAATTACTGAGAGTGTTTGGGAACAGGATCAAGGTGAGGCAAAGGTTAGTAGAGACACGAGAAATGCTAAACAACCAATGATGAATGTGTTCAGGGAAATACCATCTAAGGAATTAAATGAATCTATTTAGATCACTAAATAAAACAGGATTCTGGTGTGAATATTAAACAGGTAAATCGAATCAAGGATAACAGATAATATAAAAGTTATTTTTTTTAAAAAGTTTCTCTGAGTAACATTAAAACAAAAATCATTTAAGAAAAACTCATTTAAAATTTAAACTCACTCAGAATTAGTATAAACTCAATTCTTGCCACTTTCCCAACCGAATCCCACAAGCAATGCCATTATAAAGGATGCACTCTGTGCCCTTAGTGGTTAGTTCGGGGAGATGCCAAGCATTAGTCTCCCACTTTATAGAGTTCCTCTAGGACACTATAGGTGAGCAAAGAACCGAAACGAGTGACTCTTGAGTGGCCTCCATGACATGGAACGTGTCCGCGTAGCTGTCCATGGGGGATCAGGGTATCAGAGGAGGTCGGTGTCCGCCTGCTGGTGTCCTTTTTAAGGAAGAAGCTCTGTTTCAGTACTGGCTTCACTGATGATGATGATGGTGATGCTCATTCCTTGGCTTGCTTTATTATACACCACACATGGCAAAAGCGCCTTTTATGGTCTCTACGTGAGTTTCAAGCGGAACCGGAAACGGACCACAAAGGGCGTAGCCAGTTAGCCAGAAAGGGTTTTTTGTGGCAGGAGTGCAGTTTAGATTTTAACGAAACGTATAAAGCACTTCTAAACCTATTGATTTGGTTTGTTATACAAATCTTTAATAAAAATACAAAAATAAAACTAAATAAAGAAGAAAATCAAACTCGAAGTTATAGCTAAGAACTATACTATTAATAATGCTTTCTTGGGCTTACTGATTTTAGAATATACAATTTAAAACCCCTCCTTTTGAAGCTAATCCTCGCCACTGACTCACCCGGGAGACATGTGTGACATCTTGAAACTATATCTATATCAACATATATAATTTCATTGAAGCATATTTTTTTCTGTGTTGTGATTTCAGTCTGGAGGAGCAGCAGCAGCAGAAGCAGCAGCAGCAGCAGCGAATGGGTTTTATGGCCACTTGGCTGCCGGCTGTCACCTTCGTCCTAGGACACACTCATACACAGTTAGGCAGAGGCATACTACTTCAATTAACAGATAATTTACTTTGGGCTCATCAGAGTTCATCAGAGCGCTAATTGAAGCGCTTTTAGTAGTTGCGACCCATAAAAGCAATGTCTGCGGGCGAATGTGTGCAAGTGCGTCACAGTAAGGGGATGGTGTGTTGATGTGTAATGTGTGTGTTGGTGTTGTTGTAGGCTGTGTACTGAGCTCATGCGGGCGGCTACACTTTTTATACCCTTGACGGGATATTTAAGATTTTCAGCACAAGTTAAAGGTGACATTTTAGAGTAATTATTACCATAAACTCTAACATCATTACTAATTTACTAATTTACAGAAATCGCTAGTTCTGAACTAACTTTAAAAATGTGTTAATTGGAATTTGATATTTAAAAAAACATGTACTTCATTTTAGACTCTTTTTTTTTTTTTAAGCCATAATAATTTTTATAAATTTGTATTTTCTGGAATTTGCAGATTTAAATTTTTAAATTTAAAATTTCCTGGTTTCTAAATACCTTTCAAAGGCTCTAAAAAAAATGTATTGCATGGACTTCACAACCGCAGTAATTTTAGTGGCCACTTTTAAGGATTTACAAGATTTAAAAAAAAAAAAAAACATGTCAAAAATTGTTCTAAGCTAATCACAACAAAATCCTGGCCTTAAATATTTTTATATCCCAATTTTAGTAACTTTTTTAGGTAATTTAAAAAGCAAAAAAAATTTTTAGAAACAATTTCTATTCTGTTAAATAATTTTAAGAGGAAGTGTATCAAAACCTCGGCTCTTAACAAGCTTAACTGTCTTTCTTGTGGCATTTTTGGGGTAAAAATGGAAAATTGCTGACACAAATGTTGCAAGCTGGACTCCTATGGCTGCCTCAGTTGATTTCAGGGATCAACGCTTCGCAGACCGATTTAGTATTGCCTCCTGCTCCTGTTTCAGCCCCCACTCTCCTGGCCTGCCCTTTTAGCTTGCAATTCAGCATTGCTTTGCTAATTAGGAAACCGAAAAAACCAAAGCAAATGCAATTTTCCGAGAGGGAGAGATAGCAGCAGCACGGAGAGTGTTCGTGTCATTGCTTAGCACAGACCGCAACCGCAAAACAATAAGCAAAGGACAATGCAAATGAAGTGCAGGCCACACACACACACACACTCATGAAGAGGGGGTGAGGTGTGGGTGTGCAAGGACCAAGCTCCCCTTTTTCCCCAGCGGTTGCCGCAGTCAGGAGCAGACTCATCCCTCTACAGAGTGTACCAACAAAATGTTGAAATATTTTTAACAATTTTTTTTTGCAAAGTTTGTACAAACCTTTTGGAAATATGCTCTTAAAAATTATTAAAATATAAACAAAAAAACATAAATTAAAAAGTATAGGTATTTATTTTATGTTTATATATGAAAATTCCCCTTAATATCATTTAAAAAGCTTAAAAAGTGTTCAGTTTCTTGAAAACAAATAAAAAAAAGTGAACACATAAACAGGGATTATTAAACCAAAATAATTATATGTATTTTTTGCTTAATACACATTTTAAACCGTCAATATGAAACATTTAATTTAAATAACACTGAATACTAGCATTAAATTAATTTAAATATAAATTATAAGCCTTGGAAAAATACTTTTTTTAATAAATAATATATAAAAGAGAAGGAATAAACCTGAAATGTTAGTTTTCTCTGTGTAATTTTCAAAACGAAAACAAAAATAAGACAAGAGATAGGGAGGTTGGCCTGTCCTTTGTTTGCTGACAAGTGTCTGAGTCCTGCAACTGCCCTTCCTCGGCCGCAGCTCCCTCTCTCCTTTTTTTTTTGTTTTTTTGTCTGGGCAAAACTAATGTCATAGTCACGCCGCATGACGTTGACAACAATAATGTTGATGATGCTGGAATGTGCCAGGACAAACCCCTCATCTCTAGTGCAGCCTAGACCAACACCTACATAGTTACAATTGAGGCCATAGCAGCGAAAAGGAAAAAAATAATAAATAAGACAAATATATAAATAATTTAAAAACAAAAATTATAATAAATAAAGAAAAATTCATTAAAATGAAATATATTATATATATTTCTTCGATTTTTAATGTGGAAGAGATAAAAAATAAATAGGTGCTCAAAAATAGGCTATGAAATATTTAAGGATCGAAGCTGTTTTGTTAAATATTCTACAACATGCCTTGAAGTAGAATTTTAATTTCCAAAATGCACAGGATTTAACTGTATTATTTTATAATAAATTTTAATTTAATTTTAATTAATTTTTTATATTTTCAAATTAACGAATAATAAAATGTATTCATTTTATATTTCAAATAATATATAATTAAATAAATAAACAAGTGCTTATAATAATATAAAGTAAATATATACATATTTAAAGAAATTAATAAATTTTTACTTGTTTTTTTTTACTTATTTTAGGAATTAAAAACATGATGAATATGAATATAAATATACTTATATCTTAAGTATTTTAAACATATTCAGTGTCATTATTTTACCTGCAAGTGTATATAGTCCCCCCCCTTTACACACTTCTCCCTGCTCTTTGGGTTATATTACGATGACGCTGTTGCTGATTTCACATTTGCATTCCTTTGTGTGCCTTTGCTTTTTGTTGCTTAGCTTTTATTGTTCTTTGGCTCTCACACCTGCTTTTATTATCACAGTTCCTGGCAACACACACTTCCCCCTTCCCCCCTCTCACCACACACTCACACACAGTTCATTAAATTTGCAAGCTCTCCTGTCCATAATTGGTGGAAATCAAAACGAAAGATGGCCCACTATTTTTGGCATAATTAATCCTGCAAAAGGAGTGGGGGGCGGAAAATGGTGTAAATTTCACTGGCTAATGGCAGGAAATTTTCATTTTCACATTTTGCTTTTCGTTTCTACCTCTTCTAGCTTCTCTGTAGTCACTACTCTACGCTCTATATAAATTTAACAGGCACAGAAAATACATTAAAGGTTTCCGCTTCTTCTGCAAAAATGACTCTGCAATACACTGCTAAAAAAGAGGAGGGCTTATTAAAATTCAAGAAAAAAAAATTTTATTTTTCTTCTTTTTCTTGACTGGCAAAAATAGAATTCTATTATTTGTATTTTCATTGTGTTTGATATGCCTTACAAAAAAAAAAATAAATTAAATGCAAAGAAAATAAATAATTAATAATATTAATATTACTATTATTATTCCAAGTAAACAAAAATGTAGCCTTCTTAACACCTATTTTTTTCCTGTGCACACTTGTGTATGTGTGTGTGTGTGTGGGGAAAATGAGATGGCAATGCGAGTGCCATTTGTAGCCAATTTCAGTTTCGTCGAGGAAATGCATTAGGCCAAAAACCCAATGATGGACTCTCTAACCCCACTTTCTCCCCCTCCCCCCCTGTATCTCTATGCCAATGTGGCCAATATGCCCGTCAACTTTCCTGACACGACTTGATGCAGTCCCATTGCTTTTCCAATAATCAAAAGAATGCATCGAAGAAGAATTTTGAGTCCATTTCCCAGCCGCACCACTAGGCGTATACGTGATATGCAAGGCGGTAACTTTAGCAAATCTTTGTTGTTTATAGATGATTTCTTCAGGGGAAGAGTAAGTGGAGCAGGTAACGGGTGGATCAAGTGGAGCAGGAGTAGAAGGAGAGTCATGAGCCGTAGGAACCACACATGGTCGTTACTTTGTGCATAATTACGTAATAAATCTGATTTCCATGGAGAGCAGCAAGCAGCACATGATGATGGAACGAGCGCACAGGATGCACGGGCCGTAAAAGTTTCCCCGGGTAGCAGGCTCCGGGTCAGAGTCGGTATCAGATCCACCTCCCCCTCCCCCTTTTACATAGTATAATTCATTATTAAAAAGGCTTAATGACAAAACTTTTGCATCATTTTATACCGAAAAATACAAATTACGAGCCATATGCAGAATGTGGTGGCGTTTTAACGTTGTGAAAAGTTCGGTAGGAAATTTCGAAAGAACCTAATTCCTGAAATTTACCCAAAGATCTCACAAAACTCAGGCATTTTTAGAGAATTTATTATTAATCTGTCATTTTTTGGCTATTTTTATTGTTGAAAATAAATAAATAAAAAAACTATTTGTGGCTATAAAATATTTGTTACCCATATTCCTTATAATTTTTCGTATTTATATATTGACAATGCAAAAACTATAAAAATTGCACTTCAGAGCTGTCATAATCCGAAATCTCAATCCCAAAAAAAAAACAAAAATTAGATAACAAAATGATGCCACAAAAAAAAAGTGAAAATGTGCAAAATGCTCTGCGTTTTCAATGAGCTGAGGCACAATTAGCGACAAAACTTCAAGTGAAAATGCTGTTCGCGACGAGATTGCTGCCAAGCGTTGCCGCCTGCCTAACAATTACTACTATCTCCGCCATTTGGCTGCGCTTTATCCCCGCCATTATGGTTATTATTTCTGTGCAGGAACGCAGGAAGCGGAAATCGCGCCAATAAAGCTGTGACTCTCTCTCTGTGTGTGTGTGTGGGTGTCTCAGGAGGAAGCCAGGCTGCCGACTTAATGGGCCGAGCCATGCCCACAAGCCAAAGATTAGTTGTTGGGTAACGGAGTCTCAAGATTTTCATCGCGTTGCTAATTTCGTTTATTACTATACAGCGATTATGTTCATTTTTGGGTTACCAAAAATACGGGGCAAAGTTTTATGGCAAAAGTCTTAGTCTTAGTACGATCCTCAAAACTAAATCCTTTTCTTCCTTCGCAATACCTTGGAAATTCAGTTGCATTAACTACGAACATCTTTAATATATTATTTATTAAATAAGTATATATTTTAAAATAACAATGCGTTATTTTAAGTGTCCTATATAGCCTTGTTTACTTTAAAAAATTATTTATTATAAAAAATTATATTTGTATTTATTTATTTGATATTTTTAGGAAACTTTATTATATACTTAAGTTGTATATAGCTAAGCAATGATTATTTCTTTGGTATTTTTCATTTAATTAAATAATTCAAATAAATAATTCAAATATAGTTAATTTAATAGAGAATCCAAAATTTATATAATAAACAAGAAAAAAAAAGGTCATGAGTTTGTTGAAACCATAACAACTATTAATATTGCTGTCATTGTTTTGTTGAAACTGCGTTTTTCTTTAGCACTTTTTGCCCCTCTCCACAAACTTGCATTTTCTTTTGCGACTTTTCAGGAGGAGAAGGCTGTAGCTAAAGGGGGTGTCCTGTCATAGTTTCTCCCAGGTATGAATTACTGCAAATTGTAATAATTTATGCAATTATTTGTGAACGAAACTGGGGAAAAGTTTCTTTGTTGTCTCGTTGCAGCGATATAAAAAGCAAACTTGCACTTCAAAACTTTCGGGGTTTTTGTTGCAAAAGAGAAATACATAGATAGATGGGTGCTTGGGAAAAACTAAAGGAAAATCCCCTTTATAAGTAGTTGTGTGGCGGCGGCTCTAACGATAATGTCACATGGCAGCCGCATATTAACTTGGCCAAGTCACCGCAAGGGACGAGAGACGAGAAATTTGCAACTAACTAGTTGCTAACTAATTACCAAAAAAGTGTAACGTTACCTCGGAGACATTAAGACCCGTAGGAATAAAAATAAAGAACAACAAAAAATTGGTAAACTTTCGGGCTGGGGAAAAATTGTTTGCCACAACTCTCGAGGAGGACTCGAGGAAGCAATGAACTCCGAGAAAAACAGGCTGAAGAGTCGGAAACAAGACGAAAGTGTAAACATTTTTGGGCCAACACAACTTTTGCCCACTCACCTAAGTATGGACTCGGACTCCGAGTCGGTCTCAGATGCAGACAATTGTAAAATGTTTTTTAATTTGACCAAAAATACTTTGGAATAGTCTGTCGGCCGCAAGGCAGAAACTTTTCCTAGCTTTTCCTGGCAAGCCAAACATTTCTAAACGCCTCGCCACATATGAGCGAGTGCGCGTGGTCCTTGCAATTCTGTTCGCTGTCCATTGTCCGTTCTCTGCTATATCCTTTGTCCGTTGACTGTTGTCCGTTGTCTTTGCATAAGGAATACTTAACAAAAAAAATGGTAAAATTTTATAAAATATTCATACAAAAATATAAAATTCGTAGAAAAAGAATTACATTAAAATAACATTAAAAAACTCTATAAATTTCAATACATTTTTTTAGTCATAAAAATAAATGTGAATAGTTTATATTGAATCGTTTTCATAGTATTTTATTAAAATTAAAGCAAACAAAAATATTGAAGATTAAAATAAAAGTTTATTTAGGCATATGAATTAAATAGTAATGTTGAAATCAATATTTTTTTATTTTAATCTTATTTATTTATTTAATTTTACATTTAAATGTGAATTTGTAAATAATCATGTTATGTATCGTAAAATTTAGTAGTTTTCTTTTTTTTAGCCACCAACAAAAGTTAACAACAGTCTCTAGTCGACTCACATGTTGCCTGTTCCTGGCTATAATAATAAAAATTGCACGTTACGCTTGGCTCCCTCGAAGGTGCCTGGTTTTCCAGAGGATTTTCGGTAGCTAAGGACACTAAGGCATATCAAAAAATATTGTACGCCCGGCTAATGTTTATGTATGAAGTGCCCGCTCAGCTTCTGTCCCACCCTGAGATCCGGTCTCGGTTGCACAACTTTTCGGTTGTTATTTTAAGTTAATGAAAATGTAAGACGACCTCTCTCTGGACGGTGGTGAAGGAGGAGCAGCAGCAGGCAGGCAAGTCTAACCGAATCTGAGTGGTCATTGTGGTAATGCAATGTTATGCGTACACATCGGAACGAAACAGAGTAGATATAACGCACAGGGAGAGATAGTGAGTGAGAGAGCCACTTAGGGAAACAGTTGGCATAATGAAAGTTTCAGCAATTGTCGGGGGAAGTACTATGTAACAAGCTTTAGCTTTAAGCCAGGATAATAATCGGAAGTCAAATCGGAAGATAGGTATAAAACAAAGCATTTAAGGTCAAAAAAGCCGCTAAAAAATATACCTTAAAATCAAATTGAACTTACTATTCACTTAATTCCATAAAACCAATACCAACAGCAATAAATTGATTTAAATCTTTAAAACGAAATATCGATCCAGCCGGGCAGCAAATGTGTCCAATAAATTGTACAGTGCTAGCCGCCAAAAATGTTTAAATAAATAAATCTGAAAGTTATCTAAGCGTGTCCAAATTCGATTTACAGCTGCAAAAGAAAACAGAAAACGCAGGCGAACAGTCGAAACAAAAAAAAAACAATGGAGACACTGAGTGTGAGAACTTTAAAAATGGCAACAAAGAGCAAATGAACAAAATAAAATAAAATAAGATAAATAAATAAAACAGGAAGTTAACGCACAGACAACTTTTCCACTGCCAAATGGAATGAAAACAATTTGGCCAGACAAATTTTTTTGTATAAGGAAAAAATAAATATATGTATACTAGTAGTATTTATTTAAAAATATTCCACTCGAATGGAGGTAAAACAAATTACTGAAAACCAAAAAGTACAATTTGTACGCTTCAATGATTTCAATGATGATGATACATATATATATCTAACTATATCCTTAATAATTAGTTGATTTTTTATGCCTCACCTTGGGGAGGAAATTTTTAAATGAATACTTTATTTATTTAACAAATTAAGCATACCCCATATAAGGCTTAACTAAATATTATATGGCTTTGACTCTAATTAAATGAATACAAATTTATTTAAGGGGTAAAAACCAGACAAAACAGAGACTATTTTATTTTTAAAATATTCATTATTTTTACTAAATATTGGTAATAGAAATCAACAGTTGTCATAATGAAAAATATATTACATTTTTTAG
The DNA here is from genome assembly GCA_035046345.1 of Drosophila birchii. NCBI lineage: Eukaryota > Metazoa > Arthropoda > Insecta > Diptera > Drosophilidae > Drosophila > Drosophila birchii. The sequence goes on along the minus strand of JAWNOA010000014.1, from coordinate 606,763 downwards.
CTATAAGGGAAATTTAAAGGATACGAGTTTGAAACATCGACACAAAACAAAAAAATAAATAAATAAGAAAAGAAATAAATAAATAAATAATATAAAAAATAAATATATAAAATAAAATACAAAAATATATACCATAAATAAAATCCAACTAATTTGAAATTAACAAATAATAATCTATTATATTGAATTCAAAAATATGCCCTCTTCGTTGTGGTTGCCGGCACGACTAGCTGCCGACTAAATGGTTTTGTGTTCGAAAATAACGAAAAAGGACAAACCCACCTCGCTGTTGTGGTGGATAGCAGTGTGTTTGGTCCTTGCGTGTGGGTGTTGGGTGCAGGTCCTGCGGTGGAACTTCGGTTGGTGATTGTTTGTCTATTTATATGCTCATTATGTTTTCGCGCTTGTTTTACCAGCGAGCGAAGCGGCAAGGATGCGACGAGGTTTGGTCCTTTGAATAATGCCCGGCCATGCATTATGGTCAGTGGGTGTAGGGGGCCTGCTTTGGGTACAAAGGATCGTAGGCGGACCCCAAAAACTTTGCGGAGGATGATGAAAAAAGCAGGGATAGCAATTTGCTGGCTCCTATTTTCCTTTCCATTTTTTTTGTTTTTGTCATGACTCGACTTACTCTGGAGCGGACATTGTCCTTAGAATGAAACTGCTTGTCAATCACTTGTGTCCTTTGGGTTCTTTTTTTTTTTTTTGTGTTATGCGCTGCGAAAGGGGCCACTCATCAATTAGTCAGCCTCTAATTAGACACCGAAAGAGAACAAAAAGCGAAGCTAGACTGCTGCTGCCCTTGATGATGGTTAAGAGGTGGCGGCAGGTGGCAGGTGGCACCTTTTTCTGTTTCCCACTTGATGGACTACGAAAGTCAAACTGGCGGCCTTGAAGCAGGCTTAGAATCGGGGGCTTCTATAAGTGGAGGAGTTATGGGGTGTCCTGAAGAAGCACCTAAAGGAGTAAATAATTAATAAAAAATAATTAGTAAGAAAAACAAAAGACAAAGCTTTCGAGGGAAGGAAGGTGTCTTCAATAAAAGTACAAAAGAAGTTTTTGGAATGTTTTAATACGCATAAGGAAAATGCTAAAAACTATGTCAAATTATATAATCGTCATAAACCAAAGAAATCAATAGTAACAATTAATAAATTATATATAGATTTAGTAATTATATATAGAAATAGATTTTTTTCACCTCAACAATACAAAATCATAAAGAAAAACAACTCAAAATTAAAGACTAAGAGTTACTCTACAGCCAAAAAAGATGCCCTGCAGACCTGTCTGCGTATCAATATAAAACCGCATATTCCTGAAATTACATCCTTCGACCATATGCATATATCTATGTAAATATGCATTCGCGCTGACCACAAATCCCAGTTGATTTTCCAGGAGGACGAAAAGCGAGACAGATCGGATTTCAGAGCTTTTTTCCCCCAGAGCCCATGACCTGCCACCGAAATGAAACGTTTGCGGTTTTACTTCATAAACAATTTGTGTATATTTCATAAATATTTTTAAACAAATTTTCGGTGAGCTCTACGTTTTTTTTGTTTGTTTTTTTGTTCTGGTTGTTGTTTTCTGTTATTGTTGTTTCGCTGCCATGTTTTATTTGCGGGAATTACACTTTTTCGCTTTGGGCGAGGGCGAGGAGAGACGGTACAAAGGATCACAAAAAAAAAATGACGCGAATATGGCAGAAAGTCAACTGCATATGAATATATATATATATTGTATGAGTATGGTCATGAAAGGGGTTTATTGTGGGTGGAAAACGACTAAAGTGAAGTCGAAGCCAAGGCAAAATTTTTATATTCTCTACAAGATGGGATCAAGTAAGTTTAGGAATTGTCTGGAATTTATAAAGATCTGCCTGAAGGAGGACACAGGCAGAGACAGATATAATTAGAGATATAGAAAGATAGAGAATTTAGAGAATTTTTTTGTATATTTTTTAATCTTTTATTACTTACAAAAAAAAAAGACAATATATTTTCTGATATCCATTCCAGCCTGTCGCTGTTATTGCAATACAGACTGTATCCCCTGCCCCGGCAGCCATGTGCGTTTGTTTACACGCAGGACTCACGGGGCCACGCAGGACACATGGACACATGGACACACAGACAGACACTGGACACAAAAGTTGCAATAACCACCCACTTTTGGACCACCCATCCAGCCTCCCCCTCTCCCAAGGGTCATGTTTATCTTGCGCTTACACTGGGAAATTCCCTTAAACTTCTCATTCGTTGGCAGTGTTTTGGTCTGTTGCAGTTTTTCCGCACAGTTGGCTCCCCAAAGTATTTTATTGCCCATGCACGCGTACACAGTTTTCCCAGTTTTCATGGCAATTTGTCCTGGGCCGCGGGGTCTGTGATGAGGTGAAGGTGTTTTGGGGGAAAATGTTCGGAAAATCCCCCCAGAAAATGTTAAAAATGGGAAACGGTGGAAAGGGAATGTAAATGTTGCACTTCATTTGACAAGGGCGACGAGGGACATTTGAGCTGCCATTTTTGTATCTGTAAAATTTTATTGCTCTTTTTTATTAAAGATTAAAACGTTTGTTTAAATGTTTTATTGTTTTATGCAATGTATGTTTTATATATATATAAATATATATATATATAGATTTTTTTTTTTTTTAGTTTTTCTTGGATTCCCCTTTTTTATTTATTAACGGAAAATGCATTTCAAATTTGAGGAAAGCTTTAAGCTTTGCGCGCACAGGATGTGCTGTTGGGCGCCTTACCAAACATGTTAGTGTTTTAAATTAAAAAAGTAAATAATAATTAAAAGAAATATGTTAGTGTTTTAAATTAATTTAAAAAAGTCAATCATAATGAAAAGAAATATTTGTACCCTTTCGCAGGATATTATAGGGGCAAAAAGACTGATTTTCTAAATATATCAGATATATAGAACCCGTACAGGGAAATACCCAAAATAGCCACTGCTAAATGTTCAACAAAAGAAAAACCCAATCGCTAGTCATGGATATATCTCTGGAATTTTCCTATACAACGTTTTTTTTTATATTTTAAACTGTATAATGTTTTGTTTAGCTATCAGTAAAGTAAAATGTAAGCAAATAGCATTTTTTGTTTAATATTTGTAACAAATAAAAGGTACATTTGCAGACTTTATAAAAATTTTCAAATTTTAAAATTAACGAAGTTATAAATTTTTCTATAAATTTTAAAGGTTATACCTTTAGAAGCTATGTATATTATAAAGCTATCCAATTTGAATTGAATTAAAATCAAAATATTTTAATAATTAAATATGTTCCCATATCAAAATAGTTTTAAAAAAATTATGAAAACGATAAATAGTAAATGACTATACGATCCGGAAATGAGTCCCCAATGCGCTGCAAACTTCCTACAAAAATACCTGAAAGTTTATTATATTATTATGATAAATACCATTATTATTATAAAATGGATGAATAAGTAAACATTTTAACAGCGACTGTTAATGTGAATGTTATAAAAGCTATATAGAAAAACTTTCTCCCTCTATATCTTTTGACCAAGTTAGCAGCGAGATGGAGCTTTCAAGGCTCATGTTTCCCCCGTGAAATAAATACAATTTTTGGAGCTTTTTGATTCTGATTTTAGTTTTGTTTCATTTCTTTATTTTCCGTTATGCTTTTAGTTTGCTTTTGTTATTGACAAAAATGATGAAAACAAAAAAAAAACACACCTTCGATAAATACTTTTACGGCTTTACTTTCTGATTTTTATATAGTTGTTGTTGTTTTCTTTACCTAACAATAATATGACAATTACAAAGTATACTTAATTTGTTGGTTTTTATAGCTTACAACTCAAATTCCTTTTAAATAGATTGAATAGATAATTAATAGTAATAATAATTAATAACAGCTTTCTCTTTTTTAACTTATGCATTGATACAATAATAGTGAGAGTTGCGTTGAGTTGAGTTGAAAAAAGGAACAGAGTGAAAATCGTAGAAAATTAAAAAAAAAATTCTTAATTAAGAAAAAACAACTGGATTTTTTTTTATGGACAAAAGAAAATAAATTAAATTAAATCCATAAAACGGATATTCAATAATTTCTCACACACCCACATACATATATTTCGATATATACATAAACTGCTTCATTTTCTTGTGCTTATTTTGGGTTTTTGAATGTTTTAAACATAGTTTTATTTTCTCTCCTTTCATTTTTTTTTGTTTTTTTTTCTTTGTATTTTAGTTTAGATTTGCTCTTGTATTGATTTTTAGTCGTAGCTTGTATAGATTTGGAAATTGTTTAATTATTATACAAATTTTCGCTTAGGATTAATGCTTTGCTGCTTTGCTTTGATGACGATACCGAATCTTGAGCAGGATTCAAGAAATCGAGCTTCTCTTTTTTCCTTTCTTTTTAGTTTTGGTTTTCTTTCTTCTTTTTTATTAGTTAATTTGAAACGCAAGAAATTTAATTTCTTGACTGACTTCTTGGTTTAATTTCTATATATATATATACATATATATATATATATAGCGTAGGCGTAAACAAAAAAGTAAACATTATATTTAATACGAAAAGTATGGGATTTGTGTATCTTTTGTTTGTGTTCTATCTTCTTTTTGTTATATATATATTTTTTTTTTTTGACAATACAATGTAATCAGTTCTTTGAGTTCTCATTTTGTCCAAAAACGTATTTGATGTAATCCAAGCAGCTCATTATATATATATACATATATATATATATATATATAATAAGTTTATATATTATATCGATTATTGTTTACGTTGGCATATAATGCCGAGAAATTTGTTTAAATTTAAGCCTACTTAGTAACTAATCCCTCTCTCTCTCTCCACACTATACTCCCTCTTCTCCCAAAAAAGAAAAACGGGATAAATATTAGCTTATAACTACTAGAACCTCGAATAATGTACAATGTTTCTCTATGTCCTTTGGCTGGACCTTCCTCAGAATGGAGCATCGCCCGCATAGGCCCAAGGATGCACCCAAGGCGCCGATGGCGGCGGCGTTGGCGGATATATCGTTGGCGATGGCTGCCCGTGCTGATGATGATGATTTGCTGCTGCCGATGCATTGGCAACGGCTGCTGCTGCCGCCGCTGCCGCTGCTGCTGCCGCTGCGTGATGATGGTGATGATGATGATGATGATGGTGTGCCGCTGCTGCTGCCGCCGCCGCTGCTGCTGCAGCTGCTGCATGATGGTGATGATGATGATGGTGCTGATATGGTGCTGTAAAGGATGCCGCCGCTGCTGCTGCTGCTGCATTACCGTAATAGGAGGCAGCTGCTAGGGCAGCAGCTGCTGCCGCCGATGCTGTCGGCGAGGAGGAGGAGGAGGCTTCGGTGGTGGTGGTGGTGGAAGAGGCAGCGGCAGGCGATACGCTGGCTATATTAGCGGCGCACACACTGTGCCTTCGGTGCATTATATGACGAGATGGGGGTGCTGCCTGCTGTTGCTGTGAAGGTCGCGTGGCCAGTCGACGCTGCTGTTCCTGCTGCTGCTGTTGCTGCTGTTGTTGTTGTTGCTGCTGCTGCTGTTGTTGTCTTTGTTGCTGTTGCTGACGCAGTAACTGCTGCTGGTGCTCCCAGTCAGGTAGCGGTGGACTCAACATACTCGCCGCCGCCTTGCCATACAAATTGGACAGATATGCATGCTCGGCCTCGGCCATCTTTTGGGCTGCCGACTTGGCATTCTTGGTGATCGTCGGCTCGGCATGTTGTCGCTTCTTTAGCAAACGCTGCTGCTCGTGCTGTAGGTGTGCTGGTGTTGTTGCTTGGTGCTGTGGCTGTGACTGTGCTGGTTGTTGGTTGTGGGAGTACAACATTTCGTATGTGTTGTTTATGTGTGTATAAGGATGTAGTGAGGATTTTTGCTTCTGTTTCTGCTGTTCCAGATCATGTTGTGCCGGTGCCGGGGGTGGAGCCAAGGCCCCCCTGCGTCTGCTTAATATATCAACGCTAAGATTCGCTGGCGGTGTCGAGGCTCGTCTACGCTGTGAACCAGCCAATCCTAATGCTGCTGATGATCTGGTATGGACTGTAGTTGCTCCTGCTGGTGTTGTTCCTGCTCCTGCTGCTGTTGCTGCTGCTGCTGCTGCTGCTGCTACTGTTGATTTTACGTTAATTGTTGTTAATTGTTGTGGCAAATGTTGTGCTCCCCAGCTTAATTCCTAGCTTAAGCGCGCCCTCTTGGCCGGCGGCTGCTCCGATTGGCGCGTCATAAATGTCAGCTGTGTCATATACTTGATAATGTCGCGCACCTGCACCAATGGCATATTCTCATTGTAGTTGCGATCGAACTCCATCAGGATTTGCACCTGTCGGCTGTGAGAATAGAAGACAACAATTAGTTTCATATTTTAATCTTTAGAAATAATAATAATACTCACCGATTCGCCTTGTAAAGCTCCACGCCCAGCGCTTCAATCAGCCGCTTGCAGTGATCCAGTGGCACCGACGGAAAGAAGTTCTTTTGGAACTCAATGAGGGTCATCAGTTGCTCGGAATCGTTGTAGGCCTTCATATTGATGCACGGCACCAGATGCTTATCCACGCACACCTTTTGCACCTTGTACGGCGTCAGGTTCATGTTGTTCGTGGGTATCTCGGGGATTATACACAACCTTTGGGCACTATCAGCCGCTGCAGCTGCCGCCAGTGCAGCGTGCCTTTGCAGGTGCATCGAGGCACTGTTTGAAGAGCCACCAGAGCCCGAGTTGGAGGAATTACCAGAGGAACCATTGCCAGTGGATGAGGAATTACCGCTGCCGGTATTATTATTACCAGTTGATGAACCATTACCATTGCCATTGGAATTTGAATTGGAGTTGCCGGAACTGCGTCCATTTTGCTGAACATGCTGGGCATGATGGGCAACTGCGGCGGCCATACGCTGCTGGGCCACTGCGGCTGCTGCCTGCTGGGCTACCACAGCGGATGAGTTATGCTGCAGGTAGGCTGCCGAGGCTGCAGAGGCTGCCAGTGACCTTCGGGAGGAGGACAGATCGATAACGTCAGTGGGTGTAACTGTGGATTGTTGTGTGCTGATTGTGGATGTGTTATGGCTACTAGTACTAGTACTATTGCTGTGGCTGTGGCTGTGGCTGTGTGACTGACGACCATAATTGTTGTTGTTGTTGCGACGACCCATTCCCGTTGTATTATGATTATTAGCACTCCCATTATTATTATTCCCACTATTATTCCCGGCCAGCGAGAGTATGGCCATTGGCAGGCTATTGCTTTTGGTGGAACAAATCACACTCTTCTGGCGACCGCCGCCGCCCCCACTGCTGTTGCTCCCAGCGGCTGTTGCCCCTCCACTCATGTTACTACCTATTCCTATGCCTAATCCTAAACCTAAGCCTAGACCACCGCTTCCTCCGCTACCGCCGCCGCTACTCAAGGGACTCGCTGCCGTATTGGAGGCACTGGAACTGGAACATGAACTCGAAGGCGAGTGCAGAAAGTGTCCTGGTGGCAACTGTGGGGTTATTGTCACATTCGGATTGGAGGCTAGGGTTAGAGTGGCCACATTACTGAGGCCGCCTCCTCCTCCTCCGCCTCCCATAGCCGGTGACATTGGCGGTGATATGTAAGATGGCAGCAAGTGTCCGCCAGCTCCAGCTCCACTCCCTCCGCCGCTGCTATTGTTGTTGGTCTGTATAAATGTCGAGAGATCCGGATTGGCCAACACTTTTTGGATAACTGCACGCATCTCATCCGTCATCACTGTGCATTTCTTGGCGAAATCCTCCAGGGCCTGCGTAGAGTTTAGGGGTATGGTAGTGCCACTGGCCCCTGAAGGTGGAGCTTCACCTCGTTGGCTGCTGCTGTTACTCCGGCTGCCGCTCTTGGTCAGACTTATCTCAGCTGATCCGCCGCCATCGGAGATCAGTGGCGGCACAATGGGTTTCGTAAATGTCACCACATTGTTGTTGTTGTTGTTGTTATTATTAACATTATTATTATTACCCATTATCTTTGACTTGTTCACTTTATTGGGATTATTGTAGTCTAGCATTGTGATTAGATCCGTGTCTAGGGGTAGTGAGGGCAATGCAGGAAAATTCTTATTATTGCCAGGACCTCCACCTCCGCCTACTCCAGCTCCTCCTCCCAGGCTTGGCGTTGTGCTGCTGCCACCGCTGCCACCCTTTAACTGCTGACTGAATAGCAATCGCTGGGCGGGTGTCAGTTGATTCCACAAAGCTAGATTTGTGTAATCCGCACGTGTGGAGGGCAGGTTGTAGTTGAAGGAAGCTCCTGTTCCGGCAGTTCCAGTTCCGGCTGCTCCTGTTCCGCCAGTTCCTGTTCCTCCTGCTCCTGCTCCGCCGCCAGCATTGCCGCCTCCTAGCAAAGCCTGAACATAGCCAGCGGCTGCCGCAGCTGCCACAGCAGCTGCTGTCGATGAGTTGGTGGCAGGAGAGTTCGAAGAGGAGGAGTTGCCAACGCCACCGTTCAAGTGGCTATTTTTGGGTAAGGCATGATTAATGTGGTGTTGGTGATGATGTTGGTGATGTTGGTGATGGCTGTTGTTGTTGTTGTTGTTGTTGTTACTACTGTTGTTTTGTGAAGTAGAGTGTTGGATTTGTTGTTGTTGATTGTTGTAAGTGCTGTTCTGGTGTCGTTGTTGTTGCTGTTGTTGTTGGTGTTGAGTCTGTTGTTGTTGTTGTTGTTGTTGAACCAGCTCGACATTTGACCTAGAAACATTATATACAATACACATAAGTTGACCGCCCCTAAAATCTTGATATGTGTTTTTATGTATCTTTATTCTTATCTTTTTTTTCTTCTTCTTTTTGTTTAAAATTATTATTATTTATTTACAAAATTGTTGTGTTTTTCGAGATTTTTGTTGTAATCGGTTTCTTCTATAGAAAAAAAAAAAAGAAAAAAAAACTAATAAATGTTTTGCAAGAGGACTAATTCTTTCTTGCGATCGTTGAGTGGGGTGTCTCTGTACTGCTTTCTTCTGCTTGGTTAGTTGCTTGTCTTGGTTGCTTGCTTGCTTGATTTTCTTGATAGCCTTGTCTTGATTGTCTTGCTTTTCTTGCTTGTCTTGGTTTTGCTTTCATCCACTGCACACAGCTTGTTCTATTTATTCCTCTTGGCACTTCTAAATGGATAACTCAATATCGCTTTTGCCCTCGGAGGCTGCCGATGAAAAACAAATGAGAAACCAGAGGCAAATAGTAAATTTATCGATGTTGTTGTGATGTTTATATATCGTTCTAAATCGTTGTTGTTGTTGTTTTTGTTGTTGTTGTTGACAAATTTGTTGTTGTAGTTTTCTCTCTTTGCTCTCTGTTCATAGCTTTGCTTTTTGTTTCATTAACATTTATTTCTTATTCTTGATTTTTAAATATTTTAAATATAAAACAAAACAAAAAAAAAACACAAGCTTATATTTTCTCAACTTTCCTATTTCATTCTAATCGATTTTCCAGACATTTATCAAAGTAATTTAAAGAATTTAATATATAATTTATATATGTACCATATATATATTTTCAACTTGTACACGCATTATATATAATGTATCTAGGATCTGTTTCACTCTTTATAACCTTTTTTTTTGTTTTGTATATGTTTTTTGTTGCTGTTGCTGTTGTGTTGTGTATGTGAGTGAGTGAGTAAGTGAATGAAAAGGGAGGGCTAGAGAAAGAGATAGAGAGAGATGGGCGGAGGCGGAGGCGGAGGTGGAGGTGGGGCCAAACGGGGTTAAAAAAACCTGCCACCACCAATAAAAAAAGCTTGTTCTCGGTTTGTTGGCGTTGCTTCGTTTTTTCCCCTGTTTATGTTTATTTATTTTTTTACATTTTCGCGTCGTGAGTCACCTCGTTAAATGTGTATATATGTGTGTGTGTGTGTGTATTGGTATGTGTATGTGTTTGGATGCGCGCAACAAGACACCATTAGGGGTAGTCAGTACACACAGCCTTTAAAATTGTTGACAATTGTTTTTATTTTTTTTTTAACTGCTTCTCAATAAAAATAAATACTTATATATTTGATGTTTGAGAAAAAAAAATATATATAAATATAGTTATAACCATAGATTAATGTAAATCCAGTTTGGTGTTTTTTTTGTATTACAATTTTAATTACGATTTTATGTTTTTCAAAATATATATGTTGTAGTTCATTTTTTTTATTTCTATTCATATTATATATCAGACAAGAAAAACAAGAAAGACAAAAGAGAAAACCAACAAAAAATAAAGGAAAAGGAAACAAGAACAGTTTTAGAGCAAAAAAAAAAACCATTAAAAATAATATACAAAAAAATAAAAGGTCTTCATTCCATTTAAAAGTAAAAGAAACAAATACATTTATGCTTTATTAAATAAATTTATATTTATGTATAATTTATATAAGGTATAAACATTATTCTACTTTCCATATTAACTTAATTTCATTGTTAAGGATTTAAGGACATGCAATCGCTAGGAGGGATACCATCCGATTAATGCTCTAAAACACAGAGGTAACTGTTTACAGCAGGATGATGATGTGTATATGTATGTACAGGATGCGAGCCTTGGTGCATGTGTTGTGTCTGATGTGTGTTTGTGTGTGGGTGTGTGTGTTGTGGGTTATTTATTTGGTTTTAGTTCTACTTTCGACTGGGCTTAATTATGAAGTAAGTGTGTGTGTGCGTGGTTAATCCCAATGCGAGCGTTATATAGTGTATATGTAGGTATTCCAACCTTGTCACGCCTCCGAGATAGAGGTACCGTTATAGCTTAGTTCTTTTCAGTTAAAACGTCTTTTAATAACACATAAAAAAAAGAGAAAATAAGCGCGTGGGTTAGTTAAATGTTTACAAATTTCTTTTCTTTCTTTTTAAATCAAATTTTTGAGTTTAGGGAGTGCGGGAGTATATGTATTATGGATATATTGGTTGGCATATTTTGAAAAACATAAAATCAAAAAACTACCAATGAACAAACACGGGAAGAGCAATTATAATTTTCTAACACAAACACACAGTATTGAACAGCAATTAAATAAAACAAAAATGCAGTTTTCCCTTTAAGTTTTCATCTTTAGTTTAAAATTTAATTCAAATAATTTCAAACAAATTTTGATAAAAAAAATAAATAAAGCTTTAATTTTAATGTGTGGCATGACAAAGAGCAGAGAGAGAGAGAGAAAGACATAGAGAGCGAGGTGGATGGACAAGATCTACTAGTATTTTTGTTTGTAATATTTTTAAGTAAAAATAAAGTCACAGATCCAAATTTTCAATAATGCGTGCACAATATCCGAAAATTTCGGTAATTGTATTTTTTTTTTATATTAAAATGTGTAATGGGCAAAGAATGTTGCAAATTGTTTTCTTTTTATTTAAGAACAAAAAAGTAAGAATAACAAATCGATTGGCATCCTAATGGGTTTTTATTTTAGATTAAATTTTAATAAATAAATTATTATATTGGATTTTTAATTGAAATGCCAAAGTAAGATGTTCTTAAATTAAAATTTGAGAAATAACGTAATGTAATTTACCTACTTTATGTTTCTTTTCTATTTATTTTATTAGAATTAAGTTAGGTTCAATTTTTACCAGCAAAGAGAGAAAATAGAAACAACTTCAAAATTAAGTGTATTTAAATTTTTTTTTAAATCTAATCAAAATAAGGAAATATATACATATGTATGTGTGTGGTGTGACACCCTAATGGCTGAGAAAATTTCGGACTTAAGCAGCGATTTCTCAATGTCAAAGCCTCTCGATTTTCCCCCCAAAAAAAAACAAAAATAAATAAAACTACTATGCCCAGCATTTATAGGACGTAATCGATTTACTATTTACTGCTACTAAGCATTATTTAAGAATATAAACTAATTAAGCACGCGCCACGCCCTTCAAAACTCAGATTTTACGGGCCTAGACATTGAGAACTCAACCCTTATAAGATCTACTTAGTGAAATGTGCTTATTATTATCATTATAATTACAATAATTCATATATAATATATAATTATAATAGTAATAATAATATATAAACAACAACGGCTAATAAAATAGAGATATATTTGGTTTTTTGTTTGATATATATTATTTGTTTGTTTTTGTTTGGCAAAAACGAATTACAACAAAATTTGAAAAACACAATTTCTGCGCGGATTTCGATATCCGAGATTTGAAATAAAATCAACAATACTAAATGTAAACAAATGTAAATATATATATAATTATATAGTTGTAAGGAAAAAGAGGTAACAACAAAAATGGATTTTTTTTTAAATTTGATTTTGCAGTATTGGAAAGTGGTGGTGGGGGGGAAATAGAGATAGATAGTGCTACTATATAGACTTTGTTGTGTACTTACAGATGATTGGCATTCTGGCCCGCCGCCGAACGGACGAGTGGCGGTGGAGCATTGCCGCCCCCGCCGCTGTGGCTGTTCACCGAGGACATCGAGATCGCAGGATTATTGTAGGAATACGGTTGGCGGCTGCTGCCGCTCATCATAAGGTTGTTCATATGCTCCCGGTAGCTGCCCACGCGATTAGCATTCGCATGCGTTTGCTGGAAAGAGCCAAATTTAGGAAAATTAATAAAAAGAAAATATATATTAAATAAACCCTGTAAAAAAGTAAAGAAAACCCTCCTCTCTCTATACACTTTGCCTCCATAAACTTATATTTAATATTCATTAATTTCTTTGACCCAGTTTCAAGATTGCAATTACTAATGCAAAGAAGGGGGAAGTTAATTGCATCATTTAACTCAACCCAATATTGATTAATGGCCTCGTATTAACCATTTAAAGGCCTTTCTCGTTCTATTTTTACGATTTAATGTGATTTACGTTTACGTTTTATAGTTTCGATTTGATAAGATTGCCATTACTCTCAATATCAAGTTCAATAGCACTCAAAATAATCTATATTAATGAAGCAAAAAAATAGAAAAAGTGAAGGCTTTCCATTTTATTTATTATTTTTATTTTTAAACCTAAAAAAAACATGATATTAACTAATGTAATCTTCATTTTGTAGTTTCAGTAAAACAAATATAATTAAATATATTAATTATAATTGTTTTATTGAAACTACAAAAGCCAATTTGGCTAGAACTAGTTTATAGTTGTTAATATAATCAATAATATAAATTATATAAATTCAATAACAAATTGAGATTACTTTTGTTTGTCAAAAATATGAATAAAATGAAATGAAATGAAAAACCAATTTATAAACAAATTTTTCTTAATTTTGCATTAATTATTTTAGGAGCTCGAAATGAATATACAAAATATCTATAAATAAATACGTCTTAGACCAATTTTACTGTACTATTGACAACAACAACAAAAACAGCAGCAACATAAACGTCAACAGGTTGTTGGCAATACGTTAGACAGAGAGCGAAAGAGGGCTGGCTTTTGTCTGGGAGGAAGTCTAGGAGCGGGAGCGAGATGATGGCGGTGGTGGTGGTGGAGCCACCGACTATACTCTCCTCTATGCACACACAACCGATTCCAATACCGATGCCGAGATGCCGAGTTGACCCAGTTTCCAAAAGCTGACGTCGCTGCTGCTGCGCTGTCGTTGCCAAACTGTGAAAAAAAAATCTGCTAGCTAACACACACACCACACACATACTGAGATAATATATAGCCCAGCGCATGTAAGTTTGTAAGCGAGGCCAACTAAACATGGCCATGCACTCCACACACTCCACTCCACTCCACCGACAGCCTCCCAAATGAATAAATACTTTGCCTCCCCTTCCACCCTCCTCTGGCCCGATCGCTGACTTTACCAAGTTCTTTGAGCCAAGATGAACGAAGCTGAAGCTGAAGCTGAAGCCGAAGCCGAAGAGGAAGAACAGAGAGTGAGGTAAAAGTCTTTGGCTCAAGCTTTTCCCCATTGGCAAACACAACAAACATGTTTTAAGCACAGCAGAAATCTGTCCAAGCGAAGTGACCTAATTTCCAAAATACACCATGGGGTACAGTGAACTCTAACAATAGTGAAAATAATTGGAAAATATACCTTACACATACTAGATTCTTTTGGGATTAAAAAAAAGTAACCAGAAGGGTTTATTCTTATCAAATTAATCTCCGAATCTAATGTTAAAAAGGTAATCACTCTCCTTACGTTTGATATTGTTTACTAAAATTTTTACTAAATTTTTATACATTTTTTTAAAAGCTATATTGTTGTGCGAGTGCTTTCACAATACTTTCCATTACCTAAATTAAGGAGTGTCTAATTTTTATATAGCTCAAAAAAACAAAGCCTTATCTGGCTAAAGCCACAAAGAAAAAAAAATACGACAACAACAAAAATCATATCTCGAAAATGAGTCATTAAATTCAGAATATTCCAGTAACAAACACGAAATTATCTAGAAACTAATATTTAACTATTTTTAATGATTTAAAGAGAGTTTCTAAAATTATGTTTAAGCTGATTTAATAATATAAACAATATAAGAATATATTTATAACATAATTAATAAATATTATCATTATCATAATTCAATGATATTATTAATTATGTATACATATATTTAATTATATTATTTTTAACGGCAATTTCATAAATTCCCTTTAAAAAAATAAAAAAGGCTTTAAAAATTGATAAGATTCCCTTGAAATTCGTTTAAAAATTGTTCAAAAGACCTATTCAAAAATATATTTGATCAGTTTTAGTTAACAAAAGGCTTGATATTGGCTTTTTATGGCTTTAAAGCCGGCAAATAATAAATAAATAATAGTAAATATAATCCTTGCATAAGAAATTGATATAAGCTTCGATTTTCTAGCTAACCATATCAATGGATATGTAAATATATATTTTATACGATAGGTCAAAGGGTCTTTACAGATTTTAAAGATAGTAAATTCATTCAAGAACCAGATTCTCAATGTAATTACAACTAGTATTAACTATTAACTGGATATTTGAAAAAGTATTAACCTCATTGAACAGAAGAAATCATTGTAAACATGGTTTGAAAAGCGTTATCCTTCTTTTTTCAATATAAACCTCTAAAACGATCCTCATTTGAGGTCACAGTCACCTTATTTATCTATACAAACATCCCTTCCTTTTAATGTTAATTCTTGCTTGCTTAAATGATCCTTCCAGGCCCCAAGACTCACCATCATCTGGGCATGAAGCTGCAGGTTACTTTGTCCGGACATCCATCCGCTGCTGGCCAGCGCCTGGACGGTGGCTTGTGACAGCATACGATTATTGTTCTGCGTCTGTGAGAGCATTGCCGCCGATGCGGCTGCCGCCACCGCTGCCTGTGAGTTGAAGGCCGCTGCCGCAGCTGCTGCCGCCTGGGAGGCACCAAAGCTATTGGCCGCATTGGGCACTCCACCGCCGCCGCCTCCTCCGCCGTTGCCATTGGCCGCTGCGGCTGCTGCGGCGGCGCGTTGCTTCATCAGATGCTGCTGTTGGGCCGCCGCCGCCGCTGTTACCGCTGAGGCATGCTGCTGCTGTTGCTGCTGCTGCGACTTGGACTGCACGTGACCGCCGGCTGAAGATGAGGAATTGCTAAGGCCACTGGCATTGCCGCCGCCGCCGCCGCCACCCGATCCTGAGCCCGATGTTGAGCTCGTTGTTATCTTTGGCGGCGGTGCCGAGGGCTGGCGGGTCCAATTAACCGAATTATTTACATTCGCACGATTGCCAATCAGAAGATTCGAATCGACCACCTTGCTGGGCCAATAATCCTCAAATTCGGTGCCATTGGGGAAGTAACTCTTGATGTCCGTCAGCGAGATGACGGCCACATTCTCGCTGGAGAAGAGCTCGTTGCGAATGCCTTGGACCTTGCAACAGAACTTCAAATAGGCCAAATCCCATCCATTTAGGAGTTCGGCCTTTGTCTTTAAATTCTCCGTTTCGCCCTCAAAGTAGAAAAGCGGTACGACCTGCTGGCTATTCCGTACTGTGTATGGGACAACAGATTCCTTATTGATCCGTATAAAGCCGCATTTCTCCGATGGCGTCTTGCTGCCGGAGACCAATTTGCGATAGCAAATGTCCAGAAATTGATAGAATTTGCTTGCGTCGCTTAGGCGAACCACCAGATCCTTCTGGGTGAAGATATCACGTCCGAATTCACCGTCACAGTGCTTGTGATTGATTTCGATAAACAGACGGGCTTCCGCGTCCGTTATGTAGTAGCTGCGGACGCATGTGCAGCTGGAGTAAATATCCGGATGCAGGCAGTTGAGGTATTTGCCCAGCAGCTTCAGTTCGATCATGCGCACCGAGCAGTATTTCTCCGATTGCCGATAAATGTACGGTATGGAGACTTTACCAAATTGGGCCCAGCCAAAGTGTCCCATAACGGATTCTTCGTCGCAGGGCCCGGATTTCTTTTCCGTCGCCGCAGACGCCGCCGCCGCTGCAGCGGCATCTGTTGTGAGGCCATTGGGACGGATGCCATTGGGCGTACCACCGCCGCCTAAGGCCGGTACCACTTGCATGGTGCCATTGGGTAGCTTCTGATGGCGCGACAGGTAGCTCATGATATTCGTCTGACCGTTGCCATTGGTTATCGGCGGTTGCATTTGTCCGGCGTTGCCCCCGTTCGAGTGCTGCTGCATCGCCGCTTGGCGGGATGCCTGCTGTGCGGCCTGTTGCTTCTGCTGTTCCTTCATTTTGGCCGCCAATTCCCGAATTTCGCCCTCATCGGGACGCTCCTGTTTGACAGGCGGAGCCACGGGGCCGCCGAAGCCGATGCCATGAATGGGCAAAGTCTGGCCATTGGCATCGATGACGGTGGTGATCTGCACATCCTCGCTGGCCATGGCTTCCACTCGCTGTCTCTGTCTCTCTCTCTCTCTCTCACTCTGTCGAGAAGTCGCCCTTCTCTCTCACTCTCTCGTTGATTCTCTCCTTTCGCTTCCTCTCGTTTTATTGGCTTTTCTTTTCTTATTAATCCTTCAGTTTGTTGTGGAAGTTGTTTTCACAGTTTGATTTCAGGGGCTATACATGAAAGAACACATTTATATATTTATTCATTAATCAATTGTATAAAACTTGTTAATATATTTGTATTTAAATTGTACGACAAAAAAAAACAAGAAAATAAACAAATAAGAGAGAGTGCACGCACGCACGCACGATGTACAGCGGAGAGAGCCGGCATAAAAGCGCTCTCTCTTTTTGGTCACACTGGCCCGGCTCACCGCTCACTCAGTCACTCACATGGATACGCGCACACACACACACACATTAAAACGTTTCTGTATGCAAGTTTGTGCGTATGTGTGTGCAAGGCGCGCACTTTTCAGTTGTTGTTGTTTTTCTTGCATATACTTTTTCATACATACATCAGATGTACGTTTGTATATATTGCTTACACTTACACATACAAGCGCTGACTGCATGTCTGCGGTGTGTTGAAAAAAATTATAACTATTTTAGGCATTTGTTGTTTTAATATTAATGCTGCTGCTTTCCGCTGTTGTTGCTGATGTTGTTGTGTTATATATTCCTCATTTGCTGGCGTACAAGAAAAAAATAAAACAAAATAGCATTGTTTTTGCCCCGCACTGTTATTTTATCTCGCGTTTACCGCTCTTATTTTGCGACTTTTTCACTACACCCGCTTCTTTATCGCTTTCCGTATTTCGCGTGCTTCGGTTTTTCGCTTTTTTCGGTTTCTCGCGCTTTTCGCTATCTAGCTCTTCCGACGTCGACGTACGTCCGCCCGTCTCCGCAATACAAATGAGTGTGATCGTTGTTACGAAAATTATTTCAACGAAGTCAACTGAAAAATGTGTGCGCACACATACACACACACACACACACACAGTGGCGCACACGCACACTAGTGTGATGTGCGGGGGACGCCGGCGTCGGCAGCGGCGTCAGCGGCGGATGCAGAGCGCAAAAGAAAAACGGAAAACACGAACACCAAGTGAAAACAACAACAAAAAACCCACATAGATGTCGCCGCTGCCGGCGTCGCTGCAACGCTGCCACCGAACATTTTGCCGAATTGTTGTTCGTGTCCCCCTTTTGTGCATTTCTTCCTCCGCCCGCCACCCCTCTCTCACTCAATCTGTCTCTCTCTCTCTCATACTTACTATGTGTTGGCTTCTGCCTTTCTTCCTCCTCGCCTCCTGCTTTCAGCCAAGAGACTAGCTCTAAGCTGCGACGGCGACCGCGACGGCGACGCCGACGTTGGCCGAGTGTTACAACCCACAGTGGCTTAGAATTTGTATGCAATCCGGCGCTTAACGGGATCTCGGGATCGATTCACAAAATTGTATCTTGTTTCTTGTAATTTAGTAAAAGTATCTAGAGAAATGCCAGATAGAAATTTATTTTATACGAAACTAAGAAGTAAAATATGTGCATTTTTAAGTAAAACTATAATATACCCTATAGTTACTTTTTTCTTTTGTTGACAATATACACTATTTACATATAAACAAGTTTTCACTATATTATTTAGGTCGTAATTAGGTTTTTTTTCAAATTATATATTTTGTATTTACACATATTATTTTATATGATATAAATAAATAGGATATACATATAAATATTTAAATTTTGTATTACTCAGCAAATACTTGGCATGATTTTGAGAACATTTATTTTTATTTACAAGTGTAAAACTTTCCCTTGGCTCAGAGCATCCAAAATGGTATTTAGTCCACTGTGCAAGGAAAAGCTTAAGCTATGCTATACACACACACACACACAGAGACCAAGAGCTGCTCTGCCAGAGATTATTGGTAATGGTATTGGTGTTGGTGGTGTGATGATGATGATGTGGCAGTGGTAGTAGGGTGGCCGTGGAGTGGGTGGCTTTCTGTGGGCGGAGGCGTGGCGGGGGCGTCTCTATTTTTGGCAGTCAGCAAGCAAGACCCTGCTTAGCATTCGATGGGCCGCGGCCACCTCCCCTCCACCGCTCCCGCTAGAGCACCCGCGTTTCCAATCACCCCCGTCCCTTTCGCTTCTCGTTGCAAGAAGTTTTCGGTATTCGCGCGCGCTCTGAGGCCTCAAGACAGGCCCCGTTCCAGAGCGGAGAAAACCGGGAGCGAGACGAGCGCCGCACACGAAGTTTGCCGACAACGACGAGCAGCTGTCGTGTCAACATCGGGTGTATTGGTGTGGTGTCCGCGTGTCGGTGAGTGTGGGTATGCCTTTGTGTGGGTGCCAGCTGCGCAGCGCCGAAAGGTCGGCTCGACTCTAAACATTTGCCCAAAATTTAATTAGCTCTCGGGTCCAAGAGTCCAAGTCGAATTCCATTTGGCTCGCTATGACACGACGAGTTAACTGACAGTTAAAAGGCGTCCCCCTTCCCACCCTGCCCGACAGGTGGCGTTGGATTCCCACAGGGGTCCTACGAAAAAGTACAGTACTGATCAAAACGCATCATATGTTTACTCAATTGTTTGTACTAAAAGTATTACCTTTCATTACTTCGTTGAAGAACAGGTGTTCTGCTCATTAGAAACATGTACATAGATGTAATAGTCCTATACAAGGGAACTAAAGCGATATCGATAAACCTTTTTCTATATATTTTAATTGGTAAACATAACTTTAAAAAGGTATTCGCCTAGCAACTAAACTTCACTTTAGGACGCTGTTTATTTTCTCCTATTAATCCCAATAAGTCATGTTTATTATTATTAAAAAGCTCAGTTTTCAAGGGTAATCAAGTGTCGACCATGGGAATCGAAAACATATTTATAGTTGGAAAATACTACATATTTCGTCACTGCATTGGTTTCAGGTGTCACCTGGGCATTGTGTGACCCATCTCCCAGTGTGTGTCTCTTCTCTCCTTTCTCTAAGCATTTCCTCCCTCCCTCCCGTTCCCACTCAGTTCCGTTCTCTTCTGCCTCATTTGGTAGTTACAAACGTGGGGGGGTTTTGATTTTGGTGTTTTGCTTTGCTAATTAGTCAGCTGTGTGTGGGTCTTTCCCGTTTTTTTTTTTGTTTATTTTTTTCGATTGTGGGGCTTTTCTTTCCGTAGCTTATGTAAACCACTCCAAAACTGGGATTTACATACATTCACATATGTATATATGTATGAATCTTTATTATATGTACATATGTATACATTTATATGTTTGTGTTTGTGTGCGAAATATGTTTTTGTATTGGTGAGGAGTATACGCATTCAACGATAAGGCCGCGAACGTCGTCAGTCGTCATCGATGGGAACAAAGGGGGGGGCTGGGACGAGAAGAAAATAGAAGGAGGCAGAGGAAGAAATAGCTAGAGGGAAAGAAAGAGACAGACAGGCAAGCTCTGCGAGAGGCCCCGTTTCGTGCGCGCTTTGCTATGTAAACATGGCTAAAACATGAGCGCCTGCATGCGTTTGCCTGTCGGTGTGTATGTATGTATGTATGTATACATACATAGTACATATGTATGTATGTATTTACTATTCGCTTAACCATCGGTGGGCGTTGTTCGGCAGCAGGACAGCCGAGTCCGGTGGCCCTGCCAATTGCTTTGATTTTTGGCAAGCTTCACGATTGCGACCGAAGAAGGACAGGGCAGGGAAGGGCAGCGCAGGGATATTGCCATAGAGGAGAAAGACGAAGAGGAGGAGAGTATGAGGGCATTGAAAAAGGAGCAAAAAAGGCCGCACACCAAGGGCTTAGACCGTTGAGGGCTGCAAGCGTGGCTCTAACCTTTAACCAATCACCAGGAATGTATTAAAGGAGCTTTAAGATCATTTTTGCTGAATCTCTTATTCATTGAATTTTTATTTTTCAAATCTTTAAAGGAATATGTACATATGTTCCATACAAATAATTTCAATTTTAGATAAATAAATCTAAGAGATGCGTAAAAATACTTCAACTTTTGTTTTATAAAAAGTGTGTTAGCTGTAAGGCTACTTTTCTTGTTATTAAATTCTTGAAAAACGTAGAAAGACTCGACTAAACACTCTCCATTTCCCTCTCTGCAGTCTTCAAATACTCCTGCTTCCTCTCTTCCTCATTCTTTTTGCCTCCTCCACTCCATCTATCCATCCTTATCCACCTCTCTACCGTTCCCGGCCAATCAATGGACCGGACATCCGTTGGACCCTGTCTCCCACTGCACCCTATCCCCTCACTCACACTCTTCTCCCCTCTGCGCTGCACTTTGCCTTCTGCGTTGGGCTAATGCGCCCGCAGCACCTGTGTGTGTGTGTCTGTGTGTGACTGTGCCTGTTTGTGAATTGCCACCCACTCTCGTTCACCACATTGGCCGCTTCTTACCACCTTTAACCTTTATGGTATCAAATTAACACTCGTGTAGAAGCTTTATTAAATTATGTATTTTAATTGGATATTAAATTTAAATATTTTAGTTTGTTTTAAACCATTAGACTTAATATAAATTTAAATTAATTATTCGCACATATGTACACTTTGCTTTATTACAACTTGCAACTAAAGTTCCGTTCAGTTATTGTTGCTGTTTTTTCCAATATTTTACTGATTGTGGGGGGATGTAAGGGAAACTCTTCTGCATTTACTGTTACTTCCTTTTTTGCTTCATTATCAGTTTTCTACATCTTCTGCTTATCATTTTCAGTTTGTTGTTATTGTTTTTGTGGCTGTTGCATTTGCAATGCATGTAAATACGACAAAAAAAAAAACAATAAAAACTAGAAAAGTAGGAGAAAAAGAAAGAGTCCAAAGAAGAAGAAATGCTTACAAAGTTTGCAACTCACACACACACACACACGAGTGCAAACACACACACACATGCGGCATTTAGTTGGTTGCCTTTTATGCACTTTCATTCGCCTGCTGCTGCTGCCGCTGCTGCAGTTGCTACTCCCTCTCTCTCTCTAGTTTCCTCTAGCCCTGTTGCTTACTCGCGCTTTCTTTCCCTCTCTCTCTCTCTCTTTCTCTATTTGTTAGTCTGTCTCTTTCCCACCCACTTACCACACTCGTTTTTCCTTTTTTCACCAAGCAGCTGACATTTTCAGCCCTTGGCAACACTTCCCCCCTCGTAGCTCCACTACTCAGCACTCCTTTCGACCCTTTTCCTTGGCCACATGTGCAAGAGTGCAATGAAAATGCCTTTTTTGCTGCAAGTTTTCATCGTATTTGTCATTCAACACACAAAAAGTGCATTGCTATAGCTGCATGTACATATTTATTTTCTCTTTGCCATCCATTTTCTCTTTGTCATCCATTTTCCCTTTGTCCTTGTTCACCCCCTCCCCTTCAATGCTGGACGCTGAGTTGCAATTGATATTGCTCAACTTCTCTTTTCTCTTTTGCTATCTTCTCTCTCTCTCTCTCTCTCATCATCATTACCATAATAATAGTCCTTCTTTCATTCATCTGTAATCCTTTTACCTTTGGCATAGTAAAAGCAAGTTACCTAAAAATGCATTTCCTTATTTTCCAATCAAGTTATATTTACGTATATTAAATATTATTTTATTTCTGTATGGCCTGAAAGGGAATTCATGTTTTTCGTTTTGCTTGCGCTTTTCCTACAGCGAAATTATGCGGTACCATTATTATTAAAGGGTATATGGATTTTACAAATAATATGTAAGAATTGAATTTCTAATGTATGTATTATATTTTTCTATTTTATATTTAAATTGTTATTATAAAATTTAATAAATGTTATTTTTTTTAAAAAAATCTCCAAACCAGTTGATATATAATCATGCCCTATATTTTACAAAAACAATAGAAATTTGCAAAAATGAACATCAAGTGTAGGGGATTTTAGGGTCATCTATGCCTTAACCGCGAACTTCTGACCCAAACACAACAAAAGCAAAACAGCAACAACAGCACTCATCGATAAAAAGACGCGAAAAAAGGCAAAGAAAAATGCAAAGAGTGTGGCGGGGGGCCGGAAAATGTCTATGTTTCTTTGTGTGTGTATGTGTGTATCTGTGTGTGAGCAGCCGCGAACAGTTAGAGTGCCGGCAACGTCATCAAACTCTCTGCTCAGCTGCTGCTACTGTTGCTGCTGCCGCTGCTGCTTTTCTTCTTCTTCTTCGTCGCCGTCATCTGCTTCTTCCAAATTACTTGTACACAGACACACACACACATACAAGTGTGTGTTTTTTTTTCGTTTCTCTGCTCTCACTTCGTTCGCCGTTCGTCGCTCGTCGGTTGCGCATATTTAAACGTGTTGCATAGTCTCTTGCCGGGCCCTCGTCCACGCAGCGCAGCGCAAGTCCGTCCGTCTCTATGTCTCTTCGTCTCTCCGTCGCTGCGTCACTCATTCAAGCACGCTGCTAGCTACACAGATACACAATACACACACACTTTGCTTCACACAAATTCAATTGGCCTCAATAATGAATTAACAAAAAAAAAAAAACAAAAAAAAAAACACAAAAAAGCAGCTACAACAAAAGCAGAGTAGCGTGCGAAAAGCATTGAGCGAGGGAGAGGGAGGGGTAACAGAGAGAGAGAGAAGAAGATAGAGCGAGAGTCCGATAAGTAAGTCGTGTAAAGTTGAGTTATTATTATTATTGTTGTTATAAAACACCATTTGTATTATTTTTTTCAGCTGATGAAAAGTAAATAAAATAGATACAAGAATTTAAGATGGATTTTTCGACAAACTTTGGGGTGGTTTTCCGCTAAACCAACAACATTACTTAATTTATATTCTCAAGTTGGGGTGTTTTCTCTTAAAAATTAAACATATTGCAAAATGCAGCAAGTAATACAAATAAAAGGAATAAAACTTATAGCCTTGATCACAATTAGATGATTTCAGAAACTGAAAAAGTAATATCACCTAAACTATGATATCAAATTATCAAATTTAACGAGTGAATTGTTTTTAAGACTATCTTAAAGATTTATTAATTTTATGAATTATATTATTTATAATTAATTTATTAATTAATTTTAAAAATAATTATTTATAATAGTACAATAATATTTTAATATTTGTTGAAGGAAAAGATCTCTATAACTTTGTATGATGTTTATAAAGTTTCTTATCACTGAACTAGATTGCGATGTAATACTATAATTCTGTTATCAAGATTACCTTTTGAATATCAAAAAAAAAAAACTAAACTTAACCCTTTAATTCTCCCTAAATGAGGTTCATAATATGTAAATAATGGGATTATATTTATTTCTGATCACTGGGTTTTATAATACATATAATATCTATAAATCTTACTTTAAAACGAATCTAAAATATACATCTTTAAATCCTATAAATGTGTACTATGGATGTACATATCTAATTATAACTCATGTAAGCTTTCGATTAATCACTATCTGAATCTGTTCCGGAAATACACTTTATTTAATACCCTTCAATCCTTATCAGCGTTATCAGTAACGATCGTTTTTATCTATTGAGATCCATGGGATATTTTCGTTCATGCTTCGTGTTCTGTATTCGCTTTATTTAGGGCCTCGAAGAGCAAACAAACGAAGACCTTAATGGGTTAACAGTTAGATATTTGTGAGTGTGTGCGTTGGCATTATTTTTGGTATCTCTATCCCGCTCTCGCTTACTCTGCTGTTGAAAAACTTGTTGTGCTGCAAACGAAACGAAATGAAACGAAACGAAAGACGGGAGGTGGCAAGAGACGAAGCGAAACGAAACAAAACGACGCGATGCGAAGCGGGGCCTGCCACAGCGACCGCTCGAGAGTGCCTCTCTTTCTCTCGCCCCCTCTCTCTCTTTGGAGATTAAAGAGCGGAGTGTGCAAGCGAGCGCGTTGCGCAAGGCCAGCCGCTTGGCAGTGCGGGTGCGAGCAGGATGGGGGCCCAGTATTTTGTGTGTTTTTCACTCGACCCTCGCCCTCGCCCCCACTTCTCTTTCGCCGCCTCCTTATGCCCTCCCACTATCCACCAACGCCCCCACATCTAAAAAAACACAATAGCATATATTTAATATACACATTACACAGTTGAAAAATACATATGTACAAAATTACAATATTAATTGTAAATTCCAGAATTTCGTAATTCGAGACAACTTCCCTAAAAATGGGATTTCCTGCGATTGTATGTTAGTTTGTGTGTGTATTGGTTATCCGAATAAATGAGTTTTCGGTTGATTGATAACTTTATTCGGGAAAAGTTATTTTCTGGTCGCGTGAGTGATTGCGCTTTCCGTCTTTTTACCCTCTCTCCCTCTCTTTCTTGGTGTGTTCTTGGTGTAAATTTAACTCGTTTTTTCGCTATGCCGCTTTTGGTTTATTTTTGTGTTCTTATTTGCTTGCGATTTCGTTTACTTTGCGTGCGTGCTTCTGCGCTCACCCCTAACCCCTTCTTCCCACACGTCATTCTTTCTTTACTCACTTCTCCCCTCCCCTTCTCCATCATCTATATTTATTTGTTTTTGGTTTGGTTTGGTTTGATTTTTGTTGTTGTTTTCTATTTTGCTTTTTTGCCCAGCCGTAAAAAAAATCAACCGCAACGAGAACAACAACAACAACAACTACAACCCGTTATGACTTTCAGGTGTGCTTGCTCACCCCTCTCTTGCTCACTGCTCGCCCGCTTTCTAACCCCCCCTTACCCGCCTCTTGCTTCTCCTTCTCCTCTTTCTTGAGTCGTTCGCACGCTGGCTGGCTGGCTCTTCTTCTTCTCGCATCGCATCGGCGTTTTCGTCATCTGCGCCTTCCGTTTTTCGTTGTTTCTTTGCTCTCTTGTATTTGTATTTGTATTTGTATTTGCTCTTGTTGGCTTTTTGTTTTTGTTTTATTATTGTTATCAATATTATAGCATTTCTGACTCTGAAGTCTAATACCCTGTCAGCACAACGATCGGCATATTAGCTTACCGCTTTGCGGGATAGTTTGAGATAGGTGAGACACAGATACATATTTGATATATTGGTTAATATATTTGATTATAATTATAGGAGACAGAATCCATCTTCTGCCATCCCAAAAGAGATACCCGCTACCCCGAGTTCAATCATTCCATGGCGGCGACCTTGAGCTAAAGGGCACTCAATGCTTCTGGCTGGCCGACGCTATATCATTTCCCCATTCAGATTCAGATGCGGGGATTCAGTCAAGTCGAGTCAAGAGTCGAGAGATCCCGAGACTGGAGAGCCGAGTTGTCTGCGCCGTCCGCTGTTTTGGGTGCCACTTTTTGTTGTCATCGTTAATGCAAAGTGCTGCTTAGATTTTTGCATTGCAAAAATTACGATACATACATAACATATTTACATACACATTGTCATTATGTGTGTTTCCTTGGCTATTTTTCCAAGCCAGAAAATACCCAGAAAACACTTCCGCATGCTAGAGAGTATAAAAAAAAAGAAAAAACAAAAACAATCACCGTTATAAACATACGGCACAGGTGTGTGATGATAACGCACGTACACATACACCCCAAAAGAGCAGTGTCAAGTGTCAATTGATAGCGAATAGGGAGAGAGAGAGAGAGATAAAAAGAGTGGAGGATGGCGAGAAAAGAGGGAGATTTTCGATATGCAATGGGATCCCCCAAGGGGAAATCCCCACTAGGGATGTAAATAAATAATTTAGATTGTTAAATGGGTTGATTGTGCGAATACCAATAATACATATTTGTATAAATATTAATTATATTACTATTTAGATTAACATCTTATCTGAAAGATAAGAATTTCCATGTTGAATTCTTGAGTTGTAGAATTGTTGATTCATAATTAAGATGCTAAAGTTAATGCTACCTGAAAGATACATACTTGAATTTGTGTAAATCCAGTGTTGGGATTTCAAAATTGAAAAAAGTTGAAATCTTTATAGATTTGTCTGATAACCCTTTATTTACATATATACATATATACTTAAGTGTGTGTGCGTGTTCGCACGGATGCATACATATGTCTGCGTGGAAGATTAGCGAAATCGGCGGAGAGGTAAATTCCACAGTTGAGCTGTGGCGGCAGAGACGTCAACGTCGACGCCGACGTTAGCGCAAAGCAAACGCTTTTTTTCCTTTTGTTTTCTTCCACTTTTTACATACAAATTTGGTTGTTCGCTTTGCGGTTGGTTTTCTTTTTTTTTTTTTGTGCCTTTCCTTGCGTGCTATCTTCCTCGGCGTCTCTGCTTTTGCCAATTCATGTTGGTAAATTAGCAGCTGAATTAGAAGGGGAGGGGGTTGAGAAGCAGCGGCAAAAAGGGCGGTTATATTAGAATCATGGAAGGGGCAGGAATAAGAAAAAGTACAGTTAGTCGAATTCGTAGCTTGATCTTTGGCAAATTGCCAGGGTTGTCACTGCCGCTGGCGTGGCGTGGCAACTCTGATTTTGTTGTTGTTTTTTTTTGTTTCTCGCATTTCGCAATTAAAATTGTTGATTATTTTTTGCACTCCGCTTTCGGTTAAATTCCACGCACACATACATATGTACATACATACAGACGTAGGAATCTTTCGATGAATGCTTGTAGTTTTTTTTGTGCTTTGTTGACACGCCATATAAATATATACATATACCTGTATATATGTTCATATACTTAATATGTACATATATACATTGTTGCTGGCTGGCGTGATTCATGAATTATGGAATTTACATGCCGACATTTCCAGATAAAACAAAGGCAGCATTAGCTACATCAGCTTTTGCTCAAAATTTTCCTCAGTTTTTGTTTGTTTATTATTAATATTATTTTGTGGGTAAGATAAAATAAATATATATATAAATATTATTTATTATTTTTATATGTATATGTAGAATTAGATTTACGATCAAGGATATGTGTATATGAATTATTTTGTTCAGAAATGATTTTCTTTAATGCATAAGTATAAAAATAACAATAAATTATGGTACAAACATTAAACAAAATGTTATAAATTAATATTTAATACATTCCTCGATTTTTTGATCATAATTGAATCAAAAGAGATACAGAACGAATTAAGGAAAATATTTTTGGATAAACCCGCAGAAGGGAATCCCCTTCCTTCGTTCTATTTGAGTTAAACCCAGAATTTTCCAGGTAGCTAAATATTTTCCCAGAATTTTAATTAAAAAAGATAATGGAGTTCAGAAATAATAATAAATTTAATAGGATGGCCTAATTTTTAATTTATTTTAAATTGTTTAGAAAGAAAATGAAAGGCAAAAATTAAAAATATTTTATAAAATATAAGCCTATTAAATTTAAATAAATATTATTATTACTAACAATTTTGAATCACAAAAATACCTAAGAAAACTCCATAATTTTGTGATTATTATATTTATTAAGTCTGCTCCTGTTCATAATCGCTTGTCCTTGGATTTTCCTTCGCTTTTCCAACATTTACGAAGCCCATTCCATTTTTTTTTTATATCATGGAATCCTATAAATAAATCGAAGCGTAAAAACAAAATTGGTTTTTCATATGTATGTGTATGTTTGCAAAGGTTATGTAAGTGTGTAGGTATCATATATACATATATATATATATATATATATATAGTATAACTTTGTGTGTGTATAGCATATCTTCTTCTTGTTGCGTTCGCTTGGCTCATAAATAAATATGAAATACATCCGACAGATACAAATATACAAAACCCATATACATACATACACACACAGCTAGAGGTGTGTGTGTGTATGTGTGTGTGTGGATAGAGACATTTATAATTTATTTATTTGCACTGCAATAGCAAAGAAAGGCGAAAAAGCGAACGAAAGAGATGGTGGAAATATGGGTGGGGGTGTGGGTATAGAGAGAAAATAGGGAACAGAAGAAAATGGGGAAAAATAGCAGCTAATTTTTCTTTTGTATTATTATACATTTTTCTCCATTTATTTTCTCTTTTTACCTACCTTTTCTTAGGGTATGTGGATTTAGCATTAGTTTTATTTTATTTATTTTAATTAAAAAGATTTCCAATATTAAAACTCTATTTTAATCAAATATCGCACAACCGTTTCTATATTATATATATTTGCTTTAAAGTTATATTAATTACAATTTTGTATAATTATAATGAAGAGTATTCAGTATTCTTTAACCGTATCCTTCCCCGTTGGTGTATTGCCAAAAGAAAAACTTAAGAAACAAGCAAGGGAAATTCGAGAACAGTAAACAAGTCGATTTTAAAATACTCTCTAGTTGTGAGTTGTGAAACCTAATTTAAATAAATATTTTATAATATGTACGATTTAATAGATTTTTTAGTTTAATTTGTAATTTATTTATGTAATTTATTGTAATTTATTAAAAAGTAAAACAAGCTACAAAACAACCACTTGAGAATTGTAATACCTTTATTTTTGTATACTGAGTTACAGTAAATGGAAAACTAACCAAAGAAAACATTTTTAATTGAAATTTTTAATTTTTAAATTAAATTAAATGTTATCAAAGTATCTTAACCCAAAAGGAGAGGGTATAGCCGAAAAGGCAGTGCCAGAGTCCATTGAACCAAATGGGGGGGTGAATTTAAAAGGCGGTTGACGGGGGGCGGGGGTGCTTGTAATGGGCCAAAAAGGATTGGGAGACAAGGGGAATGGGTAAAGGGGATTTTTTGGGAGGGGTTTCGATGGGAGGGATGTACGCAAAATATATGTTTATGTATGTATGTACACATACACTTACAGTTCCATGCAGATTTTTGGCTTCCACTTGTTGTGTGTTTTTGTGCTTTGTGTGTCTTCCTGCCTCTTTCGCCTCAATCGATTCCATTCACTAAAAAACAGTGCAAAAAAATAGATAATGTTGGCTGCCTAGGAACAAAGCGAAAACAATACACAGGCATATACATAAGTATGTATGAATATGTATCTTAAAGATACACCCAAAAAATGGGAAAAATTAAAAAGAAACCGACGAAAAGAAACGAACGACAGAAAAATGAAGTCATAAAAGCCGCGACAAAAAGGAAATAAATAAGAGAACAAAAATATTAAAAAAACGAATAACAGAAAATAAATATTAAAAAAAAGAAATAAGAACAACAGAAAGCTGAGATACAAATCTGTGTATCCGTTGGATACCAGACTGTGTGTGTGTGTGTGTCTGTGTTTTATACATTCATTTATATATATATATTTTTTTTTTGTATTTTTGTGTGTATTTAATCTGCAATGATCTCCAGCTCAGAGACTTCTTGATGGGGAAAAAAGGTCAAAGTATCTCTCACTCCCTCTTCCCCTCTCTCCATCTCTTTCTTTGGGTGCAACAAATACAACATAAAATAAGCACACACACAGAGTAACAGCCAAAGTGTGAGCGAGAGCCACTGCAAAGTTAAAGTCGCAGCTGGTTATGTTTACAAAAAAAGAGATGGTCTTATCAAGAACCAGCAAGTGGAAGGAAGAAGGAAGGTTAAAACAGAGAGAAAAAGAGAGGCGCCGAATAGGTTGTAAACAGTTACAATCGCATAAACCAGATACATACAAAAAAGTATCTTTATTTTATACATATACCTACATGGATATATTCATACAACAAAAAAAAACGCAGATAATTATTTATACATTTTAAGATGCAAGACAAAGAATTATTTTCAATTGAAAATAAATTAAAATAAAGTCACTAAATCTAAAATAATCGTTTTTTGGTGTATTCAAACACGTTTTTGACTTTAACAAATTATATGGAAGCTTTTGAGTTACAGAAAAAGTCAATTACAAACCATTTAAAACAGATTACAAATTGTGTATTGGAATTTGTTTTAATTTTAAATCAAATTCTATATAATGTATATAAAATATTAAAACACATTTTTGTTTAAATGTACTTTTAAATATAATAAATTTAAATTTGAATTAAATTTTTATTTTATTTTATTTTTTTTCAGTGCATTTATATTTATTGTGTGTTAGCAAGTTGGCATGCCTGTGTGTGTGTGTGTGTTAGTACATGGCCAATATACAATTTTGTGCCATCGGCCACCAAAATCTGAGGGCCACACCAACAATAAGAACAACAACAATCACAAAAAACAACAACAACAATTGCAGCAACGAAGGTCGTCGCCGTCATTTTATTGTTGCCTCTGCCTCAGCCTCTGTCGCAGTCGGCGTCAACGCAAACGCAGACGTCGACAGCGATAGCATCGCAGAATTCCACATAGAAAATTGAGAAAACTGCATTAAATTTTCGTCTCCATTCGCCATTTCGCACTCCCTCCTCCTCCTCTCTGCCTTGCCACCTCTTGTGCAGCAGCCGCAGCTCACTTCGCTCTCTCTGCCCCTTCCCATTCTTTCATCTCCTCCCACTCCCCCACCACTTCCTCTCCCTTTTGTTCGCTTCTTGTTTTGGCTATGATTTTGTTGCTTTCCCATTCACTTAGCCGAAGTTTTCCTATGTATGTATGTATGTCAGTATGTATGCACACACAAATATGTGCATATTCAAGCAAACACAATAGATGTCAAGAATTTAGGTTTATACTATATATTTCAGGAGTTTTAATATTTATTACTTATTAAATTATTAAAGTAAGTTAAGGTATGTATGTATTTATCGTATTCAATTATGATTTGCGATCTAGTATTGCGCCTGCTGCTGTACATAGACACATATACAAACATATATAAGCATCTGTATGTCGAATATCTATCTAAAGCTATTATAGCTGTATATACATAGATAATACTTCTTATAGGTACAATTTGCATTTGATGATGATGACGATTTTAAGGATAAATACAGGATGTTGATAAAGCCAAAGATACGAAGAATGGGATAAAGAGGATGCAAAGAACAGCTGCAGAGTTTCACCATAAAAGAGAGAGAGGGGAACAGCAGAACAGCAGACGCAAGGAAGAGAGCAAAAAAAGAGAGCGTGCCATCAGGGGTAGTCCAGCTTGTTCCCTTTGACCACCAATCGATCTGATCTACTTGGGGGGGAAAAGAGAAGAGAGAATAAACAGAAGGCATCCGAACCAAAAAAAATAATAAACAAACCCCATAAATTATGTTAGGATAAAGAAGAAAAGGAATCGGCAAAATCAATCAAAAGCAAGAAGAGGAAGCACAAAAAAATAGCTGCCAAAAACAAGAAGCAGGAGAAGAGAAAATTAAAAGCAAACACTGCCAAAAAAAGCAACAAAAAAATTACGAAAGGGAGGAAGCCAAAAGATACGTTGGAAAAAAGAAGATTGGAATATCGGATAAAACCAAGGACAAGGAAAACAAAATGGAAATTAAACAGAACGGAAATGAAAGACAAAAAGAATAAGATGTGAAAACAAACAAAGAAAGATACATCAAAGACCAGGTATATGTTTCCTCTACGCTTCTTGCCAAGCTTTCTTCTAGCTATGCTATATGTACATACATACATATGTATTTAATCTTCTCAGTCTTCCTTTTCCTTGTTCTTTTTCTTCCCCTAGCAAAGTCAACCCCGTCGAAGTGAGCATCAATAACCGTCCAACCCCTGTTGCCCCGCCCACGGCCCCTTTTCTTCTTTGTTTTCTTTCTTTTACCAGCATTAAAACATATATATACACAGTTATAAATATACATAGATACATAACATATACACATTATGTGTGAGTGAGTGCGCTACAGTGTTTCTCCCCTTCCCTTCTCGTTCTCCTCCACCTCCTCGCCATCTCTTTATTGCTGTATGTATGTTCACATAACGGGGCCTCGCCAAGAGACTATTCAAGTTGTGTGTCTGCAGATACAAAAAAAAAAGGATAGCGGGGGAAAAAAAACAAAAATAAAGTACAGACCAATTTAAAGAATAAAGAACTTAGATGATTTTAATATAAAACTTTTGACACGTTTTTGTTTTGGCGATCACATTAGGGACAAATGTTTAGTAATTTAATATTATAAGTAATTATATATATGTATATTCAGACGTTGCCAGCTATATAATTAGAAATACCATAGATACATGTATAAAACATGGCAATTAAGGATTGTAATCCTGAGAGCCCTGCCAACCATTGTTTATTTGTTTGTTTGTTCTGCCAGCTTTGCAACGAATCGAATAATATATAGATATAGGCAATAATGATAAGGTACCGGATTAACATTAATGTTCCATCTTAACCCATAAATCTTCACTTTAATACAAACCTTTAAACTTGTCAAATTTTGAATGTCGAATTGGAAATTTTAAAGGACCATCGATTTCCATTAATCTCAATTTTTTCCAAAGACATTTATCCAATTAATTATCCATTTGTTCATCAAATTATCATATAAATACATTGATTTAGAGAGCAGCGATATTTTATATATATATTTCTAAATGGCTTTTCAGTCAAAATCCAAAATAGCTGCTAATTCCTTAAATAAATACAAAATTTGATTAAACGCGGCTTGAAATGTTCTTTGTTGAAATATCGTTACTTATCGTAATCGAACATCGATTGCTTCTGCAGCTTTTCTTATTTCATCGCCATGTTTTATCGCCGCCGCCAGCAACTTTTGTTGCTTTGGAAACCTATCGACTATCGCCCCTTCGAAGGCGCAAAAACAATTGGAATTTCTGGCGACATGTGCGAATCGGCGACGACGACGACGACTCCAGCGGACCAAAGGAATGTGGAGATTAAGGCACATATACCCGGCGGAGCTGAGGGCTTCTCATTGCGCCTGGACATTGCCCGTCGCCTGACCGGCAGCTTGAGTGCCGAGGAAATTAATCAGCGCGACGTGTTCTTTGAGTCGCCACTGGGTGGACGCCTCAAGTTGCGCTACCTCCAGGCACCAGCACGCTCCCAATTGGTGTACTACGATCGTCCCGATGTCGCTGGACCGAAACTTTCCAAATTCAACAAGATCGAGGTCGACGAACCGGACGTTCTCGAAAAGATCCTGAGCCAGTCGAACGGAGCTCTCGGTGTGCTGGCCAAGAAGCGGCATCTCTTTCTGCACGGCCAGACGCGCATCCATCTGGATGAAGTCAAGGATCTGGGCTATTTCATGGAGTTCGAGGTGTGCCTGAAGCCGGAGCAAACCCTGGACGAAGGCCAAGTGATAGCCGAGGAGCTGGTGCGAGAGTTTGGCATCGAGGAGAAGGACCTGATGACTGGCTCGTACTTTGATGAGCTTATTAAGAGGAGCAAGGCGATAAATTCTTGAATTTACAACACACTAAATACGATCCAATCCAATCTTGTAAAGAGAACCCTTTAAATTCTTTTGCAGTTCATAAATAACAATATATTAACTCATTTATATTATTTTATTGATTTTATTTCGTGAGTTGTTGCAAAAACACAAAGTCAACTTCAAGTCTGGCAATGGATATTTACAAAATCGCTTCCGTTGACTTAATCTACATAGTTTCCTGGCTGGTTTTCGTTTGTTTTAACAGAACATCGAACCGAAAATAAGTTATACACGTATAAATGCAAAAATGTTTAAAACCATGAACACAAAAAGGACTTGGAGGAGTGTGATTAAGATTAAGGTAATGATCCAGGCGCCTCATCTGTTAACTGTCGAACTAATGCCTAAAATGCTTACGAACTAGGATTGAGGATTACACAGGGCAACGAATTGAGCCTTAAGGTTCTCGAATACATAAAGCGAAGGTAGCTTCCAGCGTACCTAACCTCTCCTCTCTTCCATTCCATCTTTGGGCTCAGTTTTGCTTGGAGCGGCAGAAATTCGTAAATTAATTTTGGCTTGGTTAAAGTCATGTGTGTGTGTTGTATGGCGCTTAAAGCTACGAGCTGGGGAAGAGTATGGTGTGGTGGCGAGATCCTTCTCTCTTTAGCAGTAGGAGCCAATCAGGCTGATGGAGAGCGTTTCGGAGATGGGATCTGGGGCAGAGATCGGTTTCCAGTACAACCAATTGTAACTGACTGCAAATAAGAACAAGGATTTATAATAATAATAACAATAATGGGAATATCCATTGGCAAACGATACTCACGCACATAGGACTGTGTGAGTCGCAGGGAGAGGGTGCGACAGCGGTGCCGGCACTCGCTGGTGGGCCGTAGGATAATGAATCTGGTGCCCACTGCCTGATGGACATAAACATTTGGACATTCCGTCTCCGGCAGGGTGTAGGCCGGCGCCTGGGCCGTATCAATGGCCACATACCGCTCCAGGGCCACGCCCATGCTGGGCAAACGCGTTGGCCGGGCGAAAATCGGTCGGAGAAGGCGGGCGGGCAGCATGCGATTACATCGCCACAGATTATGCGCCTGCTGTGTCCATGCGGGCGGTGCACTGCTGTTGAACTGCCCAAATAGATCCTCCAGATTGTGCACACCCTGATTGGTGGAATGCACCCGGTAGGCATCGCGCTGGAAGATCTTGTGATTGCTCGCATAGATGTTGTAGAAGTCCCCAAGATCGATGGCCTCCTGCTGGCTGCGGAAGGCAAATGGAGCGGCACTGTCACCACCGCTTGGCAGCTGGTGCTCCTCCCCCTCCATCCACACGCTTTCGACACTGGCACAGGGCCCGCAGCTGAGATCCTCCACTTGGAAGAAGGGGTTACCCATCAGGCAGGACTCGTCATATAGCTCCGTTAGCTGAGGGAAGCGCTGGATTAGGGGCATCGTCATGCGGCGCCACATGCGCATGCCCGGATACACCATGGACTGGACAACGCGCTCCTGGTGGCCACCCGGACTGGTTGTCTCATACCGATAGGCGGCTACGCAAAGCGACACCAGCGTCAAGTAGAACAGCCAGCAGAGAATTTGACGTCGCCGGTCGAGCAGATGGTGCAGCACCTCCAGCTTTAGGTAGGCCATTAGTGGTGCCGGCGGCATTACGGGTGTGACGCCCGCCTGCCAGTTGCGGTGACGGAAGTACTGGAAGAGCACATAGTTGTCAAAGCTCACCGAGCGCACCTCGCAGCGCGTTTCGGCCAGGCGGCGTAGCTGGCGTACTGCGCCCGCATAGCGCTGCAGCAGCTGCTGGCGGCTTAGCTGCACAAAGTTCAGGTCCACGTCCAGGTCGTAGTTCTCCATGTCCTCTCCTTCGCTCTCTCTCCTCCGTGATGGCGCTTCCGCTGTTTGTTTGTGTTTGTTTTCTTTTCGTTGTTGCTGTTTATTTTTTTTTTTGTTGTTGTTTTCCCTCGTTCGATTTCACTGCATTGTTTGGGTTCGTTGTTCTCGTTCGATTTTCTTGGCCCTTCTTCCTTTAAGTTTGTGTTTTTGGCTTTGCTGCGGCTCTCTCCTTGCTTTGGGAGTCGCCTTTTTACCGCCTATTTTCTGCACAAAGCCGCATAATTATTTTATGTTCGGTTTTGCAAAACAAAAAATAAACAAAAGAAAAACAACTGCGAATCTTAGGTATCGATGCCACGATATCGATGGCCCACGCGACAGTCGTTATCGTTTTCAGGCGATGATGGCGATGGCGGGCACGGGATGCAAGTGGACTTTACCAGTCCTCAGGGATTATCAAATCCAGATCAAATAATTTATAAAGCTGGAGTAGAAATTGAAAAATCACAGCCCAAAAGAAAATTGTAAAAATAATGCTCATATTGAGAACCAGAAAAGAAACAGTTTGAATGATATTTCAAAGCCAACTTGTTATCATGCTTGTTATATGTTAAGCTTTGAATGATATTTCAAAGCCAACTTGTTATACTTATTAATGGTTTTTGTTTCGCATTTTTGTGCTCTTTTATTTTAGTTTTTAAGAAAACAATACATTTGAAAATTAATTATAATTGGCTGCACCAAAGAAAAGAGAGAGAGAGAGCGAACAGCTGATCGATTGTTTTTGTTTTGAAGGTAAGTTATTGATGTAGATCAGAGCAAAACAAAAATTGCCAATCAGCTGTTCGCTCATCCAAGGTCGCAGGCCGCTGCTTTATATATATATATATATTTTTTTTTTTATCAAAAATGATTTTTATTGGTAATTTATATATTAGTAATTTATATTTTCACACAAATCGGATGATTATTTTTGATGACTAAAGAATAAATTGAAAAATATTTATTCCATATTTATTATAATAATACAACAAATCATTTGTTTCTTTAATATATATATATATATCGATAAAATTATATACTTTTCTCAACGGGCACAGTTATGATTATTAAATTGCTAAAAAAAAACATAAGTTTGCTCTATACGATGTATCGATTCCGTGAGCGATATTGATAGGCCTCCAACAATAATCGATTGCCGCATTGTTGACTGTTTACAGTTCTCTTTGTTTTTGTTTTTGCGATAAGATAAAGAAGAAGCGGAAAGAAGAATAATGGATAATAAAACCACCAAATTAGAACAATAGAAAACAACGATGTCCAGCTACGAACAACTACTAAAGGGCGCCGCGGACGCGACCAGCCAGGGAAGGCACACAAGGAGCTTCCCTTTGCGGGCTCTTATCGGTTGGCTTTTGTTCCTGTCGCTCTTGGTGGGTTTCCTCTTTTGGGGTCTGGGTTACCAGTACGAGCTCGGAAAGGCACCAATAGCAGTCGCGGAAGTGGAACAACGCCTGGTTTGCTACTACACCAGCGAAGGGAGCCATCCACTTAGCCTACTGGACGTGCCCGGCGATTTGTGCACGCACATAAACATTGGCCCCGCCAGCCTGGACAACGCCACGATTGTCCTGCCCGCCGCTTTGGTTCAGGTGCTCCGCAATGACAGTCGCTCGTTCAGGGAGTCCCACCCTCAAGTGCACCTGCTACTCTGGGTCGGCGGAGCGGACAGCGGCCGGCAATTTGCCCTGATGGTGGCAAATCATGCGATGCGTAAAGTGTTTCTGCGTTCCCTCCGCGAAATACTGCGCACATATCCCAGTTTGGATGGCATCGATCTCGATTGGGAGTTCCCCAGTGCCTATGACCGGGAGCGAATGCATTTGTCGCAGCTGCTCTACGAGATTCGCACGGAATGGCGGCGGGAAAAGCGGGAGCAGGATATACTATCGCTGGCAGTGGCAGCACCGGAGGGCATTGCCCTGTATGCCTACGATATGCGGGAACTGAATCTCTATGCTGACTATGTGAACCTGATGGCGTATGATTTCCATTTCTACCGGAGAGACACACCATTTACAGGCCTGAATGCTCCACTGTATGCCCATGCGAGTGATCGCTCCCTGATGGCCACCTTTAACATTAATTATACGGTGCAGTGGTGGCTCAAGAGCGGCTTGGAGCCGCATCGTCTGGTGGTGGGCCTGCCCACCTATGGGCACTCCTTCACGTGAGTCTTGGCTCTAGCTTACTTCAACTCCCTTCAAATTTGATCTAATTCCATGATATTTTGCAGGCTGGTGAACCCGCTGAACCATCGAATTGGAGCACCTGCCTCAGGCTATGGCCAGTGCGGCCAACTGGGCTTCACCACGCTCTCGGAGACGTGCGAATGCGTCTCCAAATATATAGCTCCCAATTATATGTACGATCCCGAGACCTGTTCGCCCTACCTGAGCGCCCTGCAGGAATGGATTTCGTATGAGAATCGCACGAGCATGGAATGCAAGGCCAAATATGTCAAATCCCTTAAGCTGGGCGGCGTCATGGTCTTCTCTTTGAATACCGATGATCTCAGGAATTCGTGCCAGGATCAGGGTGAATCGAAAAAACCCGAGAAGCCTATATTTCCGCTAACACAGGCTGTCAGGGACATTCTAAATGGAAACTCTTTGATTTAGTGAAAATAGCAAAAGATCGATATATTGAGTATGTATCGTAAATCGAAATTTCAACATGCCGATAAATTAGTATTTTGTTCTGATATATCAAACTGCGCCAAAGAACAGATTCAACTTGGTTTCAACTAATTTTAAGGGAATTTTCTTAAAACGATTGGTAAAAAATAGGAAAATAATAAATAAATGAATAACATTTTCGCGACATTTAAAATTTCGCTATTTTAATGTTAAAAGCGATCGTTCGATTTAAAAAACAATTTTTTTAAATGTTTTTTTTTTCCAATTTTATCTATTTTTTGTTGTAACTAGTTTTAAATATTGGTGGATAAGAATAACAAATTATTAATAATTTAATGCTAAAAGCGATATCGAACTCACCGATATGTCGAAACAAAATCGGTAAGCTGAATCCGATAAAAAGAGAACAACAGTTTTTGTACATAGTCATAGACCATAGCTTTATGTATTATGGTTAGGTATTATATTTATATATATATATATTTGTGTAAGATTAAGATAAATTATCACAATCTATGAATAGTTCAATAATAATAACTAGAAAGTGTCGCAAATCATAGATATTTATACTAAGTCGCATTTACATGGGATATTTGTGGGAATGGGAACTGCTACGATGGCCACGTTGCACGACGACGCAGACATGGCAGCGAGACAACAAGCCGGCGCTCCAGCGACAATCATGTCTGCTTCGGTATGAGTTGCAGATTCGGCGGCGGTGCTGCAAGCAATTCATCAATCTGCAGCTTATAGGCGGCCTTTAGCTCCGTGAGATCTAGCTCCAGCTCATCGGTGCGCTCCACCTTCTCGCCATACATCTGCAGCAGGGCATCGTAGCGATGCTGCAGGTCCACGAATTCCGCCTGCATCTCCTCAAACTCCACGACTTTCTCCTTTAACTGCAACAGATGGGAGCGGGATTAGTTGCGATAATAGCTAAGATTTGATCCTTTGACTCACCGTCTCCAGTTCAAAGGTCACATTGGATATCTCGCCGTCGAGGACATCGCGTTCGGCTCGCAGGCGCGACAGTTCCCACTGCATATGGGTTAGCTCGCCATCGCGTTGCTTTAGCAGCGCCTGCAAGTGCTCCAGCGTCGAGGTGGTTGTGTTGGCTGCCAGAAAATTGAGATGAACGCCTTGAATAATGCCCGAGGGCTGGCGGCCCGAATTGGAAGCGCAATCAAGATCATCCTGGGGTAAAAGAAAGAGTAAACAAATATATAGGAGGTCCTCTTGGAGTCCTCTTACCGCCTGCCAGTCTATAATGTGTCCCAAGGCCTCCTCCTCATCATCCACCAGGCTCAAAGGCGGCGAGGACCGAACTGCTACTGCCTGGGGTTTTGCTGGCATGTTTAGCTGCTGTTGTTGCATCCTTCCGGCCATCTCGACGGCTTCCACGGTTAGCAGGCTGCTGTGGGGCTTTAGTTGCTTTTGGTTATCCGCCTCTGCCTTCGCCAGCTGCTGCTGCTGTTTGCAAAGCTGTTCCAGGTCAGTTATGGTCTTTGCCTGCTGTTGGATCTTATCCTCCAGAGAGCTGATTTGCCTACGGGAAGAGAAGAAAGCAATTAAAAACACGGTGAGCAAACAATTTGATCAACAGGACTTACTTCTTGAAATCATTGTCCTTGCCGGCGGCATTGGCCTCCTGCTGGCGCAACGCCCTCTGCCCCGTCGTGGCCTCCAGCAGGGCACTCGATAGCTTCTCCTCGACCTGAGAGCAGCGGGTGCTCAGCAAGGCATACTTCTCCTCCTGCACCGTATTCAAGTGCGACAAGGAGCGAAGCTGCACCTCGGCAGCGTCCAGTTTCTGGAGCAGCTGCTGCTCCTCGCGATTCCAGCCCGCCGAACGTTGGTCCAGCGTACGCTGCAGGGACTCTATCTGACGTATAAGAGGGCTTGTGGTGGCACTCAGCTCCTGGGTTGAGCTCTCTGCCCGCAATTCGGCCGCTTCCAGGCGGCAGACTAGCTGCCGGTTCTCCTCGCGCAGCTGCTGCTCCCGCCGCACCAGATTGTGCTCCGCCAAGCGCAGCTTCTCGCGTAAATCGGAGTTCTGCTGGACGTACTCATCGTGCTCGGCCCGCATGCGCTCGTGCTTGAGACGTGCCTGCTTCTGGATGTCCGACTCGAGGCTATCGAATTTAATTTGAAGCGCGGCCAGCTGCGACTGCAGGTCTTTGATGCGGCCACGGCCCTCGGCATAGTCATCGTCCGCTCGCCGCTTCTCGGCCGTCATCCGGCACACGGCCTCGATTTGGGTGCGCTCCATCTCCTCCTTGGCGGCCAGCGAGCGCTTCAGGCGCTCCGATTCGCTGGACAGCAGAGAGATCTGCTCGCCGTTTTTCTTCAGCAGCGTATCGGAGGTCTTCTCCTTGGCCCGCAGCTTCTTGATTATCGTCGACTGCTGGAGTATCTCCTTGGAGAGCTTCTCACCCTCCGATTGCAGGCCGGCGATCATCTCGTTGCATTCGGTTAGCTCGTCCCTGGGTATCTTGTTCTGGAGTTCATCGCGCAGGCTCTTGATCTGAATGCGTAGGGCATCGCGCTCCCGGATGCTGGCTTGGAACTTCTTCTCCAGCGCGGACAGACGCTGCACAGCATCATCGGCGGCATCGGGACTGTTGGCACTGTTGGCGGCCGCCTCGATGCGGGCGCGCAGCTCCTGATTGCACTCCAGTAGCTCGGCATTCTGTCGCTCCGACTGCAGCAGGCGCTGTTCGCGCGCCTCGATCACCTGGTTCAGCTCGCTGATGCGGTGGACCAGCTTGTCCAGCTCCGATTGCGAGTCCTCCGACAGCAGCGAGATCTCCGAGGGCTCGCGATGATGGCCCTTGGGTTTTAAAGCACTGCCTGAGCAGCCAACGCTGCCAGCAGCCGATGCCTTGCCCGCGGCTGCCAGCTCTTTGAACTTTTGCGGACTCGTGCGCGTTGTGGTGCTGTTGGTGCTGGAGTCACCGTTCGGATTCGAGATGATCTCAATGTCCGACGATGTGGACGAATAGCTTTGATCCACCATCATTTCCGGCTTGGCACTGGGGCCGGTGGACAAGTGAGACTTGCCAGCGGTTGAGGCACCCTTGTGGCTCAGCTGCATCATCTGAATGTCCTCGAAGCTCTGCGTGGAATCGGAATCGGCGCCGCCGGCAGTCAAGTTGCCAGCTGCCTGGGTGTCGCTGAACACCAAGGCCTTCATTGTCTTGGTGGAGTCTGTGTGTGGGCGAAATAGAAAGCGGATAAAGCGGATAAACAATGTTTTCATTGGTTCAAAAACAAACAACTAAAACAGTGATTCCTTCTAAAAAAAACCATTTAAAAAAGATCCGATCCGATCCTCATCCTTGTCACTACTCACCCTCCAAAACGTCATCCTCCACCAGCCTATCCAGACTTCTTGTTTTACGCAGAGTCCGCGGACAAGGTAACAAATTTAAAAGCATATAGAAGAACTTGGGGATAACGGCTAGGAACCTAATGTCCAGCTTGTTGATTTTCTGGATATTTACACTGAACTGATATATAAAACAAAGCCCTCTACAGTTCAACGCGGAAACTATAAAACATTTCGATTTCCCCTCGTTTTGTTTTTTGTATATTTTGTAGTAAACCCACCGTTAAGGTGATCCTCCATGTGCCGCTCTAGCTGCGTGCCCTCGTCCTCATCCTCCTCATCATCGTCCTCGTCGTCCTCGCCATCGCCCTCGGCATTATCGGAGGTATCGTTGCTGGCAATGATCACAATGCTGTCGGGCAGCGAGGGCTCCGTGTCCGGCGACAGCTCCATTTCCATCTCCAGCTCACTGGCCGTGGTAGCCGTAATCAGTTCCAGCGATGATTCCGAATGCCGCTTGTTGCCGGCAGAGATTGAAACGGAAGCAGAAGCAGAGACAGAGGCCGAGACCTCCTCAACGGGGGATGTGGGCGAGGAGAGCAGATCCACCGAATCCGAGGTGGCCGACTGACGCTTGGCGTACGGTGTCGATGTGGATGCGGATGTGGTGTTTGTTGGATCGCTGGCCCTGGGCGGAATGGTGACCATTTCGTTGGCATGCGGATTGTCAAAGAATGTGGGCGTGTCGCCGGTGGCGGGGGTGGCTGGAACCGAGGAACTGGTGAAGGATGTGCCAGCCGTTGCCAGCCCAGCACCATCGTTGTCCTTAAGCTGTCCACTGCTGGCGCCAGCTGCCCCCTTGTCCGCTTTGTCTGTGGTGGCTGCCGCTGCCGCTGCCGCTGACTTGCTGTCATCGTCCTGTATGTCCAGTGCCTCGATCAGCACGGTTTTGGCCTTCTCGAACCAGCTCATGGCGGCGGCGAACAACAAATGCAACAACAACCGCAAATATCAATACTGTTTACACCCCCGCTGCTGCTGACGTCGTCGCAGTTGGCTGCTGCAGCTCCACACACTCTGCACACGCTGGTGTTTAACTGTAAATAATGCACGAAAATACTACTCAATATGTGTGTGTGTGTGTGTGTGTGTGCCGAGATGTGTGTGGGCCGATTAAATAGCGCTCAGCTGGTTTTTGGCCAACCGATGGCCGATAGGCCGGCCCGATATACGATGTTCGGCTGTCATCGCTGGGCCGGGCCATCTCTATTTGATAAAATTAATACAAAGAGTACACATAGTACACATAAAAACGAAACGAAAACGAAACGAGAAAAACACGCACGGCAGAGGGGAAAACGGTCATTTAAATTGAGAGAGTGTAATCAAGGCAGATTGGTCGGCGGTCCCGGTACCCGTTGTCTCCGTCGTCGCTGTCCGTTGTCGTCACACCTTTAGATTTTCGTGCGAGCGCAGAGCGCCAGCACAATAAACACAGAGAGCGAGAGACCCAGAAGAGGCACAGAGGCAAGGGAGTAGGCGCTAGCACTACAATTGGAATTGGAGTTTGGGCATCGAAATATATATAAGAAGGAAATAAATAAATAAAACGGCAGCACTTGGCAGTGGCAGAAGCAGCAGCAACAATAACAAACCAATCAAGAACTACGCACCGCAGCGTACCCCCTGCGTAGCCCCCCCCCTCCTTCTCCTGAGCCGCAGCCGAACCGAACCCGGCCACCCGCCCCCCCCTCCCATCCCGCACACGCACACGCACACACACACTGGCCCCCCCTCTCCCCACCCCCTCCTTTGGCAGCAGAGAACCCACACACACACACACACAGAGAGACCTCAGCACTCAGCACAGTTATCATCCGAGCGACAAACCGACCGCATTTATCATCCGCACATCACACACACACGGCTGGCTATTGTTGTCTGCTCCCTATCGTTACGATTGCACGCGAAGAAGGAGCAGACAAAGAGGAGCAAAGGCAACACAGAGCAAGGGCAGCCAGGAGCAAGAGCACACAAAGGAAGAGCAGCAGCAGCAGCGGCAGTGGCAGTGGCAGCAAGGTGCAAGTAGCAAGCAGCAGCATTCACACAAAGGAAGCAAGCAACATAAAGATCCTAGCAAGCAGCCAAAGCAGCAGCAGCAGCCGCAGATCACACTGAGAGAGAGACTGAGCCAGTGGCGCCAGCTCTATGGGTCAGAAGGCGAGCACACCGGCGACCAGCGGCCAGCAGAGCCCACGCTCCAGGACCTTCTCCAGCAGCTCAACGGGAGCAGCCGACCAGGCACCCAATGCCGTTGGCCAGAATCGTAGCAGCAACGCTGTTCATGCCTCGGCAACCGGCGGCGATGCCGGGCAAGGATTTAATCTGCTGCGCACATTGCCGGGCCTGCAGGTGTATCACAACAATAGCAACAGCAACAATAGCCAGAACTCCACGTCCATAGATCGTCAGCGGGCGCGCAGCCTTAGCTCCGTGCCCGATATCCAACAGCAGCAGCAGGCCGCCCAACATCAGCAACAGGGCTCGCTCACCTCCTCCGGCAGCAGTCCGCATGCCGTGCACAGCCATGGCGGGCATCATCCGCATGCCGCTGTTTCGGTGACCGTGTCGGCGAATGCCAACAACGGTGGCGGCGGCGGCGGTGGCTTCCCAGCGTCAGCGGCGGCAGGGAACAACAATGGCAGCGCCACACAATCCTATATGCAGCAGCGTCGCACTTTGGGGGACTCCATACGGGTGAGTCAAGTGGTTTAGTGGAGTTTTTATTGGATGGAATGAAACTTGTCCCAAAGACCAACAAAATTCGTACATTTTGTTCAAATATAAAAACATATTAAAGACATATTTCTTGATATTTCCTGGAATAATAAATCTAAATAAATTTATTTATAATCTTTTTATTTATATACATTTAAAC
The DNA here is from genome assembly GCA_035046345.1 of Drosophila birchii. Lineage (NCBI taxonomy): Eukaryota > Metazoa > Arthropoda > Insecta > Diptera > Drosophilidae > Drosophila > Drosophila birchii. The sequence continues at coordinate 561,978 of JAWNOA010000014.1, read as the reverse complement.
CACTTTTCTAACAATTTAAATTAATATTCCATTCATTTTTAACCCCGCCCCCCGCAGGACATAACCATGACCGGTGGCAATATCGCTGAGAGCATCGCCCTGGCCGCCTCCGCCACGTCTGCCAATGGGATCGGTCGTGTTTACACCGCCACCTCGCTTCCATCGCACATTTGGTCCTTCAATGGTGAATATTTACCTGGCACCTGGCCACTATTATCGTCTTCATTGCATTCCCGGAATAATTGCAGGTATCAAGTGCCCCGTGTGCAATAAGTTTGTGTTGCCGGACGACATTGAATGCCATTTAGTCATGTGCCTAACGAAACCACGACTCTCATATAACGGTATGCGGCTACGGGGACCCGATCCGCCCCATTATTTACATTCATTTTATTTACATTAAATATTATTGCCCGCACATTCCAGAGGATGTACTGTCGGACGCGAAGGGCGAGTGCGTCATCTGCCTTGAAGACCTGAGTCCAGGGGATACAATCGCTCGGCTGCCATGTCTCTGCATATATCACAAAGGGTGAGTTTAATTATAGGTTAGCGCTTTGGTTTTATGTCCTTGTGCAGGGTATTATTATTATTATTTATTATTATTTTGAAGTAAAAAACTTGAATTTGAAAAACACCAATTTCGATAAAGTAAGAAATTTATTTGCTGTCTAATAATAATATCGAAATGATCGATAGATATGGAATTTTAGGCATTTTAATGCCCTTCAAAATTAATATTATTTTAGAAGAAATCTTTTCGGCATAAATATTTAATATGTAAAACAAAAATGATATAATATAAAAAAAACCGAGATATATATAAAAATTATAGTCGATTAATAATGCAAACTTTTTTAGTTTTCTTAATAAAATTAAATCGAAAATATCGATAGGCATTCTAAGTTTTAGGTTTTTGTAGGTTTTAATTCAGATCTTATTTGGAAAAATGTTCATTAAATAATAAATAAATAATACTATTTTCCATTCGTTCTTTCTTTGCATCAATTAACTAAATATTTTATATTTACTTTCTTCATTTCCGGCACCAGATGCATCGACCGTTGGTTTGAGGTGAATCGCTCCTGTCCTGAACATCCTGGAGATTAGTAATCCTCGCCAGGTGAGTGCCACTCTAGTCGCCCCCCTGAGCTGGATTAATCATGGTTCCAGCTGCTGTGACTGATACTTGACTCTAATGCGCATTTCCATTTTGTAATTGCAGAGCTCGCCGCCGCGTTTGTTTGTGTTGTGCGTTATGCAAGTACGAGAAGTGGAAATTGAAATTAAAATGGAGCTGGCCAGCAGCTGGACGCGAAGAGCGAAAAGGTGTTGGGTGGAAGAACGGAACGAACCGAAATGGTAGGGGGCGGGGGCTATGCCGGACCCAGAACACAAATATTTAGCAAGTATGTATTGCCAAATATTTAATAGTAAAAGGAAAGGAAAGGGAAGCGCGCAACTGAAATTGTCATTTGAGTTTGTTTAAATCATAAATTAAGAGCGTTACCCTCTTTCATTTGATATCTGATTTCTTCCCTTCGATATATGCACATACCTATGCTATGGCTCATTAACTACATATGTTTTCCAGCTAAGAAACACCCGCCGTCGTCGTATCCGCCTTTGCAGGCACAGCTGGATTAAGAGAACGGAATAGAGAAATGAATTCGAGGTTAAATAGAGACAAATAGAGAGAATTGAGGATGGAAAGGAGGAGGCTATGCTGCAAAGACAAAGCCTAGGAATAGAAAGAGTGTAAGATCGCAGCATCATCGATCATATTTCGACCCTACCGACCGATCCACTGCTACTAATGACGATGACAACCAAACACAACACAAAAATCAAGTAAAACCAACTTAATTTACAATGCCAAACTGGCAGCAACACAAAAACAAAAAATAATAATACAATTAATAAATAATTAAAAAAAAAAAATCAACCAACCCACAACAAACTACAAAACTACAAAACCAGAGAGAGAGAAGGTGAAGGAGGGATGACGACGGGGGAGCAGGAGCTGGGAAATGTGTAAAGCGAAGCAACCAACCAACCAACAAAAGAATGTCAACCAATGTGATGTTAAATTTTACATTTTGTACTATGGATAATGATGTAATTGTAATTGTAACTATATTTGTAACTGTATATGTATATTGTATGTATTTATTATTTTAAAACAGGACTAAAAACTAAAACCTAGGATAAACACAAAACAAAAGGCAAGCAAACACCCCACACACACACACACGCCCACACACAAAATAATAATAACAATAACAAAAAGAAATACTATTAATAATTATGCTAAATTAGAAACAATGAATGATAACAAAAAAAAAAGAAGCAAAGCAACCAAAAAAAAAAGAAAGCAAAGCAAACAACAAATTGAAACGAAAGAGTAACGGTGTGTATTTTAACGGTTTTATTTTTGTTTAGTAACGAGTAACGAGTATCTTTTTAACTGTTTTCCGCACTCGCACTCACTCAATGCCCAGTGTGTTTATGAATTAATTAATAACTAGTTATGCATATGTTTTAAATGAATGTAATTCCCACTTTTGTAATAGCCCCTTGTTATCAACATTTTGTTTGTGTTTTTTGTTTAACAAAAAGATGAGAGAAGAGTTTGTGAAATTGACAAATGCAAAAGGAGGAAAATATTTTAAATATTCTTTACCCGATTTGTCAATTCGTGAGAAGTTCTGGTCAGAAAATCCAATCGTATGTTTTTATTATGTTGAGAGAGAGCTTCATGGCGGCACCGCGATCCTGTGTCCAGGACATCAAGAGTCCCGGTCCGCCCATATAGCCATATCCGATAGTCGAGCGCCTGTGCGCGCAATCATTATAATTACTACTGTATCTGTAACTGTATATTTACCATCATTTATGTATACTATTTCCTTTTGTTTATCCTTGCTCATCGATAATTATGATATGTATATGTATGTATAAGCCGGATTGATCGGATCGGAGGATGGAAATCCGGAATAAAAGTTTCCTTAGCAACGGGGGTACATATTTTGTAAATGGAGATACATATATAACTTTAAATGTACTGTACAGATTATACAACACACCACGACGCATGCATGCATATATAACGACTTGTATATGTATGTTATATATATATATATATATATATTGAGATAAATTGTAACTGTAGCGTTGCCTAATTGAGCGATCGATGGATACACAAAAACAACTGATTTCAATTCGAAACTAAAAATAAAAAGCCAAGACAAGTGCGACAACAATTTTCTACATTGTTTATATTTCTATTTTGTATTTGTTCTTAATTTTTTTATTTTTTTGTATCCAAAAAATGTCGCGAAATTGATGTAACTCTAATCGAAGAAGTAAAGAAGAAATATTTGAAACTTTTATAACCAACCAAAGCGGCGAATAGAGCAAGAGAATAAGAAACCAGACGTTTTAGCATAACGCTGGCCAATGTAACGAGTAACGAGTAAAATGGAAGCAAAACGAGATGAAAACTTTAGAAAATAAACGAGTGATTATATATACCACACACAGTAGTTTTCTATATATATTACTTATATGGTATATCTTATTTTTGTAAATAAAAAATCATAGTTTATGTTTCAGACGATTTTGGCCTAACGAGTAAAGAGTGAAATTGACCAAAAGTTTCATTAATAGAAATAGGAACGAGTATAACTGCGAAAGATCATCGGAGGGAACTATTTACCAGAGAGATCCCTTCCACCGACCGTAACATTTTACCCACAACCAGTAAAGATTTAAATTTACACGAAATACAAAATTTATATTTATATTTCAGCATTGCCTTTATTCATTGAAGTAACTAAAAACGAGAACAGGGATTAGAACTGGCATAGAATATCTCGGTTTTGTCCAGCTCCAAGCAGGAGAACTGGTATCGCGTCCACTACACGTCGGTTATATATTGAAAGGGAGGAGGGGAAGGTTGCTAAATATATACATGTGTGTATATACCTATGTAAATGGTAGGTTTAATATGGCTACTCGGATAAATTTGGTAACACAATCGGCTTAAAAGTTAACATTGCTTTTTGTTGGATTTTTAGCTTAACTAAAAAATGTTTGGGTAAGGGGTAGGGGTAAGGGTAAGGGGAGATTGGAAAAACTTTGGCTTAAAACAAAAAACTACATTAAGAACAAAAAAGAAAATAAATGAAGAAAATAAGATAATCTTGAGCCCGGAGGAGCCGGACATAACAATGTTGAAACCCGGGAACCCGCTATTAAATGTCCACACATCTGGATATCATTGGACATAGATCCGGGATAGAAGATCCTTGTAGAAGCCATCGCATCGGATCGTGACGATCCGTGGCATTCTCTCTCTATCTCGTTCACCGGAGGGCGGCTTGTGTTTCGTCATCATTTCGTTGTCCGTCTTCCGTCGTCGTCTATCGCTTAAGCAACTACTCTTGGTTTGGGAGGAGGTGACAACGACACTCGCTAGTGTTCCGCCAAGGCCTTTTTTACCGGAGGGCAGCGACTGCTCGTACTGCCCGTACCGAGACCGAGACCGAGACCAAGACCGCGACCAAAAGGAGATCCTAATTGCCCCCAAATTGTTGATGTGATGTCAAAGAAGCCGCATAAATGCGGCCAATCAGCATTGGGCGACCTAGACCCACGGCGTCCAGCCCTCGTATAGGACGGCCAGGTTATCCGGATTGATGGCTTCGCGTATGGCATAGTCCACCTGCTCGGCCACGGTGCTGCGTTGATTGCCATCCGGATCGCGACCCTCCAGTTTCATTCGTATCTTTTTCCAAACGGAGACGCCATAGGCGTTGCGTTTCTGCTCGTGCAAATTGCTGGCACCTAGACAGAGGGATGAATTAATCTCTCAGTTTACCGGGTCCAAGTTCAATTTTGTGACTCACCTTTGGCCTGCGTGGTGAAGGTCTCATAGGTGTCCGCTTCGCCCACATGCCGCAGCTGCTCGTCCATGCTCTTGAAGAAGTCAGTTACCTCTTGGGCGGCCATCGCCTGGATGTGCTGAAGCTGCTGTCGCCAGCTCTGGAGCATTACGGGGTGCAGGCAGCGCCGTTCGGCGCACATATCCTTGCGTAAATCAACCAAGCACTGGAAGAGCGACTGCAACAATCGCTGGCAGTCGCGGAGATGACCGCACAGCAGCTGCAGATCTGAGGGCACCAGCTTGCCCTGACCCTGCGCCTGGGCCTCGGCACACAGGCTGCGGACATGGAAGCGTGGCATTTTCTCGTGCAAACGCTGTTGGAAGATTAATAAGAGACGAAAACAAACATGGGAAAAGCATGCTTTTATGCCTACCTGAGTTTCCTTGATCAGAGTGCAGAGGAACCGATGCTTGCCCTGCTGTTCGCACTCCAGCGCCGCCATCTCGCGCTGTAACCGGCACGTCTGCTCCTCGAGCAGCCCTTGGACATTCTCCAGCCAATATGGATCGATTGCGCCCTCGGGATCGAGCAGTTCCACAATGCCCTGCTCCACGGCACTGATCCGTCCACAGCTGGTCTGCCACTGACCGTGAGCGGCCAGCCAATTCTCCAAATGCTCCACCATCAGCTTTCGCTCCGAATTGTCGCCGAACTGCTCCAGCCTGGAAACAGCTCCAGCGGCATCCGTTAGCTGTCGCAGAACGGCCACATGTCCCGCTACCTGCTGGGCTTGATCCTGTTCGGTCCGCAGGAAAGTATCAATGTGATTCCGATTCCAGTTGCTGCGCTGCGTATGCAGGTGACTCAGCTGTGACTCCAGTCCGCCTTGGAGTATCTGCAGCGCTGACAAATCCTTGTCCAACTGCTGCCAACCCTCGCCAATTAGCGCCGCCAGCTTTGGCCGACTGACAATGTGATGGCCGCCGCGCATCTGCTGACTGAGTGCCTCCGAGTAGGCCCAATACTGCGCAGAAGCGGCCAGCGTGTGCAGCTCCAATTGCTGATTGTGCAGCGTCAGCTCCGCCTGCTCCTGCTGCAGGCCGCCGTCCGATTGCAGTGAGATGAACAGGCTCTCGCAGAGGTGATCCGCCTGCGAGGCATCGCCCAGAGAACTGCAATTCGCCGCGGGAGGCTGACACTGTGGACCCACCGCGGTGTAGCAATTGCGGGCCAGCAGAGGCAGCAAGCCGGCCAAGCAATCCGATTGAAGGTTGTGGATGAGTCCCAGCATGGGGCGCGCCATCTCCCGCACATCACAGGTCCGACTGGTCTCCAGGCTCTCGCTGATCAGGCCAAAGAAATACTCTTCCTCCAGTTCCACGCGATGCTTGAACAGACCCGAGGCCTAAAATAACAATAACAATAATAATAATGCTGCAGATGGAGCAGAAGGTGACACTCACCAGTAGCTGCTGCTGGGCCTGGACATCCTTCACATCCTCCAGCAATATTTTGACGCTGCGCACTAGAGTACTCAATGCTGTGGCCGCCTGCTGGAACTGCTCGAAGGCGGGCTGCAGAGTTAGCATGAACCGGCGCTCCGCAGTCAGCTCCTCCGCCGGCTGTTCTCGCTCCATGGTGGCCTCAAAGTACAGCTGACCCAGGCTGACGGCACTCAGGTGGCACATAGCACTCAGCTGGCCAAGATTGGGCTGCAGCAATAGCAGCCGATATATGCTGGCCGGTAGATCGTACTCAAAGAACTGTTTCAGATTCAGCAAAGCCGTCAACAAGCTCTCCATCTGTCCCAGGTACAAGTCCTCTTGCATTGCCACCAACACGCCCTGGCACATCGAGCGCACCAAATGGATGAAGTGAAGCTGATGCTGGAGAAGCTCCACATTATCGGCCGCCAAGGCAGCCTGTTCGTAGGCCCCAAAAGCGGCACCAGCTCGGTCCAGAGTCCGCACCAGGCTGGCCTTGAGCAGGAGCAGACTGCAGCCGCTTTGACCGATCGCCGCGAGCAAAACGGCTGTAGGCGGGCCCAAACTCAATGCCTGCTTGGCGGCAAAGCGTTGCGTTAACTCTTGCAGCTGGCAGTTGTGATGCAGCCAGGCGGATTCCAGGGACTCCGCCACGCCCAGAACGTCGGCGGTGCAAATTATGGAGCTGGAAGATGAGTTGGGATCACTGGGCGTTTCAGAAGATCCACCGCGTTGGATGTACGTTCCGTAGCTGTCGTGGAAGCGCACAAATAGATTCTGACGGTGACTCTGCTCCGGGAAAAAGTTCATTATCGCCGCATACTGTTGCAAATGCTCGGAAGTGTGGAGCGCCGTCCGATCCAGGCAGCCCAGCAGCTCCTCCAACTGGTTACGCATGCCATCGTAGCCGGAATGATGCAGAACCTCCGGCAGGGCGGGCTCGTTGTCACTCCCCCTGTCCATCTCCATCTGAAGCTGAATGAGCTGGGCATGCAGCTCGGCCAAGTGATACGGCTGCAGGCACTGGCCATAGCTGCTAAGGAGGCATTGCACCTGGACATAGTCCGACTGCCGCTCGGCACTGAGCTTGGCCAGCGCCTCCGAGTGACCGCGGCGCACAGCATAGCGCAGGGAGGCCGTGTTGAAGCTGTGACTCTCGATGGCCGTGCCCAGGGATTTGATTTCGGCGATCAAGGCGCTGCGCTGGTTCAGCTCCACCAGCTCCTGTTCGGCCACCAGGCGTTGGGCCTGCACTGCCTGCAGGTTGCCCACCTCCTGGTCCATTTCCTGCAGCTGCAGTCGCATCTCCACCCTGGCAGAAAAATTAACGATAAAATAGGGACATGGTATGTATGTATGGTAACTTTGCCACTTACTGGTTGCTGGTCCAATATTTCTGCAGGAGGTTCATCTTGGCCAGGAAGTGCTGCCGCTTGGCGTCCCAGTCGTGCGTCTTAATCTTGTTCTTGTCCTTCTTGTAGCACTTGAGCTCGCCGCCAGCCGCAGTCGCTGTCGTACCAGATGCTCCACCAGCTGCCTGCTGCTGCTTGGCTCCCAGGGATCGACGCAGAGCCTGGGCATCGTCGTTAATGGTCCAGTCCACTAAAGGATCGTAGACGAAGGCCTCCAGGAGGGTTAAAAGAGTCTCGCGCTCCTTTCGCATCACCTTCAGGACGTATTCGCAGCCTAGGCGGAAGGAGCCCTGGAAAAGGAAAAAGGATCATTTATGATTTTTTTGGTTTCCGAGTAAAGTTCATTTTAAAGAGTGAATAATGAAAATGGAATTTATATTTCTGTTCATTTGGTTTGTTTACTGTTCATTCTATAAACTAAAGTGGATTGCGAGTGATGTTCATTTTAAAGAGTGAATAATGAATAATGAATTTATATTTCTGTTCATTTGGTTTGTTTACTGTTCATTCTATAAACTAAAGTGGATTGCGAGTGATGTTTATTTTGAAGAGTGAATAATGACTAATGAATTTTTATTTCTGTTCATTTGGTTTGTTTACTGTTTATTGTATGAACTTAAGTGGGTTTATTTAATTAATAAAGTATTACAAAAGATAAACTATAGATTTTAAGGTTATCCCCTCCCCTCCCCCCCCCCCCTCTCCACAATGCAATATTCACACGCCCATAAATGGGGCCAAATGGTTCCATCATAAAAATGTGACTGCGACCAGCGGAACCATTTCCATCTGTCGCAAAGCACACGCACTGATATCCAACGATATGCGATGCGATTGGATATATTAGCAATGCTGATTTTATGGACAATTGGCAGAACGGAGAAACGGAAACCACAACGAACCCGAACCATAACCATGTTCTACATATACGACGACCTCGACGACTCGACATCGAGGCTAATCGCTGTTTACAATTGCAGATTGGCCCGTAATTTAAGTGATAAGATTTAACCTGGTGGTATCCCGACCAGGCTGGGTGAATGCTTCCTTCTGAGAGAAGTCCCTGTTTATTAACCACGATCTCTCTGTGTGCCTCAAAATCAAACAGAGACCAGAGTGCAACGCGGGGGTATTAATAATATATACAAAAAAGTAGCAGGAGAATGTTTTGGCTTTACCCCACCGGGTAGATAGTGGTTATAATTAATATTGTCCATTAGCTTAGGGAACCTTTAATATCAACCAACTGGGGGGGAGGAGGAGCTTGGGAAGACAAGAACAGGTTTAAATGGATTAAAAGGTTGGAGAGCTGTAGGATGAGGCTTTATTCTATGTCTTTTATCAAAGGATAATAATAATATAATTGAAGTAAATTTTCCCCACTAGATATAGCCTTCTTCAGGCTATTATATTAGGATAACAACAACTATAGGTTATTGGAAAATTCCAATGTGTATCCCATGTTTGTGCACACAGAGTGTGTTTTTTGTATATCATAATTTGTATATATATATTTTTCGTTTTTTATCATTCTATTTTTGGGGGCTAATCTGTCGAAAACCCCCAGCGATCCGTGCACGATTCTGGCATGGCCTGGGCTGGGCTGGCCTGGGTGTCGTCCGGCACTCCAATGAGGTGAAGTGGTGCCCGGAATGGATAGCCTAGCTTATCAACGGGATTGTGGTTCTCACGCTGGCTCTATAGCCTGGTCGCCTTATCAGTTAACCGGCGATGACGACCAAAAGGTGAAACGTAAACAAACGACGCCCACGATCCAAACGAAACCGAAACCGAAACCATCGAGTCGAGCCGAAGTCCTGGCACCAGGTCGCACCGGTACCGCCACCAGGCGGCAGACGGTTGCCCACTGGCCTCGCGTGCGCTTCGTTAACCAGCGAGTCATGGCCTTTTCCAGTTCAACATCAACATCATCATCATTATCATCATCATCATCATGGGATTACCCGATGTTGCAGGGATTACGCTTGCAAAACGACACGGAATCTACGCTGGTTGTGCTGCCGCCAACGACAACGACTGCCGCCGCATATAGTTTCACTCCCGGCCACATATTTTGGCTGGTGATCAATGCCCTGCTGTTCGGCTTGATCCTGGGCGGGAATATCCTAACCATTGTGGCGGTTAGAACATGCCGTCACCTGCGCTCGGTCATCTCCAACCTGTTCATCCTCTCGCTGGCCATTTCCGATTTCTGTGTGGGCCTGGCCCTGCCCTATCACCTGGTGTTCTACATGGGCTCCGGCGGTATCGGTGCCATGCGGACACCATGTTTGCTGAGATTTTTCTTATTAATCTGCGCCTGCTGCGTCTCCATGCTGACCCTCATCTCCATAGCCGTGGATCGCTACATAGCGGTGGTATATGCCTTGCATTACCGGAGGTAAGGAACAAGTATAAATCCTGCTGCTTTGTATTTAGTCGCTTTTTCCCATTGGCAGATACATGACCCGGCGGGTGGCCTACAGCATCATCATCTGTAATTGGTGTTTGGGCGCATTGGTGGCCCTGCTGCCTGTGTTCTGGAATCGATGGCCCGAGGCGAAAGCCTGTGAGTTCGATGAGGTCTTGGCCCCCGGCTATATTGCCGGTGTGATCACACCGGGCTTTGTCATCATTTGGATCTGCATGCTCCTGGTGTACTGGCGGATTATGAGGGAGGCCACCAGGCAGGCCCAGCGATTGCGCCAGTCGGTGGTCTACAACACGGATGAGGCCACCACGATGAGGAGTCTGCTGCTGCATCCGGACTGGAAGAGTGTCCAGATTGTGGTCTTCATTATGGGCTGCTTTACCATCTGCTGGCTGCCGTACTTTTGCGTGGCCATTGCCCAGTTGTTCAGCATTTGCCGGAGCAGCTCGATGATCTACAAGGTGACCTTCTCACTGGCCATGGCCAATTCGGCCCTGAATCCCATTATTTATTCGTGGAAGAATTCCGGTTTCCGGCGAGCCTTCGCCCAGACGCTGTGCTGCCAAACGGCAAGGCAGTGCGAGGATCACTTGCCGGCGGACAGTAAGCATCGCATGGAGGCCACCTCCTCCTCGATGGGGTATCACCAGCAGGAGGTCAAAAGGGAAATCAAGATGGCAGTCAAGGAGGGGCAGGTGAAGGAGGAGGAGGAGGCGAAAACTGAAGTGAAGATGGAAGCCAAGGAAGTCACAACACCAAAGGCCATAATATAAAAGGGAACTCTTGGTTCTCAAGCCTGGAATACCCATCCCTAAACCATAAAATATATATCATATATATAAGTAATATATTATTTAATATAATATAATATATAATGTAATATATTTCTGTATATATCGCTGAGAGGAAAGAGCAGCAAAAACCAGAGGCGAGCAATTAAATTTAAAATTTAAAGTTGAGCTCTAAAACAGAATTTATCACATTTTCCTCTCACTCTCAAGACAGAAAGAGGATCACTTTTAGCCTAATGGGAAAACATTTTCCAAAATGATTAATTATTATGTCAAAAAGAACAGCAAGCATTTGTTTTTAATATTTCACAGCGGGTTAACTATGCAAAAAGTGTCAAAGAAATGGCAAAACAATTTCTTTTCTTTTTTAATTTAAATTTGGCCATTCGAATTTTTGTAATAATGAAAATGTTTAATTTTTACTTAACAAAACAACAACAACAACATGGTGAGTAAAGATCATAAATTTTTCTTATCCTTTTCTTTGATTTAATTTTATGGCATTAGGTTTTTTTTGTTTCTGATAATGTTTGATAATGGTTTTTCTTTTATTTTTAATTTAAGTTTTAGTTTTTCTTTTGATTTGAGCAAACTGCGCGATTTTAGCTTCATTTTTTTGCTTGCTTTAATGAATTAAAAATTGATAATATCAATAATATGAATTTAATTCAACTACAAATATATCAAATATGAAAGAATATAATTTTCTTGAGGGCATTATCATACATATATGCACATATATGCCATTAATGTTGAGGATTTAACCCGTATTTAGCTGTATTTTTTGGTAAGGATCAACTATAGACTCACCTCAATCCCCGTTATGCCCAAGGCATGCACCAGATTCTGGGTGAGTCGGAAGGGCACCTTCTCCGGTATGCGCAGCGTCCGGCCCTTCTCGAAGCAGACATTGTAGTCGATGTGAACGATGTTGCCGCTGCCCAGGTTGATTAGAACATTGTCCAGATGCCGGTCGCCCAGACCGATGACGTAGCCAATCATGGACATGACGCTCATGCAGCGGGCATACCGTCGCACCGATTGACGCCACTCGGCGGCATTGCCCGCCTGGCACCATAGCTCACGGGCGAGCAAGTCTCCCGGGGTCTCCTGTGACAGCTCGGCGAGGACCTGCCGCAAGGCAGATACGGGCCACTGCCGTCGGGGATCGCTGACCTGAAGATTGTGCTTGGCCAGCAGCGGTGAGAGTTTGCTGTAGTACAAATCCGTAAAGCGTCGCGTGGCATTGGCACCGGCACCTGCGCCAGCTGCCGCGCCTGCTCCTGCTCCCGTTTTGCTGGAGATCTGGAGAGGCTGTCGCTGTTGCCACTTCTTGTAGAGGGCAAAGAGCGGCGTGACGCCGTCCACCCAGCTAATCAGTCCCGATTGCGGCCCCAGCGGTATCACCGAATAGTGATGGGCGCGATAGCAGCCATTGCCAGGCGCATCACTGCGACAGGCCATGATCGCGTTCGAAATGGACAGAAACTGCATGATGCGCTCATCCAAATGCAGATCCTCCATGCCCTTGAAGAGGAACGTGTACCGCTGACCGTTGCTGCCATAGAAGGCCACCTTTTTGGGCTTCGTCTTGGTGGGCAGCACGCACACCGTACCCTCCACGCTCTCGATATACACCTTCTCGTCCTCGTCGTGGGCATCCAGGCCGGGCATGCATATCCGCATCCGTCCAATCCCACAGAGAACCGGGCTCAGGCTCTGCATCTTCAGGGTGCTGCCCGTGCCGCGTATCATGTTCGCCTGCAGGATGTGATACAGCTGCTTCAGCTTGTCCCAGGCCTCGGGGTAGCGCCGTGTCCTCAGGGCCTCCACAGTGGCTCGAATTGGGGCATCGAAACGCTTGCGGAAGCTTCGCTCATAGCTGGTCTCTGGCGGGCGGGCAGTGAGTGCCGCGAGAGCTTCGAGATCGGCCAGGAGCTGCGGTCGCCAGACATTGAAGCGATTGTTCTTGCCCTCGTGGTCGTCTGGTCGGAATTCGGTGGCCAGAGCGCTAACCCGGCTCACGTAGGTGTTGTAGATGTTGGCCAGGGAGTGAATCCAGTACTCGTCCCATAGCAGGCACACGCGTCGCAGCTCCTTCACCATCAGCTGGACATGTTGCACGGCCTCCGGTGCCTGCTTTGAGAGAGCGTTCAGCAGATAGCCATAGCAGCAGGCATCCTCAGTGGAGGGTTGCGATTCCTGAGCAGCTGCTGTTGCTCCTGCTGCTGCTGCTCCTGCTGCTGCTGCTCCTGCCACATCGCTCTGCTGCTCCCTGTTGGCACCGACCACAGCGGGGAAAATCACCAATTGTGGGCGACTCTCGGCCAGGCGGCAGAGCAGCGCACAAACGCTCTTCCTCACATAGGGTTCGTGGTGATTAAGGCGGCTGAATAACTGCGGGATTATCACCTTCCAGGGGGCTATGGGCGTGTTGCTTAGGCCCTGTTCCAGGACCTCCTGCAGCCCGCTGGCATGCTTCACAATTAACCGGAGCAGGCGCAGTGTGGTCGTCACTAGGTTGCTGTCGTCCACATGGAAGCGTCCCTCTGCTGGCATCGCACCGCAATTGCCCGCTTTGACCTGAAGATATTGGAAGTAGGACCGGGCCGCATCCCTGTAGTAGTCATAGGTATTGGCTATGGCCCGGCGCCAGATTTTTAGGACCGCATCTAGCACTTCCGACGGACGTTCCGCCAGTAAAGGCAGTCGACGAAGGCAAGCCTTGGCTGCCTCATCGTCACGGGCACGCGCCGCCTCGGGGCACACCTCGACGCACTTGGCCGGCGGCTGTTCCATGCTCAACGCCTGCAAAAGTTCATTCAATCCCTCGCTGTCCAGTGGCTGTGGCAGGTCCAAGGCCTGACTGATCGCCGCCACATCCGCCTGGGTGAGCACTGTGCCGCTGTCGACGATCTTCTTGCCCCAGCGATAGCACCAGTTGCCGTAGGCTATCAACGCCTCCTCGCAGTTCGGTCGCTGCCGGAGGCTGGCATGGACGAGGCGAACGACTAGGCTCTCGGCCTGTGGAATGGCCAAGGGCTGGCCAGAGTCGCAGGTCAGCGGGCATTCGGGCAGTTGCTCCAGCAGCTGGCCAAGAACGGGTGACTGATTGGTTGCCAGGCCACTGCAGCTGCGGGCGGCTATCCAATCGGAGAGATTGAGAAGGAGATCGGCTCCCTGGCCACTCCGCTGTAGGTTCAGGCAGAGCGAGGCGCATAAATCAATGGATGTGGGCAGCTCTCCACAAGGGGCCTGCTGCTGCTGCTGCTGTTGTTGGAGATGCAGACACTTGACCAGCTCGCTGTAGCCTCGCTTCAAGTCGGAATTGTCTGCTGCTGGCAGCGTTGCCAACTGCCCGGCAATCTCCTCCAGCGGCTGGCCAAAGAACTGTTTTAGCAGGCACTGCGACAGCTGCAGATTGCCCTCCTCGCGGGCAGCGGCTGCGGCATCTAAGCACAGGGTCTCCCAGCTGCCCGGGGCACAGTGCTGGCGCAGCAGCTGCGTCCAGGCCAGGCAACGCATTAGAATGGCACTGGAAACGTTTTGTCCTGGTCGCGATGGCATCTTTCCTCTCCTGGCGCCATCCAGAGGCAACAGGCACAGCTCCTGGCCGCCCACGCCCTGCACAATGTGTCGCAGCAGGGTTAGCTCCTGGCAGGGCCGCTGATCGCAGCTGGGATTGAGCAGACTGTCGCGCCATTGGGTGTCCAGGAGACCCAACACGTTATCCGGCAGGCAGCGCCACTCCAGCAGCTTGTGTTGCACCAGATCTTCGGTGCGCCGATGAACGTGGACCGTCGAGAAGCTGGCGTGGCCACGCTCCGTCTCCTCCCAGCCGCTGGGCCACAGGCTGAGCTGCTGCACGGCGCCATCGAGCTCCTCGGAGGTTGCCGTCTCCGCCTTGGCCAACAGTCGTTCCAGGGCACTCACCTCCACGTTGTTGCGCTGCAAAAAGGGGTTCAGTTCGCGATCCTCGGGTCGCTGAAGCTGCTGTTGCTTCATCTCCACCAGCTGCGACCACTGGCCGGTGTCCTGCAGGCACTGCATAATCTGGGCCACCACAAATTGCCGGGTGAGCGGCTCCAGTTCGGTTTCCTCCTCGGCCAAGAGGCCACGATAGCCGGCCAGGGCGGACTCCCGTTTGCCCGCCGCTTGATCTGCGGCATACTGGAGCCATTGGAAGCTCTTGTTGTTGCCACTGCCACTGCCGCTGCTCTTGGAGCGCGCCCACATGGCCAGGCCTCGCAGGGAGTCCGCCTCCCGGCAACTGACCCAGGCCCAGGCCATATACACAATCGCCTGGCTGTAGGTGGCGTCCTGCGTCTTTTGCGTGAGCAGGATTTGCTGTAAAAAGAGGGGAAAATAGGGATTAGTAACTCCTCTAAAGTTGTACAAGTTTGTGGAGTGTGGACTGCGGACTCACCTGGGCATAGCGGATGACCAGCTCGGGCTGCTGGACATGCATGGCTATGATAACGACCCCAATCCGGATGCGATTGAACCACGATTGACAGGTGGGATTGTTAAGGCGAAAGAACGCCGCCACCGGCTTCTCCGGCGGCCGCAGGGCAAAGGCACTGCCCTCGGCGGCATTGTAGATGAGCTTTTCCAGGGCATCGAGAAAGCCCAGGAGCATGCACAGATTTGCCTGCATGTTGGACAGCTCCTCCAGGGACAGATTGTCGAGGGCCGAGCGCTCCGTCTCCTTGGCACAGCCGCTCAAGAGGCGGGCATGCCGCATAATGATGGCCTCGAAGCCAAGGAACGTGTCCTGCGGCTTGCCCAGCGTCGTCCTCAGGCGCTGGTCCACACAGTATCGCGCCGCCTCGAACTGCAGCCAGGCGGTGGCCAGGCGCTGGCATCGCCTCGTGCACTGCGACAGCTTGTCCTGCCGCTCGTCCTGCGGCGCCACCTGGCAGCTCCGCACAAAGAGATCGCGAAGACCGCTGTTGCTGGTCAGTGGCACTTGCGCCGGCTGCTGCAGACGCTCCACAAAATCGCGAAAGACGCTGTCCCGCACGGCGCTGCACTGGCTCATCCTCTGCTGCCACACGCACAGCCTTCGACTGGTCATGCCCGGCAGGGAGGAGACACCGCACCCAGGCAGGGTCACATGCAACGGCAATTGGGCGTAAATCTGGGCGAACAGTCCATGGTGTCCACTGGGAGCCAGTACCTGCAGCTGCTGGAGGGCAGTGTCCCGATAGAGGACCAGCAGCTCGGGCAGATGATGATGCAGCTCCTGGGAGCCATATTCCAGCACGGTCTGCATACAGGCGCCGCTCTCCAGGGGCGTCCATTTGGCTGCGTTGCAGGCAATGCTCCGGCAAATCGATTGGAAGTTCGCTTGGTCTATCAGCAGGCTGGCCTTCTCCCGGCACTCGGCGAGAAGCAGCTGGGTCCACTGCAGCAGGATGCGCAGATTGTGCGGCGCCAGTTGACATGCCTCCTTAAGGATCGTGTCCAGGAAGCGCAGGATGCTGGCAAAGCTATGGGCCGTGGGTGATGTGTTCTCGGCCAAGTCCTGATCTCTCAGCAGGCTGGAGTTTGTGCGGAAGTTGTGATTCGCCTGGCAGTGGACCACGAGGAGGCCCAGGACAGCCTGGTGGCTAGCTGGGTACCTGCTCCACAGCGTCATGTCCTGGGCCCGGCAATTGGTCAGCAGCAGCTCCAGGATCGATGGCTGGCAGGCATACATCCCAATAATCGACGACGTTTGCTTGGCCAGAGCCGCCAAGGCGGACAGATGGAAGACCAGGAGCACGCCGGCCTCATCGCTAGCCCGGCGCTCGGACTCGGACTCGGACGTGTTGATTTGCAGCTGTCGCACACAGGCATCCACATCCTCGACTAGATGCTTGTACGCCTGCTGCAGCAGCGGGACATTCCGTATGAGCAGCGTCTCCTGACAGGTGCGAAGGAGCAGCCTGTACGCCTTCCCGCCCGGCGCCTCGCGCTTCAACTCGGCCAGATATGGACAAGACTGGAATATTAGCTGCACCAGGCTCTTGGGGAAGCGGGCACGCAACCTCCTAACGGCGCAGAGCAGCAAATATAGGAAGCTCTGCCTCTGGGACTCGCTGAGCCGGTGAATCTCCTCAAATTGGCACAAGAGCAGCTGCTCCAGCGTACCGGCTTCCAGGCCCCCAAAGCCATTTAGCAGGCAAATGCAGAGCAACTCGTTGACACTGACCAATGCGGCGTCCGTGCTAAGCAGGCTGCTCGGCTGGATATTAACCAGATGATTCACGGCCAGCTGGACAATGGACTCGCAGGCGGGTATGCCCTCGAACATCTGCATGCGAGCCATGCACTTGAGCAGGGTATTAAAGGCGACCACAAAGGCGCCCATGCGGACCGCCGAAGCCTCACATTCCTCGCAGTCCAGTGCCGTGATGTCCTCCACGAACTGGGCCAGCAGGCCGTAGCTAAAGTCGATCTGTTTGCTAAAATACGGCGTCAGTTGCTCCAAGACCTGGGCACAGTGTGCCTTCAGCTGGGCAGGCTGTCCCGAACTAACCTCCAATTGCCAGCCAATGATGATGTCCACCACGTCCGTGAAATGGCACTCGAAGGCCTCGCGGTAGCTGGCCGAGAATAGGACCAATGTATTGCTGATAACCATAAAGCTCTCGGCGTTCTCCGCCGTCTCCAGGAAGTCCTTGAGCAGCAGCATGATCTTGTCAGAGAAGGGAAGCAGCTCGCAGTTTGTGTCGCAGCTGCAATGAAATGGTATGAGAGTTACAAGGAACCAAAGAGAACTCTCTCTCTCTCTCTGCTCTCTCACCTGATTGTGGAGCGCAGGGCGAGTATTAGGTACTTCTGCATCCGCTTGCTGCTCCTGTAGTTCTTCACAATGAACTCTTCGTAAATGGGATACGACTTTCGGTTAAGATATCCAATAACTCCCAGGATTTTGCTGCATTCCTCCAGCACCGGCGGCGGGCATTGCTTGAACAGGGTCAGCATGCTCTCCAGGATCCAGACGAACGAGCACGACATATAGCCCATGTTGGTGGGCGTACGCACTGCCTGGTCCAGCTTCCCGCATAGCTCCAGGGCCGCAGCGGGATTGGTTTCATTGGCCAGGCGTCGGATGATTTTCGACAGGCGCAGTTCCTCGCCACTGCTGGAAGTTGTGGGGCAGGCATCAGCTGTGCGGGAGAGGACAGCGATTAGAAGGCGAAGGTCAAGGTTAAACCTCCTCTAAACAGACTCACCTTTGTTTTGGTAGCCACCCTTCCGATGTCCCGCCACCGACAATCCCTTGCCCAGGTTCATGTGCAGGCTGAGATTGAGGTTCTCGTGGCCGCGCATTGAGGCCATTGAGTGGGCCAGAGCCTGCGCTACCTCATGGGGCTTGCTACCGCCGCCACTGCCGCCGCCGCCGCCGCCACAGCTGCTGTTGGTGAAGCTGCAACTGTTGGTCCACAGGGAATCACTGCCACTGAGGTTGGTGGTGCTGCAGCTGCCACTCATGCTCCCGCTGCCACTGGACTCGCTGAACGCTGCGGGATGGTTGACGAGGGAGGGGATGCCATTATTATTGCCATTGTTGTTCCGAAGAACGCAGAACGCGTGGAGCGCGGGCGACGACTCCTCCTCGTTCGTCGTTCCATTGTAGTTGTCCGGCTGGAGCGCGTCCTTCATTGAGGGTACGGGCGGCGCTAGCGCCGACATTAAGACTCCCCAACTCGGGAAGCATGAATTACGGTTAATATTTCAACAAAATTCGCGTTATTTTCCTATTATTTTCTTTTTTTTTTTTTTTTTGTCCTAAACACCAGTTAGCGATGCACCAATAACGAGTTCATTATCGATAACAGTCTGATCTCCGATGATTGCCTTTCCCACATCGGCGGGAGAAAGCCGTGGAGAAATTTCTTCGTCTATTTCCTTTCCCTTGAAAGCACACGGAATTTGGGACATTCAGCTGCTGACAGGAAGGTGTTTAAAATTCATTTGTACGGAAATTCGAAGCTCGGGGGAGGCAAAATGTTGAGTAATACTTCGTAGATGGGCAAAGCAAATCTTTTATATGTATAAGGGGAAATCTGTATGGGAAAACTAATAGAAACCAAATCAATTGATATTTTTAATCCACTTATCGGGTTTACCTATTTCTAGAAACCATTTTGTTGTTAATTTTTCCCATTTCGTGGCACGAAACTTCCTTCCAGCCGATAAAAACTGTTGAATGCGGCTGGGCCATCGAAATGATGTCGCCACTAATATCAGGAAATTGTTGCCTTTTTGGCGGGTAGTTATCGATACTGTAACGGTTATCGAACGGAAGTTTGCAAAAATTACCTTTTAAATGTTTAAACGAGAAAACCTAAAAATAAAAATAAACAAAAGCCAGAATATTCTTTGCTTGCACTATTTTTCAACTTTATTTTGAACAACAAAAAAAAAAAGGGGAAGCAATTTACAGAGCTCTTAAACTATATTTAAAGACGAAATCCATTGATATCCATGAAGATATTCACGATTTGCCATAAAATACATTTATCTTCTAATCCTGTAGCTGTTTTATCATGTGCTGGGTGTAGGCGGCCACAAAGTTAGCCATTTTGGCATACACCTGATAAGGATGCTCGAACGCCGGCGGCATGGCCCCCGTTGGTGGATTATACTCCACTGGCTGACGCGGTGGCACAGCCCGCGGATGTGGTGGCACCGGTGGCACCAACGGCGGTGGAGCTAACTGCTCCCGCTGGACGAGCGACAAACAAATGTCACCCACCTGCAGCTGCTGGCATTTCAGTTCGTACAACTGCATCGACAGCTGGGGATTGCAGGAGGCCCAGCCCTGGCCGTAGACAAAGAGCGGATGCCCGGGCAGCACCTCCATGTGCACCTGCAAGTCGACAGTAGAGAGCGGCGGCTTATTATTCACTGGAAAATGTAGCTGCTAACTAACGCTTCATACCTTGTCATGCTGTGTGTCATAGCTGAAAGTAATGGTTACTCCCTGACCGGGGGCAGCTCCACGATCGATCCTCACCACGGTGGCCTCGCGCAGATCAAACATTTGGCTGCGCAGTGCCGACTGTATAAAGTCCTCGGTGCGTATGTCCTCCACACGTCGCATGGCACCGCTGGAGAGCTCAATGTAGGAGCCGCGGTGAAAGCAGCTCGAATCCGAGGCGTCCGGCTGGCTGCAAATGGAAACCCATTGATGATATACACACAGTGGACACGGATGGAGCTGGACCATGCTTACTTGATGGGCTGCTGTTGCTGTGGCTGTGGCTGAGGCCTCCTATAGCATCCGTAGCTGGCCGTGGTCTCCATGGGCATGTGCATGACTTGTTCTTTCGCGGAGCAGCTCGCCTCAACTGAGCCGAGCCGAACACTTGATACTCAATAAATATTCATTCAGTCGAGCTCGGTGTTTTCCGCGGAATTTCCACGAATGTCGCCCACTCATACACAGATCCCAGCTGGTGTGCCGGTACCTACGGCCTCTGGCTTTATGGCCATAATCTGCTCGGCGTAACAGGTACGCGTAGGATTGCTACCTGCGTCGCGCCGCATTCCGGCGATTTCCGCTTAAGCGGTCTTTGTCCATTGTCTTGCCATGGCCAGGGGCCCATCGGCGCCGAGCTGGCTGTTGCGCCAGGCGCCTTGCACCGCCAGGAACCCGGCCATTCCATGCCATGCCATGCAGTTTCCAATGAAGCTCACCCGCTCTTCCTTTTGCGTTCTCATTCTCTACTTTTTATTTGGTCTTTCGTTTTCTCTTAACCGATGTCGTTCCCGTTGGAGGCACCGCCGCCGTCGCCGCCGCCGCCTTGGTACCCCAGCTTAGGCCCAAGGCATACATATAGTAGCCGCCAAAGAAGTACAGGACCCCCAGGGCTGCATACACCGAGGTTAGCAGGAGCGGCAGAAAGGGCAGCCGCTTGTCCAGGCCCAGCATAAAGGCCAACAGGTGCTCGTACAGGGGAATGGCCAGGAAGCCCAGCATGTAGAGCCATTCCCAGACATGGAAGCCCCGGAAGCCGGGAAAGATGCGATAAAGCTGGCCGTACATCATGGCCACGTACGACATGTACAGCGAATAGCGGGGTATAAACAGATCCGGATCGAAGAGGAGCGGGAACAGCGAGAAGTAGCCAGCAATGCCCAGGATATACGAGTATCTGGCATCCTCGCGGTTGACCAGGGTCAGCAGGCTGCAAGTTGGGGAATTAACCGGGGAATGTAGTAGTAACTAAGCAGGATAACTTACCAAAGCGGAATTAGAACCATTAGAATGGCCTTTTCGTGGACATGCCAGCCAAAAACAAAGGAGGAGCACCCGCACAGGACCACCGAGCGTAGGAACACCAAAGGGCTTTGTCTGTGGGAGAAAAAAGTAATGTGGTAACCTAAGGAGCTTGCAGCTTGATTTCTCTTGGCTTACTTTTTGGGGCTCCGGAAGAGCTTCACCAGAATGGGCAACATGAAGAGGACCGTCAAAACGAATGTCACCGGCGGCGTGATGGCTGGCAGCACCGTATGCCTCACCTCCTGCACCACGCCCGACGTGGTCGAGGCGGCACCACCTGGTACTCGCAGAACGCTGGCCGCCACCTTATCGGCGGTGTTGTACAGAGCCCAGAAATTGGGCGCCCAGTAGGCATGCGTCAGGCCGCGCTTAAAGGGGAAGAGCCGGGACAAGACCTGCGGCAGTTGCCGCACGAACGGACCAAAGGCTACGGCAAATGGTGCGAGTCCCACGGCCAATAGCTTGATCACTGCCGCCGCCATGGCTGCCACGCTGGCCTGCTCCAGGCAATAGAAGCGCAGCAGATACACACCAAAGGCGGGGGCCATGTACAGGAAGATGTGTTTGAAGTTCAAGAGGACGGCGAAGGCAAAGGCGCTCCACAGGTAGCGTTGCCGAATGAGACACGCAATGCTCAGCAGCAGGATGCCAAACAGGAGGCCGTTGTACTGGAAATGAATGTGATCCACGAACAGCAGTCCCACATTGAGGAGCAGCAGCATGGCGCCGGCAAAGTGCTGCTGCGAATCTCGTGCCAGCCCCAAGGCACCCAGGCAGCTGCGCACGCTCAGCACATAGACCAGATCCGTGACAATCACCGACAATCGCTGGAAGTAGATCGTTGCCTTGGACGCGTAGTCGAGATTGTGCACCTCCAGCATCCGGGGATCCACATGGCGGGCCACCTGCGATAGCAGCCACTCGAAGTAGGCGAAGAGGGGCGGATAGTCCAGCGTCCACTCGCTGGTGGCCTCCACGTACCAGCGATTTAGCGGCAAGCTATGCGTGATGGCCAGCCAGTTGCGGTGCACCTCAAAGTCTGTGGAATGGCTGCAAGGGTGTGTGATTGAGGACGAGAGCTGGAGCTGGAGCTGGAGGCGTTGTCACTTACTAGGCGGGAATGAGGAGGATCTTTAGGCCGGTGCTAATGCCCACCAAGTGCCAGAAGAGATCCTTCATCGTCGTCGTCGGTTCGTATTGGGCCTGATAACAGCCAGTGTGGCCGTATTGAGCAACCGGTATACGGTATATTTCGGATAAATGTGACCAGGAGCAGAGTTGGGATCTTCTCCTGGCGAATTTCAGTATTTGAAAAACGGATAACTATCGACGGTGTTATCGCTGCTCTTGCATCTCTATGCAGTTCTACTTACGCATTTGCGAATTCAGGCGTCGAATTGAAATAAATATTGTGGACTCGAGCCGGCTGCCAGAGACGAACCGTTGCTGCCAACTCGAAGCCAAGACCGTGTGCCAGCCGGGCCATGTACGCCACCAACAATGGCGGGACGAACAAGGCGCCAAACAGGTTAGTTTCGCCGCCGAAACGAACTCGGTGTACCACACACACCCTCTCCTGCCATTCCCCACCCCCTCACAGACCGAGGCGGTACAGCCGAGATTTGCGAGATTTTTTTTCTAATGCCTCTTTTTAACGGTGGAAACTCTTCGCGCAGCAGTGGCACCTCCATGTTTGACAACACCATCACCGTGACCCCAATCAAGGTGGAACTGAGCTCGGCCGTCGCCCAGGCATACGCCGCTGGCAAGGGTCAAGCATCAACGGCGGCGGCGGCGGTGCAGCGTAGGACGCCCAATGCAGTGGTGGTGACCACCACCACCACCACAGCCCCACACAGTCAACATCAGCAGCAGCACCAGCAAACGCTGCAGCTGCAGGGAGGCGGAGGAGGCACCGCCACGCTCACCTTGCCCATGCAAGCGACTCTGGTGTCCTCGAATAATGCCTCCTGCACCATCGTCAATCCCGGCGGCATGAGTGTGACGACCAATAGCGCCGCCAGCACCGCAGGGAGCACGCCAAAGGAGAAGACAGCGACGACAAAGGCGAGTCGGGCGCAGGTGGCGCGCAAACCGCCGCCCACAATTGACAATTTCTGGCCCAACATTGTGAGCGAAGTGCATGGCATTGGGCAGGTGGACGCCAAGCATCAGGTGCTGCCGCTGGCGCGAATCAAGAAGATCATGAAG
The DNA here is from genome assembly GCA_035046345.1 of Drosophila birchii. NCBI lineage: Eukaryota > Metazoa > Arthropoda > Insecta > Diptera > Drosophilidae > Drosophila > Drosophila birchii. The sequence goes on along the minus strand of JAWNOA010000014.1, from coordinate 538,481 downwards.
CTGGACGAGAACGCCAAGATGATAGCCGGCGAGGCGCCGCTGCTGTTCGCGAAGGCCTGCGAGTATTTCATCCAGGAGCTAACAATGCACGCCTGGGTGCACACAGAGGAGAGCCGCCGTCGCACACTGCAGCGCTCGGACATTGCCCAGGCGATTGCCAACTACGATCAGTTCGATTTCCTCATCGACATTGTGCCGCGCGAGGAGATCAAACCATCGTCGTCGTCCTCCTCTTCATCGGCGGCGGCAGCGCAAAAGCAAAACAAGGATGGCGGCAGCACCATGACCGGGCCCGTTGCCAATTCCGGAGCGTCGGCGGCCTCGGCAGCTGGCGGCGCCAATGCCACGGGCAACTTTGTAGCCGGTGGTGCCAATGTACCTGCAGCCGCCGCCGCCGCAGCCGGTGGCCTCAAGCTGGACGCCGTTCCAGGCACAACCAGTGCCGGCGAGGTGCTCAGCTTTAGTCCCGTCAATCCGGACATCTTCTCCGCTCAACTGCAGCAGCAGCAGCAGCAGCAGCAACAACACCATCATCATCCCCAGCAGGTGCAGATTATCCAGCAGGCTGGCCATCCTGGTGGCCAGCAGCTGCAATACTTTATTGCCCTGCCCGGGCAGCAGGCGGCGCAACTGGTCCAGCAGCAGCAGCCTCAGCCGGCCCAGAATCATCTGGCCAATAGTCTGGGCCTCAACATAGTCACCGCCCAGCAGCAGCCCACCCAGCAGTTGATTCTCACTGCCGGTCCCAATGGCCAGCTAACCGCCACGCCCGCGCCACAGACTACAGCCCAGCAGCAGCAGCAGCAACAGCAGGCGGCTCTGCTCCAGAATCTCGCCCAGCAGCAGCAGCAGCAGGCGCAACAGCAGCAGCAACAACAGCAGCAGCAGCAGCAAATTCAGCTTATCCAACAGGTTGTGACGCCCACGGGCGAGCTGACAAATGTGCCGGTCAGTATTAACAAGGATCATATCATATCCAAGCAAAAGGCAAACTAAAGAATTACTTATTCCCCCCCTAGATCGCTATCAATGCCAATCACTTGCATTTGTTGCGCCTGCAGATGCAGCAGCAGCAGCAGCAGCAACAGCAGCAACAACAGCAGCAAGCGCAGCAGCAACAGCAGGTGATTATCCCCACACAACTGCTGACGGCGCAGCAAATTCTACAGCTGGGTGGAGCCACCGCCCAGCAGCAGCAGCAAGTCCAGGTGCAGGTCCAGCAGCAGCATCAACAGCAACAACAGCAACAGCAGCATGTCAATTTAAGCCAGAGCAATGCCAGTGCTGTGACCACAGCCACACCAATCTTCATCAACTCGAGCCAGGCGGCGGCGACGCAGCAGCAGCAGCAACAAGCACAGCAGCAGCAGCAGCAGGCACAGCAACAGCAGCAGGCGCAAGCGATCAGCAGCCTGTCCGGGGAGCGCGGCGGTTTCCGATGAAAGCCGGAAACGCAGGCCAACATATCGAAGCATCGGGAGGCATCCAGCACAATGTATAAAATATTTCTAGTTGCTAGTTTAACGTAGTTCTAGTAGTGTATATCGGGCGAAGAATCAATATATATATATATATATATATATTGGTATATATGTAGCCAAGTAAGTGTAGAAACGATATCTCAAAAATTGTAATTTATTGCCGAAAGAAAGCCCTCCTCCTGCAGGTTTCACCTTAACCCCCAGACTCCCCCCATTACCCACCTTCACCTCAACACTTAAAAAAAAACAAGCTAGAGATTTAGAGAGAGAGAGAGAGACGCCGCCACTCTGGGCTCCGCGTCCTGGTAACGGGGCTCATCCGTTTATTATGTATTTGTATTTCTAACTAGACATAAGCTCTGATAACAATTATAAGCCAACCACAAAAAGGACTATGTTTAAGCTTCTACTTTCTGGCCAGTATTTTATTAATGTCCTGCAGCTCGCGGGTACTCCAGGGCTCCAGGGGATCCGGTGGCGACGATAGGTTCCCGCGACCCTGGGCCGCCGAACGGCCGCGTTGTTCATGCGCCTGTTCACCCTGTTCCGGAGAAACCCTGGACAAAGGCATTCCAACCGATTAGCCAAAAATGAAGCATCTTGGCTTGGATTCAACTCACTTGTTCCGGCGACGAATGCGCGCACTTTTGGCCCGTCGAGCGGCCTCATCTTGCGCTGGCTGGCATTTGCGCAAATGGAACTGCTTCATGGTGGCATGCACTTCCTCCGAGGTGGGCAGTTCTTCGCTGGAAGAGCAGGGTTCCTCGCCGCCATTGCCGTCCTCGGTCTCCACCTCGGCCTCCTGTTCGATGGTCAATACCTCCTCCGACACAGCCTCGTCGAAATGGAAGCCCTGCACAAAGGGGAATACAGAGGAATTTCTGAGAAGAGGGAGAAAAGAGCGAGCGATCATGTTCACCCACCATCGTCTCTACAGCCAAGGCACCGGGTGGGGCCCACACCGAGGACATGGCCTCGAAGCCCGGCTGCTGTTGCTGCTGCTGTTGATCCCGCCGTATGTCCGCCTTGGACAAGGCATTGTGCGTCCTCCTGGCCAACGACAGCTTGCCCAATATGGGTCCGCCGCTGTCGCTCTCCTCCGTCTCGACCTCGGCCAGCATGGCCATAAACTCCTCCAGCTTTTTGGGATCCACAATCTCCTTGGGATCCTGGAACAAGTTGCTTAAATTCGACATGGGCAGAGGCATGGCCAGGGCCAGGTCCCCGGCCGGAGCTGCTGCTGCTGCTGCTAGAGGTTGAGCGGCAGACACAGGCGTAAGCAAAGGATCCACCGGCGGTGCAGCCACCTTTTTAGTCGTCGTCGTCGTCGTTGTTTGTGGCTGCGTCTTTATCGTTTGCTCCACCAAATCGAAGGCCTTGTTTGCCAGCTGCTGCAGCCCGGCAAAGTAGTGCGGATCATGGGTCTCCGGACGCTGATCTGACATCATTATGAGTTCCCGAAAGGGATCCGGAGCCGGCGGGGCAGGCGGCGGCGGGGCTGCTGACGTTCGCAGGACAACGCCATTGGAGGAGGCCGGATTGTTGGCAAATGTCAGCATGTCCATGGCGTTGGTGAAGTCCGATTCGGGATGCATGTTGTACGGATCCTTGAGCTTCTGCTTGGCCACCTTCACAGGGCTGGAAATTGAGGCCCGACCCCACATGAGGCGACGCATCTCTTCGCCGGTCATGCCGCGCTTCTTCAGAGCCGTTAGGGTGACGCGACCCACGCGCTGTTAAGAAAAATAATGATGGAGATATATGGAATGATAATGCATTTGAATTATTTAAAGAAAAGTCTTTAAAAATTATGCAAATGTGTCTCCCTTTTTGTGCTCACCTTCCAATTCGATACCGCCCCCTTGCGCTGCTTGGCCCTGGTCTTGCTCTTGCTCTTGATGACCATAACGCCGCGCACCTCGAAGCCGGTATCGTCCGCCGGACCCAAAGGTATGGAGTATGCCTCCAGATAGCCCTTGGCATCCGCCTGCGGCACGGCTCGCTCCAAGGTGACAACAATTTTGGCCCATTGCTTCATCCATTCCTTCTCCGACTGCTCGATGACCGTCACATAGGTGTTGCCCATCATGGCAATTAACATGTTTAGCAGCAGGATGGGCACAAATATCATAAAGATGACGAATACGGTCTTTGACAGATTCGGGTACGTGGTCTGGTTGAGATCGGGATACTAAGGGATAAAAAAAGCAGTTTTTAAACTATAATTGTTCGATATATACATATGTGCAAGTGTTACCCACGTTATAGTCACCGAGGGTGGTTTGGAAGAGGGCCATCCAGGTGCTAGTGTAGGTATTGAACATGGTGGACTGCACTTGTGGATGTCCTTTGTACAGAAAGTAGAACGCTTGCGAAAAGCCGCAGAGCACAATGCAGTAGATGATGCCAAAGGTGAACATGTCACCTGTTATCATCGAATATATCATCGTCACAAAGGGTCCTGTCAAACGGATGGCTCTGAGTGAGAGAGAGAGATTATTGGCAAAGATCATGTGTTAAGAGTGAATGAATCTCAGCCACTTACCCGGCAAAAAACATGAGTAGAAACCAAGAGCCAGGCACTGCAAAGATCAGAATGGCCTCCTCGGTATCAGTGTCGCCAATTAGACGGAAGGGTATGCAGGCCAGGATTAGCAGATTGGAGAACAGGAATATGGCCTTGGCTGGGGCGTGGGACTAGAAAAAACAACAAAGAAATTATAATTATAAGAAGGGGTTCTAAACAAGTCAAACCCTAATTCTTAAAGGAATCTTACAAGATGATTCCAAACCTTACCAGCTGCTTGAGAAAGGCGGATAAGCCCTGGTTCTTGATCTCGTCACCCTGCTGAAAGACCACATAGCTCAGGACGCCCGCTATCGTGGCCAGCTCGGCACAATATCGCGCCACCGTTTGAGCATTATAGTCGTCATCGTCATCACCATTTCCATTACCATTGCCCTGCTCTGTCACTGCCGCTTGGAGAGCAGCAGCAGCGGCGGCTCCGGCCGCAGCCAAGTCCTCGCCGTCGGTGTGGTCCTCACCCTCACCCTCGCCATCGTGAGCGGGCCGGAGATAAACGGAGACCGAGAGGCACAGCAGATGCGTGGACAGGATGAGCAGGCGCTTGAGAAACTGATTCTGGGCAAAGGTTTTCCATTTCTCTTCGAGCAAACGTTGAATGATGCCACCATCCAGCATGTCCAGATGCTCGGGCTTGGTGCCATTCAGAATGATGAAGAGAGCCGAGTTCCAGTCTGTGTGAAAACGGGGAATAATACCATAACTTCTTGCTGGGAAAGTGGGAAAGTATGTATGTAAATACTCACTGGTTCTGCCGTCGGGCAGCAGGGTGTCCAATGCATTCAACGGATATCCAGAGCAGGTGATGTTGCTGTAACGCCAGAATTCCCTGGCGGACAGCTCCAACATTTCGCGAAAGACCTCGGCACGGCCCAGCTTGCAGGCGAGGGTTAGCGGCGTGAGACCCGTCTGGTTAACAATGCCATTCTTTGCCGGCGTCTTGGGATGCCGCAGGGCATAGCCAAACATATCCAGCTTATCGCAGACGACCACCATGTGCAGGATCATGTTGCCGAACGAGTCCTGGGCATCGGGATCGGCGCCGCAGTCCACCAGCAGATTGTAGACACTCTCATTCGCGCAGCAGGCGGCCCAGGCCAGCGGATACTCGCCCATGTAGGCCAGTCCCTCGTAGTCGGTGCTCTTCGCCGGATGGGCACGCTGCTGGTCCCGGGGCAGGAAGAAGCTGCCAATTGCCCGCTGATTTATATCCGCCCCCGCCTCTATGAGATCTGCCACCAGTTCATTGTTGCTGTAGGCAATGGACAGATGCAGGGCACTGGCCCCCAAATACTCCTCACCCTCCATCACATCCAAGGCCAGGTTGGGGAAGACGCGAAGCAGGACGCGGGCGAGCTTCGTATGGACCTTGGAGTCGCAAATGATGAGCACATGGAGCAGACTTTCGCCAAGAGCACCGCGATATTGCATCTGCCAGCAGGCCTTATGATCCTCCCACTTGCCAAGCGGATCGTGTATGGATAGCGACGCCTCAATTGGTATGGTCACCTCGGTGTGGTCGCGATATTTCCAGCGCAGGAACTCCGCCCGGTTGATCACCTGGCCCTTGCCGTCGTTGTACATGAAGACGCCGAACTGTTCGCGGATAAGCTGCTCCACGGCAATCAGGCCGCCGGAGTTGATGGCATCAATGAGGTCGCCACCTGGTCGATGTGGGAATTTAAATTTAAATTTATTTTATTCCATGTAAAGATATGCTTGGGAAGCCAAGGAGGGAAGGGCTCTGTTGAGGATTTAAGCTGTCAGTTATTATTTATTCTTGTTCAATTAAATGTTCAATAAATTACAGAAATAAAAAATATTTAGGTCACCTGATAGCCACTTACTTGGCCTTACTCCATCCTCAACTCACTCACCCCTCTTGTAATCGGCCAGCTTGTAGAGCAGACACTTGCAGGCGGTGGCCGAGGACTGGGAGATGACAGCGTCCAGGATAGCCCCGGGCTTCATCTCCGGGGCCTTCTTGCGCAGGCATTTCTTTAGCAGGAACTTCATGTCCTGCCACAGCCACTCGTGTGGCCTCCTCCGGTGGCAAGTGCGCAATTTCTGGCTCGCTTCTGCCGTTTGTTTGTTCGATGAACCGCGGGGCAGAAGCGTTACGGACACAGGCGATGCCTGGCGTTGTCCTAGTAACTAAACCCAGACTAAAGGGAACCTTGTGGCAAGGGGAGATATGTTATTGTCAAAATCTGACAGGTATTTGCAATTCAATCAATACAAGACATTAAAAATGATATAATGTTGCATAGCCTTGATTTCAAATATATGCATAAATAAATCTAGAGAATTAATAATAAGTCCGTGTTGATTTTTTATATAATTTAAGTTTCATTTTCTTTTTATTGAATTATGTATATAAATATATTTTTGCCTTCATTATTATTATTATTATTATTATTTATTATTATTGTTAATTATAACTTAGCGCTAGAGTATCGGGGGTATTTGGGGGTTATCGGATATACATATACTCCTGTACTGTAAAATAAATTGTATAAATAATGTGTATGCTTCAGATTCCTCCCACTCCTTCTTTGATTCTTCAAAGTTTCTTTTCTTTTCTCTGGCTACATATAATCGCTTCCGATAGCAATTAATGCCGATAAGTCAATCACTGCTTTATCGAAGTTTTATATATCGCTTGAAGTTTGTTTTTTTGTATTTTTTTTTTTTTCTTTTTGTTTTTCGTATATTGGTATTATTGTTATAGATATATATAAATATAAATATAAATATAAATTAGAGAGAGACGTTCGACAAATCGTAATCGAATATGGCTAATAAATACAGAATGACAGTAATATCTGTGTCGAGGGCTCTGGAGTATGTTCTTTCGAGGATATACATATAGAGTTGTTGTTTTTCCGTCTTATATGGATCTAACCCGAACCTAGGCCTAGCCGGGATAATCCCAGACATAAGTATCATCTCCAGATCAGAATGTTTAGCAAATACTACCTTGTATCTCTGTCAGTTCAGTTCGGTTCAGTTCCTCCATTGTCTTTGGAGTTAAATGCAACTTGGACTCTTTGATTTGATTTGGAATTGATATTGGAATTGCTTGAAATAATGCCTATATCTATGCATATAAATATATATGTATTTTCGTGTATAATATAGAACCTTTTTTATCTCTAGCACAATATATTGCCCATTACCCGAGAGAGTTGGTTGGTTGGTTGGTTGGTCTGGTCTGGTCTAGGGATGTATATCGGAAGTCAAAGTCCGATATGTTATATCGACATTAAGAAAATATTGCAAACTTTGTTAAATTGAATTTTTAAATATTTGAGAATATCGCACTTAAGGCCATATTATCGGAAAATCCTGGAAAGTGTTATATTAATACTATTTTCATATTGGTTTGATATCGCACAATATCGCTTTAAACTTTCGAAAATATTTCAAAACGTTAATATATCAAATTTTTAAATATAAAAAACAAAATGAATATTGTAAATATTATATATATATATTGTCCGATATATCAAATATAATATATCGACATTTTTTGAAAAATGTATACATCAATATTTTCCACCATCCCTTATCTGATCTTTCCCTTTTTTATTTACTTTTTTTGTAGTTCTTTTCGGCCTATTTTGTCAGTCAGTCGGTCGGAGAGCTGGCTCATCCATCCTTGGTATACAAAATATATAGTATATATGCTTTATATATATATATATATCCGGGTAAGTGTATAAAAGTACATTTATATTCTATTGCAAGTACAAAAACTCTATGGATAATTGGTAATCATTACATAGTTCGTTCCTCTGTCATATTGTTCAGTTAGTAGAGGGATTTGGGCTTTGGGCTTAGGGCTTTAGGGATTGGCAGAGCAGGGATCCGCTGTTCAAGTCTTTTCGTTATACATTTTGGAATATAATATAGTGTTCTTGGAATTCTTATCAGTTGTTTAGTCGCATTTCCTGTTTGATTCTTGGCTTTTCCGTTTGATTTACTGATTTACACCTATTATTACAACTAAACGTCATCGAAAACAATTGTCTTTACGCATTATTCGGCCACAGTCTATGTTCGTTTCGGGAGGGGAATGGGATCAAGTGGTTTTGGGGATCATCGAGCTACATATGTTCAAGACTAGAAGAGTTGTGGTGGAAAATGAAGGTGAAAGAGAAGGCAACAGGCAGACAAATCACACGCACATACACCCACTCTCTCTCTCTCGTTCTGTAGTACATAAAAAACACGCACGCATACGCACATTATTAAAAATATATATCATAAAAAATATATATATATTATATATATGTTTATATGGCCACAAATCGAAACTGGGGAAAGAGGAATTAAGGAAAAACTAAGCGTAAGTTGGGCTAAACTAGATTTTCGACTAACTACTTAAATAGCACGTTTTTCAACACAAAAAATACACATATATGCATAAAAAAAATAAGAAAACACAATAATAAATGTTAAAAGTTAAATGTAAAATATTAAAACAAAAACAAGATTTGCTTATGATTGTTAGTTTGGCAATTATTGAGCAAATGCAGTTAATGGGATGAGTGGGAGTGGGAGTGGGACTGGGGATAAGCTTGGGTTGTGTACCGGGTGTGTGGTGTGTGCTAGAGAGTGTGCTTGCTTGCTTTCGAGTCTTGATGTCGTCTGCTGCCTTTGTCATGTCTAGGATTGCTTGCTGTTTTTCATTCATTATTCGCTAAGTTGTGAACTGATCTCTCTGGGCGCCAGCTCGGCGCTACTCCTGCCACTCATTCTCATCCACGCCCTCCATGTCGTCCTGCTCCAGCTTGGTGGTGAACTCCATGCGCGCACTTACAGACTTTTGGATCTGAAAACAAAGCAGAAACAGCAATTAAAATCTAAGGAAGCAGTTCCTCTAATCCAGACACTCACCTCCTGTTGCTTGTTGATCTCGTAATCCGACTTTTGGCCACCAAATTGCTGGTGATCCGCCTTCTTGGCCGCCACTGGTCCTTGCTGTATAGAGGAGACTGCAAAAAGAGAATCAAAAATAACCAGGAAAATGGGAAAGCCTATTTAGGAATCACTCACGTGTCTCCATGCCCTCCGGCTTGAGGCTGATCTTGGGCGCTGCCTTGTCATTGCTGGCAAACCAATCATCGGCACTCAACGTGGCGCTCCAGGTGATTCGCGTGGGGGGGAACAGATCATCTTGGAAGAGCTCGCTCTGTATTTTAAATATAGTTGAGACCCAGTTTCAAAGTCAAGGAGACTGCTTGACTCACCTTAATGCGTGGCACTGTGAAGCTGAGGGGCTCAATGGTGGTATTGGTCAGACGATAGGCCTTGGAGAACTCCACGCTGGCCACATCGCAGTGGTTCTTTGTGAGGAAGCTGAGGCCCTGGTGCAGCGAAGTGCAGCGATGGTGCGACAGTGGGCAGATGTATGGCTCCTCGTCGGTGATCTCGTAACAGTAGATTGTGGAGTCGCCCTTGCCGGTGACAAATAGCGTGGAGCTGTCCTCGTCGTAGAAGGGAATCAGTATCGAGGGCGATACATCCAGGCTGGCCGTGTTCAAAGGTGCAGCCAGCTTCTGGGCATTATACACGCTTATCTGTCGCTCCGAAACCCTGCGAATTTAACAATATATCCAAGAAATCCCCGCTAGAAATTATTTTGCGTCTGGCAGCAGCAAGTAACTTACTTGTCAAAGCCCGTGCACACAATGTACTGTCCATCCAGGGCCCAGGTGATGCGTGCTCCGCGCGAGCCCACCGGTCCGTTGCCCTCACGTATGGGTGTCTCCGATTTACGTGGATTGTAGACCCTGATCTTGCCATCCTTGCAAACGGTGGCACCCAGACGGCCGCAGGGACTCCAGGCAAAGTCAAAGATCTGATCGGTGTGGCCCGTGAGGGAGCACTTCTCGCTGAGCGTACGCAAATCCCACAGCTTGATGGTCATGTCGTAGCTGGCCGTTAGCAGGACATCGGCGGCCAACGGATGGAAGCGTATAAAGTATATCTTGTCCAGATGAGCGGTCAACTCGCCAGCTGGCGTATTGGTTGGCTCGCTCAATCCCCCGGCGCCGATGTGCCAGAGCTTCACGATGCCATCGTCACAGGCCACGGCCAGGCGCTGGGCATCAAACGGATCCCACTGAAAGTCCATGATGTTGCTCCCATTTACCAGCGAAGGGATGACACCGTCCATCAGCCTGCCCGGTCGGCTTAGCTCAAAAATGGCAATCTTGCCGCCGGGTCCAGACAGCGGCACGGCAACGCGCTCCTGATTGGCATGAAAGCCATTGCATTCGCCCGGTATCTGGCGGCTCAAATTTCGCAAATTCTCAATGTGCGTCGACTTGTGACCGGGTGTGCCCTTCAGATGCCGGAATTTGGACACCTTCCCAAAGACGGTGGAGGTGCGCTTGGTGAATGTCGCTTCAGTGGCAGATTTCTTGAGACCCAGAGCCGAGGCGGAGCCATTGCCGCGGCGATGCTCCTCCAGCAACTTGCCCTCCGGCACCGAGATGCGTTTGGGATCGATCGCATTGTTGCCCTGCAGCAGCTGTTGACTGTTTGTCTTCAGGGGTTCCACCTTGGAGTGCTCGCGTCGCCTGGAAAAAGGGGGTTAGCAGGGGATTTCCATTTAGAGCCTGTGAGCATACTCACAATGGCACTGGCGACTGGGCCTTCTCGTCCACTTGGCTCTTCGAACGGCTTTCGTACAGGCGACGCCGTTCGGCAATGCTGCTCCTAGTGGAGGTTGCCCTCTGCAGATTGCCATCCACGCGCTCCTCGCCCTCCGTGGAGTTGCCCGAAGACTCAGAGTTCTGCTCGAATATCTAAGGCACAGAAGGATTAGCGAAAAACATGCAGAGATTGAGATTTATATTAGTTTTGGGGGTCAATAAAGAGAAAAGCTTTTTTTTTTGAGGGCAGACCTTGTCGGATGATTCATCATCGTCGGCCGAGGACTGATGATGATTACCAGTTCCCAGTATTTAGAAAGGTTAGATTTTTTGTGGAAGTTTAGAGCGGTTTCAGTTGTTTCAAGGGTTTAGTTAGGAGTCGAGAGTTGAATTTTGTCGGCAAAGGAGGCATGTAAGAGAGAGAGAGAGAGGGGATAGATTTGATCGAGAGAACGTTAGAGATTACAGGGCACGAGCATACAAACTGTAGCGGCTGGGCAGCAGTCTCAGTCTCAGGCTTACCTTGCGTCGCTCCGAGGTGGTCAGCGATATCTGTACGCCATTGCCCGTTGCTGGTGGCACGGCGGCGGGTGTCCGTGCCTTAATTTCTATATTCACAATTAGATCCGGCTTGGGACAGCCCTCTGCTGGTATTATTTCCATGGCTCCGCCCCCGCCACTGCTGTTGTCCTGGCCCACGCTGGAGATGTTCTCATGGGAACCGGGCGCCAGGGGCACAGCGAAGACCTTGTCGAATGACACATCCCCCGAGGTGCTGGAGAAGGGCTTGGGTCCCAGACGAGGCTATCGGGGAGTCGGGGAGAAATAGCAAACGTTTAGTTATCAAGCATATCGAGACTCTGAATAAATAATAAAATAAAGTTTTCTACGGAAACCTACAGAAAAGAAAAGTATATAAAAATAAGGCACAGCCAATAAAAGGTGAGTAACAGCCACCTGCTGGCATATTGTCATTAAAACAAGGTGTTGCTGCTCCGCCTATCAAATGTCAATATCAAAACAGAAAAACAGAAAAACAAAACAACAAACGATTCGCAAAAAGTGCCATAAATACATACTTGCAGCTTATCACTTCTAGAAAATAATAACAACAGTGAAAAAATGAACAACAACAATATGAAACAAAAGGAAACCCATTAAGGCAAGTTCTAAAAAAATAGAAATAAATAAAAATGCAATAGAGAAACGCCTAGACAAAGGATAAAAACGTGAATTAAATTCACAAAATCTATAAAAAACTCAACAACTTCAACGCTTTCCTAATAAAAACGAAAAAACTTGTGCTCCAAAGGGGGAAACAACACCTTATAGGCCGCCGCCGCGGTGGTGCGTGGCCTGGGGCGTGGCGTGCCGCTGCCGTTGTTCTCCCCAGCGGAATCGCTGGCTGCCTCCGGCAGGGAATTATTGCGCGATGTGCGCGGCATGGGCTTCGGCGGCGAATGGCTGCCACTGGCCGCCGATGAGGATACCTCCTCGCTGCTGCCAGTCGAATGCTCCTGCTCGGTGGGCGATTCCTTGTCATCCTCCTGGGACTGGGCTTGGCACTGAGCCTTCTCCTTCTCGGAATCCACCTTGTATTTGGCCTCGAACTTGCGTATGAGCTCACTGCACTCGCCATCGGGCTGGGATTGGGCGCCGCCGCTGCCTTTCTTGCCATTGCTCTGGTTGCTGTTGTCATTGCCGTTCTTCTCCTCGAAATTGTTGCCCTTGCTGAGCATCACAAAGTGCTCGTTATCATTGCGCTTGGCCAGTGGCTTTGTGCCCTTGGAGCGCTGATTCTCCAGATTTTTAACCAAGTCACTGAGATTGCCGCGATGGATCTGGATGGCCAAAGATTAGAGGATTAGAGGCTAAGACCTACTAAGCAAGACACTGACTGACTCAGGCAGCTAAGAGAAATTCCCTTTACCTAATCGCTTCGCTTTCGCACTCCCTCTAATCGCAACCCCTAAAAGCTTCTATTAAAAACTTACAATAATTGGCTCATCGCCATTTTCACGCTTTGCGGGATCCAGGCTCATCTTGGGCACTGCCTGATTGCTGCCATTTAGCCACTCGCCGGCCACCAGTTCCGTCTTATAGCCCGCGGTCTCCGGATACAAGTCAGCATGGAAATCGCGGTATGTCTATATAAACGGAGCCATAGAATAACATATTTCCTTTATGCTTTGAGTTAGACATAGTCACCTTTCGTGGCACTTGGTACATAATCGGTATGACCATGTTTGATGTCAGCTGCAGTACGCGATTCACCTCGGCCTCCATAACCTTTAGCGCTCGCTTCGGCACCAGACATGCTCCCTTTGTCTGTTCGCCGGTGTGACGAAGTCCCTCAATGAAATACGGATCCTTGTCCGTGACCTCCAAGTAATTAATTGTTGTGTCCCCCTTTCCGGCCAGGAATAACATATTCGTGTCCGGATCGAATAGGGGCATCAGTACGCCCGTGGAGCAGTCCAATTCTAGGGTCTTTTCCGGTGTCCCAAAGTTGCGTATGTCGCGGATGATCACCTGACGCAACCGGGCCGCATCGAAGCCGGTGGTTAGGATGCGAGTCTGATTGCCCAGCCAGACGACACGCGAATCCTTGATGCTCTGATGCGATTCGGCGGTCATCTGTATGGGCGAGCCGGTGGCCCTGGGGTCAAAGATACGCACGCACTTGTCCTTGCAGCTGGTGGCCAGAACGGAGCCATCTTCGCGCCAACTGGCCGATTGGATCACCTCGGGATGTTCATTGTTTGCTAAAGAGATTAGAGATTAGATTTAATGCCGGGAACTTTTTTGTTGTTGTGTTCACAACTCACAGAAGATCTCCTTTTGGGTGCTGAGATCGAAGAGAGCCACACAGCCGGCGGCTGTGGAATACATCAGGCCATCGGCCGTGGGATGGAAGCCCACGGTTTCCACGCGTCGCTGCTTGTGTGAGAAGACTGCCTCTGGGTCGGAGAGCGACTGTTCCAGGCCCTTTTCGGGAATATGCCAGATCTTGACCTACAAACAAAAAATAGCAACAATTTTAATTTAAACCTTCATTGCGAGTGTCTTTAATTGAGAAAAATTTAATCAAATTTAAGCATTTAAAAGCGGAAAAGTAATAAAGGTGAAAACTTGAATTGGGGAAAGCTTTCACTGCAGATTTTCCACTTTCAGCAGGAATTCTTGGATTTAATTCCACACAATTCACATGTTTCACTAATCTTTGTTAATTGATTGATTAAATTGATGTTGATTTTCTAGGGAAAAGTTGATGAAAACAAAAAGGAAAAACAAAAACCAAGCGAAGCTAGTGAAAGCTAGCCTCTTTTCTTGGCAAACTCCAGATGAAACACAGATGCTGCTGCACATTCCACAATTTCAGATTTGGCGCAGATTTCCTTACCAGACAATCCTGCGATGCGGTGGCCAGCAGACCGTCATGGAATGGCGAGAACTTGAGATCTGTCACTGTGTCCGTATGGCCATGGAGCAGCGGCATTGTCTTGCTCTTCCGCCCGCAATCGTCCAGCGGCAGGACAGCGACACTGGAGCCGGTATGCTCCCAGTTGAAGGCCATGAAGGCGGCCGAGGCGGCGATATTGTTGCCATAAGTCTGATAGCTGCCCACGCAGATCTCGCGGACGCAAGCCTCCGCCTTGGGCACAATGGGTGCGGCATTTTTGTACTTGGAAGCCTTGAAGCGCCACGCCATGATTCCGGTTAAGTTCTAAGTTCCAAGCTGCTCGGGGCGATACGCGGACGTCGTCGAGTGTTCTCTGGCGGAGTGTCGATTGTGGATTGGATTGTCCAGTGTCTCCAGTGGGCCAGTGCCTGTCGCTCTGTCACTCTCTCTCGCTCTCGTTCAGTGCGTGCGTGTGTGTGGTTGCGTCTGGAAAATGGCAAGCATATCCGTGTGAGCGAGCAGCGAATGTTAGATATCAGTGTGGGGGAGGGGTGCAGGAGGGGGCGGTTGCTGTTGTGAGTGTGAGTGCGGAGTGCCGAGTGTGATATCACTCAACGGTCAGTGTGATATCACTGACTGGGCAGCAGCAGCGGTGCCAGTGAGTCACCTCATCCGATAAGGCGGCGCACAATAGGCTAGAAATAAATAAATAAATAAAGAAAGAAAGGAGAGCTGTGGTGCAGCTGCTGTTGCACTTGCCGCCGCTTGAAAAGAGAAAGCTGGGCAAGAATGGTGCGCGGTGGAACTGGAACCGCCACTGGTGGCCACAAAAGCCGGATGAGCAACTCTGGGCCAGCTCACACACAGCTCGGTGTGTATGCTTGTTTGTTTGTTTGTCTAACAAGGCAAAGGAAGCGAAAGGCGAAGGAAAACAGCATTGAACGAAATCTATATCTCTGGTGACGCTCGATCCGCCCCATCTAACGAGCTAAGGGTTAATATGTACCACCGCCACACCTAGGGGTTAACGATCCTGCAGAATTCACACAAACACCAAAGCAACGGTGCACTAACACTAGCACAAATGGTGCAGAAAATATACACTAACCACTTTTATCTCCCCTCTCTCTCTCTCCCCCTTCCTCATCCTTGCACCGCAGTGGATGGATAAGTTTTTCCCAAAGTGCAGTTTGCGATAGAGAGAGAGAGAGAGAGACAGAGAGAGCGGCATACCAACAACAACAACAACGACGCGTGCGCCAGTTCAACTGTTTTTGTTAGAAAGCGGCAAAACAAATGACCACGAGCGCTAAAGGAGATGCTGGAGAGGCAGTATTGGCCAGCCACCAGGTAATGGGGTCAAGTGATTTAGAAAAAAAAAAGAAAAAAACAACAAAACGAAAAGTGAACAATTTTGCAAAGAGAGAGCGAGACAAGTGCATGGCGCAACCTGCAGGAGAGCTAACGGTTTCCCGGTGCGGCGTCTCTTGCTGCTTGGTTGGGGGTGGTTGCGGCTGGCCATACTAATACCAATACCAATACCAATGCGTTTCGGCAGCCGGCTAGCTTTTTGTTTTTCTTCACCTTCGCGTTGAATTGTTGTTGTTGTTGTTGCCATTTCACCCACTAAACACACACGTACGCTCACACACACACACAAGCACATACATACATATATGTACACGGTCCTGGTGGTTGGTTTTTGTTGCAGCTTTTTGTATGCATTTATTGACATTTTCCGCTAATGTCGTTTTTTTGTTTTATTTTTAAAAGCGATTATTGGGTCTTACTTTCAAGTGTTGCGTGCAATTAATTAGGATTGGTTTTTGGGGGGCGGGGAGGGGGGGTGTCTTTTTCCTTCTTCCTGCTTGAATATTTTTTCCCCTTGAGGTTTCTTTTTTTTTGCAGCAGCAGCACACACCCTGGCGCCGGCAGCGAGGAAGAACAAGAAGAAAAGATGAAGCAGCGGCAATGACAATGACAACTACAACAAGTACAGCGTAAGGAGGCAACAGCAGCAGCAGCAACAACAACAACTGCGCCGACGCCGCCGCTTTTTTTATGGGCAAACAAAGGAGCAGTTTTGCACACACACGCACACTCACACACACACACATACACTCGCGCTTGCAAACGCGTATACTCCGACACACACCCACAAAAGTTGCATTCGGGTGCAACAACACAGTTCGAACAAACGCCGAAAGCCGCAAAATGCAGCGTCTGCAATTGCTTCGCGTACTCACTCTCACGCCACGCAAACGAAATGCCGCTAAGAACGTTGCCAAAACCGAAGCTCCTGGCGGTAATTTCCAATCCAAATCGAAATGAAATCAATAAAAAACTACGCTAGATCACAACCTTTTCTTTTCGTACCGTTCCAGTGTTTAAAAAGTTTATTACACATCGAAATCGGGCATCGAAATCGGGCTGAATGTTGGGCTATCGATACTTTTTGCAACACTCTAATAGATAAAAGTATCTTAACGATGCAGATACTTTAAATTATCGATAAAAGTCGGGGTTTCGATGCGGCATCTCTAAGTCGCAGCGCAGCTCGCTTTGTTATTTATTTATTTATTTTTTGGCTTTATTAGGGAAGGGAACTGATGTCACCGTGGTATTATTATATATCCATCTCTTTTTCAATTTAAATTGCTCTTTAATTAATTGCCGCAAGATTTATGGCCATATTTGTGTTAGTTCACTCGATAAGGGTAATCCCCTTAATCCCTCCTCTTTACAATTCAAATTCGATGTGTAAAATCTGAGCATAATAATATTTTCTATATAATTTTGATATTTGGTTAATTTATAAAATTGATTAATTTCTTAAAATATTTGTTTTCCAAATAAACGTTTGCTAAATTCGCAGAATCCCGTAAGTTCTTGAAAAAAGGAAAGGCTGGAACGTCATTTTGTTGTTGGGCCGGTTTCTCTTTTACCCTTTGACCGGCGTTTATCACTTCTGTTATGTCGCCTCCGTTCTATGTCAAGGCCAAGCCAATTGCGCAAATTGGCCAGAGATGCGGCGTTGATTCTTTTGGTTTCTTATTTACGATTAGTAACTAGCTAACAGGGCAATTAAGCGCATTTAAATTAAGAGAAAAAAGGTAATTAAAAAAAGAAACTAAACAAAAACAAAGAGAAAAAACAAACAATAATAATTCTCTGCGAGGGTATTTTTTAGGGCTGCCAACCTGGGTTAATTTGTTAATTTGTTGGTATTTAAATGGACATGGCAACCATGCTTCAAAAGTTGTTTAAATTTTTCGTTTCGTTTATTTCAAAAGTTATATTTTGTCACTATTTATAAGCTTTGCAACTTGTAGAAACTACAATTTAAAATTAGTTAAACTTTGTTTAAATATTTAAAATTCCGCGAAGGGAGAATCTTTTACGAAAACTTAACTGAACTAACGCAGATACCAATATTTATTTAATTTATTTATAATTACTCTGAAACTACACTTAGTCGCTGAATGAATGAAAATACAAAAGTGTATGGAACAGTTTTTTGTTGTTGATTTAAATAAAACCATTTTTAAGGCTGATTTAGATACGCGGGTCGGGCCCATTCAAAGACATTGAAAAATATCGATAATTCCCATCGATGCTAGCCATGTTTAGTAAACGTCAACGTTCTCCACCTCTAATTGCGATTCTCTTTCAATTATTCTTTAATAAAACACCGATGTTCGATACGCCTGTTCGACAATCTCTTCTACAATGTCTTATATTGTTTTTTACATTATATTAATAATTGGAAGTTCTACTCCGATTCTACTTGTACCAGCAGTTTCTTCACGCGCGCGTGAAATAGTGTGACCTTTGTTTACAGCGTGTTGCTTATGGAATCTAACATTTCTGGCTATTTCCCGCCAGCTTCTTTGAGTGGCTGCTGTTAGAGTCCGTAAGCAAGACGCTGTTAAGCTCCGCAGCCTGTAAGCTAACATAAACGCAACAGAGGAGTGTGGCCGAGGCGGGAACTTTAGAAAATACCGAGATGCGCGCGTGTTTTCAAAATAGACATCGATGCATCACTTAACATCGGTATAAAGAAAAACATCGGAAAACCTTGGAAAACATAGCTAAAAAAACATAGAAAATTATCGCCCCCTCTACTCATCACTCGAATCGGTAAGTGCCAATCGGGAAAAGAAAGGTGGGTATGAATTGCCAACCGGTAATTTTTGTATGGGGAGAAAGGTGGGCATAAATTGCCAACCGGTAATTAGTGCGGCCGAAGCGGGATCCTCCGAAAACACCGAGTGGCGCGCGTGGAATAGAGTGACCCTGGACTTGAACATTTTACTGTTTCCCCCGCGTTGGCCACTCTAAAGCAACCGTAATTTCAGAAAAAAAATTTCCCCGACGAACGAACATCGCGTCCGCTCCGCTCCGCCTTGCCTTTATTTTTTTCCTGTGCGCCTCTTCTCGTTCTGCCCGCTGCAAAACAAAACGAAAACGAAAACGAAACCGAAACCGAAACGGAAACCTAAAAACAACGGGACCGTTGACTGTCGCCCGGCTCAGGAGCGCTCCTGGAGCGAGTGAAACGGAACGCCTGTTCCAATGTGCGGAATCTGGGTGAGGAGTGCGACGACGGCGGCGTCGAGGGCAATGCTAATGGCGACGGCTACGTAGAGCCGATTGCGAACGGACGCAGACCGAAACAAAAGTGAAAACGTGCAAAAATACAAATACAAAACTGCGGCGAAATGTGCGACGCTGCGGCGGCAACGGGCTCGGAGACGGCGGCGGCGGCGACCACAGCTAGTGCAGTGACGGCGGCGCCTGGAGCCGGAGCAACTGCCAGCAATACAACAACCACATCCACATCCCAGTCAGAAGCCTCGACAGCAACACCAACCACAACGATGACGGCGGCGGCAACGGCGGCAACAACGACGCCGCTGGCGACGAAGAGCGAACGGGCGGCGCGACAAAATTGCTGTCGCCTGTGCATAGCTCCGGCCAGCGAATGCATCTCGATCATCAACAGCTATGCGGCGGACAAGGAGCCGCTGTCCACCAAGATCCACAACTGCGTCAGCATCAAGGTGAGTGAGTTGAGCAAAAACCGGAGCACATACACGTAATCTGGCTGTCGTCATCCGCTCTCTCGGCGGCGGCGGCGGCGGCGTTGGCTGCTCTCTGGTGTGGCGTTGGCGTGGTGTGGTGCGGTTGGCTGGTTGGTGTCCAACCCCAACAGATATACACACCAGGAGAGGCCAGGCCAACCCAGCCAGTCAGCCGGACAGAAGCCAGCGATGGCGGTGGCGGTGGCGGTGGAGGATGAGGGAGTAGTGGCCACACCCGACGACGGCAAATGCTTGTGGTTGTCGGCTTGTCGCTTGGGATCTCGCTGCTGGACACGAAAAGTGAGGTTACGGATGAAGACAGCCAGCGAACCAGCCAGCCAGGCCAGATTGTGCAAGCGACGATGCCGCCGCCGCCGATGATGATGGCCACCGAAAGCGAAACAAAAAAAATAAAGAAAACCCAGAAACCAGCCCGCCCCGCCTCCTCTTCATCCTCTTTCTGCTCCTCCTCCTCCTCCTCCACCTTATTCAGCTTCGTTCGCTTCTTCGTTTGTGTCTCTGTATGCGAGTGGCTCGCCGCATGGTCCGTTTTTGGGTTTGGTTCCCAGTTTCCACTGCCAAGTCACGATGCCGAGAGAGAGCGTGGAGCGTGGAGAGGTGGGAAATGGGCATCGTGGAGGCACAGAGCCACTGGCAGCATTCGGTGTATGGGTGTAATCCAATCACGACCACAATCTTTGCTTTTGTTGGTGGGCCTCATAATCAAACTTGAACTCCGCTTCTCCGTTCTCCGCTTTTCCGTTTTCCGTTCTCGGTTCTCCATTCTCCACTCTCCACTCTCCATTCTCCGTTCCTCCTGCTCCTCCTGCTTCCTTTGGCTATTCCAGTCTCCATTTTTGAGGTTAGAACTGATCCTGCTTCCTTTCCAAAAAAAAAAAAAAAAAGAATATGCTTCTCCTCCTGCTGCTGCTGCTGCTGCTGCTCCGTTGCTCCTCGGTCCCAGCGGCATGGAGTGGAACAAGAGAGACGGCACGAGACGGCAGACGGCAGACGGATGAGAGACGAATGGCCAGCACAAAGCGTAAAGTGCGATGAGCGCGCCGCCGTCGTTGTTGTCGGTGGCTTGTATGTGTGTGCAAGCTGTGCGATATATACGGCCGCCTGTGTGTTTGTGTGTGTGTGGGTTTGCGTTTGGGTGCCTGGACAGGCACAGGCACAGGCACAGATTCCAGGGCCAGAAACCCAAAACCAGACCACGACAACGCCGATGACGATAACGATGAGGACCCAGGCAAGCCCAGGCAATTACATATCATTTCGCCGCCTCTATGCCTTTCCATGGAATTTCGCTTGGAGGGCAGCACCAAGCACCAAGCACCAAGCAGCTGCCTCTGGGTTTTGGTTTCGGTTTCGGTTTCATATCTGTTCTCTCCCTCGCTCTTGCTGGCTCTCTTTGCGCGCGCGCATCCTTTGGAGGAAGTGGTGTGCAGCAGCAGCAGCAGCAGCAGGAGTAGAAGCAGGAACAGCAGGAGGACTTGGACTTTTCCTCATGCGGCTTCGCTAGCTTCGTTTATTGATTCTTTCCCACAAAATGTACACAAAATGGACGCCCGCTGCTCTGGTCTGGCTTTGTTTTTGTCTTTCTTCTGCTTTTCAGTTCTTCTGGTGCCCCCGGCATCCAACATATCCCATTGCCCAGTGCCCAGTGCCCATATCCGCCAGTTGCCAGTTGCCACGCTGCTTCGGCGTGTGCTCTGTTGCCCCCAATGGTCGTCTGGTCTGCTGGGTCTGCTGGTGCTCGGCTCTCGGTGCCTCAGTGCTCAGTGTTCTTTCCCTGGGCTCGATTTCATGGCAATTGCTTTGCACACGCACACACAGACCCAGCCGCCGTACACAGACACACATACTGGGCAGAGCAACGACGACGAGAGGCACTGGCACTGGCGCTGGCTCTGGTTGGCGTCATCGCTAGCTCGACTGCTTCTGCTGGCAAGGCGATGGCTATGGCTATGGCGATGGCTTCTGGGGCCTCTGCTGCTTCTCTTGCTCTGCCTCTTCCTCCGTTCTCGTTATCTGGAGGCGGACCACATGCTCGCTTACACGCATACACACATAGCCACTTGGGTACGGGCACTCAGGCAGAGGCAACGCTTGGGTAGCACACAAACACACGCACACAGAGCCGACTCATACACACACAAAGACGGGAGCAGGCAGGCAGGCAGGCAGGCAAGACAAAGACGACAGGCGGCAGGCCAAAAGAGACCGGGAAACGGGAGTGGGAATGGGAATGGGCCAGGGCCTGGGCCTGGTCATGTGAAGCGGGAAGAGGAACAGCGCGGGAACGGGAACGGGAACTGAACGGTGGTGACCCTGGCCTGGGCCCGGGCACAAAATTCAAGTGGTTTCACCTTGGGCACCTGGATTACCTGGCCTGGCCTGGCCTGGTCTTGGTTGGTTTATCGATATTTCTATATAGGCTTTGGCGCTTCTCTTTTTGGCATCTCGCTGCTCCTCCTGCGACCCGCATCGAATTTCATCCACCGCCTTCCAGTCTCCAGCGTCTCCATTTTTATGTGTGGCGCTCTTGGGTCGTCGGCGGGTCCCCAGGTGGAAAACTTTCTCCCTGGGCCATGGCCAAAAAGAGACGCTACGTGATCAGATGACAGCGCTGATAAAAGAAAGAAATCCGGAGGGGGGAACGATGAATGGGGAGGAGGAGAAGCATCCGCAGCAGCATTTCCATTGCTCATCCAAGATGGCGGATGGAGGCTGGAATAGAACGGATTTCGCATCTCGGACGAGATACACACACATTTTATTTGACTGCTATTCCACGGAATGCAATTCGATTTCCTTGAATTTAAATCCTAGACTTAAGCCAGGAGCACTTGCAATTTGTAATTATCATATGAGGAAAATGGTTATTTCGTTTCTCCTCCCCCTTTACCCTCAACCGATACCTGCGATCAGCGCTACGATAACACAGCGATAACAGCTGTTAGGAAGCCATAGGGTGGACCCTGTTGCACTTGCGTGTGTGTGTATTTTGTTTTTGCTTTGTTTTGCTTTTAAACGAAATTTAATATTTTGAGTGGGAATCCAACTTGTGCTTGTTCGCCCGCTGGCTAGCTAGCTGTTCATCATCATCCTCAAGATCTGCTCCGCTTTACCAAATACGAGGGTTACTTTTTTCGGTTATTTCTACGTCTTCATTTTGTGCGTGGAATGTCCAGGACAGGATGCTCATGCTCTCTCTCTCCCTCGCTCGCTCTCTCTCTGTCGCACCACACAAACACACAGCATGGGCTTCGTACGAATAAGGACACAAAAGGAAAAGAGCAGAGCGAGAAAACTCGTTCCACGAAGGAGTAGCAAAAGGACGCGGGGCGGCGGGGCGAACGCAATGGGAATGGGAACGGGAATGGGTCTGGTCCAGGCGGCTGGTGATTATTGCACCTGGTGGCCAGCAAAAATGATGGTAACAGCGGCGGCAGCTGGTGGACTGCAGCATGGTTGCTGCAGCTGCTGTCTCCTCTTTCTCTCTCTCTTCCCCTGTATGTATATATACATATATATTTTATATAACATAATATCTGGCCCTTTTGCGACTTTCTAAAATCTTGTCTTTCGATTTTCGATGGGCAATTGCTGCGTAAAATCCTGCAATGAGCCCCTGTTTCATGCGGAAACATTAAAGTTATGGGGAATCCTTTCTCCTCCTCGACTTGCTCCATCTCCTCCAAACTCCAAACTCCTCCATCCTTCAGCCGGCTGTGCCTGTATCCAGTTGCAGAACACAGAATAAGGAAACATGGCGGCCATAAAGGAAGCGCGCGAGGTGTGGGCGAGGTGAATGAACAACAACATATTATCGGTATCGGTATCGGTACGGAGTGGAGTGGCGTGGAGCCCAGAAAGCCAAAATCCTCCAGTGGGAGTGCGAGTTGGCCCAAAAGGATTGAGCTTGGGGGCGAGCCGAGTTATCCCGGTGTATATATAAGGCTGTCGGAGTATATATAAGCTCCGTAAGCCGGAGGCGGGGATATATACATACATATGTATCCACATACATATATATACAATTTATGTACATATATGCAGTTGTATGCGTGTGCTTAAAGGAGCCGGCGGCAATCTTCAATGCCCGGAGTTTCAATTACAAAAGCACAACAATCCAAACCAAAGGCAACAACATCTATTTGATTATTAAATTAAGCACACCTTTTGCACACTCACACAGGCATATATATGTATAAGGTATTGTTGTCAAGTCAAAAAGACGGGAATGCAGAAACAAAACATTTTCACAGTTTGTTTTGATCATTTTCATTCGCCTGCTTCGATTGCTAATTCTCTTGGTTGCTATCGATATACAGCCAAGTGACAAAAGCTGTGCTGGGATGGCGTTTTTGAAAATATCGATAATGAAGATTTTCAATTATCAAAAATAATAAAATTATTTTAATTCATATTTTATTTATTTTTCTTTAATTTAAAAATATACAAATGATTTATTTAATTTTACATACAAGTTTTTATCAAACTTAAATTCCACACAATGAATATTAATAGCGAATAAAAAATTGTTTTAATTATTAAAAACAAAATTAAGAAAATATAAGAAAATAAACTTAATTTCCGTCAGTGCAAACCAAAATTACCCTCCTGGGCATAACTGTCAACCCACAATTGCTGTTGCTCTGCTCTGCTCCTTCGATAAGCGATTACGATAGATGAGCGATGCTTTGCCGCTATCTTTGGATAATTGCGATTTAAGTGATTTAAGTGCCCCAGCAGCCGGCTGAAGATGTTTTGTGCTTGAACCTCAACCTCCGCCACAGCCTCTGCATTTGCCCGAAACCGAAACCGAACGTAACCCGGCGAAATCGGCCTATGTACCAGAGAATCACAAGTACATAAGAAGGGTCCGTTTACATAGGCGGGCAATTCAAGCGATACACACAGTCGTACACAAACAACCATGCGCACACACACACTCGGGGTTATCAGGCAGCAGGACATTTCATATGATTTGTGCAGTCTTCTGTTTGATGGAGCGAGAGGGGGGCAAGGTGGGAGTGGGTGGTGTGGGATGCTGCAGCAGTTTTGCATATAATTATAAGCAGGTCATTGACACTAATAGTAGGGTAGTTTGGGAGTGGAGTTGCGGGACTACCTGCATTCTCCGCATCGTTGGACACATACAGAACCCAGCCCCCCATCTCCCATCCCCCATCCCCTATGGAATGCATTGCCAAATATCGAAAGAGTGGGGCGAAATCCGGGCTAAATGACTTTAAATGGTTTCCCATTTTAATCATTTGCTAACCAGCAAATTTATATTAATCTATAAACCCTTTTTGTGTTCTAGATCACCTCACAGGATCGACTTTCGCTGTACATATGCCACGCCTGCATCAGCTACCTGAACTCGTGGCAGAGCTTCAAGAACCGCTGCCTCAGTTCACAGACCAAGCAGCGCCAGTGGCTGGACAACAGCAACAAGAGCAAGCTCTTCAACTATCTGGACCTGAACAGTGCCGAAAACGGTGGAGCATCCTCCGATCACCACCAGCAGCAGCAGCAGCAGCAGCATCATTCCCAGCCGCATCATCAACCGCAATCGGAGAATGAGCTCGACGCGGAGAAGGCGACATCAGCGGCCACAACGGCCGCCAACATATTGGATGGCATACCGTCGCTGAAGAAACGCAAATCCCTAACAGTCTATGTGAGTCCTAAACCGCAGCAGCTGCCACAGCATCAGCTGCAGCAGTTGCAGCCACCGGCCAGATTGACGGCGACGGCGAGCGGCGGCACCAACGCGCAGCAAACGTTGCAGACCCTACTCCTGCAGGTGCCAGCGTCGACGGGGAGCTCCTCCTCCACTATCACCACACCCATATCCGTATCCCAGCAGCGGGAGCAGCAGCATCAGCGCCAGCAGTCGGCTCAGTATCGCAGATACCATCACCATCATCATCATCACCAGCAGCAGCAGCAGCAGCAGCAGCAGCAGCGGAGCAAGCAACTGATGCAACATCATCACCAGCAGCACCACCAACACCAGCAGCAGCAGCAGCAACACCGACGACACCGTCAGTTTCGTCCTCAGAGGCCAACTGCTGCACCGAATCCGAATCCGAATCCTAATCCGGCTCCATTGTTGCGCAAATACAAGCCCAAAGTGTACTTGCCATTGGATATAGCAGTGCCGCCACTGCCACCGCTGCCATCAGTAGCTGCGGGACCGATTGCTGCTCCTGCGCCGCCTGCCACTGCTGCCGTTCCTGCTGCTGAACAGCCGCTGCTATCGGGATTCTCCGGTTTAACCGGCATTGCTGGTGTGGGTGGTGGAATGGAGAGCTTGTCGTTGTCGTTGCCACTTGATTTCAGCCAAAGCTGCAGCAGCGGTCACGTCCAACAGTCGGGTCAGCTGCCCCTGGCCACGGTCACGGCCACGGCCACAGCTACGGCTACGGCTACTGCAACGTCCACAGGGACGTCCACGTCCTATCCAACGGGCATCGCGTCAGCCACTGCCACTTCTGGCTCTGGCTCAGCATCTGCAGCATCAGCATCCGTGTCAACGGCTCCGCTGCTCATGCCGGTGACGCTGCAGAGCGCCGCCCAGCAGCTGCGCTTTTTCAGACGCTACTCCTATAATGTAATTGTATCGTGCATTCGAAGCGTGAACCTTCCACCTCCCTTCACACCCACCAAGCGTCCTGATCTTCAGTACCTGTTATCCCGAATTCAAATTCAAAATTATCCGAAATGTGATTTCTGGTCTGGGGTCCTTTCCTAGCTTTTGCTTTCGAACAAACACACACAAAAAATAGCTCTGGCTAACGGGTATCGATGGACGTTCGTCAGCGTCCATGTTTGTTTCTTCTTAATTTACATATAAACAAATATATATATATATAAATCTGAATCCTGGGACTTGGTTAGATTTCAACTAATCTTCGCATGTGCGCAATGCTTTATTCTTGAACCCCTTGCAGCCGCTGCCAGCGTTGCCCATCAAAGATGAGCCCATTGACACGGACGATGACTACCAGATGAAGATGATAGACGAGTCCGACGATATGGTCGATCCCACAATGTTCCTAGAGCGCTCCGAGCACGAGGGTGATATGCCATTGATGGTGAGTGTCTAATTTAATCTGAATTCTGACGAAAAACCATTCTGAAATGCATAAATTTTTGTGGCTCCCATTCGCGCAGGCCTCGGACTACGACTACACGGCCCAGCATGGCGTTAATGCCCATTCTCTGGCCGCCGGACTGCCACCGAATGCTGTGGCCAATGTGGCCGCCGCCGGGGATTCCAAGGTGGCCAGCTGCCGGGCCTGTAGCCTGCAGTTCTCCACCCGAGCCAATGCCCGTCGGCATGAACGCAATCTGCACCCGAACCTCTTCCAGCTCTCCACGGACTCGCTACACAATACGTCAGTGACGAAGCCAACGCCAGCTCTGGCCGCCGCATTGGAAATCCAGCGGGCGGCGGCTGCAGCGGCCACCGCAGAGGCGAACCGTGCTGTGGGCGCTGCCGGCGGCAATATCACTCCCCAGAAATACCGTCAGGTGGTGATGAACGCGTTCATCAAATGCGAAGGCGGCGGCTACGATTATGACAATCCCGAGCAGTACCGTCCACTGCTCACCCACGACAAGGTGGAGTTCATCGAACAGAACGAGGAGTTCCTCGAGCAGTACCAGACGATGACCTGCCGCTGCTGCAGCAAGTACTTCAGCACGTACAAGAACTTCATGGCGCACGTGCGCAAGAAGTATCCGCTGCTGCCGCGCAACCTGTGCTTCAACTGCCTCAAGATGAACGACTCCAAGGCGCTGTTCATCTCACATCTCAAGAAGCGCAACTGCATAAATCTCTACAGAGTTTTGAATACGCTGCGCGGCAAGACACCAGTGCTTGCCACTGATGTGGATGCTGCTGCTGGTGCTGTGGATATAGCGACAGCGTCGGCTGATGATGGAGCCACCGCTGTAGCGGTGGCTGATGCCGGTGCCGGCGTTGTCACAATGGCCAGTCCCGCGGTGACCATTAGCGGCGAGACCGCCAGCGGCACTCCCAGCGGCGGCGGCGAGAGGCCAGAGAAGCTGCGCGCCAAGGAGCTGCTGGTGAACAAGCTGTACGAGTGCAAGCTCTGCCCCAAGGGTTTCCGCACCAAGCACGAGTTCCGCACCCATGTATACGACAAGCATGCGGATGTGCAGCGGAAGGACAACAACTCGATACAGTGCAGCTTTTGCGGATTGGATATTGCCGATCCTGTGGACAGGCGTCGCCACTACAACAACATGGACTGCATTGTGCGACTGCGCTGCATGACATGCGATGCCAAGCTGGAGACGCACCAGCGCTTCCTCGATCACGTCTACCAGGATCATCTGGGCGGCGTCGGCAGTGGCGGTGGCGGCGGCGGCGGCGGCGGGGCCAGCAGTGATAATGCCTCCACAACGGGCAGCGGCCTGGCCAGAAGCAACAGTATGGAGCATTCGCCGGGCAAGAGGAGTCTGCTCGGTGCCCTGGGCATTGGCGTTGGCTCATCGGCGGAGGAGTCGCGCAGCAGCAGTGTGGCACCAACATTGACATCCACACCCAAGCCAGCGGGAGGCGGCGGCGCGGCCACAACGGCCACCTCCGCCTCCTCCGCGCCCAGTTCGGCCAATCGTGGCGATGCGGCCGCACCCAAGTCCCAGTACTTTTCGCGAATGCCGCAGGTGTGTCCCATTTGCGGGCAGCAGTATAACAACTACAACAACGTGCTGCGTCACATGGAATCGAAGCATCCGAACAAGCTACCCGAAACATACAAATGCGTGCGCTGCGGCCTGGGCTATCCGCGGATCTCCTATCTGCGGGAGCACATGATCAATGTGCATGGCGTGGACAAGAACCGGCATTCGGGCGGCTTTGAGTACATCGTGAATGCTGATGCCGTAAAGCTGGCGGATGGCAGCACGCCGAATGTTTACACGGGTCGCTACGACTACGTGATGAAGGACCTGATGTCGATAACAAATGGTGGGACCCTCGGTAATTAGGCTTAGTTTGTAGACGTCCCCCGCTATGTGACTCTCACTGTCTATCTATGCCTGTGTTCTACATTAACCTTTGTGTATTTAGTGCTTATTTAGGGCTTTGGGGATCCCAGTCCCGTCAGATAAATCATTGACCATTTCATAGTATCCCCTGCTGGATCATTAACAAACTTTGTGCCTCTGTTTTATTCTATGTTACTAAGAATCCTAAGCAACTTGTCACTAACCCTTAACCCCCTTTCCTTCTTGGCCATTTTGCAGACGAAGACGATGAGGAGGCGCCGGGCAGTGTGGCCAAGAAGATCCGGCTGGACGATAGCAGCAACAACAGCAGCTTGGCGGGTGTCGCCAGCCAGCAGCAAAAGGAGTGCCCCATTTGCAATGCCGTGTTCAGCAACAACATTGGCCTCTCCAATCACATGCGCTCCCATTATACAGCCGCTAGTGTGGTGACCGCAGCTCTGGCGGCCGCCAATCGCATGACACCCAAATCACTGACCATAACGGCAGCACCAGCGGCAGCAGCAGCTGACGCTGGGCCGGAGGCAGCGGCATATACAGGAGCATCGGCCCCGGCAATGGCCAGCAGCAATGTTGTGCCACCGGCGATGGCCAATCAAACGCCCCAGGAGCAGGCCGTATTCCGACGGAGTTTGGATCAGGCGGCTGACCGTCGCTTCCGGCGAATGCGTTGCCGGATTTGCCAGCGGCGTTTCAGCTCAAAGAAATCCTATCGCTACCATATGCTGACGGACCATCAGGTGCAGAATGTGCAGTTCATCAAGTGCAAGCTGTGCAATGCGGAATTTGCCTACGAGAAGGGTCTGAAGGTGCATCTGTTCAAGGTGCATGGCCGGGCCATCAAGGACGAGATGATTATCAAGCAGTTTGAGTGCGAGGTCTGCTCGATTGTATACAGCTCAGAGGTGGAGCTGCAGCAGCACAAGCGCAGTGTCCACAAACTGACCTCGGCATCGGCCTCTGCTTCTGCTTCTGCTTCTGCCTCAACCTCAGCCTCGGCGTCGGCTTCGACTTCATCGAAAATGGAGGATGACATTTTGATGGATGACGAAGGCAAGCCAACAGCTGGTGGTGGCGATCAGGCCGATCTGTCCACACTATCCGCCAATGCATCGGGACTGGGAGTGGGTATGCCGCTGTACTGGTACCAGTGCAAGTACTGTCCCTCGAACTTCAACACCAACAAGAAGCTGGCCATACACATTAACTCGCACGACGAGTTCGATTCGAATGATTATTCGTGCAAGGATTGTGGCAACGTCTATAGCGGACGCAAGAGTCTATGGGTGAGTGTTTCTCTGCGTGTGTGTTTCTAGTTTCCAGTTGATATTGAACTCTCCCTCTTCTCGCTGCGCAGGTGCACCGCTACAAGAAGCATCCACAGGTGCCAGATCCGGTCGAGTGCTCGCTGTGCCGCAAGATTTTCTTCGATCGCCAGATGCTGGACAACCATACGCCCACCTGCAACCGCAAGCCAATCACCTCGACGGGTGCCCATCAGCAGCAGGATTCGCTGCAGCAACAGCAGGCGGCACAGCAACGCGCTGTTTTCAGGCACAAGACGGGTGACGACGACGACGAGGAGGATGATGGACAGCAGCAGCTGCTGCTAGATGAGGGAGATAGCAATGGGGGGATAGCAACACCGTCGGCTGCTGTGGCAGTGGCAGCTACTGCCCAGGCGGCACTGAAGATCCGCATACCGGAGGTGGCCTGCACCATTTGCGGGGCCCGGTTCACCGATCAGGAGCACTTCAGCAAGCACATCCAGAAGCACGAACAGGAGCTGTATGTGGACGATCCGCTGGCGGCGATGTTTGACGATGGGCCGGCGGATGCCGGTCAGTTCCAGGTTGAGCGGCAGAACGAGAATGGGGAATACGCGTGCGATTTGTGCGCCAAGACGTTCCCCCAGGTGATTGCGCTCAAGGTGCATCGCAAGTGGCATTTCAGAGGTGATAGCAAGCAGGTGAGCGTTTTTCGGCTTGTGCAGCGAGGTGGAGGACGAGCGACGATGGACGATGGGCGATGAGTAGTGTCGTCTGTCGCGCCACCCACTAACTAACTAACTAAACTAAACAAATTAATGATGTGCCGATGATGATGATGAAGATGCCTCCGCACCAGTCGCAAAAAACAGATATCAACATCTCGTCATTGCAATCCGAACTTGAACTAATCTATGATTTTTTTTCTTCTCTCTTTTGCCTTCCTCCCCCTTCTCCTGTGAAATTCCCGCCATTTGTGCAATCCTTGCAGAACCCAATCGACGGCGAAGCGACACAGTTGACCAACAACAATCACACTACCAGCAACAACAACAACAACAACAGCAGCAACAACTCGATGCTGCACCTCCGCGAGCTGCATGCGGTGGGGCTGATGCCCAACCAGCAGCAGCAGCAACAGCAACAGCAGAGCCACAACAGCCACTCGAGCAGCAACAACAACAGCAGCAGCATGAACCACAGCGGAGGCAGCAGCAGCAGCAAGTCGATGAAGCGGAAGCGTGAGCTAAAATGCGAATACTGCGCCTCCACCTTCATCAGCAACAACAATCTGCGCCGGCACATGTACGAGCTGCACAAGCACGAGGTAAGCAATCTACCGGAGCCGCCGGTCATCCTGGTGGACGATCATCTCCAGTGCCGTCGCTGTCAGCTCAGTTTCGAGACAAAGGAGCTGTGGATCGAGCACAAGCTGGCCGATGCGAAGGTGGTGCGTCCGTTTTGTCCCTTTCAATGGGGCTGCGACCTGTGCGGCGAGTATCTGTCGCGCAAGGAGAAGCTAATGAATCACATTAACAACCATCTAAAGGAGGAGGTCATTGTGCCTGTGGCCACCAAGGCGGCCATTGATCGGGAAGCGGCGGCGGCCACGGCAGCGACATCAGCAGCAGCTGCAAATGCGACGGATTTAACAGCCGATGATGATGATGAAGAAGATCCAGATGGGGAGATGGATGGGGCTCGGGACAACAGCAAAGATAAGGCGCAAGCGGCGGCGGTTTTAGCAGGAGCACGAAAAGATGTAGAAAGCGATGACCTGGACGAGGAAGATAGCTCTGGCGAAGAGGAGGAAAGTTCAGGTACGGGAGACGATGAGGACGATGACTCCGATGATGACGAGGAGGATGATGACGGCGATGGAGGCGAAGGTGAAGACGAGGAGGGTGTGCAGCCTGCTCATCTGATGGCCCAACAAAAACAGCAACAGCAACAACACCAGCAGCAGCAGCAGCAGCAGCACAACAACCAGGACGACGATGACCTTGTCGAGGAGGTCACTAGCTCGGATGACGAAGATGATGGCGAGGTGGAAAGCAACGATGACGACGACGACGATGTCGAGGAGGATGAGGACGATGAGGAGGACGATGTGGAGGAACCGGAACCAGTCGCAGTGGCACTGGGGCCATCGCAACCGCTGATGAATGGCAATGGCAAGGCCAAGTCGAAAATGCCGTCACTAATCATGCGTGGTTCCGACGACGATGAGGATGATGATGATGACGGTGTTATGCCCATCGATGACATTATCGAAGAGGAATTCGATGAGGATGACGCCATGCCAGATCCAGATGTCGATCCGGATATGGATGATGCCATCGAGGAGGTGGATGACGATGATTTGGATGAGGGCGATGACGTGGAAATGGAGGAGGAGGTGATATCGGCAGCCTCCTCATCAGAGAACGAGTCCACATCAACGAACACGTCCAATTCGCGATCGCATTCACATTCCACGGGTGAGCGGCGTAAGAAGAGGGCTGACGATCAGTTGAATGATCCCAGCTTTACCTGTGATCTATGTCAACTTTGTTTTGATTCCCAGGAGCTACTCCAGAGCCACATCAAAAGCCATTTCCTCAATGGGCCAAAGCTCACAGTGGCAGCCGCAGCAGCCGGCAGCGCGGCGGCGGCGGCGGCGGCGGCATCATCAAGATCGTCGCTAGCAACGGGAACGGCGCCGCCACCAGCAAAGACGAAGCCTGACTCCAAGTCAGTGCTGCTGGCGAACAACAACAACAACAATAAGAGCAGCAAGACTGTTACAGCTGCAGCTGCCACAAACTGAGTCCTGACCACCAGCCACCATCACATTTACTTTCGAAACTCTCAGCTCTCATCTCTCAAACTCCTCCCTCAAACTCTTTCAAACTCACTTGAAATGTACAAAGCCAGTCCAGACCACTGTCCACTCAAAAGACACACCGCCATCATCCTCATAATCTCATCATCCGAACCTTAAGTAGATCCTAAGCAGCAGCGCGAGATGAACAGCGAACGCATTCCATCAGCAAAAGGTTGCGTGAGACGGCGTGTGTCCTACCTACAATACTTTATAGCTTGCTTCTAGTCTTAAGAACTTAACACACACAGACACACACACCGATATAGATATATATATATTAATATATATATGTATATCCGTCATAATATATATATATTTATGTAAGACGTATTTTTTTTTTGTAATGTTAACCTAGTTTCTATTGCGCATTTCATTGATCAACTCTCGAAACTAGAAGCCAGAGCTGAGAATAGTTTCTGGAAGGGATAAATGGAACCTAGAAGTGCACACAAGCAAGAACTAAGGGCTAAGTTTAAACTTTAAACTTTATATATACGAGAAAAAGAAGAAAAAAAACACATATTACCGCAGATATAATAGTCATATAAGCTTATATATATATATATAGGAAGGTAGGAAGGTACACACACACACATCAATTATTCAAGCAGAAGAGACGTTTCACGAGACGCACCAAAGCCAGCGGACCGAAGAGGGAAGCCGCGAGAAAAGAGGAAACCGCTCAGTTAGACTTAGTAAAAGCCATCAGGATTTTCAAAGTATTTCACACACACTCATGACAAGCACACACTCACAAAGGTTTAAAAAACCCAAAGCGATAGATGTAAAAATCTGTATTTTTTTTCTTTTTCGATCTTTGATTTAACTTTTTGTTCTTTGTATTTAAACCTTGGTCTTCCTCAAGATTCAAAAATCGGTATAGAAACCGGAGACATGCCCTGATTTAGGCACTATTTTTAATTTTTTTTTTTAATGATAAAAAAAACCGGGAACCAGCTTTTGTATGGTAAAATGTAGATTTTGAAGATACTTTCCGTTTCGGAAATACTTTACTTTGCTTTCAACAGAACGACTCGCGTTCCTGTTTACCCACTTCGTCGTCTTCGTTTCTTTTCCCTTTTCAAAGAAGACCAAGGTCGATGCTAGATCCATACCAACGTTGGATTGAAACTCATTAAGGCAGAGTTGAAATCCATTTAGAATCGCGACACACAAAACAACAACACAAACGGCATTATATGTAAAACCGCCTAGGTTAAGAAATCTCTAATATGTATAACTGAAACTGTAGTCTAAAACGTACAAAATAAAATACAAAAAAAAAAAAACAAGAAATTCATCATATATAAGCAAACTTTTGTCCCTCACGCGCTAAAGAATCGAAAAGAAAATAAAAGGAATATAAACCGAACAAAAATTGTCAAAAATCTCACTTTGTATTGTTTGATCTCATCTGGAATCTTGCCATCTAGTAAGCCTTGAGCTCCCCTTGTGTCAAACCCCAAAACTTTAGCTACCCAACCGAATTCCTATAATTTTCAGTATAATTTCAGTCGCCAAGCCAGCAACAAGACCTTTAGTAAATATTTGTAAATTATTTGTAGCATTGCTCACAAGTTTTCCAAATTTTGTAAATTTCAAAAATTTCCAAAGAATATCTCCAAGCTTTGAGGTGAGTGTTAACTTTTAGTGCCAATTCAAGGAGTCCTTCAAGTATTTCCAAATTTATTTCAGAAATCATGCCAAATTGCACCTGTTTCGAGCCGAGTACCTCCAAGAAGAAATGTCCAGCGTGCGGAGACCATCTTAGCGCCGTTGAGGCCGTCTCAAAGGATGACAAGCTTCAGCAGGGCCGCACCATAGTTCGAATTTATCCCGAAGATTTCGTCGTCACAGAGACCTTTCCCACCTACGTCCGTGTCAATAAGAACCCGAACAAGAATGTTGGCGGCAAGCCCAAATAGAGGGGCTTCATCCAGTCCATCGCCTTGGGCAGCATAGCTTCTGCTTGGGGAATATATTACTCGGTCTCGGCGATGCCACTCCATGAATTGGGGCTCTTTGATCTTGGCCAGAGCTGCTTTTTGCTGGTCCTGTAGGATGGCGATTGTTTTGTTTGTTTTGACTGCAATGTCTGCTCTTTAAGAAGTCGATCCAGAAAGCGCTGCTTCAGTACGATGATCCTAATTTTATACTTCAAGATCTGATCAAAATAAATCTCCAAAATTACCAAATGTATAAACGTTTTGCATTTTATATGTATTTATTTGTATGCTTTGGAATTGGGGTAACAGAGATGATAAGATCATCATATATGTATCATATACATGTACAGAGGCACTCCTTAGATCCCAAATATTCAGATATTTCTATATACATATTGGATATCAACAGTGTTGCCAGATTTTGATTAAAAATTAAAAAAAAAAACCTTGCAAATGGTATATGAATCTAAGTAGGCCTGGGAGTTTCCGTAAACCCAAAGTTCCCTTTGAAATATTATATATTCGTCGTACCATATATATAAAGCACAATGGAGAACAGACGTCGTTTAGCCGATGGAATTTTGCCCATAAGTTATATAGATTTGACGGGTAATGCTAAAATACTCAACAGCAAATGCATTATCTGCAATCGTTGGCCCATTAAACGTGTGACCAATATATGTGGCCACGATTTTTGCAAGCAATGCCTGATTTGTTGGCGCATTGTTTCAGACGGCTGCCCGGAGTGCAGGTCCAATGCCACAGCACTGGGAGACCCATGTAAGCCGGGATTAGTGTTTTTTGGGGCGATGCAATGGCAGCATATAACTTGAATTTATTTTTTACAGTAACAACCTGATATGCAGCACTTATAAGTAGCTCCCAAGATGCATCCAAGGACACGCTGGCGTAGACTTGGAAACTTGGAAATAAAACAATAAAAAACAGCTTAAACCTAGCTTGTTTCTTTTTATTATTAATAAACGGAGTAGTTAAGAAAAAACGATTTCCTACTTAAACCTTGGAAAAACAATTAAAATTAAAGAAACCCTGAATAGTTTGATCCTTAGAAGCCAAGAAGATGCAAAAAAAGATCATCTTCTGAAGAAAAATCTTATTTCCCTGGTAATAGCCTCAATTTGCTGGCTCCTAAGCCACTGTACCTTGGCTTTAACCCTCTTCTTGTTATATCCTTTTGCTCTGCCAAGGATATGAGGCAGGTGGAAATGCAGGGGAGTGGTCCAAAAATTGGCAAGTTGATGTCACATAATTGCCCCTCGAGCGCTCATCTTAATTATTGTGCTTGCTGACTTCCTGTTGCCCGACTTAATTCCCTGTTAAAGCCAACACACACACACACACAGAGCCTGCGGTATCCCGCAGGACCTCGCCTCTGGATTACTCCTTGCTGCTGATGCTGCGTGTGGCATGGAAATAATTAAAATTGTTCGAGATTCGAGCTCCGCAGCAAGAGGTGTTGTACTCCAAGCAAGGCAAGCGGGAGAAGATGTGCAGGATATGCAGGATATATATATTTACACGACAGTAAACAGCCGACAGGAGACTTATCGGAGGACAAAAGGAGAAAAGCTGAAAGCCAAACCAAACTTAAATATTAATATATCAAAAAGGGGAAGCGATGCTATAATGGTTTTGGGTTTCGTCAGGGAAGTTGCGGTTTCCATAAATAGTTTATAAATTAAGTTTTGTACATTTTACTGTTTTTTAAATAAAATATAAACATTAAAACAGGGGTTATAGCATTAAAATACATCCATCCTTTCTTGAAAATTTATGAATTCTGCTTTAATTATACCCCTGCAGGGGTATTATAATTTTATAAAGAAGTTTGCAACGTAAGGAAAAAATTAACATAAAATATAAACCCTGCAGGTTTTTTTTAAATTGATTTTTTATTTATTTTGTATTTTTATTTAACACAACAGAAATATTACAAGCAAAACTTAGGATTCTCATAAGAAACTGCAAGTTTACTAGAAGCGATCAGCTGATATTGACATTCTCTCTCTCTCCTCTCTTTCTCTTTCAGCTGTCAAAAATCGCAAAGCTTCTCTCTCAATTGAAATCAGACGCCGGCCAAAACGGAGGGAAAAAGGAGCATGGAGATCGGTCGGAAAAAGTGAAACGCGGTCGGAAAAGTGAAATGCGGTAGGAAAAGTGAAATGCGGTCAACTTACGGCAGGTAAACAACGAGCCCGTGCAGTGATAAGTCTTAAGTAATTAAAGCCGGGCCGTTGTAGTGCTTTTTTTCGTTCTAAATTCTAAGGCGAGGGCGAAAAAGTGCGCAAAAACCGTCTCCATGCATGTGATCGGTCGGAAAAGGGAAATGCTAAAGAGCTTGGGCGGAAAAGCAGCTCTCGAAAACAATAGTGGCAGCCCCAAAACATGAAAACCGAACAATTGCTATAATTTTATTCGTTCTTAACCACAAATACATATGTACCTACATATGGCGATGAACAATCGATGCAAGGGTGAGTGAGACGACACTATTACCTCTTTATTGTTGTCCTGTTCTATTCTGTTTTCTGGAACTTAAGAGAGAAAGAGGGAACGGAAACGATCCACTCTTTTGCTTATTTTGACATTTGTTTTTGTTTACCTTTTTTTTCTATGGGAATTGTCAATTTCCTAACTTCAGAGAGAAAGAGAGAACGGAAACGACACACTCTTGTGCCTATTTTGACATTTGTATTTGTTTACCTTTTTTCTATAGGAATTGTCAATTTCTGGAACTTAAGAGAGAAAGAGAGAACGGAAACGATGCACTCTTGTGGTTATTTTGACATTTGGGAAGCTGCCGCTTGATTTTACTTTTCTAGTTGTTTTGACATTTGGAAAGCTTTTTCCTTTATTTTTTGAGTTTTTTCTTTGGAGTTTGTAAATTTGTGAATACATAACATCTAAATCTACTTTAAGCTTTATCTGACTGTATACTACTAATATTTACTAGTATTATTTGATTAAAAAAAATTATTTCAAATATTAGTTTAAAATTAGGTGATACCAGTTTTGGGGTTCCTAATTTAGAAAGCTGGCTTAAGTTTTATTTGAATTTTCTTGGCAACTTCAATTATAGGTTTTGTTTTGTTTTTTACGTTTTTCAAAACGAAATTCCCTTTTGCTTTGTTTTTTTTTTTTTTTAATAAAATGTAGAAAGCGGGAAAACAAAAGCGGAATATTGGGGAATACCCACAGGGAGTGTTTTCAATTTGCTGCCCTAGCCGCCCATTGTTTGCTTTGGGTTCTATTTCTGTTTTTTGCTGTTGTTGTATCTTTTGAATCGTGCTTTATTTTCGAAGAGAATTGAAACTTTGACAGTTATTTGTGTGTCGAAACAATGCAAACAGCGAATTCACACAACCACACCTGGCACACACACAGACACATCTCACGTTGCACTCAATTTTTTTTTGTATTATTTTTTTGTAAGCAAAACATTGCGCAGGTGAAATGGAAAACAAACGCATAGCACACAGAAAAAATAAGCATTGGGGGGAAAATTGGTGGCTACACTTACGAATTTGAGTGGCTGAGACTGCTGTTATTCATAGGAAATATCCTTAAAATTCGAAATTGAACATTTCGCAAGGATTTCAATTATTAATTTTATTTTACCAACTAAAGGAAAAAATTGAATACATTTTTAATTAGAATGTCTGGAAATTGGGTTGGATATAAATATTTAACAAGTATTTGTACAGTTTTTTTTCGGCCTAAGAATTTTACGGAAAAAATGGAGCGAGAAAAATTATATGTTATTAATTTTCCAATATATTTATTTCTTAATAATCATCAAAAAAGTGGAATAAAGAAATAAACGCTTTTCCTGACATCTCAGAAGTTCCGAATAAATTGTTGCACAATCTTTTACTATTTACACTTAACAAAGGATATAGACAAATAATAAGTCAACAACATTTTCGTCCTGTGCATAAACTGACAAAACAAAGGACTCGCTGTGAACAAATAACAAAATAATATTGCATACGAATAAAAATGCCGTCAAAACTGCCAATTTCTCTCAATTTGTAAAGTTTGCTGAATCCCAGCATATTTTTCTGTACTTTTTTGTGAGTACTGTTTGCTGCTGATATCCTTGTGTGTGTGTGTGTTTGTGTGCAGATTTTCGTGACGTTGAAAGTTTCAACTAGTTGAAGGGGATTTCCTATTTTTTATTTTTTTTCTTGGTTGTTAGTCCTGCCTCCTTAAAATTTCATTTGAGTTTACTTTCTCAATACTTTGACGCTCTGTTCTTAATCAAAGTTTGCAAAGCGACAATAAAACTCACGATTTTATTTACAAACAATCAGAGCCTACGACAGGACCTCCTTCGGTTCGTATTTATTTATTTTTTTCTTTCTTTTTGAGGAAATTGGAAACAAAGCAAAGACAAAGCAGTGAAAAGGACGACGACGAGGATGAGAGCCGTTAGATGAATGACAAACGAGGTTCGGAGTACTAAAACTAGAAATGAGTGGAGTGCATGAGGGAATTTGCCAAATTGAGCGAGAAGAGGGGGGAGGGCCAGGACACAGGAGATGGGACTTACAGAGGTAACTGCACATAAGGGATTTTGGTTTTCAGATTCATCAAGTACTTTATCCTTCCTTTCTTTTAGATTCTAAGCACTATTTTTGTAAGCCATAAAAATTGTATAACTCTGCTTAATTTTGGGATAATAAACTACGAGGTTTGACTGTACTTATGCCTGTGTGTGTGTGTGTGGGTGGGTGGTACAGGGAATGGAGAGAATGGAGAATGGAGAGCATGGAGAATTGTTAAGGAAAAGCGAGTACAAAGCAACAGCTACCTACCCGCATGATGGTTTTTTTTTTTTTTATTACGAGTAGCTCTCGACGTGCTCCACACACACAGCGAGACAGACACATATATGGAGACTTGGCGAGTGTCTTTTCTTAGTCCTTAAATTTTGGGTGGAATTCAATTCCTTTCCCCTTTGTCCCCTTTGTCCTTTGAGCAGTTGCTTAGGACATTAAGCCACTAAAACAACTAGCTGTTGGAGAGCCCACAGAGCACAAGGGCTTGGCAGGAGCAGGGAAAGGAGGGAAAGGACGAGATAGCTGAGGCGAAAGGCGGATAAAGGCGGCGGTGAAGTGCCGTAACACATCGCTCTTCTGCTTCCAGTTGTCAGCTGTTTTACGGCCAAGTTATGACGTGCCTCAGTCACGGTCTTAAGTATGTACAAAACAAACAAAAAATCAAATAAAATAAAAAAAAACACGAAAAGAACAAAAAATAAGATAACAAATAAAAATAAAATGAAAACAAGCAATAAAGCCTAAACTCCAAAGAACGGCGTCTGATATACTCTACAAAGAAACGTGTTCTATGGGAAAAAGTTGAAGAAAAAACATCAAAAAATGGCTTAGAGCGGTTTTTAGCTTTTAATTATATTTCAATTTAAAGTTTTGGAATTATCATGCAAGTGAAAATGTAACAATTTTCCCCAAAGTGCGCAATGCTTTTTTATCAAAATTTATTAACATATAATTTTATTTTTATTTTAAATTTATTCACAAATTCCATATACCATTTTCTAAGCTGCCACAAAAAACTTTATTAGCTGAAAGACTGCACTTTATGTTTGGTTCTTTGCAGTTTGTTTGTTAACCAACAAGAGTAATACCCTTTGTGAGGGCATACACGTACACATATAGGAAAAAGGAAAAGCTAAGAAAGGAACATCATGTGTTGGTTGGGCCAGAAAGGTAAGGAAAAGCCAGGGAAAAGCAAAAACTTTTTATATGCGCCGCTGTCGCTGGCGAACACAACTTTTGCCTTTTATGTCCTTGTCCCGTGTCGTTGTCGTCTCCTATCAGTGGGTACATGTATATGAATATATATATATATATATATCTGCGCTGCTGCTGCTGCTGTTGTGTGTGTGCTTATGGCGTTTTGTGTGACATTTATTGTCATTTAACTGTGACAAAGTTTAGGGATAAGCATACACGGAGCCATCTGTAAGGCATCACGGGCATCATCATCCAACCGTACATATGGCCAGGGAGGGACTGTAGGGATGGCGGTGGGTGTTATGAAACTCAAAATTCAATCGACATGAAAATCCAGTATGAAAATCTTACTTTTCCGATTCTCTTCATAGGAATCCGTTTCTCTAAACAAAGCTCTGGGGATGCGTTACATCCTTAAAATCTTGATAAAACATCCTGCCAGGAGGGGAAGCTGTCCTCTTGGAGGAATTTGAACTCAACAAGCTGGGGGTTTCTCAATAAGATCTTCATTAATAAAAGTAATAGCCTTTAAGAAGTTATAAGTAAATAATAATTGGGATACGATTTCTTTCTTGTTTCTTTTTTTTCAGAAATTTTGGGCATATCCATCCTTGTAATATATATTTATCCTTAACCTGAGATTGTTGTCGTAGTTATTCGCTGACTCATCAGCAGCAACAAAAAAGAGTGCCAAACCGAACCAAACCGGACGGAAACGCACTTGGTATGCCGGCTGGGTTATGACCGGATTTTACGAGCCAAGTGAGGGGGGAAACGTTTTCGATTTACACCAAAAACAGGCTTCAGCAGGACCGAAGGATGTGCTCGTAGTTGGGGGCAAAAAATTGATTGATAATTGATGGCCTGACAAGCCATGGCCAGGAAATGATATTTAAGATAATATTTTTTAGATATTTCTTAAGGGAAAATATCATATTTCTAGAAGAATTTGTTGCTTTGAAGGATTTTAAGCACTCACTCATTCTCGCTCGTTAGATGTGTCCGGTTAACTGGCCAGCTTTGTGGCGAATCCCCCAATTCCTGTCGATGTGGAAATGGACTGAGTTCCTGATATGCCTGTCTTCGTTGTCTGCTCGTTGCTTCCCATTGATTTCGGCAACGGCAGG
This sequence comes from Drosophila birchii, assembly GCA_035046345.1. NCBI lineage: Eukaryota > Metazoa > Arthropoda > Insecta > Diptera > Drosophilidae > Drosophila > Drosophila birchii. The sequence continues at coordinate 497,220 of JAWNOA010000014.1, read as the reverse complement.
GGAAGAGCGAGCTATGTGTGTCCTGATTTCTGGTCGGTTCTTCGGCAATTTATGTTGGCAGATGTTTGGTCGCATATGCAGATTAAGTTGGAAGCAGATCATGTCCAGGGAGGCGAGGCAGGAGCCAGAGCACGACCTAAAGCTGGACCGAAACCAGAACTACATAGAAAGATGGGGACCAAAAATGAGGAGACGGAAGTGGGGCTAAACTAAACTGTTGTTGGCTTGTTAGGCAGATGGCAGACATATCCCGGCCGGATGTGCGCCAAGGATATGCTTACAAGGCAAACAAATTTACCCATAATGCTGTCAGATGCATATCGGACTGGCTCCAGACGCCCCCCGCCCCGCCCCAGAAATCCTTTCCAATGGCATCCATTATTTGTATACTCTACTCTCTCGAATGGCAGGCACTCTCAACTCCAGACGAAAGGTAACAGGGTAAGGGTATAGCAGCAAGGATAATGCAACTGGCAACTCTCTGGGCCTAAGCTGGCGATGCTCTGCTGGCTTTCTTGTTAGCCTGAAAAATTTGTTGATTTTCCTGCTGCTACTGCTGCTGCTGCAGCCAGGACAGGATACGGGTAGGACACCAGGGTGGGTACGGATGCAACTTGCAGTTTGTTCTCCTGAATGCACTGGGAATAATTTTAAGCGAAAACATTTTTTTTTATAAAAGGAGATATGAATTTCAAAAAGGAATTGTTGATTAATATTGCAATAAAAATGTAAATTATCAAGTTAATATTTAAGGCAGGCTACTAGGCGTATACGTGATTTTTCTTAAGCACTTGGCCCCTTATTTCTTAGTTTTTTCTTTATTTCTTTCTTTCTTTTATTCTTTATTTCTTTAATTATCTATTTTCTTGAAAGGAAATTTAAGAAAATTTTCACTGAAACTTAAATGAATTAAAGAACAAGATTCAAGGCAACATTGCGTATGCGTGATTTTTATGATATTTTTGTTTCTCTTAGAAAAAATTAGAATTTTTTTTTTGTACTTTGCTCTTCTTAAATTCTGCACTTTGCTTATTTCTAGCTCTCATTTCTCCATGTGCAGCTCCTTGGGCTGCTGCAATTTTTGAAATATTCACAAAGCAAAGAGGAGAGAGATGTCCTGGACGAGTGGGAAATTGGTTGCCCGCTGGGATCCGTATCCTGTTTGGCTATTGTTGTTGGTGGTGGTGGTGGCCGCCGGTTGCCGGTTGCTGTTTGCTCCTCGCTCCGCGCTGCTAGTTGTTGCGGTGATAGTGCCCACCAGATGGCCACCCGGCAACACACCAGCAACAGCCACGTTCTCTCGTTTGTCCTTTGGGGCAAGAGACTTCTTGTGAATCTTATGCCGCTGGTGGTGTTTCTTTCACGGCTTGCAGCTTTTTTCGGCTCTGGCAGATGAATGATGCTATGGCTTCGCTGGCGCCCGGTTCCGGATGAGACCCAGAGCCGGATCCGGGGAGGGGGTGGGGGGCCATCATTTGTGTATTTGCAGACAAATTGGATTTCAACTGCGGCCTGCACTTCTTGCCAGCCGGTTTGCTCAATTAACTTTGTTGCCCGGACCCAAACAGGCCATTTCTCAGACTTTCCGGCCCTGCTTTCTCCGCTCTCTCCGTTTGCTGTTCTACTTCTGCTGTCCTTCGTCCTGTCTCCACTCTCATGTCCCCTCTGCTTCCCTCTGTCTTATGATTCTCTCCCGTTGTCTGTTTGTTGTGACTTCTTGCAGCTGCTGCTGTTGCTGCTGCTGTTTCTTTCGTTCTTTATGTCCTGTGGCCACACCAGTATCCTTTAGCCAAAGTGTTGTAACACACACACACATTCGAGTAGGAATCGGAATCGCAAGCCGGAGTGCATGCTTGATAAATGGCCAGTGATTATGCCACGCCCCCGGGAAGTGGACGAGGCCAGCTCTCTTGGCAGGATTAGTGATGTAAGCCGCAAATGCACATCGATTAGCATCGCCAAATGGCAGGACGAATTAATCGAAGCCAGACCCAAGATCGATGATAATTTATCGATGCTTATTTATCGATTGTTTTGGCCTCGCTTTCGCTTAAAGTACAAGAACTAAGATTAAGGTGAAGGCAAACATAAGTTGTCGTATGCCTTCTCTGAAATTAAAATTTAAAATAATTATTTAACCAAAAAAAAAACTGATACCATTTGATTTATTTATTTATTTTCCAATAAAAATTAGTATTATTTTGCTTTGACAATATTACTGCTCAAATTTGTAAACCATATGTTTTCCCTATTAAAACTGAAATTGGATTTAATTGAAACTAAAAGAATCAAAGGCAAAATCATATTTAAATAATAAAATTTACGCATTTTGTGTTGGACGTAAGCAGGGAGTCTCCCTCACCCAAGTCCGCATTGGCTAAATGCACAATTTCCAATAATATAAATATATTTGATATTTGTTTATCCGAGACACGTGAAATAGACAGACAGCCCCGGGCGTTAAATGTTTGAATAAACAACCGCAAAACTAAGTGAAGGCAGAGCGAGAGAGGGCAGTGAGTGGGCCAAACCGAAGTTATATAAAGTGTGAAAAATATGCATATAAAAATGTATTTTAATTAAAAATAAATCCAGCAAACGAATAAAAACATAAAAGATATATTAGTTAGCATGCAGAATGTTTATTTTTTAATAACAAAATATGTTTAATAAAGCGAAAACTATAAATATAATTAATAGAATTAATTCTAAAAAGGCTAAACAAAGTTTATTAATAATAATAATTTCCCTTTTATTTATTATTATTTAATTGAAATAATGTTGACTATTTTGGGCAGTTTTTTAAGCATTACTTAATGACATTTGTAGGACAACTAGAAATGGGGATCATGAATGGGATTATAGAATTGTTTGTTAACAGGTCGAGAAATAATTGTGTGAGTTGGTCGGTGTTTTCGGATAGTGAAGCGATGACAGCAACGCGATAATGATTTCCGTTTTCACACCTCGTCGCGACACATACACACACACACACGGACAAAGGATGTCAAAAGGATGGGAAAAGCTGCAAGGACGCGGCATGGCATGGGCGGAAGCGGGCGAAAAAAAAGGAGATGCGGAAGTGCAGCATTTGCACATTTCCGGCGCTGCTCACTCAGCCCGTGCATAATCGATTAACTGGCGCACATAAACATGACCGCAAATGTGCAAATGCATGGCGGATAAAAGCGGGAAAAATCGGGGGCAAAGTGAGAGAGAGTGAGAGATGTGAGAGGTAGCTGGCGGCGGGCCTGTCGACATGCATAAATGCAAATGCCATGGCAATACATATGCAAATTACTTTTCACACACTCCGCTTCACAGAAAAATGCACCGCAATCCGGACGGATGCGAGTCCCGGATACGGGTAAAGCAGTAGCACTCGGTGGGGCAGGTGGTGGGGTGGGTATCTGGTTATAGTCTGCCACTAATTTTGTGTTTTCTCTGCGGGCTTGGCAGCCACTAAACTAATTGCAAAGCGAGTCTGTATATTCGCATTTCCCATTTCCCAGGGAAATTGCTGGGAAATCTCTCCTGGATGCCTGATACGGCGGATCGAACTGCATGGCGAATAATAAAGGTCCTGGAAGGATAGGCGAAGGAGTGGGGTTTTTTCATATTTAAATTATGTAAAAAAGCAGCAAATTCTTAAATATACAAAGTGTTTACCCAATTATATTTAATTAATTTTGTAGAAATATTTAACCCAGCAGCTATATAAATTGTATTTAAAGAGCAAGCAGAGTGATTTATCAATTTCAAAAAGAAGTACAAAATAAAATGCAAACTGTTTGTACTTTAGGGAATTTTTAAGTTGTTTTTTAGTGGACCTTTAAGTAGAAAATTTGTATCTTGCTAAAGCACATTCGGAGATGCTCCTATTGGAGCAAACAAGTTGAAGTTAAAGCGTTTGATATAAATTATGTCTAAAATTTAAAAATATAATTATATATTAATAAACTCAGCAATGAATTCATTTTTTGAAACGATTAAAACAAATTGTAGAATCGAAAATATTTAATACTCTTTTATATACGTTGCTTTAAAAACAAATTAAGCCACCTGGCAGCCTCCATAATTAACCACATAAATTCTCAATAATAAAACCAAAGTAGGCTGAGTGAAATCCTCCGGGTAGGGGAGGAGAGCGAGGGAGAAAACTTTCGTTCAATTCCCAGCTGTACCATCGATCTGACCCGGGGGTCAGCCACTCACTACTCTACACTACGTCCTGGCGGTGGCACCTCCTTGTACTCGTGTCTTCCTCTCAAATTCCCCAGGTCAGGACATCCACACGGCTGTCTCCTGTTTGCCTTCGAATTACTTTGAATTGACAAAAGGGCTCTCGGGCAGAGGAGCCAAATCCCAATGAAATTTATGACCCTGTCCGCCCCTGGACCAAAACAAAATAAAGGATATTCGACTGCAAGAAGGGGAGGCTGAGTAAATCAGAGAGCAAAAATGGCGCAAAACTTTCGCCCTGATTTTTGGCAAATTAATTTTAGTTAAATTTCAACACGTTTACTTTGTGTGTAGGTGGGCTTTTTCCCGGGAGGGGGAAGGGGGCCCAGGGAAACCAGACAACTTATGTAAGCCGGGGGCGGCGGGGCTGGTTGTTTCAGGGATATCCAACCAAAAGTTGAGTTGCCTCGTAACTTTTGCCATATTGTTTTTGGGGGGAGGGGCGGGAAGGGGAAGTGGAAATTGAAAAGCAGAGTTTGGGGCTTTCAAGTAGAAATGGTAATGGTGTAATTTTCCCCAGTTTTTCCACGTAGACAATGCCATTTTCAGCGGCAAAAAATCTCAGCCCTGCATTTTCCAACAAAATTTGAGACAATACCGATTATTGGCTTTATTTTCCCAAATTATTTTCTTTTTAAACATAACTAAATATTTAATTAAAAATATATATATATTTCTTTAATATATAGATCAATTTCGTAGTGAGAATTTATTATAAGAAATTAATAAAATTAGTTTGGTTTTACTTGAAGTGCCTTCAACTTTACTTTTTCAATGATTTATTTTCTAGCTGCATTGTCATTATGGCCACGCCTCCTTTTCTCTTAGTTTTCCTGTTTTTGTTTTTTTTTTTTGTTTCCTCCTTCTTAAATTTCGCATCTGCTATCTGCTGGCCCAAGGAGCAGAAGAACTGAAGGAACAGGTCCTTCTTCCGACTGCTGTTGTGGGTTTTGTTGATTCCTAATCAGAAACGTGTTTGCATGCACAGGGCCTGGAAAGGGTGGGGGTCTGGTGTCCTCCAGGGGATGCTTGGTGGAGGGAGAATGGGGGGTGGAGTAGGTGGAGAAAAGCTGGAAAAGCATAGGGCCGGCCACCCGTTGCTGTCGCTTGAGTAATGGCTGCAATAGGCAACGTGATGTCTTCTGCAATGGTCGGAAAAGTGAGAAAAGGCGGCGGAAAATAGTGTCAGGTGGGGGGGAAAGAGAGGAGGGGACACTGAGAGAAAACTTATATATATATTATAATTAGTTTTACTAATTTATAAAGAATAAAATCCCACAAAATGTAGGGAAAACACAAAATGTTTGTGTTGTTTAACCAAATTTCTGCAAATCATTTTGCTTTCCCCATTTTCTGAAACTGTATAAAAACTAATGAGCAAGTGGAAAGATGTCCTTGGCTTGGAGTGGAGACTACAACTGGCAGACAGAAGGAGACAAGTGCAAGGAGTGGCCGCGGAGTAGCAAGCGAACAATGTGTTTTGTCTGCGTGCGTGGTTTCATTCTCAGTTTCCGCCATGTTGCCCTGTCCCCCCGTTTCCGGTTGTTTGCGGTACACTCAAAAAAAAAAAAGGTGGGTTTACTATCTATATTAGAATCTTATCAAGATATTTATACAGATATTTTTAATATTTTAATAAACCAAACAACATTTTTTAATATCTGTTATTATTTTTTTAGTTTTTTTTTTTTTTTTTTTTTTAATTTTTTGGAGTGCAACATCCGAACACAAACATGCGTTCGACAATCAAGAGGCTGCAACTCAAAAGGCAAAACTTTATTTGCCCCAAAACTCCGAATTCCGAACTGCCCTAGGAATTTAAATGGGGGAAAAACAAAAGGAGAGTAAAAAACAGATCTGAGCAATGTAAATAATGACTTTGAGGGGGATTGCGGGTGCCATCGAATTGAAATCGAAATCGAAATCGAGAAATTCATTCATTTATTCATGGCCTTAGTTGTTGGTGCACGGCACCTTTTGTCCCTCAATCACCCTCTAAATCGCCCCCTCTCAATCACCGCCCATGGCAATTTTCATCTTTAACCCTCTGCTGCCACTCACTCGCTTCTCATGCAAAGCGAATGCAGATGGGGCACCAAAAGTTATGCTAAAAATGTTCTTGAAAAAGAATGTTCAGGATTGAGGAATAGCAAGGATTTATTTGAATAAAAACGGCATTAATTTTTGAGAGAGTTGAAGAATATAAACTGAATTTTTTGTGTTTTTCGTTTTCTTTGGTCAAAATTAATGTTATTTAAACAGCGTTCTTATTTATTTTGTTTTTGGTTCGGCAGTTTGAAATGAGTTAAAGTGGCGATGGAAGGTGGGTAAGTGGAAGAAGTGGCAGCTGATTCAACTAATCGTTATATTCCACACTCGAATACACTTTACTCAACGACCCTTGACAAGGACATGGCCGCTCTTAGTCCTTTCTGAGCGCCTCTTGCTCTTCTTTCTCTGGTTACTTTTTCTCCTTGTATCTCTATGTCTCTGTCTCTGTTCTTGTTTGCTTTATCCTTTGTCTTCATTGTTTTGACACTCAAAGAAAATACGAATGGGAAAAAAAATCTTTTATTTTATTATATATAAATTATAACTTTGAATTTATAATTATTTTATATTTATTTCTAAATGGTTTATGAATATTTATGGGATTTTCTTACCTTTTTTTGAGGTTTCTTCGTTTACAAATTTGTCATCTGGTGTTCGGGGCGGCTGAGTAATGAATATTGTATAATTATATAATAATAGTTTATATAAACATGAATATATATATATATAAAGCTACGATTTTCTTGCCTTAGTTTTCTCTCAGTCCTGACGGCTGCTTGATATGTCATTGTGCTCACACAAAACACTCAACTCGCAGTTGAAGATGAAGGCCAAGAATTTCATAAATTTTCAGATATGAACAGCAAAAACAAAATGGCAGCTGCAGCTGCTGCTGCTTCAGGATCCCAGGATTGAGGATGATTTCCCAAAAATTCCTTTGGCTTTCGTCCGGGTAACCCCAGCACATCCTAACGATGTGCTGAGTGGTCAATTGTCTGTCCAAATACTACACACAACCTTCTCTTCTCCGTTTCTATTTCCTATTTTCTGTATTTTCCCCGCATTTCCCCTTGTTTTGCGTTAAATTTGTTTTTTATGCATCATCAAGTAAGTTATCGGTTGTGTGTATATATATATAAATGTATATATATATTTCAATATACTACCATTTTGGGCCGGCTAATTGTTGTTTTTGGCCAAATAAATCCATGTGCCAGACACGGCGATAAATCAATATAATATACGTGCCATATAGCCAGCATCCAGCAACCAGATTGCAAATATATATACATATATGTATATATGGAGAGCCCAATCAACGCTCGAATTAATCCATTGAGAAATCAAATCGTTTCGTTTGTTAATCAATAGAAATTCAATTGCGGATTTGCCGATAGAAGTAGAGGAGGAGGAGGAGGAGTTTTAGGGGTTTCCTGGGTTTCCTGGTTTTAGGGAAATTTTAGGGGATTTCAAGGGGGCTTCTGGTTTTCGCGCTGTCTCTTGGGGCATGGCAGCACAGCCTAATCTGAATTTCAAATACTGCAGCTGCTCATTAAGTCGATTTTTGCTTGATTTTTAATTACATCTCATCTCAGCACTTCAGCGTCTTAATTAATCTTCAGTTCTCATTTAGTTAAGATCAATATTTTATATATAGTTTATCACTCAAGCGGATATCTGATATCTTACCTTCCAATAACTCCTCTTTCGCTTCCTTTTAGAAAATAAAATAGCTAAATGATAGTTTATAATATTCACCCAAAAGTTCAAGAAATGTAAACTCTTCTCCTTATTAACCCCAAATGGAAACGAGAACACACGCAGAGTTTGGAGGATAGTAAACAAGTGGAAGTTATTGCAATGATTTTCCAATCTACTGAAGCCACTCAAAGGGAACGGGGAGGGGGACGAAGGACACAGGACGGAGGACGGAGGACTCTGCTTGTGGAGGCTGTGGAGCACTGCAGCGAACCTGTCGCGATGCGTATCACGACTGATGGTGATGATGGTGACGGCGATGATGTAGGCCATGTTGATGATGCGGTTTCCCAGAATTTTAGATGGAAAGCAAAGCAACCAGTGCCCTTGCAAGTCTACAGTGATGGCCAAGAGTATGGGACCACGCTCCATAATGAAACCATATTCAAATTTTCAAATAAATTTAATAACATATTATCGATATTTCCATATTATCGCCAATATTTTTAACAATTTTTGTTCTTGAAAATAACAAGAGAAATCCATTAGCTTTATTGATCCCATTTGGAAATCAGACAGTTTGTTAAGAACTCTAAACCTGATCCTACATATGCGTCACGCACTGTACTTGGTGGCATTTGCCTATGGAAGCTATTGCCACAAGCATCTGACGGCTTTCTACGAGACCGCAGCCATAAAAGACATAATAATCGTAATAAGCTGAGGTCCAAGAAAGGCAGTCAGCTGCGGGAAGTTTTCCGAGGGGAAGAGAGGGGAGAACTCCCAGAGGAGGAATACTAAGGCAGGAGGAGAATTCTCAGAAATTGAGAAGTGGAGTTTGGGGGGCGGTAAGCAAAAAGCATTCTACATGATCATTAGTAATAGGAATAGCTGTCGATATATATTGTGTCGACATACAATATAAATATATCGAAAATATAAATTTGGAGACATTCTAAACATTGTCAACATGATATATGTATGTACATATATATTTTAAAGAGATCCAAAACATCAATATTTTCTTGGCTTATAAGTGAATTCTTTGAATATGGGGGAATATTTATATATTACATTTTTTTTTAACAATATATATTTATCACAAAATATTATAAATTATTTTTAAAGGAATGGAAAGTCTTTTTAAAATGCATTCCACATACGCAGAGTGGTCACTAAAATAGCTAATACGCAGTGTGGTCCTTAAATGTTTTTTTTTTCTAGCAAAATAATGTATTACAACAAAATGCAAATTTAAAAATATAAACTTAATTAAGAATAAGAATAGAAATCATTAGGATTCTTATTTAGGAGTAAATAAATCAACAGAAACTTTCACTAAAGAATTAAAAATATTAATTTGTGGCGGGTAAGCGATATCAAACCGAGTTTCCCCAAACATTTTGCCGCAGCTGTGCCAAGAGTTAGGCAAACAAATTCTGGATTATGTGCCCCGACTCCATATTTAATCAAGTTCACAACAATTACATTCTGTACGTTCGTTTTTTTCGCATAATAAATGCGAGCTTAAAAAATAAAAAGTTTCAATTATTGAAATGCAAATGGAATACAAATATTTGCATAAATACTAGCGAAGCGAACAAAAGGAAAAACGGAAATATGGAAAAATCAGAAATGAAATGAATGCGAAAGCGAAAAAAAATGGCAAATCCGGTCGTTTTGTTTCCCGCAATTAGAACTTTGAGTAGAAAAAAGGTGGGCCACGATTTTTAAATAAATAAGATATAATCATTACTACTCAAAAATGTATGATTTATAAAAAATCAAACTTAATGGTTTCAGGTGGAAAATACTCATTTTTCCAGAAGCCTGATCAGGGTTGTCATGGTTATGTTGCCACCCCCGAAAGACGGAACTTGTTGCATGCGTCCCCTACCTGCCTTTAAAGTTAATTAAGAGCAGCGAGCGTGCCATTCAAACATTTTTTGGCAACTTTGCAGCGATGGCGGATACCCACCCACCCGGCTATGATATATGATATGGCGGGTTGGGGAGGAGGTATTCAAATTGAAAAATATTTGATGCTCCTGGTCCTCTGGCTCCTATTCCTGCTTCTGGGTTTTCCCGGGGAAAATAATGGTTTCACAAAAAAGGGGGAGAAAATAAGCGATGTGACCGTCAGGTGAACTATGAAAGGGAGGTGGCTCCCAGGCTGGACTCCTCGGTCCAATCAATATGGAAAGGACTTGAAGAGCATGATTCATATTCAACACGCGCCGGTTTCCAGTTCCAGTTCGAGTTCGAGTTTGAGTTCGAGTTCTCGCTGGAGCATTAAGAGCTTCAAATGAAATGGAACGAAACAGAATGAAATGAGCAGCCGATAGGAGGATGAGGGAGTAGGTGGAGTACATGGCAAACAAATCTTTAATATATATTCAAACTATATTTTAAGTAAGCCTTAAAAGTAGACATTAAACTTTAGCTTTAGAGGCTACTTTTGTAGCCAGACTTTAGTATTTGAAATATTTATTTAAACTTTATTCATTTATTATGAATATTAAATATTTTCTGAGTGGAACTTTGGAGCAGCTTTTGAAAGGAAATTAAGTACACATTGTTTTGGATGATGATTGTTGGATGGGGCAAGCTCGCGGGGCTCGCAGGGTGCAGGGGGCCGCCGCCATTTCATTTTCCATTCGGTTTCGGGAAATTACGGATGACTGGCCAGGCCAGGACCATGACTATGGGAACCAGGGACCAGAAATAGAACCAGGATGCGAAGGAGGAGGAGGATGAGGATGAGGAGGGGGTCCGGACAAGCCAATGCAATCAGCGCCATGCAAAAATCTATTTGAAATTTATAGCAATCGAGGAGGCAGGAAGGGACTCGGAGAGTGCTCGTTGAGTCGTTCAATATTGTAAGTATGTATTCTAAATGCGAATAAATGAACAATAAATTGTGAGCTAGCATTGCCAGATTGTCCTTATTTCATGTTTGTGCGTTGTTTGTGCTTTACTTTGTACTCGAATGAGTGCTTAATGTGGAGGCACCGCCCCGCCAACCATGTCCTTGCCACCAATCCCACCTCGCTGATTGTTTTTGCCACTCGAGAAAGCATCTTCATGTCGCCAGCAAAGCCGCAATTTATTGTCGCAACGCCGAACGCCGAGAATTCCCAGAACCATTTGCAGGCTTGAAGGTCCTCCGGGTCCTTCTCCTCCCCCCTCCCTTACTTCTGTCTCTGCTTAGCCTCATTCTAATTCCCTTTTCAACTTATCACCAAAATTTTTCTAGTTACAAAATGGTAAGCATTCCATTTTTAAACATATTTCCAAGATATGTATATTGTATATATATCCGACACCTTTGCTTCTGTCTCTAAATCCAACCAGGAAATCTTGCCAATGAGTCGGTAATGCGATCCCCCTTCCTTCCTCCCATTTCAATGCCAATTGCGATCCCTGTGGGTCTCTATACCAGCATCCATCCATCCATCCATCCATACCTCCATCAGTCTATTTATCAATCTATCCATCAATATCATCAGGCCACCACCAGGCCCAGGCACAGCCAGAGCAGGAAGCTCCTGTTCGATGTCTCCGCGGACCTCGTAATTGACAGGCAACGCGGCTTGATTAGTGACAGACGATGCGACGCGGGTGGGCGGGGTTGGAAAAGTGGAGGACTTTGGGAGGGAAAATTGCAGTGGCAGTGACAGCGTCCTGCAGAAAGTTTAACCCTGTGCCCGCCTCTGCCATTTTTGGGCAGCCACAACGCAAAATGCAACGCTTAATTAAGCCGCCATTAAAATGCGTTACCAACCCACGCAACAGCTGTAAAACTGCGTGATTACACTACAAAAAAAAAAAAAAAAAAATGGTTATATCCTTGATAAAATAAAAATTAAATAAAATATAAAAATATACATTTTTGATAAAATATTATGATAATTACAGAAGGGGAATTAAGGAACTTTAGGAACTAGAAAGAAAACAAATTACTTTTTCTAATTTTTCTTATAAATATTGCTTGGTCCCTGTGCCCTCTCCTCTTCTTTTAATTCATTTGTATTCTCTTCTAGCTGCGACATCCCCGTTCTCTCTTTCAGTGTACTGGCACCGCAGGGACCAGTGACAATGTTGTTTGACGTTGCATTTCGCGGCAGTGGCTATATGTATATCCTCCAAGTGGGTATACTATATATGGCATAGAGCGAGGGGAGTACCACAACAATGTTGTTGCCGGCCTCGTCGCTGCCTGAAAGCAGTGCATATTGCATATTGCATATTGATGTGGCTCCTGTTGCATAATTCATTTTAGGCAGCTTATCAACTGCGGACAGGCAGGAAAAGGGATGCCACAGCAACAGCATGTATCATACATATGTATATTCTGTGCAGGATCAACTGTCAAAACCTAATCGAGGTGGGAAACGCCTTTCATTCTCCTTCACTCAAAAATCAAAAGTGGGTTGGGAGAACATTTTCCATTGCTGATGTTATTTGAGGAGCTTTTAACGAGATTACATTTTGCTTACCGGCAGGGAAAGAGAGGAATGATGGGCGAGTGACGTTGCATATATGTTTATATAGTATTTGTTGGAGTAAACAGATACTCAAAGAGGGGGAGGGGGTAGGTCCTTGCCAATGATAAGGATAACTGGAAACGGGGTAGAAGCACCTGGCCAGTTTCTGTGGCAATAAACAAATATTTGTTAAAATTATTCCTTAAAGCTATAAATTATTTATTTGTATTTTCTCACAATATTTATTTATGTTATTAATATTTATTTATGCTATTAATTATTTATGTATTTATTTTATGACCAATTACCAATTACCTTATATTCTGTGCAAGGTCTGGCATTAATTTTCATGTAGGGATAATTGAGCTGGGAAGTTGATATTTTTTTTTATGATGATGCTTTTTTTTTTACAATATCTTTAATTTTTTGGCGCTATTTCTGCCTTGCCTGCCATGTTGGTTTTGGGTGCTGGTTGGTTACCAAAATACCAAAAATGGCCAACAACCGCCGCTGGCATTTCATAATGCCGCTGCTGCTTATGTTTCTGCAAATAAATGGTGGGGCCCCAAGCAGGGCAAGAAGAGTGTGATTTGCACAGCAAACAAAAAACACATATTTATATCTCAATATACTAACATTCTGTATTTAAATGCATCAAAGCATATTTTTTCTGTGTGTAATTTGAGGCCAAAAAGGAAAAAAAAGTGCTGCCAAGGAGAAGCATCTGCGGCTGGCGAGGAATTACACAATAAGACAATAAAAAAGGCCAATTTCTGTGGCGGCAACGGTGCAGCTGGTCCGGTGGTCGCTGTGTCTAAGCCAACCTGGAAAATTTTGTTGAGCTTTTGCCATTAACAAACAGCCGGCGGGAAAAAGCCAAAGTCGAAGCCAAAATGCTGGGCTGGCAAGACTAAAAATATTATATATAAAATAATGTGTAATTCTTGCTCTTTTGTCATTATTTAACGCGGGGTATATTGAGTTAAATAAAGGGTTTAAATAATTATTAATTTAATAACCTATAGTAGTATAACTTTTTAGTAAATTTATAAACAACCTAGAACTCAGATCAAATATATTTAGAATAAACTAAAAATCTAGGCAATAAATGAAGTTAAAACAAAAATTATATTCCTGCTAAGAAGAATCAATTTATTAACCTGTTTTTTTTTTTTATAAATTTCTAGAAATATTGAAATAATGATAAAATTGAACCTATTAAATTTTTATTTAACAAAAGAATTATGTATAATATTATTTTATTTCATAAATAATTGTTAGCTTAATATTAGTATTATATTTCTCAGCATATCAATGTATTTGACTTTTAAATATTAGTAAAATTAGTATTTTTGTTTATTTATTTATTATTTTTCTTAACGAAATCTGCATTATAAGTTTTTAACTATTTATAATATTATTTTGATCCCATAATAATAATTGTTAGCTGGTTTTGTATTTAAGCATATAAATATTTTTTTCCATTTTGAAATTAGAAAAATGAATCGTTTTAATTTTCTTCTAATATTTCTTTTAAAAAACCTTAGCAAAGGGCCATCCCATAGTCTCCTATAGCCGCCTGAAAATTCTTCAACTTGTTTTTCAGTCTGTTTTTCGTGCATTTTCCCTCTTATTTGTATTTTTATTTTTCGCCAAGGGCATTCAATTAAGCGGCTCGTTGGGCCCACCCGCACTCGCAGTCCTCCTGCAGCCACCCAACATTAACCCCAGAAATCGCCGGGAGCGGTCAGCTATTAGTTTGCTACATTGTACGGCGACTATAACAAATGCTGATCCCCGATGGCCGATTGCCGGTTAGCGGAATGGCCCCGTCCTACGTAATTAAATGCAGCGCCCGAAAACTTTGTAATTGCTGGCACGCAAGATGGCGCCGCCGGCGCGAATCGGAAGTGGATAAATCGGAGTCGGGGTCGGAGGTTACCAGGATATCACTAGGCGGGGGGCTGGTTACAAAGTACAAACTCGTGTCATCGCCATAACACCTCGCCAGGCGATTTTGGCCATGATAATGGCTGTGGTCAGCGATTGAATGTGATGAATGGTTCGATGTTCAGGAACTTATGGGTTAAGGGGAACAATTTAAGCAATGCAATGTGATATATAAGGCAATTTATAATAGAAAACTCTTGAAAATATTGAATATAAGAGAGGAAAAAATGTATGTATTATTATAATATATAAATGACCTGAAGAAATGTCGAAGTTAATTATTGTAATTAAAATGCCATGAGTCCCTTTTTATCCTGTATATCAAAGACTCTTAGTTCTTTGCTCTCTCTCTCGACTTGATTTGGGTTTCTATTTACGTTTCGTCTATGAAAGACCCAAAGCCTGCCGCAAATGTCCTTTGTAACATGTGGATTTTAGTGTCGCTATATCGCTAAACTCTGGCTGCTTTTGCGGCTGACCTGGTTTATTATCATCCGCATACCCATTCTATTTGCCTTCTTATCTTGTTTGTTTTTTTTTTCTCTCCTTGTTTTTGTTGTTTGTTGTTCCTTGGCATTTGTTAATATCGCTGGCTTAACTAAGTCCCAATGACTTTTATATGATTTTCGGTGCCAACCCCGTACAAGCTTTTGGATTGCCATTACGAAGCTGAAATGGTCGTAAAAATACCGCAGCAACTTGTGCTTGTTCTTGCCTTGCCAGGGTCCTTGTTTGCCAGGGTCCTTGCTCCTTATGTGTGTGTGTGTGTGTGGCCGCCACCGCCTTTGATGTTCCTTTTGGCTGCCATTCAGCTTCCTTGGCTCAGAAGGAACATCCTTGCTCCACCCAAAAGTCCTTCCCACCACCTCCGTCAATGTAATGAAAAGCGCGTTAAACCGCAATGCGTGCCGTTGTCTATGCCATACACACACACATAACAGTTACAGTATTACACTGAAAAAAAATCACTAAAGATAACAGATGAAATTTTTTTATATGCAAAACTTTAATTTAGGACTTTTATTTATATTTTTACAAAATATTATATTTCATTTTTTATTGCCTATCATAAATATATATATTTTTTTTAATTTTTAATCATTTAGTATTGATGGCTAATTTGCTTATTAATATACTCGAAGATCTTCTGTTTAATTGAAGTATTTACAACAATATTTACAAAATCCCAAGTATAATTTAAATTCTTTCGCTAAGTGTACACACACACACATGTGTATGTTGTTCCGGAGGTTAGCGCTGCCACGCCCCCTCCTACATACATCAGCAAAGTAAATTGCTAGCCCGGCATTTAATTTGATCTTTTGTTTGATTGTGCGCGTCTCGCTTTAATTGAATTTTATGATGATGCTGCAACACACACACTCTGCCACACACGCACACCTCCAAAACACACACGAACGAAATAGCTTAGAGTGCGAAAATGAACTATAAATGTGTTTGTTTTTCGAAAAGAAAATAAATATAATTATTTATAGAAGGAAGGTCAGGTGTAATTTAGTTCAAATCTTTAAGACGTTTCAAAAATAAAAGGTTGAATAATATTAGGTAAATATATATTTATATTAAATATAAATTTTTCTCGAAATCAATTCTTTGTCTAGGAGACAGGGCTGCCAATGTCCACGGTGCGTATGTGAGATTTTTTGAGACACATGGCATATGAGAAATATGATAGGGAAAACGTTTTGAGTGCAAAAAAAAAAATGTGTGTTATTGGTGATAATTATTATTATTTATATACTATATTATATATTATATATTTTTTC
This sequence comes from Drosophila birchii, assembly GCA_035046345.1. Classification (NCBI taxonomy): domain Eukaryota; kingdom Metazoa; phylum Arthropoda; class Insecta; order Diptera; family Drosophilidae; genus Drosophila; species Drosophila birchii. The sequence continues at coordinate 481,004 of JAWNOA010000014.1, read as the reverse complement.
AATTCAATTGTCTATAAAACAGGGCTGCCAAAGTCAAAGGTGCGTATGAGCAATTTTTGAGGAATCACATGGCGTATGAGAAATATTATAGAGAAAACGCTAAACAATGATAAATATTATTATTATTATTATATATTCACCTATAGAATACAGTATTTTTGGATACAGTTATAGTTATTTGCCAACTTCTAATCCCATAAATTGAGTGTAAAATGATATCTTCTAACACACATTTCATTAAAACATTAAAATTATTAGATTTATTTGTTGTTCGTTCTGGTTTTTCCTTGGTTCTATGCTTTATATACCATACATTTTTTTTTTGTGGCCAAAGCAGTCATCAACATTCCTATCAACGTCAACTGGGACGCAGCAACCGCAGTTGAGTCGACAACAAAAGCGTCAACTGCTCAGGCGACCATTCGCAGAAATGCAACAAACATTTAATTTACAACAAAAAAAATATATAAATGAAAATAAAATAATGATAAAAACAACAAAAAGTATAGGCGGGATGCAGTTGCAGAACAACTGCTGACTGCCCGAATGACATTGCCGGACATTATGAAATTTTCAACGCGACTGCATTATTAATACAATAAATAATAAATGCGGGACAAAGCGGTAGCGAGGAGTAAAAACTGCGACAAAAAGCCAGAGAACCGAACCGCAGTGATGCAATAAAATAGGATATATATATGTACAAATATAGTAAATCGATGGACCAATGCAGTGATTTCGAAAGTTGCTGAAAGAATACAAAATTTTAGTCAAGTTTTCAGATGAAAATAGAGATAAACCTTGGGGATGTATAGATATTTTTGGATTGTTTTAATTTCTTATTATAATTAATCATATATAATTAGTTATTATTTATGTAAATAATATATATTAGATTGATTCACTTAAATTATTACCGAACTAAAATATGTTTTTAAAAACTGAAAGCCCATAAGCACTTCTCTAACAATGTTTTTAATTTACAAAGCGTTAGAAAATTTCGAAATCTTTTTTTAAATAGATTTTAAATCTTGCTCTTTATTTTATATATATTTTTCCAACATTGTTCTCTGGTTATTTCCATGGCGAACAGATTTACACACATTTACCCCTGCCCTGGCCTGGCCATATGGTAAATGTTGTTAAAATATATTTTATTTACACGGCCCGGCAAATTGCAATTGGCAGTTGATTTTGCGCCATGTCCGTGTCCTTGTGCCTCATTTTATTTTATTTTTATTTTTATTTATTTTTTTTTTTTCTTGTATTATACCCAGTTTGCCGTTGGAGTTCTCTTTCCCTGTCACTTTTTGTTTGTTTTTATTCAAATTTGCATGCTTAACATAATTCATTTCATTTCTGGTCTTCCACTTTTCCGCCGGGCTCTTTGTTCGGGTTGTCATCGCCATTGCAGGGCGGCGTCCTGAATTGATGCCGAATTCAATTGCCAAGGTCCTTGGTTCTCCTTCAGGCCTCCCCCAAGCCTCCTATATCCCCCCCACTCACACAGCGAGCAAAGTTTCGAACTTATTCAAATAGTAATTTATATACTGAACTCTAAGTTGGTATATAGCTTAAGTTTATGGCTGTAAAATTCAATATAAATTCAGGCTTAGGTGTGGAGTAAAATGATAAGATATAAGATATGGTAAATTTACATTTTTTTTTGTTCAAGTGCACCCATAGATATATATATATATATATATATATATATATATATATAGTGTGGCATGTGGCCGTTACTGGCAATGTTCTTTGGCGGCAATTTGCGGGAAATGCTCTCGTCTTGCTTGCGGCTGGCCAAGACAGCGGCTTAAACGATTGCGGCCAAGGCGGCGGCTGATAAACCGAGTAATAAATGTGTAACCACATCGCACACAAACGGAAATAGAGAGCGATTTCCTAACAGATCCCAAAGGGTCTCAAATTTAATTCAGAACTTAAGAGCTCAAGAGGGTGGTTCCAGGATGTTTTAGAAAGATATATACACTGAATAGCATAATATTTTGTTTTTAAAATAAATTATAAATACAAATTTCATAAACTCAGCCCAACCCTGCGTATGAGTTATTTTTTGTCACTAATCACACTGCGTATGTGTAATAAAATATAACAAAAATATGCTTGCAGACCATTAGGGATTCTAGTTTTAATCAGTCTAGGCTTGGAATATAACAATATAGATATACTTGGTATATATAAAAAGCACTAAAAAAATAATAATACTGAGAAAATCGGCAGGATCTTGATTTGATATTTCCGAGAAAAGGTCAACAATTTTCCCCCATTTATTATTGATAGCTTACAATATTTATTCACTGAGCATAATTTTCTTTGACAACGTTTTCAATTATTCAGCTGAGTTGCACAATTTGTGGCATAAATGTACAAATGTCAAATGCATGACAATTGGACAAAGCAAAACCAATAAAATAAAGGCAGCCGGACATTGTCATCGGATGGTTCTTTTGATCTTAATTCAATTGTATGCACTTTTCGATATTCGTTAATGGAATTTACATTTATTTATAAAATATATATGGTATTCGAGGACAGGCAGAAGAATGTTGCTCTTTGAGAGTGCCCGAACTTAATTTCATATTTCTGCTAACCTATTTATGCCATTAAAATGTTTTGCTTGTGGAATTTAATTTGGAAATCAATAACGATACAGGCACGGGCACAGGCTGGAAGGTCCACGTTGTTGAGGGGGGCGAAAACCAGACAGGATGGCGGTCTTGCCACAGCTATGATGCCAATGGTTGCCGCAGAGATTTTGCAGTTGCATGGCTGACGTTTGGTCGCCTGAACGCGCGGAAATGGCGTCGTTAAATTGGTTCCGTATCCGGTTACCATTGCCATTGCCACTGCCACTGCCACTGAGCGAGAAAGCGAGAGGCAGCAAGGACAACAAGGACAACAGTGCTGCAGGACAGTTGAAGTTTACTGCCATTTGACTGCAACTCGTTGACGCGACGCAGCCCCCGAGGCTGCCGTCAAGGAATCCACTTTGCACTTACATTTCCTCTGCGTATGCCACTCTGAATGGGTCTCCATCCCCACCAATGGAGCATAGCGCACTCGAAAACGACGGGATTAGGATAATTGTCGCCTTCTACCCCCCCTATCATCCGTTTGCCGATAGCAGTTCAGCGGTGATTAACGGAAGTTGCAATCGATATCGATATGAATAGCTTGCTCAACGAAGCAGTGCCGCGAGTCAGAATTTGATTACTTCTAGGGATCTTTGCTTTCATTGCTTTAATCATACATTATATTCCTTCGACCCTGTCTGCTATATATCTTCGATATTTATAGACAAGTCTAGAACAGCTCTGCTGCCAAGGCTGCTACTTACTTACGCCAGTGAATATCCGCAGACTTCCCTGACTTTTGTGGGCTGGAATTTCCTTTTGCAAAATTGATTAAGTTCGATGCCCGAACTCATGTGGCATATGCATAATTAATGGTACAGGTAGCAGTTGCGGATGTTCCTGCAGCCAGGTGTAGTCGTTAAAGTCGTTATATGTAGCTGTGGCGGTGGCGGTGGAATTCAATTAACTCCGGCTGAGAGACATAAAAACCTTTTGAGGCGTCAATGAGCAACCGCAATTGATAAAAAAAATTTGAAATTTTGCAGTTGCTGCTCTTCCCTTTTTACGGTCTCCTCTCAATATAAAAAATTTAATTTCCAGCCTAATGGTTGTCATGTGTGTGTGTGTGTGTGCGGGAGAAAAGGATCTCCTGCGGCGCGCCGGCTGCACTTAATTTGCTCCTCGAGTTGGCCGTAAAGGGCCAAAAGGCCATTGAATGAAATGAAATAAAAGCGCTTTGTGCAGTGTGTGTAATAAATTCAGCGAGTGTCATGCTCCCGGGATTATCACCTTAAATGCTACATTTGAAAGAGATCAGAAGAAGGTCTTCGATTTTCGCACAATTTAAGCCCAAAATAAATGTATATTCGTGGTCTAAAAATGTCTGCCTGTTAAATTCGTGGAGTATTCTTGGTGTTTTTCTCGAATGTTAGAAAAGTTTCCCAACCGCCAGGGCCACGCCTCCTGCTGTTCAGCTATTTTCAGTTCGTTTCCCACAGCTCAGACTGCCCTTTGCATGCGGCACGCAAAAAGCAACAGCAAAAAAGAACAAAAAAAAAGAAGAAAAAAAAAATAAATAAAAGCAAAAATTCAGAAAGCAAGCAGCCGAGGAGAAGGATCTCCGGCCAAAACCAGTGACCAGAGCACCCCACCAGGACCGAAACCAAAGCGCCGGAATGCTCAAGTTGAGCACACACACACACACACACACACATACACCCACACCGATGTCCTCCGTCGGAGCGAATTACGGACATTGGGCTACCATTTTGGCCAACAATCCACTTACGTTGAAACGAAACCGGGCTCCTGCCCAGAGAACCAACGGGGTATGCAGGGCAGGATGACTTTTAAAAGTTCAAAATATTAAATTTAATAATTCATAAGAGTAAAGTAGATGAAATAAATTGATGAATTATTAAATAAATTACATGTTTAATAGTCTTAATATTAGTTAATACAAATTACTTTTTTTATGTTTCGTTATAATAGTTTTTAGGGATTTATCCGCATGCTGAATATTAATTACTTTGAATAATTTCTATGAAATGACTTGCAATCTATTGTATATTAATAAAAAATGCGATTTATTTAAAGTTTAGTCGAATAAATTATAAAGCAATTTCTTTTATTTATTACGTATACGCAATGTGGTCCATAAAATTTTTTAGAAGTTACTTTTGGAAATGCAAATTCAAAAATAATGGTCTATTATAAAGTCATTCCAATAGATTTATGTTTTTTTTTTTTTTTTGTAATTTTTAAAGGCAATATTTAATGAATAATTGTGAATTAATAACTGCTTCAGATCTATTGAATATTAATGAAAAACAATATTTATTTAAAGTTTAACTCAATAAATTGATAAGTAATTTCCTTATTACGGATACGCAATGTGGTCCTTAAAATTATTTAGGAAGAATTTTTGGAGATGAAAATTCATAAATAATAGCCATTGCAATAAATTGATGCTTTTTTCTTACATTTCGGAAGAAACAATGCACAATTAAAGGGTATATTTAATGAATAATTAAGAGGGGGTTAATAATTGCTAGGCAATATTTATGGCAATCACTTTACCTACCATTACTCCGTGTGTTTTGTTTATTTTCCCTACCAACTTGGAAATCTCAATTTAAATGAAACTAACGTATACGCAATATTACGTATACGACATGTGGGTCGGCCATAGTTAACATATTCCGCATATTGCCCGTAGACATTTACATACCGGTGAAGGGTATCCCCCTCACTTAGTTAGGGGCACTCATTGGACTCTGGGTTGCCTCTGTGCTTTTCAATTTACAAAATACGCCTCCAGCCGCTTTTCACGCGTCGCGAACTCCACACAAAAAAAGCAAAAAAAAAAAGAAATAAAGCGAAAAAAACACACATAGTGGGAGGAAGAGAAAAACGGAAAATAAAAGGGGAAATCGACAGCAAAAAAAAAGAAAGGAAAGTGGAACTGAGAACGGGGCAACTAGCCCGTGACAGGAAAGCGACACAGCCCGCGGCTATTAAGCCAGCTCCTTTCAATGGCTGTCCCAGGTTTTTCTTCCTCTCCTTTTTCCGATGCATTTTCCCGGCCCTCCCCCGCATCACAGTAAAACGCATAGGCATTTGTAATTTCTTGAAGGGGTTTTTCGGTTTTTTTTTATTCATAATTCATTACTTGGTTTATATTTATACTATTTTTCCTTTTTTTTATGCGGCATATTTACCGCCGTCGCCGGAGGGACCCAGCGGATCCGCACTCTCAAGTACCTACAAATAATTCTCTACATCAAGTGCTTTGTTTTCTTTTTTTCTCATTTGCTGAAGGGACTTGCCTTTGCTTTTCTCGGTATTTTCCATTTTCCAATTTCGGTTTTATTTTCCTTTCGTTTCGTTAAATTTCAGCTTAATCCTAAACGCATATTTCATTTCATTTCATTTTATTTTATTTCATTTTCCTTGCCAATTTTCGCAATCATTCGGAGTGATTTTCTCAAAATTTCCAAATGACAAGCGACCAGCTCTTTATCTTCTGTTCTGTGAATTCTTTCCTTCCCCACTTACACAAATTGTATTTGACTATTTTGCACACACATAAAAAAAAAAAACAAACACATCTATGTTTTCGTATGTTCATAATTTATAGATTAATATATCAATGGGTCTTCTGTTTTGTGGATTTTCATTTACTCGAAAAAGAAAAGTTTTGGGTTTAAAAACAAGTTGTGCCGTAAAGTGAAACCTTTCAAATGCACGGGAAAGGAGTTTGATGAAAACTAATCTAATCTAATATTTAATATTAAATTGATGAAACAAAAGAAGAAAGCTAGTTAAAAGTGTTGTTTATTGTTTGTTTGTTTTGTTATTATTTTTTTTTGTTAAAGGGAATTTAGGAATTAGAAAGCAAAAACACAATTTTGAAGAGCTCGAAGAAAACCTCTAGAAAGTGCTGAAATTCCAATTGATCTTGTTGAAGCCTTCTCTTGGCGGCATTGAAAGCACAAACAGAAAATGCTTCAAGTGGAAAGCCGAGTTCAAGTAATTGCAGCTGAGGGCTTTCCAGCTTGCAATTTTTCTCGTTTTGTACCACATTTCTTTTCTATTTTCTTGTGACTCGTCGTCGTAGGCCGCCGAGTAAGCGAAAATCCAAAACAGATGCCTTATGTATACGTTTTGTAAACACTTTTCTTTTTAGTATTTATCGTACTTTAGATTTGGCCTTTGCTATGCACACACTCCCTTGTCCTTTGTCTTATGTCCTGGCTGCTCTCAACGCCAGCCACCTTTAGTTTTTCCCCCCTTTTTGTGTTAGTCGCCTTCTTCACCTGCTCTTTGACGGACTTCCAATGACTCTACACTAAGCGAAAAAACTACTGGGATTTGTGTGATTTGCTCATCAAATATTTATAAGTCGGTTAATATTCTTGAATAGAAAAGAAAATCCGTATTTGCATTTCCAAATGTTTCTGGCTGCAAGAAACTGTTTTTTTTTTTTGCATTAATAAAACTGTGGAAATATTTAAATAATTTTATGTTCAGTATTTTTAAATCCGATTTGCTATCTTGAGTAATTTCCCAGTTTTTTTTTTTGTTCAGTGCCCACCTGACTCCTTGTGTTATCTGCAAGTGTATCTGTGTCTCTATCTCTATATCGTTTGTGTGTTATTTTCATTTTCTTTCGTTTTTCCGGTGAAAAATTGACATATTTCGGTACTCTGGCAAGTGGAGTCGAGTCTAGTTGAGTTGAGTTTTCTTTGAGTTTCCGCCTGGCGTTGACTAACAGCTTGGATTTCCGGCATTTCTGTCGGAGACAACACAAGCTCAGCTCGGGAAGGCGGGGACATGGCGTGGAGAGTTCAGTTTTCTCTTCCCAACAACAACTTTGGCCGGAATGTGTGGATGAGGATGTGGGTTTTGGGTTGGGGACATGGGACACGGGAAATGGGAGATGGGAGATGGGAAATGGCCTGGAATGCGTTGCGCCATTTGGGTTTGGTTTTGGGTGCGGGCCATCTCTCTGATTCTCAACCAATTAAGTGCAAAGTTCGGGAGGAGCTCTCTGTATGTGTGCTGAACTTACTTTCTACTATTTTCTTTATTTTATTTTTTTTCTCTCTGTGTGGCTGTTGTTATGGGTTAACAGTGGTTACTGTTACGATTACGATTACGGTTACTAGTGCGGATTGCTACTGCTGCTGCTGCTGTTGTTGCGTGGGTGGTGTCTAGCCCAGGATCTTCTTGAAGTAGCTAACTGTTTCCGGCTTGGTTAGTGAGCGTCGTCGATTCGGCTTGAATGGCGCCTCAGTTTCCTCCAGGAAGTTGTGTCGCGTGGTGGCTGCCTCCTCCAGTTCCGGTGGCTCGCCTTCCTCGGAAGCAGTCTCAACCTCGGAGTCGCCTTCGTCCTGCTTTTTCTTGGCCTCTTTCTCGGGAATTGCAGTTGTTGATGTGGCGGCGGCTGATGCTGCTGCTGCTGCTGATGCCGACGGTGGTGGTGGTGGTGTGGCATTCGATTTGATTTCATTAGCTGCGGCTGTTGCTGGTGCTTCACTGGCAATTACTGCCTTTGGAGTTGCTGTCGCTGCTGTTTCTGTGGTCTCTTCAGCTGTTTTCACGCTTGTCTTGGCCCCATCGCCTGTGGTTGTTGCTGCTGCTGTCGAGGATGTGACTGTTGATAGCTCGGCTTCTGCCTGCTTAACTGTTGTAACTGCCGACGGAGTGGTGGTAATTGTTGAATGCTCGCTGGCATGCTTCGACGGCGGCACATAATGCGATTTTACCAGCAACATTGGCGGTATGAAGCGTGTATTGTCCGCGGATTCATTGACATGCGTGGCATGTTGCTGTTGCTGTTGCAACTCGAACAGTTGCTGCTGCTGTTGTTGCTGCTGCTGGTGATGCTGCTGCTGCTGCGAAGGATGTATGGGATGGGCCATGTTGCCACTGTTGGCTTCGTTTCGGGTTGTAACTGCAATTCCTGCTGTGGTTCCCAATGTTGTTGCTAATGTTGGTATTGCTCTAGTTGTTGTTGTTGTTATTGGTGAAGTTGCTGCTGCTTCTGTTGTTGATTGTTTTGGTTTTTCGGTTGTCGATGTAGATTCTTGTGGCTTTACCGTTGGTGTTGTTGTTGTTGATCGATGTAGCTTTTCTGTTGTTTCTGCTGCTGTTGTTGTAGTTGTTGTGTCTTGTAGGTTTTCTGTTGTTGTTTTTGTTTGTTGGGATCTAATTGTGGTCGCCGATTCTTGTGGTTTTATTGTGGTGGTGGTTGTTGTTGATCGATGAAGCTTTTCTGCTGTTGTTTTTGTTGTTGATTCTAGGGTTTTCACTGTGGTTGTTGACTCTGGTGATTTTTCCGGTGTGACAGCCGCTGCTTTCTTAGGCTTCTCTGTGCTTGTGGTTGTTGCTGTTGTCGTTGTTGATGATGATGGCTCTGGCTTTGGCTCTGTCTTTACCGCCTTGACTGTGGCTGTACTTGGCTCATTTGTTGTCAATGTCGTCGCTGTCTCTGTTATCCGGCTCCCTGCTGCTGCTTTCGGTGTGGTAATAATCGGTGCCTCAGTGGCAGGTATTGGTGCTGCAGTTGTTGAATGTTTTGCTATGGTTGCCGTTGTCTTGGCCTCAAAAATTGGCGACATGGTTCGCAGATCCTGCGGCAAGATCTTCTTCTTGTGCGGCAAATGCTCGAATATCTCATTGGAGGCATCACTGTTGCTATCCTCATTCTCGTTGAGAGGCAAACCCATTCCAAATGCCATGCCCGGCGGCAATTGCTCCTCGCTAAGCGCCGGCTGGTCTCCCATCATCATCTCCTCCTTTTGCTCCTTGAGCACCTTCTCCTGCTCATGCTCCTCCTGCTGCTGGTGAGCCGCTGTTTTCCTGGATTTCTGCTGCTGGTGCTGCTGCTGTTGCTGCTGATGTTGCTGGTGGCTCTGCAGCTTCTTGGCAAAATCCGGAACAATCACCTTCTTGGCCGCTTTCTTCACCGGCTTGGGCACCTGATCCGGTATACGATAGAGACCCGACATGGACACCATGCCGGGGGCATCCGATTGCATGAGTTCCCCCAGACCAGGAACAGATGAGACCGAGCGCTGAACTGGCGGCGCCACCTGAATGTTGATGGCCATACGGGATCCATAGTTGGGCAGCAAGTCAATGTCATTGTTCTCATTGTTATCCGTCCGAATGTTCTTGATGATCTGCAGCGACTTGAAGTGCGAGTTGGTGATGTCAGTGATGCGCTGGGCCTCCAAGCGTTCCTTGGGGCAAATCAGCTGTCCAATGGCGCGCTCACGATCCTGTAAAGATAGGTGGAGAGCAGGGATAAGGAACGCCCAAAGATATTATTCTCATTCAATTTAAATGGAATATTTTATGGTCTTTTATATAATCAATGAAAAGAGTTTGAGAAGAGTTTGCCGAAACTCACCTCCTTGCCCTTGCAGGTGTGCCTAAGCAATCCCTCCTCCTGACAGTTGCGAATTAGCTCAATGCTGGCCGTGTCTGCCATATACTGCATGGTCAGGTTGGGCATGTCCTTCAGGATGCATGCATCTGCCCAGCTGGGCACTGTTTTGAGATGAACAAATAACTGAGAGATGGCACATCTCCCTGGGTGAATTCTGGACTTACCTGGCATCTCGCAGAGAAAGGAGGCAGTCTCAGGACCTCCGCATCGAAGGGCATGCCAGCGATAGTCACGAATGGGATCGATTACGGCACAGAGTGGAGCATCCATCAGGGGTAACGACTCTGCCCAATAGCCAGTGTCCGCCACCAAGGGGCGTGAGTTCCTAAGCCCCCAGAAAATCACAAAATTTATTTATTTATTTAAATTTATTATACATTCATTAATATGCCCAAGTATTTAAATTTAAATTTAATTATTTGCCATGAAACTGTATCCTTTTCTCTCTCACAGCTTTCATTTATTTATTTTCCTCGGCATTTGCCGCTCGTTAAATTTAACATTTTCCCAAAACCTTGACTCCGGAGCGGTCACAGATCTATTCCTAAATGAAGGACTGCTATACAAATGTCGGCCCCAACAGGACAATTGTCACACAATCCCTTTCGGCTCTATTTGTATCTCTATGTCTGCACTGGAAACAACAAAAAATAGGAGAAAATAAACTCAACTTTCTAAAAATCTAAATTTAAATTTAAAACCTTTTCTGCAAATACTTTAGACTTTTTCTCTGCCAAAAAAGTTAACGAATAGAAATTGAATATATTTTTAAAATTTAAACTATTTCTATTTGTGAATTTTGCAACTTGTTAACAATCTCAGTGTATGATATTGGTGTTTGGTTTTTGGTGTTGCTGCTGTTTTTGGCAATGATGTTGATATTGTCTTTTTTTTTAGTTGGTTTTGTTTTCATTTTGTTGCTATTGTTGTTGTACTTACGACCACATAAAACGATCCGAGTTCTGCGGTCGCATGAGACCAATCCAAACGATGTCGTTCACATCCAATTCCCTCAGCAGGTCGCGCGTTGCATCGAATTGAAAACTGTTGTCGACTGTAAGGACATCCCGACACACACACATATTTCCCCAAAAAAGGATGAACAGAGAGAGGGAGAAAGAATAGTTCAAATGAAAACGAGACGACAAATGCTTTTTATTTGTTTCTACACAGAGTATTTCTATTAAATTCGCCTCCTCGTCCATTGTTGCTTTTATATTTTTTCCCTTTTTATTTTAGCTTTTTTGTTTTTATTGCTTGTTTTTTTCTTTCTTTTTGCTGTTGTGTGTGTTTTTGGGACAGGATGTGTGTGTTTTTTTTTTTTTTGGGATGTGGAAGCCATCAGCTCGATGCCATTCTCCAGTGACAACACAAATTGTTAACAAAACGCTGTTGGAAAATTATTTTTGTTTCACATTTTTGCTGGTCTCGTGTCAGTTTCTGTTTTCATTCCTGTTTGCGATTGTTATTTAGCCTTTGTTTGTGCTTAACCCCTCAGCTTTTTGTCACTTCTCCCCTTTCGCAAAATCCCCTTTTTCCTTTTATACACATACTGAGTCATATTTGCATTTGTCGGGCAAAAATTGGTCTAGGCTCAACGACCTGTCCATGGAATTCTCTTTAAATTGGCAAATGCAATTTGTTAATAAATAAACATTATTTATAGATTAAAGAATACTTAAATTTTGATGAAGATTACGATTTTGCTTAGAGTTTGTTTTGAACTTGAAACTAAAAATATTTTACTGAAAAGTCAACGTTGAATATTAAATTAAATATATGCAAAAACTAAAGAAAATATTATTTATCTGCCCTTGCCTATAAGGTTTATGAAAGAATTTTTTAAACTAGGGCTTTTTAACTTTTAAGGCAAAGAACTTTGCAAACCTTTAAAGGAAAAATTAAACTAAATGAAATGCTCAAATTTCTCAAAAAAAAAAACTCCATCCTTTGTTATTTTCCAAAGCTGGAAAACTATAGAATCCCTTATAATTCACATGAATAAATTTAAACTCGGTGACTTTTATTGGCGAATCGATGCGAACGTCCCAGCAAATATCGGAGCCCCCACGGTAAACTTTTGTTGAAAGCTAAATATATATTATATATATATGTATATAGGAGATATTGGCAACTTTGCTGGTAGACGATGGTTGTTTTGGGTCATTTGAGTGACCGAGCCAGCGTCTGATTGTGATTTAGATGCACCTAGGACTAGCTGCTGGCCATCTTTATCTGGCCACTGTGACCCCAATCTCAACCTGGTCTACTTCCAGGTTCCCCCCCAGCACTGCAGCGATAGCATTTGTCAGGAGGATTTATTGTATTATGAGGTTGGCGAGGGAAAATGAAAATGAGGGGGGAAAAGCAATGCGGTAAATGGGAATGAGTTTGGGCTGGGATATGGAATGCAGGCCAGAAGAGAGGAGGCAAGGTTGATTCTCTGGCAAAGCTCTTTCGGGGTCTCCCGGCCACATAAAAGACTCGACTCGACTCGACTCGACTGTGGCTGCGTCACTTTGCTGTCATTTCATTCATTTGCCGACCACAATGGCCAGCTCCCTGGCTCTTGTCCTGCTCCTCCCGGCAGAATCTAGATGCATTCGTTGCTAGGTGACAGTCGTTCGGTTGCTGCGTCCTTTTGTGCCAACAGCTGCCGGACATTTGTAGTAATGTGCAGGACTGCGAATAGGACTAGGACGACGACCTCCGTCTCCCTCTCCCTCTCCCTCTGACCCCTTGACCCTCTTCTCCTTTGGGGCAACTTGGCTAACCAGCTCGGCTCCAGTCCCCCTCTGATGACTCTAGGCTTATTTGCATTTCACATTTTGCTGGCACACAGCGACAGGCAAAAAAAAAGAGGGAAAACAAACGAGTTCTTAACCGGAAAATGAAATGCAGCTAAATTCATGTCGATTTCGGTTTTCAAAAGAATTTTGTAATATTCAAACAACAGGAAACTGAAGAACGGAACTGAGTTATTAAGTAGAAAAGCTATATCTCACCTGTCACCAGATTGGCATGATGAAACTGGCACACGGCATCGGCTTCGAACCAGGAGATGCGATCACGGAAGAACCGATAGAAGACATTCAAGCCCTCCTGTGGCATTGTCCAGGTGTTGCTCACGTTCACCTGTAAGCAAGAATAGGAGAAAATGTAGAAGTAAAAGCGAGGCGTTGAGTTCATTTGCTTTTTATTTGTATGCGCAACACGGCGCACGGTGCGTATACGTTATGCATTAAGCATACGCCTCGTGGCCCGTAAAGCGTTTACATTTTTAATGCCTGCTGCGGACGGAAGGGGGATGTGTGTATGTGTGTGTTCTCTACGACATTAAAAATACATACAAGGCAACACACGCGCACATTTGCTTAAGCATAAACCCAAAAGAAGAAAAAAAAGGACGATGCGACGCCGCGATGCGATGTAAAATCTGCTTTGAAGCCTGTCCCCATATATTTCATTAGAGCGTTGAAGATGGGGTGTGTGGCAACAGCAGCTGCCACACAGCAAGGCAACCCCCCAACCCAACTACCCCATCCACCTCCCCCTCCCACTCCCCTCCATTGAGATTCCAAAAATGTTCTTTGTAGCAAGCCGCCGTGCTGAGACCAAGACAGCCAAGCGCCAAGGGAACCAGCTTGGGCACTCAGCTCCCAGTTTTCCAGCTTCCAGCTTCAGCTTCAGCTCCATTTTCCCCGCTTTAGCTTCAGCTCCAGTTGCTCCGCCAGATCCCGGGCCAAATGACAGGCCTTGCTTTTGTACATTAACTAATTAGGAGCAGGGAGCAGGGGCGGGCGGCATCATAAATACCCGCAGTCTGAGGCACAAAAAATATTCACTCGACACTTAGTATACTCCTGTGTACAGTGCCTTCTATATGTTTACGTACGTGTAATATCTCTCGGGATAAAGACGAGGCGGCAAAAAGCCGATGACAAAGTGCGGCCAGTGGAATGAGGAAATTATGGCGGCTTGGCGGCTTTTTCAGTAACGTTGCCCGTGTCAAACGGAAATTTAAATGGTGAATTTCCTGGGTTATTATGTATAAAAATGTCAGGTATTATGAATAACAAAAAAGAGAAAAGCCAAGTTCATTTTAGGTCATAATTAAATACAACAAAAAACTTGACGAAAATTTTTGAAATAAAATAGAAACATAAAACATAATAATAACATAAACAGATAATTAACTTTGATTCAATATTCAGGCTTATTAATTATTAAATATTAAAGACTCTCAGTTAACTTTGATATAAATACAATTAAAAATGTTATAAAGTTTCAGGTTTGTGGCTTAATTTAGGGTATTTCATTGCAATGCTTAGTAACCTCTGCAATTAGGGACTTTTCCAGCTTTTCCTGTTCTTCTTCTCCTCCTCCTTTGTGCTTTCCGTTGGCCCATGTTTCATCCTAAACTCCCTTCTGGGGTTTTTTTCATATATTTTTTTTTTGCTGGTAACTAATTAAATTTAATTTATTTTTGCCAACATACCAAAAAGTATGCTCAGGTCGAATTTCCTTGGCAAATGCATGCCAACTTTTTGATGGAAAAATTCCTGTGGCTCAGAGCTGTTCGCGAAAAAAAATTTCAGAGAAATTAAGGATATACAAAGAGGGGGCGAGAGAGAGAGAGGTAGAGATAGAGTGAGAAAGAGAGAAAGTGTAAAGGAATGCTGGTCATAAATTTGGAAATTTGGCTTTTTCCCGCCTTGCATGCGGGCGGGTCGTCCTCTCTCTCTCTCTGTATTTCTTTGAAAGCATTTCATTAACTTAATTAACATTTAATTGAAAAATTCAAAAAAGCAACTTCTTTGCCATTGTCAAGAGGGGTGGGGCCGGGGGGGGGGCAGATGAAAGTACCTCCTGCGCAGCAACAACAACTATACAAAATTCCATCAACAAAGAAATGAGAAATAAAAAACGTTTTGAAGAAAATGAGCTGGGCTATAGGATATATATATGGTATTAATACATACAGGTAAATTATCCTTCGTTTGGGATAATTTCTCTTGAAAAAAATATTAGAGAAAACTCTATAAAAAAACGAGATTTTAATAAATAATTCAGGTTAACAAAAATGCTATTTAAATATTATATAAAATATTTATTTATGTTAACACCCAAGTTTCTTAAAGTGCACTTCGGTTTTATGTACTCGAGGAACACTTTGTGCTGGATAAGTCACTTATCAGGCGATTAACTTTGTTTTTATAACCTCCATTCATCGTTTTATTTGGCTTTTAATGGCCTAACAAAGTGGTAATTCCATTTTCGCATCAATCGCAGCTATTATGCAAGCCTGAAATATATTCATTTATATATATATATATACATCTATATATAATATATATTGCACTTTATGGACGAATTTATGGCAGTTAATAATCTTGATGGTTTCTCGTTTCGAGGCTACTAATTGGCAACAAATTATTCAACGCAATCGAAGTGGCAACTAACGCATTAACACAATGCGTATATGGGAATTATTAATTATGCATTCGAAATTGTTGCAGCACCGGTAATTAGTCAATTATTAACAAGGCACAAAGGAAATGAAAATAAACGAAATAGTACATCGAAGCGAAATAATTGATTAACAAATGTTGCTGACGAAACGAAGTCCTCTGCCCTAATATCCTTTTCGGTTAACAAAACTCAATCGAAGTATAAACATCAACTACAAAAGCTAACTGCTGAGTGCTGCAGCAGCTGCTGCAAAACTAATAAGAGCCAAGCAGCAGCAGCAGCAATAAAAGTTGCAATAAGCGCAACATAATCATCTCAATTTATTGCAATGGCAGTGTCATTAGCATTGGTTTTATTTCACCCAAAAAAGAAAGGGTTCAAGCTAGCTAAATGATACCCAATATACATATGATCTTTAGGGAGAGAGAGAATTAAAAATAAAATATATATTTTGAGTTTTAATTGAACTTATTTTATCTTTTGTTAATGGTAAACTTTCTACTAACTTTTAGGTTTGATCATTCAAGAAATCAGTTTTCAGCTGAGTAACTTAAGTGTGATTATCCCGATTATAGTCGAAGCATCTTTATATTTTTTTATTTTAAAGAAAATCTCATCATTTATAAAAAATATTAACAAAATCCTGACACCAACTTCCCGAGAGCAGTGCTTTAGAGTGTCAATAATAAAAACTAAGGCCTTGAGGGGGAAATAAATAAATAAATAATGGAAAACCTCAGCTTAGAGAGCAGCAGCGAACATATTAGATGTTGCAACAGCAACTGTGTATTTGTGTGGCAGCAGCAACAACGCAGCAGCCATATTGCAGCAGCAGCTGTTTGGTGGCAGCTATTTGTTGACTTTTTCCATTTTATTTCGCTGCCCTTTTTTCTTCAACTTCTTTTTCTTTTTTACTCTTTCTATTTTTTTTTTTTTTTCTGATTTCATGATTTTATATACCTTTTACTTACAGGTCTGCCTCAGTTTTTTATGCTATTTAAAAAAATTAAATAATTATATAAAAATATTATTTTGAAAATATTAAATTTTTGTTTTTATTCTAAAATTACCATTTTTAAGTGTTTTTAAAAATCGTATATTAATTATAGCTGCCATAAGACTATCAATACCACCTCCTGTTAGTTCTTATTTTGTATTTATGATTGATTCTGCAAGGGTATATAAACTTCGTTATTCCTAAGCTAGCTTTCTTTCTGGTTTGCTGCCTTATTTTTGGCACTCGGCAGCAAGTTTCTGGGCCAACTTCAGCCTCATCGCTGATGTTGCTGATGTTGTTTTTCTGCTGTTTTTCCTCCTTACTCCTCTCCTCCTCTCTCGCCACTCTTTATTTGTAATTGAGATGAAGACATCCTGCAGGAGCTATGGGCAGAGGATGGGTGAGCACAAATTAAACAAAAGAATAAGTGAAATTACAAAGCGCTGTCCAAGTTTTGTTTTCGTATTTTTTCCTTGTGTGCTTGCATAATTTTTGTATTTGCATTTTTTATGATAGCTGTGTGTGTGGCAACAATGCTTTTTTTTTCAGCAAAAAATACATCAGTTTTTTTCACTAGAAAAATGTATGCGCAAATTTACAAAAATACAAGTTTCTGTATTATTAAGCAAGTAATGTTTCCTACTTTGAGCTTTTGATGGAGGATAATCGGAAGCTCTTACCATTAACTATCCTTTTTCCAATTGAAAACTCTAGAAATTCCAAAAGCTTTTAAAAAATGATTAAAATTATTCAAATATGTTAGACACTTTTTTAGTTGCTTTCCTCAACCTGTGTTATTTTTCTAATAATATGTAAGAGGTCCTTTGCTATGTTAAATTATTGTTTAAGGTACAAAAACCAGGCTTTAGCTATCAGTTAAAATTGTTTTATTTGCATACTTTTTCAGCTCCACAAAAAAAAAAAAAGAAAAAGAGAAAGGAAATTGTGAATGCATAATGCGAGCTGATGGCAGCAGCGCCCCTTTGATAGTCAGCTTCAGTTAAAGGTAAGCATTTTCATTTTCCTCTCCTTTATTGGCTTTCTACCAGGGTACTCGAGCGATTATAATAACAGGGAGCTGGGGAAGGTCCTTTGACTTGGGTCTCCGCCGTGCCCGGGGTGTCAACACAATCAGCGCCTTGCGGGCGGTTTCAGGTGGCAGCCACACGCAATCTTTGCTCGTCGCACGATTCGTGCGTGAATCATAAGTATCTTGTTCTCTTATAAATATATATATATAGTATGTATATAGCTGGTATAGGTACTATATCCACATATATGCAGATGTATGCTAATGTCGGAGCTGATGCCGTTTAAAAATCCAACTTCCGACGGCTTGCTTCTAATGTGGCATTAGCAATCCTTTTGAGTTATTCGTGCCCATAACAAACAAACATATGTGTAAGCATGTATGTGTATTTTGAGTTCACTTTTATTTATTTATTATTCCCCACCTGTCTGGCTGCCAGTCTGTCTGTCTGTTTGTCTGCCTGCCTGGCGGCATATGGCCCGACATTGGTGCAAAGTCAAGCGGCTTATTTATGAATTAGCAATGTGATTTTTGAATTTCATTTCTCCTACGTTTTTTTTTTTGTGGGTGCCGTGCCCCACCTGAGTGGGGCGGTAGCTTATGTTTCTGATGATTTACACTCCATAAGGTTGGCCATTATGCTAATGAAGCGACAACCGACCTGCTGGCATTATGTATTCTTCAGGCAATAATTTCTGCCCACAGTGCGTATGAGCGATGACAGCCAAGGGGAGAGGAGGGTGTCTCCCAAGTATGCCGACCCAACTCGATTGGCAATCAAAAATGAAGATGGAAAAGGGGATGCTGGAGAATGGAGGGAAGGCAGGCAGGTGAACAGAGGACTAAGAGCTGATGCTGCACAGTGAGAAAAGGGAAAGAGTTATGGCTTGTCTATAGCTAAGAGTAAATATCTTAAAAAATGGTATTTAAAAATATTGTAATGAACTAATTGAAGCTTTAACTGTTGCATAAATATTTCTTGTTACTCTTGGGCTTGTATAGATTTGTTTCCAGTGCATTTTGGGAAATGAAAATGGCTGGCAAGGACATCGTATTTCTGCAGCTCGTGCTGGAGTAGCTCCTGCGTTAGCTGCTCAATTTGTCGATGGCTCGAGCATCCTTGATGCTACGTCAAGTGGCAATTGTGCAAGAGACCCCTCTTCCCCCCTCCCCCCCCTGAACCAGCACCACCCTGACAGGTGGGTTAGAAGGGTGGAAAGGGGGGTCTCATTCTGGTATAAATAACGCTGACGCTGTGTGCATCAGAAATATGCACAGAAATAAATGAAACGAGAGCGTGACCCGTCGCCGTTGTATAAAATATATCGCGATGTCACATTGCCACTGCAATGTCCTTGGCGGGGGCAGGCACCCCAAGTCTTTGTAAGTCCCCTTTAACCCCCTGTAAGCCCCATTCAACGAAAAAGCACATACAGCGTGACATGTAATTGTAACAGACTGTGTCTGTGTGCCAAAAACAGCGGCAACAAAGCCTTTCCTGCTCTACATCTTGCCCAGCAACACCAACAATGAGCAAGGACACACTTGAAGGTGGGGTGGGGGTTGGGTGGCAAGGAAAAGCATTAGTTTGTTCAAGGGAAAACTGGTGGAAAAACGAAGCTGAAGCTGAAGCCGAAGCTGAGGCTGCCGCCACCGCCGCCATTGCAGCTGTCAACTGTCCGGCTTGCTTACATGCACGGGAAATTTATTAAAATTGAACACAACCTGCACTGCCAGTCAGTTTGTCAATCCATCAGTCAGTCAGTCAGTCAGCCAGCCAGCCAGTCATTCACTGAGTCAGTCCAAAGATGATACGGGGCTTACGGGGACTTACAGAGACTAAGCGGGCTTGAGATATGGCGAGAAACTGTAATCTTGGCCAGTCAATCAAAGGAAGGGAGGGGAGATGCAGAAAGTGGTGACATCTCGATAAGGGGATGCCAGGAGATGGGAAAAATGAACAAAAAAAAAGAATAAAATAAAACTAAGATAAATTTCAAGAAATATATCAAAAGTTGAAGACCTCGAAATGCAAGGAAAAGTAAAAGAAATGAATTGAACTTGGAAAAGATAACAATTTGGAAAATATACATTTTTATTTTTTAAATTTTGATAATTTGTGACCTCGTGAAGTCACTTGATTTGTATATAGATCATATTTTTATTAAACCCTTAATTATTTAATAAATAAATAAATTCATATTGCTTTTAATTTAATTTTTAATTAATTATAATTATAATTAATAATTATTATAATTACATTTTTAGATCTAAGTGACAAAAAAAGCAGAGCGTAATAAGAGCCTGAAGCTGTGGCTAAGTAACGACCAACACAAAGGGGGTTAATGGAGGTTAATGGGGGTTAATATAGAAGCATATGTGTGCGTGTATGTGTTTCGGGTGTGTGTACCCCCCCCTCTACTAAGGATAACATCGTAATTTGTTGTGCATCGCCTAATCCTTGCTCTACTTTCGAGCCAATGTGAATTATGCGCACTTAAGTCAACTCCTGGCACCTCCGCACACACACACACACGGAGATGCACCAAGACCTCCCCGCTCTTTGTGTGTGTGTGTGAGAATTTTCCAGCTCTTGTATTTTCACAACCAGCTTAAGAGAGATTTTCCCCCAAACCCAAAAGGAGCTCTGCAAGACGTTCCTCCGAATGGCAGCTGAAAAGAAATTAAATTTCTCAACGCGAGCGCAAAAAAAAAGTCGTGAAGAAGAGCCAAGGAAATGAGAGGAAATTCTAGGAAAATTCGTTGACAGGTGCCGCAAAAAAAAAGAAAAATACAGTAAATCAAAAGGAAAATTCTCAAGGAATTTATTCAGAGAAAAGCAATTGAAATAAAATTTCTTTTCAAATTGATTTTCAATAATAAATAAAAGAGATATAAAATATTTATATGTTTATATACTTTTCATAGTATATATATGTATATAATTTCTCTCAGTGCATTGCAACTTAACTGCAGTGAACTAAACTAAGCTGAAGGAAATTCTCAGCGGGGAAGCCCAGCCGCGGCTGAAGCAGTTAAAGTTTCTAATTGAAATTGAAACAGCGCCGCGGACAGCGGACAAAGGACAACGCTTAACGAACAAGACGGACGAGGCGCTGTCCGCTGTCTCTCAGCCTGCTTCTCCGGCTTCTCCTTTTCCTCCTCCTGTGCCATGTCCTGCGCCTCGTCCTGCTATGCAAATTGATTAGCGAGAATGAAATCCCCGACAGCCAAGGAGTTCCCCCAAGAAGTTGCGCGGGCTAGTAGCTTTTCGCAGCATTATCCTTGCAGTTATTTTTTTAGCTTTATTTTCCTCCGACCAGCAACAGCATATTGTCATTGGGCAAACGGATCCGATCCCAGCTTTATCTACTCCTTGTTGGGCATCCTTCTCTTCCAGCAATTTATAAAATGAGTTGCTGGCAGGCAGAGGAGTCCTTGGACTCCTTAGAGCTACTGTAAATATCAAACATCAGTGTTGGGCAAATGTTGAATTAATGCAAAAAGAAAAAATAAAGCAAAATAAATTGCTTTTGTTGGCAATTGATTGATTAATGGGGAATATATATCTATACTTTTTCTGTAAGATAATGCAAAAATCTCGCATTATTTCATTGCTAAAAGAATGCCTGTGTGTAATATAAATATATAATTACATTTTCGGCTTATTTGTTAGCTTTGCCACAAGGACCAACACTTGGCTTCGATTAGCTCCCTGGCCAAGTTAGTGCCTTGGGCGACTTGGGGTCCATCGATAGCATAAAGTTTCCGTTAGAAAGTTGATTGCAAGAGATTTAAGTTGGCAGAAGCCGAACAAAAAAAAAAGAAAGAAAAAACGCACCTGGAAAAGCGATGGCAGCAAGTCCTTGCATAAACTTTCGGCCCAACTCAAACCAGAGGCGATGCAACCACACAACCACGCCCAAAAACACACAGGGAAAAAAGCAGCTTAACCATTTTCACTGAAAATCCCTGAAAGAAGGATCACTATATAGCTGTTTATTTCCCGTCGCTCGCTGTGTAGACAATATCATGGCCTAGATAAAACTTGGACAGCTTTGCGGATTCGCTTCGATTTCTAATTAAAAGGCGCACAAACTTTTCGCCCAGATGATGATGATGATGATGCTGATGATGATCGCAATCGAAATTGTCGCATATTATGCAGGATGAAAGATAAAGGATAAAGCGGTGGAGGTGCAAGAAGCCAAGGACCGCAACATGGCCCAAATGAAAATTTGTGCAGCGAAGGACAAAAGCAAAGTCAAAGCCCGAAGCGGTGGGTAGGGGTTCAACTTTTTCCTCCAACTTTTGTCACATTTAATTAACATGAATCAATGTAGGAGGGGGTCCTCCCATTCCCAAGTCCCATCCTTGGCTATATCCTGTTTTATTTGCGAACCAGGCAGCCGGGCGGCCCCAAGTCAGGCACGCAAGGCAAAATTTATTGAAGGAGCGTCCTGTGTGAGTTCTGGATACTTTTGCCTGCTTTTCGGCTGCAATAAACTTGAAATTTTCATGCCAACGACTCATTTAACTTGAGCACTGAATTAACAATTTATGTGTGTGTGAGTGTGGTGTGTTTGAGTGTGGTGTGTGTGTGCGCGTGTGCCTACGAGCCTGGCAGGATGCGAGTGTGTGAGTTTTATGACTTAACCGACACAAATTACTTAATGCCGTTCTCGTTCTTTATTGTTCAATTATTAAACAAGGCCTAAAAGGCATAAAAAAAGTTTAACACACATAAGACCCATGTGGTATGTGTGTGTGTGTTTGGCTTAATCAGGCAACTCGACAACAACAGCAAAATGCCCCGATTAATGGGCCAACATTTGTTATCAATGATGCCCAAGTGAACGATAATGTTTCAGCAGCCGGCATCATCAGCTTCAGCCTCAGCCTCAGCCTTAGCCTCAGCTGAGACTCTCACAGCACTCCCGACTCATCATCATTATCGTTCTCATTATCGTCCTTGTCAATAGCGATTATGCAAAGGCCGAAGCATTGTGGCATTGCCGAAACTGCTAACAGAGATTATCTGAAACGATTTGGGGGACTAAAACTTTAGCCTGGCGGTTACTTAAATGATTTAAACCGAATACTGAATATATTTGAATATAGAGCTAATAGCAGAAATAGGTGAAATATTCTTAGTAATTCGAAAATATTAGAAAATCTTTTGTTTAATAAAATGTTTGTATTTTAAAGAAAGAAAATAAACTGAAGAAAACTAGGACTTTTCTGAATCAGCAGAATTAGCTTTCTGTAAAGGATAACTTTAGTTTAAGCCAAGTTAAATAAGTTGGGAATAAATCCATATATGTCTATAACCCTGGATATTGTATTAGTTTTCTCTCCTTCTTGGCCTACGTTTTAGTGATTAAAACTGGGCACTTTTATTCACTGTTAATTAATTCGTAATGTAATCTTTTTTACTCCCCTTTTTTTCTTACCAAAGAAAGCGTGTGACATAAAGCCACCTGCCTCTGCTGCGCAATCCTGTGGCGTTTTTTCTTCTCTCTGGCATTTTTTTTTTGCCGACGTGGCAGGACCTCAAAGCGCCAGCTTCTAATTTGCTGCTAAATGGAAGCGAAAACGCTTTGTTTGTGCATAACGAGGCGTGCAGTGGCCCAAACAAAAGGAGCGCAGGGCACTCAGTGGCATGCGGAAAGGGGGGGAGGGGGTAGGAGAGGGCACATTAGGGGAGGTGGAGTCGCCACCTTCCGAGTCGCTTTTGTACTGCCATCAGAGAGTGGATGAAGGATCCCAGCGGCGAATGCAATCGCGCACCCGCATCCAGCGGAGGACAACGAAGTCTCAAAACAT
This sequence comes from Drosophila birchii, assembly GCA_035046345.1. Taxonomy (NCBI): domain Eukaryota; kingdom Metazoa; phylum Arthropoda; class Insecta; order Diptera; family Drosophilidae; genus Drosophila; species Drosophila birchii. The sequence goes on along the minus strand of JAWNOA010000014.1, from coordinate 457,626 downwards.
ACTGAACCAAGAATCAAGTTGATTTTACAGGACTTCCTATTCTTGAAACTGGCACAAATACTGCAGCATTAAACTATCATTCTATATATATTTGATTTTTACCCGTAATATCGATATTTTATTGATATAACAACAAGGAAATTTCTCTAAAGTTACTACAAAACGTGTTGCCTTTTGGCTCAGTGTAACGACGATAGGGTCTACAAAAAAAACTGGGGGTCAGAGCAAAGGGCATTGTGGCAAGGGGGGTAGGGGGGCTGGGAGGCGTAATGTGGGCGTGGTGGCAATCGAGTTGATTACCACGCGACTGCAGAACAAAAGACAAAAGCCCGCAACGCTCAAATGGATGAGGTGGATGAGGGCAAGCAGGTCAGGGGGATGGCAGGGATCCAGAGGAAGAAAGAATGGTAGAAGGGGGAGAGGGGCGGGGGTTGGCGACGACCATAGAAAACTGTAAAGGAAAAGCAGGGCCGTCGGGTGAAGGTCCACGTGCGCCAATTGCTTCATTACTTGCACATTTTCAACTCAATAACATTCGCCGCCCGCGCTCACAACTGAGAAATGAGCGCCAGGATTCCCATTCCCCATGCCCCATGCCCCTCTTTTCTCTTGCAACAAAAGAGGGGAATCCCTGCGAAAATGACTGAAAGAAAAAAATGGTGTTGGTGTAACTAAGCTAGAGAAATTTCCACAGCCACTAAACGGGGCAATGAACATACCATATATAAGACCAGATTGCGAAAAAGCTTTATTAACTGTCCCCCTTTTTTTGTTGTTGTTTAACCTTTAACCTTAACTCTGGCTTAATAACAGAAACAAAATAAATAACAAACAGTCCATAATAATAATCATAATAAAGTTTAGAATGGAAAACAAAGAAATTTAAGATAAAGAATCTTTCAAGTTATTACTTTTTAAAAGCAATCCTTGTTTTTTTATTTATAAATCGAATAAAAAATACATTAACCTTTTAATTACCTACTTCAGCAAATTTCCATTTAATTATATTATTCAGCTAAGCTTATCGATTGTACAAAGTACAAATATGTGTATTGTTTGTTCACGTTAACCTGTGTCCTGCACAAGCACACAAGGGAATTCAGGGACAGCTCCACTAGCTCCACTCCTCCTTTGGGGAGGATATCCATTGCTGGAGGCAAACATTTGCATTGCTATCAGCCCCCCAGAACACCGCTCTTTTGGCTGGCCTAACAATTTCTTAATTACGTTTGTCAACATTGCTGGACTGCCAGATTGCCAGATTGCTGAATTGCTGGCTTGCACAACTGACCACAGCACAGGGCACAGAGCACATTCCGGTGACCAGTGACCAAAGGTCCTGTGACAGTGTCATCTAATCGAGTTAATCACTCGGTTTGCCAATCAGATGAACCAAGTTAAATGCATTTTCCATAAGGTTGTGACCTGGAAAATAGTCTCAATAAATGCAAAAAAGAAATAATAAATATTAAATTGTCTATTTAAAAAAGGAACCCATTTCAAGCCCGCAGACTGGCCTAAATGGATGTGTTAACATACACACATAGAGGCAAATACTTATATATATACATATAGTGTAGAATATCTCAACTATTTCGCATTCCGGCACAAAGTTGGTCTTCGAAGGCAATCAGCCGATGAAGCTGAATGCAAACACTTTTCAACTTTTCAATAGCCGGGAGTCGAGTCAAGTTGAGTTGGGGCAAAGATAATGCAATTAGGGCAAAGCTCCCCTCCCCAGCAACAACTTCACACATTCGTCGCGGAGTGCTGGCTAATTTGATAAATTAACCAAAAATTAACACATACCAAAGTGGCCATGTTGAATAAGTGAAAAATTTAACAATTTTAGAGGCAGAATTTCAATATTTTCGGGCTGCTTACTATAATACAAATGCCCTTTTTGCATAAACAAATTGAAAATAAAAATGATTAGCTAAAGAATATAATATTTTCGTATTAAAATTTATGTAATTAAGAGCTTAGTTATGATTTGGTTTGTTTTTTTTTTAAGCATTAATTTATAATTTACCAGCTTTTACAGATTGCAGTTTGCTCTCCTTTAATTTTGTTTTTCTTTTCGCTGACCTACTTGTCATTTGCCTTGGTCTATTGTCCTTGTCATGTGTTTGAGCCCCAACTATTTGACGGTCCATCTGTTTATCCAACTGTCCATCTGTCATTCTGTTTGTCTGCTGGACGCCAACTTTGTTAATGCCTTGCTTGATTGTCCAGCGGGCTAAGGACATCAATTTCACCAATTGTCCTTGGCTGCCTTCAACCCTGTTTTCAGTCCTCTTTACCTGTTCCAAAACTACTTCAAAGTTGAAACAATTTTTAGCCTTAAATAGGTTTTAACTTTTTTTTTTTTGTGGGGAGTTAGCTTTCTTTTTCTTTTTTTTTTGTTTTTAAATATTCTTCTGTGGCTGAAACTTTACACAAAAACTTCAGGTGGTGAAAAATAATGGCTTACTGCCTATCTTTGTGATGGATCCCAGTGTGGCGATCGGAATCAGTGGGGCTTTTTTTATTCCTGAAGGTGACAGGATATGCCAGGGTTTCGCTGGCCAAAATTCCGTTGCGATATCCGTTTCCGTTTCCGCATTTTTCGCATTTTTTCCCCGTGGCCTGCTGCCCTTTTTCTTTTTTTTTTCTTTTCTGCGGCAGCGAAGTAATTGGCTGCGAAAATGCTGCCATAAATCAAACCGATAATTATGTGGGCGACTGCGCAACTTTTTCGCACCCAAAAACCAAAGCGTCAAAAAATCCCCACAAAAAAAATGAGGGAAAATGGAAAAGCTTTGAGAGAGAGAGAGAGTGAGAGGGAAAAGGAGCAGGCTTATTTTGATTGCCGTCCATAAATTATGATTTGATGTGCGAAATAGTTGGGGAAATGGATATGGAAATGGGAAAGGGAAAGCCCAGTGGGTGAGTGGGTACGGTGGCAAGTGCCGGGTAAATGCAGCTCAAGGTCGTGGCTTTTTTTATTTCTCCCTTGGCCTTCTTTTCTCTTCCTCTTTGCATTCAATTTTTGCACTGAACTCTCGCCTTCCGCTCTGCCATGTCTGCTGGCGGCCTTCGCCAGTTGCCTGTCGCGGCCTTGAGTGGGTGGCGACGCTGCCTTTGGGTTGCCAGCGGGTTGAAAGTGAAACTGGAGCAGAGTCCGCTCCGGGAAACTCCGTCTCTGTCTCCGTCTCCGAATGCGACTGTGGCCGTGGCATGATTAATTGCTCATTGTTGCGGCGGCCACATCGTAAATTGCTTTCACGTCTCGTGAATCTCGTGTCAGTCGCACGTGAATGCCATGAATAAAGGCGGCAAATGGCAGGGAATTGGCCCTGGCAAAGGCCTAGAATGTTGTCAAATGGCTAAGACGGCACTGGAAGAAAAAACCCAGCAATGGACTAGTAATTGTATAAGTTTCCCATATACTTGCTGGATATTTTTCCCCCAGTGTTCAAAGGACTCAATTCATTCATCGCCCGGGCTCATCTCTTGTCATCCCCGGCTAACGTTTAAGGCGTTCCGCATTGTTTATCTTCCGCTTGCCATCGCCCCGGCTAATGTTACATTATTAATGCATCTGCATGGAGCCTTTCTCCTAGGGCCTTCGTATGTAAATTAAGGACGCTAAGGATGCTCCCAGTTCCTTGCTCTTCCTTCCTTCAGCCCGGAAAAACGTGCTTGCTGCGCACCCAAAAATCCGGGCGGAAAAAAGCGAGACTAAAGCAATTCGTGCCTGTTATACACGGAGAAGTGATAAATGATTTAGAGAATCTGCCGGATATATCGCAAAGCCAGGCAGGCCTAAGTGAGCTGCCAAAAAGGATATTGGCTTAGAGATAGTTTCACAAGTATTTAATATTTACCACAGATTTAAAAAAAATATATGTTTAATAATTTCATCGGGGGCCATAGCAAAATTCAAGGAAAAGCGAAAGAGAATTTTATTAAATTAAACATTTCTTCCCTTTTTTTTTACATTTTTCGCTTAAAAGATGCAAAGTTATTTAAAGGAAAAGGGGGACAAAAGCCCTGTTAAAGGCAAACATAATATTTATTTAAATGCTTTTACGATTGCAAATAAAAATAGTCTCGCTTGCTGCATTTAATATTCTCAAACCAAATTGGCTGTTACGCCGGTCATATCACCTGGCTGCCTGGCTACCTGGCTACCTGGCTGCCTGCGGTGACCCCGTTTTTGCAGTAATTACTATTTCATCCCCGATCCCGGGGAGAGCAAATAAAAAAAGGATTAATCTGATGGCGGCGGCGGACTTCTCATTTAAAATGCTGCTTTGAGCGGGCAAGGATAATCCCAGATCGTGTTCCGCCGGCATCATTAGTCCTTTTGCTGTAATGAATCCATAGTCGTCCATTCACTGCCTCCCTCGCCTCCTTTTTTTTGTTATTTCTTTAAACTGCAAATTGCTGGCGGGGCTAGCGCCACGAATACCCTTTCTCAGTTGCCCTTACCTGGCATTTTAACTAGAAAGGTAAACGTATTAACTTTATTTACAAAATAAAGATTTTTTTACGCTCATTCTCAGCAGATTTGATTTCAACTAGAAAACATTTTCTAAGCGGAAACTAAGCAGTCATAATTCCGACACCTTTCCCAAGGCTTGTCCTTATATAAATCAGCACAAACACAACTTGTTGCTAAGCCAGGACTAAACGTAACGCGTATATCAAATATAGTATATATATTTGATAAGTTGGCTGCTTAAGTCGGCTTAGCATTGGGCCACTAACTCGAAGCCCAATCGGTTTACTAAATCATAGAACTGGTGTAACTTTCATTCCTTCGGTGAAAGAGAGAGCGTTCTTGTTGTTGTTGTTTGCTATATACTATATATATATATAAATGTATATAGCTACTGCTACTACCATTGCTGTGTTTTCCCTACCACGGGGCAATAGCAATCACGATAATAAGCATAAATAAAAAGGGCCAACAAAAAATTACACAGCCATAAAAAAAAGGACAAATGGCATACTATGGGGAGGGTTTATGAGGGGCTGACACTCCTCCTACCTCAAACCTAGAGTCTCGCCGTCCATCCATCCATTCGTCTTCCCGGACCCGGACAACAAACAAACAAACAAACACAGAAACGCCGAGAACGAGAACACAAACAAGTTCTGTAGTGGCCTGCAACCGCTGAACAAGCTCGTAAAAACTTATTTAATTTGTGATTTATATGAATAAAATTGTGTAGTAAATTCCCTGAAATTATTCATTTCGCAGCGCTTACAGGAGGGGGTGGACAGTGCCGAAACAGGACAGCACCATAAAGATCCATTCGCCAAAAACAACAACAAGAAAGCTGCACGCAAAAAAAAAAAAAAATAATTGTGATTCTTTGGGGAATTGAGGTTTATTTTAGAAATCAATTTATTTAATTGACGATATTTTCTATATTAAAATTATTTCAATATTTCCTTGTTTTAAAAGTTGTTAAAGAGCTTTAAATATTTTTGATTTAAATGATTTCCTTTAAGCTTTGTTTAAGCCTAAAGTTGTTGTTGTATTATATTATTATTTAAAACCATGTGAAATTATTAAAAATTACAAGTAATTAATTACTGATTTAAATAATAATGAATATATTATCGAATAATCCAGTATCCGTTTATATATTCAGAGACAGAAAACATGACAATGATTTGAAGTAAATATAATATTAAATAATTTTAAAATGAATTTAGAACTTATAAGACGAAAATGAGACATTATTCTCCAAGTGGAAAATAAAAAAAAGAAAATACCGAGGACTGAGGACTGCGTTGGGGTCGAAAGGATAAACGGAGCACAAAACCAAAACAAGAAACGTTTGCCAAAACCAACAAAAACTGAAGCTGAAGCTGAAGCGACGGCGGCGACAGAGAAATAAAAGAAAAGTTTTTGCTGGCTAACCAAAGAGCTTCACATTTTTGATTTACTCTCCGAGCAGAAACAAGTCGCAACTTTTGCGCATATAAATTGGGGCCAAGCCACATCCTTTTGGGGAGAGGGGGGGAAAGGAAGCCCCCCCTTGCGAGACCGTCTTGTTGAATGATTTTCGATTTCCAACTAACCGCAATTTAGTCTGCAAATGTCTAAGCTGACCTCAATTGGAGTGGTAAATTGGCGAAGGTTTCGCCCCATGAATTTTCGGCAATTTTGTCAGTTGTCGAAGGATCTATGCCTCGAATGAAGAGGACATTAAAAGTAGCCATCGATTTCTCGTAATTATTCTGCAATTTATTTATTAATTTATGAATGTATTTCATCGCATCAGTTGTGCGAATATCTTAATACGAATCATGTATGGGGAAAGGTGCTTTGCGCATGTGGAAAATAATTGTTTTCGAATATCCAAAGGAGTTCCATGGCTTCGAGCCTCGAATTTAGATGAGAAAAACTATTTTTAAAGGTTTTTTCAATATGTATTTAGCAGTTTTATTTGATATTAAATTGTATTTCTAATTGTGAGGGCTTTAATAATATTATTTTGTTATTTAGTTGTTGTTTTTAAAGGAAATTTAATTGAAATTTCTATTTATAAATATCTCAATTAATTAATTTATTATTTTTATTTGTCTAAAAGTTATTTTTTGTACTAGAATTTCTTTATAGAAATTATATTATATATATGATTTTATATAGTATATAAATCTTCTTAATATTTACAGATATCATTTAAGGTCTTAAGAAGTTATTTTATATTTAAAATAAAGCTTTTTAGGTAGTAGTTCACAACCTTTAATTTTGAATTTATTTCAAGCGTCAAACCGATTTTTAGTATTCAAACTTTACTTTAATCAAAGAGTTCTGTAGGTCAGGGAAATGGTACATATAAGGAGAACAGAAAGCTTGCATATATATTTTTTTAATATTAAATTTAATACATGTTTTGGTAAAGAATAATTAGCAAGACAAGTTGAAAGTGGTCCTTAAAACTGTGTTAACTATAAATATAGGGAAAGGAGTTACTCGGACACCTATTTAGGATATATAGACTCACCGCTCTAGCATCGCAATTCAATCCCAGACTGATCACCAGGCACAGGCCCAGGAACGAGAGCAGGCAACGGGGATGCAGCATTTTGTCGATCTGCCTTTGGTGCGCCTCTCAAATTAAACTGAAAAGGATACTTTTTTGTGTGTTTGTCACGCTTCGCTTTTGAAGTGTTCTTGGGCTGTTTTCGAATATTTCTTCCCTTTTTTTGGCGCTCACTATAAAAAAATTAATAATAACAATAACATGGTGATGGCGTAGCGTTGGGTTTGTTCATTAATGCGTCGTCACGGATCTGGCGAATAAGGTCCTAGGGCCCCTTTATTTCTCTCTCACTCTCCTTGCTCCTTGTTTTTGTTTTTGGTTTTTGTTTTATTATTATTCATACACAAATATATATATATATATATATATATATATATAAAGTATTTCCTGTATTTTTACGGGGTCCAAGCAACAATAACAAGGCATAAAACATTTTGCCGGCGCGGCGGCGACTTGTTTACTTTTACTACCACAAGGACTCTCGCACACTCGCACATACACACACACACACACACAACCAGGACCCAAGAGGGAGATGGCAAAACAAGTGACAAAGAGAGAGAGAGGGAGATAAATAGAAAGAAAAACAGCGGAAGCTGGGGAAAAACGAACCGAAAGCGCGCGCGGCTCGAATTGTTCTGGCGCCTCAACGGCGAAGCAGCCGCTTTTCAATGTCCTGTAATGCGGCGAATTCAGGACGAAGCCAGGCGGCGAATTCGTCTGCCAATTCGTCCTGCCAGCCGAGCGAGCGGGGCAAAGGCAAACGGAGAGGCAATGGCGATGGCAATGGCGATGGCGTAGCGAATGAAGTTTATAAAATGTACGTGACTGTGGCTCGCTCCGAGCATGAAGTGTGTGCTAAGCTTTGCTCCTAGTACTTTCCATTCGTCCTGTCGTCCACTCTCCACTGCCAACATCTGCCTCCCTCCCGGCCACCCCGTGCATTTGGCACAAAATGCTCAAGGACACTTGCCCGAAACTCGCACCCAGACCCGAAAAAAGAACCCAAAAATCAGATTGTGCACTTCTAAAAAAAAGGGTTTCAATTGTTGAAACTATATTTGTAAATAATGTCACAATTTATTGTTAATTAAATTGAATTCTTGTTATTTATTTATTTATCTTACTTATCATATTTATTTGATATTAAAAATTACTCACAAATTACTCATAAATTATTTATTACTAAATTTTAATATTTTATTTGACATTTATTTTATTATCATTTATTTACTTTTTGTTTCTAAGGAATTTACGTTTCGAAAAAGTTTCTCCCAGTGACTCTGCCTCCCCCAAAGTGTCCTTGTCGCCAAAGCCAGCAGAGGCTGGCTGGGGGAGTGGGACAAGGACTCTCCAGCTTAATGCTTTCATTGTGCAGCATTTCTTTATTTTTAGTTGATTTGTTTGGACATTTTCGGTAAGTTTTACCCTCGCCTCCCCGGGCCATGCTCCTTCTGCTTCCTATTTCTGCTTTGCCTGCCTGCCTGCGTCTGTGTCTGACCTTGCCACCCACTTCGGCACCCAGCCCCAGCCAGGGGGCACTCCAATTAGAATTGTGTGTGTTTTCCGAGGTGGACAATGGCTGCCACTTGAACTTCACGCGCTCGATTTCACTTCCATAAGTTTCAGTGGCATAATCCCCGGCCAAGCCCATTTCCGTTCCTTCTCCAGCTCCTGCTCCTGCTTTTCCATTCATGTGATGTCCTGTCGATGTTGTTCGTGTTGTTCCGAAGTTTGCGGATTACATTTGTCCGGCCACCCTTCCGCCAGGACTAAACCAGTCCCTGGGATCGCATATATAGCAATCGAAGCCCCCATTCCCGGATCCCCTCCTGTCCTTCCCCATTGATACCCATGCAAATCGCGCAAAGGACTTTTTCTATGTATTCCTATGTCCTGCACTGCCCTAAAGAAAGGGGAATTGGTTTATAAATATGCATTAAGAAATTATTATTATTATTTTTCCCTCAGCCATATTTAATATTGACACACAAATGTCCTTCTGTCCTGCATCCTATGCTAAAAGTGTCTATCTATCGACTTGATCACAGCTTAAGATCTCTCTTCATATTTTTTGCTGTGTATCCTGTAGTAGAAAAAAAGAAGATATTTATTTGCTCAGCCAGGAGTGTCCTTGTCCGGCTGTTGTCCTGCCTTGTCCTGTTGTGTTGTGCTCGGTTCGACCAGGTTCTTAAGCCGACGTAATACCTTTCCTAATGGTTCCGATGCTCTCCATTAGCGCCACTGCCGCCACTTAATGCCACACGTAGTCCGAATGGAAATGCGAGCAGCTCCTCGCCGGGATTAGGGCATGGCTTGTCCTACGGGTTGATTGGTTAATCAATGCCAGGACAGGACCGGATATCATAATCATTGAAAAAACATGTTAAGCAATTATAGTACACAGTCATGGTATTATTATTATCTCGCGAAAATATGCAGCTAATTCTTTTGGGGCACACCGAAAAAAAATCTATGTGTCATTTATTTTTATTTTTATTTTGTATTTTGTAAGAATACATAAACGTAAATTTATATAATTTTCAGATGGCAACCACTGATCGCTGACCTAGGCCAACAATGGAATCTGAGTTGGAAGACAAGTTCCCCACAGCATGAGCTTGGCATCCACCTTCCACAATTTCCTCATGGTGAAGCTATATAAGGTAGGAAAGTACTATATATTGATTTGATTTTCGATAAGAAAAAATTGTGTTTCATATTATTAGGAAAATGTGGGGAATTTTATATTTCAAATGTGGAAAATTTGGAATTTGAAAATATCGATATTATCCAAAACATATGCCACGCATATTATTTAGTTTTTATTTAGCTAAAGAAAGAAAGCTAAAGAACAAAACTATTTATTTCCAACTATAACATTATGGTTTTCACCAAGATTATGTTTTTTTCTTTAACACATTCCCTGCGTTATATCTAACAGAATATTGACTTATTTATGCAATTGGTTAAATATCGATTAAATATCTATAAATCAAGTTATTCTGCCATCACTAATACTAGATGTAGATATAGAAATCGCGGTTTTCTCCCGAAAAATACCAACAATATTGGTTCTCCCCCATATCAGTGTTCGCCCTCTCTCGAAAATCTCAACCAGCTGACGATCAGTTGTACGCCAAGTCTCCACGTGTTGCCACTGACAGCGGAGAGAATACAAATAAATCGGGGATATATATAAATATCAAATATATAGAATATCTGTGAAATATCTCTATAAAAACTAGCACAAAATGCCACAATTCGGTGACATCAAGGTGCGCCAGGTGACCGAAACCGAGGCCAATCAGCTCATGACCTTCCTGCTGGAGCACTATTATCGCGAAGAGCCGCTCACCGCGGGCACTGCCCCACCGGAACCCACAGCCGACGATAAGGAGTTTCTGCTCAGCAATATCCCCCATGGAACCTGCTTCCTGGCCGAGGAGGATCAGGGGAACGGCAGCCGCATAGTGGGTGCCGTGGTGGCGGGTCCCAAGGATGCCGGCGCACCGGAACTGATGCGTCGAGAGGCAGCCCTGCATGCTGGCAGCAAATGGGGACGCATCCTGGACGTACTCTCCGCCGTGGAGACCGGCAGCGATGTCTGTCGTCGGTTCAATGTCCCGAGTAGCCTGCATGTCCATGCCTTGGGCGTTAACAAGGAGCTGCGCGGCCAAGCGCTGGGCGCCCGCCTCATGGAGGCCGTGGCCCAGAGGGCCCGGGACCAGGGCTATCGCCTCGTGTCCGTGGACTGCACTAGTGTCTATTCGGCCCGGCTGATGCAGCGCCTGAGTTACGAGTTGGTGCACTCCCTGCGCTATGCAGATCACCTGGACGCCAGCGGGCAGCAGGTGGTAACTCCCCCGCCGCCGCACGAAAGTGTCCAGACCTTCGTGCTGCGGCTATAGAGCTCTAAGGCTATAGCCCTTATCGGTATTACCTTGGCCATAAAATCCACCCGATAGATAAGGTTTATCAGTTCTGTGTAACTTAAGACAACACCTAGCAACACATTGAAAAATATTAGCTTATATTTTTCTCTGCTAATTGTTAATTTAAAAATTAAAATTAAAGTTAATAGGTAAATTTATTAATTTTCTTGTTTTAACATGGGGAAAAGTGTGCTTAGAACTGCCTAGAAATAGGGAAATACATATGTACATTGTGATCGGGGAGTTTCTGCTATTTGTTTATAAAATTAACAATTTTTTTATGTTGTCACCTTTCGAAAAATATGCCTCTTTCTTAAACGATTCGCATATAATTCTTTCTTAGAAAAAAAAACATTTTTCGAGCTGATATAATTTTGTTGAAAATATATATTTAAACATTTAAAAACTATCCCTATTAACCATTAAATGATTAGAATAATATATGGTTTTTTTACCTTATTTAAATTATTTTAGTAGCTTTAATCATTACTTTTTTTTTTATTATTTTTCACTAAGAAAATGATGGTACCATTGTTATGCCATTTTGGCTTAGTGTAATAATCCACATATTGCCAGAACCATAACCATCTTGAGACTAATTAGTGATGTTAACTGAAAATTCAATTGTTGTTTTGCGCCACTTGTGTGATGCTTATGTTGGGAATTAGGTGGCTGGGTGGCAGGGTGGCTCAGTCACTGAGTGGGCTCTGTGTGTTCTGGTGGTTTCCATGACAACAACAACTTCTGGGATGATGGGGAATGCCGGCAGGTGGGCTCTGTGCCATTACAGATTTGGTTCGGAATAAATTGCTAATTAATAATCCCCAATAAGGGAGCCGCAATCTTGCATAGTTTAGGCCCTCTTGAGCAATGTGGCGGGGAGGGTGGGAAGGAAATTGTCTTGTGGTTAATTAACCGCGAATAATCTCAAACAGGTATGAATTTCAAGTGCAATTAAGAATGCAAGAATAATCTTTTTTTTTTTCTAGGAATAATTAATATTTAAGTAATCAAATAATTAAATAAGTCTTGGCCTATAACGCATGTTAACAAGCTTAGCTTTGATGGTCACCAAATGGGTTTCGTTTCCATTTTGATCTTTGACCAATTCACTGGTCGATGGCTCCCAGTAAATTATGTAATAAGTGTTGGTCCTTGGCGCGTGACTACTGGCCGGTATGCCGTGATCCCTTGTGAGCCATGTGATTCCGCCATGAGGCACGTGCCACTGGGCCCCCAAACTCGCACACCCTACACCTAAATCCTATCTGGGTTGGGTATTTCTCTCTCTCTCTCTGTATCTGTATCTGTATTTGCCGGACATAGTTGCAACATGGCCAACCGCATCAAGTTGCAACCGCAGGGTGTCTGTTTTTGGGGGCAGCTGCTTTTACCCCCGAGGCCTGCGGCTTAGGTAACCGACAATTATTCATTGCGCATACGACGCGTTGGTCGCGCTAATTAGACGCTGCAGCCGCTGTGTCGATAATGAAGCCGCTTTTTCCCGTCGTCGCACTGCCGGTATGATTATATGCCCACCGCCGCCCACTGGTGCCTACATAAAAGAAATAGGAGCAAACTGCTGGTGGAGGCGTGTCCTCCTGTTTAAGCTGTGAAGCACGTCCTGCGCCGAGTTGAGCCATCTGACGTGGCATGCATTCCGTGTGCGCGATATCCTGCTGCCCAGCCTTTGCCTGCTACGCCCCTGCTGCTGCTGCTGCTGCTACTTCTGCTGCTGCCCCTACTGCTGCTCCTGCTAAATGGCTGCGTGCAAACTTCGCTGCCGTCCAAAAGGCAAACTGGCCACGGTAAAAGTAACAAAAGTAACAACAGTGCGGAGCAGCACAAGTTTCTCCCCAAAAAGAAGTGCAGAAAAATGTGTTAGAAGGAAGAAAGGGAACAACGAATGTGACAATACTCTTCTTAAATATATTACGTAAATATTTTGGTGTTTGGAAAAACAGTTTAGTTACCCCTTTGCCTGAGTTAGTGTCCCGAAAGTAACTTAAAGGGAATTAATCTTTGCAGTTATTTTATAAGCACAAAATACCTTTTTAGGTATAGGAAGGTTCTTTGACTTCCTTAACCTGAAATTTTGCTGGGCATGCGAAAAATAAAAGAAAAAAAATATATATATAAGAAGGCAAGGACCAAGTTTCTCTGGCAAAGCAGCCTGATTCTGGGATGGAGCCATGGGTAGCCTCTACCTATAATGGTATTCCGGCTGACATCAGCTCAAAACTGGATAACCAGAGGCTGGCTTCTCCTCCCTTTTAAGAACGCAAAAGGAGTTCCATAGACAGGAGCCATAGTCAGGATCTGTAATTTATTTATTTAACTTCGCAATTAATTGCAATTTCTTGCAATTTGCAAAATGTATATAGATTTGATTATGATTCCCCTGTTCCCCTGTTCAATATTCCATATCTTTTCTGTACAATTTCAACAGATTTTCTGAGAGATTCCATTTGCATTCATCAGTAGCAGCCACTTGTCACAGGCTGATATCCTGGCAAAAGGGATTTCGATCCCAAAAGTGCTTCTTTCTTTGGTTGAATTTGTATTTATGAAGTGCAAATGTGTTAAAGGAAAAAAGGCTCAAAATAATAGGAAATTCTTATTAATTTTATTCTATTTTATATTAAAGAATTTATATAAAATTTCTCAATTTCTAAAAGGTAATATTCAATGAAAATATAAAATAATATTTTATATATTTAATATAATTTTTGTTAAAATATATTGGAAAAACAACAGACTAGTAAAATGTATTACAAATATAATGTAATATATCCTGCAACTAAATCTGTGTCTGTATCTGTATCCATAACTGTATCTGTATCTTTATCTCCCTTCAGTACCAAAATTCCCTTCACGGATCTTTCCTCGATGCATGCCCGAAAAAAAAAAACAATTTGTGCGGCATGTCCGAAAAACAAAAACAAATTGTATGGGCTTCGTGGACAGAGGTCCGAAACAAAGCAGGTAAAGAAAATTCGAACAGCATTCGGCTACCGCCGTCGGCTCGCGAAGTTCGGGCAACGTATTTTTTGTTGTTTTCGAAGTCCTTTCGTTTTGTCTCGTTCTCCTAATTCTCTTTTCATTTTCTTCTTCTGTTGTATTCACACGTGATCGCGCATTGTGTAGTAAAAGTTGCGAAATAGTTTTTATAACATATAAGGTAAGTAAAGTTATTTATACTTAATTAATGAATTCATTTGCAGAATTTATCTTAAGCATGGATATGACTTTAACCTAAACTGTTTAGGTTTGCGGACTTTCTTTTCAGTTAAAACTGGTATGTATCTTTGTACTTATTTATGTATTTATGTGCAAGATGAATTTTTAATTTGATTCTAACATTTGATTTACAGATAACGAAAATTCCCGGTGGGATCTTTAGTAGTCGGAGGAAACTTGGCACTTGGCGGTAATGCTGAAATAAGCTCCAAAAAATTTTACATAAATAAAAATATGAAATTTAATAAAAAAAAGGAACAAATTTATTTGGGATTTTCTATAGATTTTCTTTCATTAATTCTTAGCAGATTCCCCGCTGATTCCGCTTATAAATTCCCCATTCATTCCTACGTGAATTTACTTCGAAATTCCGGATGAATTCCTTGAAGGATTCATGCGGGAATTATGGAGGATTCCTCGAGTAGTTCGAATTCCTCGATGCAGCCCGATTTTAAAAATTTTTGGTACAAAATTCACACTTGTTTCCTCCAACTTTCATTGAGGAATCCCGTTTAGTCCTCCATGATTCCTCCAAGAATCATACATCCGCGGTACTGAAGGGCTGTGAATGTGTCTGCATCCGAAGCTGTAACTGTTGCTGTAACTATATATTTCATGGCTTTGGCTTGCTCATATGCATGACGCCAGTGCGGGTGTTGTATAAATAAGAAATGTTCACGCATCCTTTGAGTCGACTGTTGATGTTGCTTCTGCTACTCCTGTTGCTCCCGCTCCTGCTCCCTTTCCCTCTGCCGCTCCACATCCGGACTGCTGACTCCTGTCGCCTTTGTCGTTTTTATTGCCCGCCTGTCAATATCCGTGTCCGTGTCCGTATCCGTTCGCACATTCGCTTGGTGCTCCGACGGCCTCCATTCGTTTCGCAGGACACTTTGCCCACTGACCTTTGACTCCCACGTGGCCCATCAGCCAGCTCCTGTTCCCGCTGCCTTTTGCAACCTTAAGGATATGTGTGGCCATAAACAACAGGATATGAAATGAGTGCCCCGAGTGGCCTCCAGTGCAGGGCTTTCTGTCTCTCCCTCTCTCTCTCCGGGCGCTCTTATTCAAATGCGACCTCTCACCCATGACACCGATATCCTTGCCAGAGCCGGCTCCTGCTCTTCACTCGTTTGCCCTTGGCTACGCACGATTTAAATTAAATTGCACTTGACGCATTTTCCGGAACAGGCACCGCCCCCTCCCATGGTGATTCAATTAGTGAGCCTAGGTCCTAGACCCTGGGCCCGCTCCAGCGCTGTGACCATAAATAAATAATAAATGTAATCCCCGGATTGGACCATCAGCCCGTGGCAGGAGCATAAAGGATTGAAGAGGCCGGGGTTCGTTGAACTAGCAAAGATCAGGGTGGGGGGGAGGCCAGGA
This sequence comes from Drosophila birchii, assembly GCA_035046345.1. NCBI lineage: Eukaryota > Metazoa > Arthropoda > Insecta > Diptera > Drosophilidae > Drosophila > Drosophila birchii. The sequence goes on along the minus strand of JAWNOA010000014.1, from coordinate 442,019 downwards.
AGGATGAATGGATATATTGATGGATGGCAGCAGGATGTGCGGCCTGGAAGAAGCAATGGCTAACTGGGTATGAAGAAGAATGGCTGGCAGGACAATAGGCTGACGGACAGGCTGAGGAAAATGCTGAAGAATAACAAAAAAACAAAGCATGTCTTCAAGAAAACAAAACTAAGTTGACAATAAGCACAGTAGGTGAAGGTGACTTTAATATATTAAAATGTAAATTAATTTATAGCCTAATTTATTTACTATAATATATAGACATTATTTTAAACATAATTCACCGAATGCCTTTGATAACCTTCTAGTAAGGGCCCCAAAGACATGGCCAATTCTCCTTTCGAACGACTCCATCAAAGGCTAAGATTCCACAAATCCGATAGTCCCTCTCCTAGAAGTAGAGGGAGGATTCTTTTTTTACGGTTTGCAGGAACAGCAGCTCCTGTGAGTAGTGCACACACACACTCAGAAATCTAATTTAAAGTCTGCACACACAGAGGCAGAGGGCAGGACCTGCAGCAGGTGGGGGTGGGCCAAAGACTAGGGCCCGGGTCAAAGGCCAGCGACAACAGACAACAGATGCTGGCAGTGTCCGTGTGTGTGTGTGTGTGTCTTTGCCTGGGTGTGCAGCACCTTTGGCCAAAGCAAAAGGTAGCCAAAGCAAACAGGCAAACGGACGGAACAACAAAATCAAAACCCGGTTGTTGCGATTTAATCTTATAAAAGAAGCTGCTTTTGCTTCAGTCAGTGCTGGCACTAGTATATCATTATTATGCTTAGCTTTCGGTTTACTTTTATTTGGTTTCATTATCTGAAAAAAGAAAAACGATAAAAGTAATACCAATTGAACCTTATTTATATATTTATAAATAGGTATTTAAGTTTTTTTTATATCTTTGGTCAGCACTATATATTTCTTAAGGCTGCCTTTCCCTCGTTTCGGTAGCCCAATTCCCGTATCCATATCCCTGTTGTTTTTTTTTTCGAAGCAAACGGAAGTGCCTCCTGACCAAACCCTGGACTGTGAAGTTACCAATGTTAAACACCTTTTCACACATTCGAGATTTCTGTTTCTGTACTGGAACAGAATGCAGCTGCACCTGCTCCTCCTCCACCGGCTCCTTCTCTTCGCAGGCCATTAGGAATCGCAGGAGATCCGAGGGATTTTAGGAATTTGAGAGTAAAATGCAGAGGCCGTGGGGCACGCACCATGGAGTGCTTGTGGCAGGAACAACTTCAGTCAGCTAGGAAAAAAATTGCAAAGAAAATAAAGCTATAATATATAACATATATAAAATTGCACAAGCAGAAGATTAATAAGCATTTAAATATTTACAATGAAGAAACCTTTTAGAGAAATTTGTAGAATTTAAAAGGAACTTTTTAGTTAAAAAGAGAGTAAAGTTTATAGAAATGTTATATAAATCTTGAAAACATTTGCTAGCTTCTAGGTTTTTTGTTTATCAAACCTTCTGGAAGGTCCCTCTGAATTCTCTCAGTGCTTATATAGGCATTTTCTGGCCGCACATTCCTTTTCCCCTTTCGAGTGCTCTGGCTGAACATTAAAATGCTCGGATGGATGCTCCTCCAGGCCCCGCAGGAACAACAACAACGACGACAGGATGTAGGAATTCGGCAGGAATCTCGGCTGCGAATACATTCACATTTATGGCATAGAATAGAATGGTGGCTGGTTAACAGGTACTAATTTGCCCGAAATTCAAATGAATATATATTTTTTTTATTTCTGGCGGCAAAGCTCTTGGAAAAACAAGACTAGCTATGCATGTGAAAAGTGGAAATTGAGCTGTGGCACAACTAGAAGGCTGCTGCCTTCATCCATATTCAGGCTGCATTTCATATGCCAAACAATTTAACAGACTTTAATTGGTTGCCCGGACCGGAATTCGCATCAGTGCTGGCTAACATGTTTAAAACATTTAAAATTCCTTATAAAAATAATTGTGAAATACGAAATACAATATTTTGTTTTGCAAATGCAAATTTAAAGAGGTTTTCATCAAGCTCAGTTACAGCTGTGAAATCACAATTATTTTACTGTTTGAATTACAATTATTTCTAAATAATATTTATCTATTAAATAGTTTAAGCTAAAAATTCAAGAAAATCACATCTTTTTCGGCACTGTGTCGACCCACACTGCGTATACGTAATGTATACGTGTACATTACGTATACGTAATGCTTCTGTGAGCTAATGTCTCTGTGTGGTAATGTAGTATATGCATCTACATCTGCACTTGTATATATCTTTGCAACTCGACTGCCTAATCCAAGGTGTCCGTATCCCTGCCCCCTCCCTTGAGAAACGCAAATGAGGCCGGTGCTACATGGTTCGATATCCTGACACAGCCACATGTCGCACAAATCAATTAGCATTAATTAGAATCCAATTACATTTTAATCAACATTTGGGCAGCAATTCAGTGGGGAATCGAAGCGAGAGATGGGGGGAAGGGATATAGTACTTGCCAGCTAGCGCTCAAAATCCAGCTGTGATTCTAGCTGGCAACTGGCAACTGTCGGCAACTTGCAACTTGCAATTCATGCAGCCAACTTTGGCAACTTAATTGCGGGGGCGATGCCACCGGACTTCCATGGACACTCAAAAATGTTGTCAAGAATAAGACCCTCCTAAGAAGTTTAAGAATTAATAAAAAAAATATTTTAGGAACAGAAAATTTTAATATATTTCAATATATTTTCTAATTTATTAATTTATAATTCATAATTCGTTTTTCTAAATTTCAAAATCATGCAAAATTAATGCATAAACATAAACCATAATATTGAATAGATAAACGGAAAAGGTTTTTTTTATAAGCTCGTGGATTTAATCACTTAAACTGTTTAAAAAATTAAAAAAAAAAACAAGGGAAGAGCATTTTTCTATTCTTCTTTACCTGCATTTTGTTCCCCATCCACCAGAAAACTCTCTGGGCTGGCCAGGCAGCTTTTCCTAGGCAATTTTAAAACTGGGAAAACTTTTGCAACAAATGCAAATGCAGCTGGAACAATTTTCTTCTGGCGTTCGCCGTTCGTTTTTCAGAATATTTTTGGGTTTTTGGTTTGGTTTGGTCTTTTCTATTTTTTTTTTTAAGTTTTCTACAGTTTTCCGGACAGCTGATGCTGCGGCGGCGGCCACCATTTGGCTTTTCAATTAAGCGGCTCAAAGGCACCACCTGGCCAGGCATCGAATGCAGCAGGCCTGGCAAAATGGGAAACTAATCAAAAGTTGGCAATCAATTTTGATTTCTGTTTTGTTAACAGCAATTGGAAAAGTTTGATGCTCTCTCCAAAAAAAAAAATGAAAAGGAAAAGGAAAGGAAAATATGTACATACATATATGCATTATACATAAAAAAAAAGAAAGAAAACCAACCATTTGATTCCACAGGAATCCCTTTTCTGGGCTTTCCCTTTTTTTAGGGGGGATTTCCCTTTTCTCCTTGCGGTTGTAACTTTGCCAGTGGCAGGATAATTGCGGGGGCTTGACTGCCTGCCGCTGACAAAGGGTGCAAAGAGGGTCCTTGGCTGATTGGGAGATTAAAATTTAATAAGATTATAAAGTCATTTCGAGTTTGTCTCTGTTCCCCGACTTGGGGAAATGTGTCTGCGTGTTGTGTGTGTGTGTGTGTGCGTGGTGTTCGTAAATAAGGACATTGTAATTATATTTCACACCCCCGCCATGCAGCTAATGTAGTCTCTGGTAATAATACCTGGCGAGGGCGATAGGCACCGAGTAGCTAGAAGGCGAAATAATTTCAGAATGCCGCACTCTGTATACTCTTTAAATTCAGAACAACGGAAAGCATTTAATTCAATCTAACACAAAAAATAGATTATTTCCCCGAAAAGTATGTGAAACAATTTCCCCTTGAGAGAGTCGGTGAAGTAATTGGCCAACAGATATGGCTATAAAGCCACTCCTTCCGCTTGAAGTACTTCTTTGCTTTCCCAAAAAAAAAAAATAAAATGGAAAATGCTTCCATTTTCATTCGAAATGCAGTAACCTGCTGCCATATTTTGATACTCCCTTCCTGAATCGCCTGCTGTCGCTTTTTCATGCTGATGACTTTGAGTTGGCAGGACACACACCACACACATACACAGTTTCTGCCGCCGCCATGATGGGGTCCTTTGATGTTGCCGTTCATTTCCCGTTTCCGGTGAAATCGTGGCCGCTATTCCCAGGCGTTTGGCCAATGACCGCTGCATCCTTTAAGCCAGCGCAACGTGCGCTATGCACCCCCAATGCCATTAGCACACACACACACACACCCTATAGCCAGCCATATCCCATATCCTGGTGTAGCACCAAAGGACACAACGGCCTTTTGAACCATTGTCCTGACACTGTTTGTTCCCTGCTGAATTCACTTGACGCGTTTATGCGGCCGTTGAGCGTCAAAGCGCGAACAGGATGAAAGGACACTTCACAACCGGAGGTGAACTCTCGGCAGTAAGTGGCGAAAAAAATAGGAGAAGAAAAGTACAAAACTTGTGATAAAAAAAACCAAGTATTTAGACTTCAATTGTGTCAACAAATTAAAAGAGTTAACAAAGAGAGGTCCTTAGAAATTGTAATTTTAATTGAATTCTTTATTAATAATATTTTAAAATTTATCCGGGGTCTGAAAATAGTTTATACTATTTAATTTATAATTTAAATTATAAAAAATCAAGCCATACAAAATGTAATAGTGTCCAGATTTGAAAGAGTTAACTGAATTTTTGCTTGATAATTTTATTAATTTTTGAATAAAAACAGAACACACAAATCACAAGGGGATAGTAGAAAAAAAAATAAATAAGATTTAAATATAATTTCCGATAACTTGTAATGGCTATAAACCTTACGGTTCTTAGGTGCTTATTTATAACTTCACCCCTTTTCTGCACTTCACTTTCCGCTTTTCCACAATTTAAATTGAGCTTTCGCTAAATGGAATAATATATAAAAAATATATATATATTAACCTCCCTGCTAGTCAATGGTCCGGAAACGGGATTTATACAGGAGGAAGCCTTGGGGCAGGACAGGAACCGGTGGAGTGGAGCGGGGGAGAGGGGAACCGTAGAAGATGGAGCCGCTGCCTCGAGGAGCTGGAGACTGCTGCAGCCACATAATTCAATTAGTTATGGCCGTGCTTATTTTGCTCGGCTTCCTTTGCTCCATAACCCGTGGCATGTGGCATGTGTGGCATGTGGCATGTGCAACATGTGTGGGTACACCAGTCTGTTGCAGCAATTAAACGGGAATTTCATTTCGAAAACGGCGCCAGCCAGTTGCCGCAGCAACAGGAGCAGCAGAAGCAGCAGCTGAACATAACAGCAAAAACAGCAACTGGCAAGGACATCAAGGATACCCATCACTCCACAATATAAATGAATAAAATGTGTTGGAAAGCACTGAAGCAGGAAGTAATTGATATACAAAATATAAAGAACAATCAAAATTAAAGAGATTGTTTAACAGACTATCAGATTAAAAGTTTAGCCAACATTAAGTAGAGTTTAATAATTAAATATGAAATATATTTATTTATTTACCACTTAAAACTAGCTGCAATTGAATTTTAAATATATTTTCCTCGGCTTAAAAAGCGTATCCCTTCTTTCAGACCCTCTCATAGTTTTCCCCGCAGCCCAAGCCTCTCTGCCTGATTAGTCAGAGGGCACTCCTTTTTTCGGGGAAAACACGAAGCAGCTTAAATATGTACACTCGGTAAATGCATAACGGGAAAGAACAATAAGCAAATCGTTAAGATTCGCAAACTTTTCCCACCCGACCCAACACCCGCATCCATCGCCACTCGCAAATACTTCAGAGTTGCAGGTGGATGGGGGAGTGCGGGAAATCAGGGTTTTTCATTATTTTCCACGGCTGAAAAAATTGCACTACCATTGAAATTTAAAGGAAACTTCATTTGGGAATGTCTTATTTGTTTTTATTAATATATATTAATAATACTTATTTAATATAATTATTATTTTTATTATTATTTTTATACACTTCGATTCATTACATTCCCAGGACTTTCGATACCACTCCTTGCCTTATTTTAGTTCCCAGCTTTTCTCTTCCCTTTCTCTCCACCTACTTACTTGGCATTTTCTTCTTGTCTAGAAAAGTTTTCCTTGCCTTTGGTTGTTTATTTTATTTTTTGTTTTTTATATAGATATTTGTTTGTTTTTAAGGTGTGTGGGTGTGTAGGTGTAGCTGTATGTAGGTGTGGACTGCACGTCGTTTGCATTTGTGCCGGGACTCACAAGGACCCAGAGCACCTCCTCCCATGTGTGGGTTCAGGCTTATGACTTAATAAATACTCCCCAGTGTGCGCAATGTGGCTGGCAATTTAATAACAAAGGCAAACGGCATTGGAATAAAAAGCAAAAGCATGCCCGGGACTTGGCAGGAGCTCCTCCATGCATATGGCATATGGAATGCCTTTGATTTACTCCGCGTAGCGAGAGTGCAGCAAATATTTGCAATGGGGGAGAATACACACTCTATAGATATATATTATTGAAGATATATATATATATATATATATATATATATCAACTGTAGCCAAGGGTTTCAAATTCAATTGTCAAAGGACCTCCTCGGCCTCGTTTGGAGCGAGTCTCGAGCGAGTAATCCGTTTATCCGGCAACCAATGGATTGCTAAGCTAAGTCAGGCCAAAGCCAGGCCACTTGTTTTCCTTGGGCTCCCTCTGACAGCCCAAATCCTGGGGATCTACGCCGCCATTGACACCGCCATGGCGTATCATTTAATGCGGCAGAAGAGATTTTGGGGCACAAACAAAACTGGATATTTTAGGCCACTGTCAGGTTAACTAATTAAATTCAATTGCATTAAATTCGCATGGAAAAATTGATTAACAAAATCAATTAAATTAATAAAAAATCCAGAACACAAAACTTATTTTGGATTCTGATTTTTAAGAACCATGTCTGAGGTTTCCAATTTAAAAGAAATTAATTACCAAGAAAATTTTCCAAATTAGATTATATAAAATTTAAATTTTTGCGAACGAAAAAAAAACAACATTTATTAATTAAAACTAAGTCAACAACAAAAAACAAATTGCAGTCACAATTTAGTGATGATAGACGGGGGCAGCAGCAGCGTAGGCCACCGGGGCAACGGCCTTAACAATGGCCTTGGCTACCAGGGGCTGCCTGTTGACCACGGCATTGAAGCCATTAACCGGATCCGAGGTATACTGAACAGTCCGCTTAAAGCCATCGGCATCGATCAGGGAATACTCGCCGCGAACCACATCACCGTCACGCTCCTCAATTTGGCTCTTGGAGTCACCCGACAGCGAGTCCTGGACATCGTAGGCGAACTTGTACTGGGGATGGGGATCGTACTCCTCATCGGCCTTGGTCAGGACAGGATGGGCCAATGTCTTGACCACAGCAGCAGCAGGCACGGGAGCAGCATAGGTGGCCACAGCTGCGGGAGCTACATGGTAAACCTGGGCGGCGGGCAGGATGCCAGCGCTGGCGGCAGCAACTAAAGCCAGGAGAGCCAAGAACTAAATTGGAAATATATTAGAAAATGTTTATTGAAATGCATTGATTTTATATTTATTTGAATATTATTTAATTACTATTATTAATTTCTTCAATATTTCACCTTGAAAGCCATTCTGAATGTTAATTTTTTCTTTTAGCTCGAGTTGTTAGCAAATCGAAAGCCAAGTGCTGTGTGATAAGAAATGCCTTAGTTGCAAAGCATTTATAGCCAAAAGTAGCTCTGGCCAAGCCCAAATAAAGTGCTGCCCAAGGCCAGCAATCGGAGACTCTTTGTCGCAAGAGAAAAAAACTCATGACGAAAAGCGTATAGAAAAATAATAATAATAATAATGAAAACATGCCGCATGTAATTTGACATTCAATTCGAGTTGCAGAAATAAAATTGAGAGCTCTCTAAACCCCTTTGCCAAAAAAAAACTGGTTTTGCGGGCCACAATTTTTTGTGGTAATCACCAAACGCATAAAGCTGCGACCTGACCAAATTAATGGCCATTGTTCTCTGGCTGTGACATAAATCCAAAGAGTTGAAGTTTCAGAAAAAATATAATGTAGTACCTGTCCCCATGTAATATTCAGGCGTTATTTTGGGGAAAGATTTGGGAATTGCACTCATTTTGGGGGCATGTCATCTTTGGAGGCTTGGGAATGATGAGTCACTATATATGTACTATATATGTATATATGCCTCTCAATGGTTGGGGAGAAGGGAGAGCAGAAGGAGGAGCAGAGCAGCCATCTCATGAATATTTCAAAAGAAACAAATAGAAACGAGCCAAACATAACTAGGCTACATTTTCCAGGATGCTAGGAGAACTTTAACATATTTTTTTTTGGGACAAGGATAGAGGCTTACTTTCCCTTTCATATTTATCACAGCTTGGTATTGTAAATAATTATCAACTATAATTTTTGTATAATTACATTGTCAGATTTTCATAAAATAAAAGCCTTAAGCCTTAAATCATAAATATAGACCCAAAATAACAAAGTTTTAATATGGCTTCTATTAATTCTAATATAAAATATAATACTTTGCAAAGCTATGAAATCATTTGCTGTGAAAATTAAAACACATATTTTTATACCCTTGCAGGGTATTATAATTTCTGTCGGAAATTACGACCCTTTCACAATATGTTTTATAATGTTTTATTGTATTGATCAGCATTGTTCTTGTTTTTTATAAACATTTCTCAGCTTGACTCTAAACACTAAAATCTTAACTAACAAAATTCAGCCTTCCTTCGAGCCCCAGCCTAACTCAAGTGCAAGTATATGTGCATATTTATGACCCAGTTTTAGGAATTTAGACCCAAACATATGACAGCTGTTGAGCCTTTCCTTTCGCATTTAATTGCAAATCTAAGGCGAAGGGGAAGAGCGAGCTGATGACCCCCTGTTTCTTCCAGTGCAGGCATAGGCTCTCCCCTTGCTAATGGCGCAAATGGTGCGGAGCCGCCTCGACTAAATATCCTTTCTATCAAATTCAATTAAAGTTGACATGGGTTCACAGCTGCTGCTGCTGGCTGGGATGGATTGGCCCAAGGGCGGAGGTCGTTCCCGGAACCTGTCAGGTGGCCCCGTGTATATTCCTGGCTGTATCCAATTTTTGAATCAATTTCCAACGACAAACACACGCTGGCCCCCCGAAATCAAAGGAAATACTTACAGGCCGGCAGATGGATTAAGGGGTGCTGTGCCGGGGAAAAAAAAAAAGCAATCGGCTCCATAAAGTGGCCAACGCCCAGGCGTAATAAGACAAACGGAAAGACGAGGGCAAGTTGTCCGAGGAAATTTGGCGAGGCGGCGGGTGAAAAGGTTCGTCGTGCCACAAGGCTTTTCCACGTTTTTTTTTCTCCTTCAAAATCGCGGGTATCAGCGACTTGGTAAGGGGTTTGTAAGGGAAATTATAAATTGTTTTCTAAACCATTTATTTATTAATGTTGTTTTACAATTTATTCGCAATTAAATTGATTTTATTTTAAAAGGCCATCAAAAACAGATGAAGGCTCTAGAAACTTCTCACGAGTTCCCTAATATTTTACTCTCTTTAAATACTTCTGTAAAATATATTTTATCTAAATTATTATACTAAAAGCTTTACTATTTTTTCCAGCTTAATTAAGCAAAAACTTATTTGAGTTTTATGGAAAATTTCCAAAATTTTATGTTGTAGTTGCATTAAAGTTGCAAGGGCATTGAAATTTTCGTTCTGCCCGAAAGTTGGCCCCCATTTTTTGGAATGATTCTTTTTTTTTTATTCTTGTGCTCATTCTTTTTTTTGGGGCAATTGCGGCTCTGTGTTGCCTAAATTAAAACACAGACACACACACATACACAGCGGGGAACCCCCGAAAAAAGAAAAGAGAGCAAAAAAAGAAAATGGCAGGCAAATTTGCAACTGCCTCTCAGTGCGGCGGCAGCTCAGCTGAATTTCTGGCTGGCAAGTCCTGGCAATTGTGAGATCAAGCCAGGGACATGCACTCGGGTCACGGCTTCAAGGACCACCACCCCATATTCCCCTTCCTCTCCTTTTCTCCTTTCTATATTTCCGGTAGCCCCCTCACCCTGTCCGCCTTCGGCTGGCCTTCTGTTGCTGCTCGCTGAGTGTAAATTTGCTCGTTAAATTTGTTGGCACTCTCGACTAATTTGCACTTGTAACGCAATGGTCTGAAGGGGGGTTAGTGGCAGAGGCCGAGGCACCCCCTCAAGAGGGTCGTTTCTGGTTAGATGAAGGGGTTGCCGCCACTGCTGCTGCTTTGCATCATGGCTAATTGAAAAGACGATGGCCGGGAGGAGGCCAGCATCATCATCCTCCTTTTTAGCCCACTTGAAGTTCACAGAGCTCTAAATAGCCTCAAGCAGCAGCAGCAGCAGCTCAGCCTCCGCAGATCGGAAATGTGTGCGCAGGAAAAATAAATCAAGTATTTAGCACTTACAAACGGCAATTAACAATATTAAAGTTTTGCCAAGGAGCAGTGAAAATATGCGGGGTAAAAAATACATTCAGGAATAGCTAGATAACACATTTTGTGACAAAGTCTAAATAAGGCAGATAATATTTTGTGTCAGTGCACCTTACGAGGACACTTTGTATGCAGGATACAGCGCAGGACACGGCGCAAAAAGGTAGAAGCAGAAACAGAAAATAGAGACTAAAACGCTATGCCCAGACATGCGTATGTAAATGTTAATCAATGCGAATCATTGGGCACAGGCACAGGACGCAAAGTTCATAAATCCAGCAACGGCTGCAGGTACACATAGTCCTGGCAGATGAAAATATGAATAATTGGCCCGCATTAGCTGGCATTGTTGTGTTTCATCAACGGGAAATCAGTTGGCAGATTAATCGTGCGGCATTCATGGCCGAAAACCTGACTGAAGGGCGGCGGCCGGGAGAACTGATTGATGGCCGGGGCATATTGAGTCGATAAATGCGAAACGAATGCAGTTTCGGGGATTACAGGGAGGTAGCCAGGGAGTGGCTGGATTTTAACAGGGAGTAGAACCTGAAGCTGATGGAAGTAGAAGGCCTTGTTGCCTTGTTGGCCCTCGACTTTGGCTCATTATTATGCAGCTCATGAGTCTCGTTAGTGGCAAAGTTATATGAGCATACATCAGCCATGCCGCACAACTTTGCAACACCCGCAGGAAGTCCTAAACTGGTGGGCTAACGGGGGGGTTAGGGGCATCCTGGCAGATCCTGGCATCCTAGCATCCTAGCATCCTAGCATCCCTAGCTAAAGAGAGGGAGAGACCCAGGACTAGCAAAGCGGAAAGTGTTAAGCACAATGAAGTAAATGCTGCCAACTTCTGACATCGCCGGGATCTCCCTCAACTTAAATCCGAAATGTGGCCAAGCCCAGGCGCTGGGGGAGCATTTCGCAACCTAGCAGCTCCTCATCCTGCACTTCACCCCTTATCCCTGCTGCTCTACTCCCTTTGCTCTCATCGAATTCGCCGCAAAATGCGTTCGAGGCGAAAAGTGAAGCCACTAGACTATGCTGTTGTACCATACATCCTTTAGCTTCTCGTTCGCCGCGGGTCCTTATTTTGTTGTCAGCAAATCGGCCATGATTGCCAGGCAGCCAGGCAGCCAGGCAGCCGGGGGATGCACTGCAACAAAAGGGGGGGCAGAGAGTGTAATGGGGAAGTACTACATAGTTGAAGACAAAGTTTTCCCGTATAGATTAAGGCAGAGATTTTAGTTGCAATAAAGGAAATCTCTGCAGGTAGGCTAATGATGGGACCCAGGAAAAGATGACGCGGCATCCACCTCATAATGGTCAAATCAGTTATCAATTCCCAGCCAATTCCTCATGAGTTATGGCCCCCTAATAGACCCCGCTACACAATGAGCAATACTGATTCCCCGGGCAAGTCCTGATTTATGGTGAAGCATAGATTTGGCCAAGTTCGATGAATTTTTAGGCTGTCACTTCCTCCAGAAACTGGCGAGTTCCCCGCACCCAAAGGCCACAGCATCAGTTGGTCAACTGCAGGTTCCATGGCATCCCTCGAGTGCAGTTAGCAAATTGCAGGGGAAGCATCGCTGGATGCGAACTGGGCAGCCGGAAAACATGGTTTCACGAGAAGAGAAATGAAAGTCTCTCTCCAGTGTCCGGTCTCCGCTGTGGCCACTCAATTTCGTAGCTGGCCAGAAGCGTGCACTTGGCAAAACGAAGAGGAGAGAGAAGGGAGCAGCTTCCCTTTTTTAAATAACAATAACCCAACATTATAGCAGGAGTTAAAAATCTACAATTAATTCTTGGCAAAAATAGAATTCATAATTCATTTATAAACTTTAGCCACAATTCTTTCCACAGTGCACAGAGGTTGTACAATTAGCAACAAATTGAGAGGCAGATGTACTGTGTTAAAGAGTGCAGATGTGTTGAGACAGGGCGCGGCTCCTGGCAAAGGTTTAGGAGGGACTGGGACTGGGACTGAAACTGGGTGGGCCTGCAACTGGGTAGCTGGGAATCGGTGCTGGGTCTGGGAGTGACGCAAGGGAATCAGCTGCATTAGCAAAATTCATGCAACGCTCTCTCTCTTAATTGAAACAGCGCCAGCCGCAATTATTTTCCATTCTAATGCGAGTTCCTCTGCGGCCACATGGGCTTGAAAGCTGGTAAAAGGGATTGGGGGAGCTGGGAGTGGGAACTGGGAACTGGAAACTGGGACTGCAAAGCAGATCCATGTTGGGCATACACTATTTTATACTGGCATCTCTGCATATTCAATTGAATTCCGATTGAAACCGAAATCGAATGGTTAGCTTTGGATGCGGATATATACGGAGATCTGGGAACCAGGGGTAACGGGTCACAGGATACGACAATTTGGCCTAATAGCCAGCCGGTCAGTGCCATGTCCAGTTGCAGTGAAAGAAATTATTTATAAAATGAGTTATGGGTTTTACCCAAGTTTTTCTCCTAGTTTGTATTAAAAAAAAACAAAAAAATTAAAATAAACATTTGAATTTTAAATTACAATAAAATTCCTTTAAATACAATTTGTATTTCCATCGAAATACAAACTATTTGTGTTTTTAATAGCACTTAAAAACTAACCTGAGGGCTTTACTTTTTATATTACTTTATTTATTTATTTCATTTTCGATCAAGTTAATAAAAAATTTAATAATTTTGGCATTTTTATTGTGTAAAAATGACCACACACGCCCCCGCCATTTTCGCGTTTAATTAGCTGCAACTGTAATTGCAACTGCAACACTGCAACGTGGCAATGTGACCACGCCCCTGCTCCTGCTCCTGCCTCTGCCCCTGCCTCTCCCAATGGGAATTTCGGCTCGTAGTTCTGTTCTCTGTTTTCTGTTTCCTGTTTTATTCGATTCTGGCCATATGCCAAACTCGTGTCGGTGCAATTTGTGCAGCCATGTCGCAGTCCATCAACACCTTTTTATTTGCCACTGCAGCACTGGACGCAGGACGCAGGGTGCAGGGACCCTTAACCCACCCACCACGATTAACCCCCCGTTGCGGCAGCATAAATTGCAATTGACAGCTGAATCCGGGTATCCAACCCCCCCGAAATTACCTCCTCCTCCTCGGCTCTGTCAATCCAAAAAAGGGAGCCACTGAATAAAGTCCATCACGCGGATTGTGGCGATGGTTATGGATATGGATATATCCAATATATAATGGGTATTTTAGATATCATGGGAAATTGTGTAAATGCCTTGGATTATAATAAATGGAAATCGTTGAGTTAATTAAGTGAAAGATGAAGGAAAATTAATTATTCAAGCCATTAATTTTCCTTCATCTTTCACTTAATAAAAATGAATAAATAAATATGCTCATTATATATATACATATATGTTTTATATTTACATATATATAAATAATGAAAACTTTTAAATATATGAAGCACGATTTGTATATTTTAGAAAAAGTACCAGGTCTTTATTTGATTTTCTTGTGTGATTTAAAAATTGCTACATATTTGAGCTTTTTTGGTATCAAAAATAAGCTTTTAAATAATAATAACAATTAAAATAAATATACATAATTTTAACTGGAAGACAAATCAAGTTCAAATCAAAGTTTTCCTTTTGAAACCCCCCCAAAGAAAAGGCAAAAGTGTTTCTGGTTAGATTTTAAATTTATATTTAAAAAAAATGTTATTTTGTTTAGGCTTCTTTCATAAAATGAAACATAAACAATTTTTTAACTTTATTCCAGGGATTTATGTTAAAAAAAAATCTCTTGAACCTTTTGGTTTTGGACTAAATGATAGTTAAGTTATCTTTAAATAATAATTACAAACTCTCAATGGATATTCATGAAGTTACGTGTTTAGACAATTTCATTTCGCGTTTTTCCCACTCCTCAGCTTACCAGGGACACCACCCTTAGCCCCTTCTACATTTTCCCACCCCCTGTCACCGCACCACCACCACCAGCGCCCACCCACCCACCACGTAGGTCACGTCGTTGTGGGTGGCGATCTGATGCCAGTTTGTTTGCTGTTTGCGCATTTCAAATTGAATTTTCATCACTGTCCCTGTGCATAGGTGAGCGAGTAGCGAACAGAGGGAAATGCTGGGGAAAACTGCTACACGGGGACATGGCGGCACTGGGAAAGTGCGAGAGTGGGCGTGGCTGCAGGCTGTGAGTGCAGCAGCAGCAGCATGATATGGCAATTATAAAGAATGCAAAGCGCTTCCATTTTTGTATTTTTTCCCCCCACTGATTGCCTGCAATGACACATGAGTTCGGGATTATTGTGCGGCAGGTCCCGAAAAAAGAAAATAAAAATGAAAAATGTGTCAAAGTTGCAGAATCCACGTGGGAAATGACTTGTCTGAGTTCTTTTTGCCCAAAAATAATAGCACCTGAAATACACAGTTTATCTCTGAGAAGGAAAGAAAGTGCAGTAAACTTTGTTTTAAGTTTTATACAAAATTCTAGGTCGGGTTGTAAAATAAATATTTATAATAAAATAAATATTTAAAGCAAAATCATAAAATAGTTCTTAAATTATGAAAAACATAGGATTTTTGGGGTAAATATTTAAACATCACACCAATAATCACATTCATAATTTATTTAATTTGTTTCTGTTCGATTTTATTTCTAAAAAGAAAGAAAAAAACACCTTAGAAAATCTATTTCCGAGAATTATTCTCTTTAATTTTTATGTTTAGTGGGATTTTTTTTGGAAAGACAGAGAGACAGAGTCCTTTTTTAGAACAACAAACAGTGCAACTTGCGAAGGAGACAGCATGTGGCCCACTGACAATGACAGCTGCTTCTTCTGCTGCTGCTCCTGCTGCTGCTCCTGCTGCTGCTGCTCCTGCTGCTGCTGCTCCTGCTGCTGCTGCTCCTGCTGCTGCTGCTCCTGCTGCTTATGGCTGAGTGCGAGGAAAGTGGGAAAAGTGGTCCAAAATATGGGTGGATATATATATGCTATAGGTGGACTGGCTGGCTGCTGCTATGACATTTCACTTGCTGCCTCGCATTTTCACTAAATTGACTTTGCCTGCCATCGTTTAGGGTGCAACGCCTCCTTCTCCCTGGCAGCAGCAACGCCCCAAACATTGCCTCTGACTTGCCTCTGAGTGCTGCAATTTTTTATGCTCCGTTGGGCACAGATGAGAGGAGCAAAAGGAGCATGCGGAGGATCCATTTCGATGCCACTTGCAATCTATAAATATCTAAAATCCCATAAAACTCAGCTCACAGAGCAATGTCATCATTGGTATATATTTTGTGGCCATATCGAGCAGGTGAGAGGTGGGGGTCTGCCTCCTGCGCCTATCCAAAAACCAAATCCAAAACGGAATCCGAATTCGAATCGGAGTCCTCAATTGCAGCGGTATCCAGGCACCGAGGACATCCAGGAGACTGGAGGCTGCAATTGGGATTGGGACAATATTTGAGGATGATTGCATGCTTGTGCAGCGGCTTTCATGTACGTGAACGGCAAATTTATTTGCACAACTGCGATTGATGCTGGCATCAGCCCCCTGCCACGGGAGTGAGCCCAGCCCCCTTGGCTGTCTAAGCCGTTTTACACTGGCAGAAATGAATTGGAAATATTGTGGATATAATGCCCTTGAAGGGCATTAGTTTCCTTTTTTGTTTTTAATATAAAATTTATTTATTCTCTGACCAAAAAGTACATTTTGATATATTAATCAATGTTTAAACGTTGCATTTTATTTTGGAAAAAGAGAAGAAAATAATTATTATCTAAAATAAATAAATAAATAAATATTCAGCAAATTAGGAACTAAAGCTTGTGCTTTAGCTTGTTTATTCAGTTGTAAATTACATAAAATATTTGAAACCATTTTCCAATTAACCCCAAACTTCTCTCAGTGCATAGCCCAAACCTGACACATTTGGAAAATCCCTGGCTCCGTCACTTTGAGTTTGGCATTTGGCAAATGCTCGGCGCTCTCTCGCCGCGTCGTCTCCTGATCTGCACCATAAAAGTCTGTTGCATAAACCAATTTCGCATTGGCCCCGCCCAGCCAAATGCAGATGCTCCCCCTTCCCACCACACTGGGGGGAAAGTCAGGGAAGCGTAGGAAAATTCTGTCAACGCAACTTCTTCTCCTTTGCCCCGTCGCCCTTTTTTTTGGTGGAAAACGCTGGTTGATAACGTAAACCGCTTTGATTTTTATTTAACTGCACATTTCGCTCGGGGGTCGCCCGTTTCGATTGACATTTAATGGCAAAACTTGTGGCGGGGATTTTCGATTGCAATTTCTGCGGTTTTCCAATTTTCCCCAATTTCACAATTTTCCATTTGCCTTCACTTATTGCATTTATTTATTTCCCGACGATGCTCCCTGCTTCTGCTGGTGCTTTGCTTTTTAGCCTTTCTGGCGGGGCGAATGAAATTGATAATTTATAAAATTGCTGGCAAATGGCAAAGAAAGTGGGAAAAAGGCAAGAACAAAAAGTAAAAGGTGGTATATATATATAATATATATAGAACCCAAATGTGTGTGTGTTGCAACTCGCACATTTTGCCGTGTTTGTTGCCTCATGAAATATTTCTCAAGTTTCGGCCGTTACCTTGATAGAAAGCATCCTGCGGCTGCCCTTGCCTGCCTTGGTGGCCACTTTATGGCGGGGCCATGGCCTCTCCCCTCCCCTCGCCCTAGCCATACATTAAATTATGCAAAACACACACACACACTAGTCCAAGGACTTGTGCAACGTTTTATTTTGTTTTTCTCGCCTTGCCGCATTTTAAAGGAAATATATATGTCTGTACTATATATAAATATATATATTTTGCACTTGGCTGTTGCTTTTACTTAGCCAAGTGAAGCGTCGTGCAGTAAACATATATCCACAGCAGGGGTTAAAATTCTAGGGAAAGAGTTCTAAATTTCTAAATTTTAACATTTGTTGTGCCTACTTTTCATATTTTCTAATGAAAATAAATACTTTTTAAGGAAATTTATAGTTTCTAAGGAAAATTAATATTTTCCAGGTCAAAATTAATATTTAATTAACTATTATGAGGCAATTTCCTTTGGAAAATATTGAATGCGAATGGAAAAACTGTGTTCTTTCAACAAAATTATGCATACTATTTTGAGTATTTCCTAAAAAATTCTTCTGACTTTGTTAGTTTTCTTTTATGATTTCTATCTCAATATCTTAGGTGAATAAATTAAATTTTCAAATTCTAAAGTTATTTCTGCTTGCCATTATTTTCCTAAGAGTAACATTTATGCCCCCCTTTAAAAACTCCCAACAACCTCATTGCCTCCCATTCCCACACGTATTTATTTGGCGCTTCGCTGCTTTTATTTTATTGAAATTTATGATTTCTGACACAAAATTTATGTTGTTTTGCAATCCGGGGTGTGTGTGTGTGTTTGTGGGGGGCATAAAATAAACCCCAAATTCCATTTCCACTTCCCTTCGTCCCTATAAACCACAGTCGCCATTCTGCGGGAAAATTCCGAGGAAGGAGAGAAGAGTTGGAGGAGAGAGGGGAACTCCTTGGTTTATTTTTATTCGGAGAGTCCTTCCGCCTTGTCTAGCCAGTGATGGGTTAAAATATTAAGTATATATTTTTGTATATATACTTTTCAGAATTGTTTTAAACTATATTTAAGTTGTATAGCTTAGAAAAGGCTGCCACTTGATTGGGGCATTTGACTTCTAAAGCTAACAAACGGAAATTTTAATAAAATACAAATATATAATCCAAAAATTAATTTCATTTAATTTAATATACAAATTATTTGTATTTAAATTTAACGCAATTATTGCTCAGCACTGCTTTTACTGAATATCTGTGTGGATGGGCCGGCCTATAGGTATCCGTAAAGTAATGTGTGTGCCTGGTCCCGGCGTGAATTATTTAATTCGTATAAATATTGAAAACTCAATTTTTTATGATGTTTTCTTGTTGGTTTATTGCCCTTTTGTGGCGGAGAGAGCGCCTCCGTTGCCAGTGTCCCCTTTATGCACGCCTCTGACAGCGGTGTGTGTTGAGCCACCCACAGAACAATGCGTATTGATATTTCACACTTCCGTGGCCAAAAAAAAAAGCAAGAATAAATAAAAAAAAGAATTCGCATTGAATTTAAATCCTTCGTGAAAATCCCCATGAATAAACTCACCGAGAGATGGAAATCCACTGGATTTTTCTCTTTTTTCTTATGCATTCATAAATCGAAGGGGTTATGAGAGTTGAATTTAGCCTTGAGCAAGACACAAATGAATATTTTTGTTACACTTTAAACGAAATTATAAAGAACTGGCATTAATAACTCCCCTCTAAGAATTTTATTTTTAAATCTAACTTTTAAAACCCAAGCATTCAAGTATCAAACTCCTTGATTTTATCTCTGAGAAGCACGGACCCACTCGTCTTTGTTTCTGTTTCTGTTTTTGTTTGTCGAAGAGAGAGTAACTAAGGCCAGACAGGAGGAGTCCTTCGCCAGGACCAGTGCCAGTGCCAGTACCAGTTACAATCCCATTTCCATTCCTGGGAAAAGGGCACACACTCGTGCCGCACTCACACACGCCCATCCGAATAATCCCCAAAAGATGAAAATTGTGTAAAATTTGTGTGTTGGTTTCACTGATTAAGGATGGCTTACTGGCTGGTTGTCGGAACCAGCCTCCCTCCCAGAAAAACTTAACAGAAACTGGTCTGAAACTGCCGCCGTTCTGCCCCGCCCCCGACCACCACCATCAAGGGAAATCTCTTGAAAGCCAAAAAGATGAATAGACCAGGCCAACATCTAATATGTGCGAAATTTATCAGCCTCGATACACACACCCAAGTGGGGAAGGAGCCAGAGCAGCAGCAGAAGCAGGAGAAGCTGCAAGGACGAAGGCAAACGGCATGGAAAATCGCAATAATAATTTTGCCTTTCAGCTTCGGTTGGGTTGGGTTGCTCCTGTGGCATCCAAAAGGAGCTGCTCCTGCTCCTGCTCCTGCTGCTGCTGCTTCTGCTGCTGCTGCTTCTGCTGCTGCTCCTTCTATTGCTGCTGATGCTGTTGGGCAGCAAGTGAGCAAGGTACTGGCAATGGTGGTGGCTTTGTGGGCGGCAGCTCAAGGATGTAAGGCTATAAGGATGCCCAGGCATGTGAGTGGACAGCTGCGGTCTCTTGGCTGCGCAACGCTCCAATTATCCGGTGGGCCAAGGAATCTGGCGGGAAATCGAAACTCACGGCTTGCCATGCAGTTGCAGATATATATTTTCGTTATGCTCTTGTTTTGGCTAACAGAAAGGGGTTTTGGTTACAGTAACAGTTGGATTAAATTGTACGATGCTAGAGCGATGACGATGCCTTCTTTCCTGGACTGCGCCACATCCGCATTCGCTTTCGCATCCGCATCCGCATCCACATCCTTGTCCCATCCTTACCGCTCGCTCGCTCATTTTGGGTTTCGGTTTTTGGGTTCTCCGGGTCCTTTTGCATTTTCCGTTGGTGCATTCCGTGTCGTGTTCTTTGATCCGTGTCCGTATCCATCACCGTTCGGGGTCTCATTTTGCGGTAAATCCTCCTCCTCCTCCACTTTCTCCTCTTCTCGTCTGGCTTAGCAGCCGATGGCCTGCAGGTAGCCCTGGATCTGCTCGTTCAGAGCATTGCTGGAAGGGAAGGCATTATTAGTTTTTGGGTTTCATTTATGTTCTGCCATTAATATTGACTCACCCAAGCCCCTTGCCGTTGGCCGTGGATTTTTTGTAGAGCGCAGCCAGAAGCAGGATTTGGCTGGTCATCAGAATTTCCCGCTTGCCATAGCTCAGCCAGCCCTTGGCTCCCACCTGAGGAATCTCTCGCTCCAGGCTGGCAATGTCAGACATTCGATGGACTCCCGCTTGCTCGTGCTCATCGCGCCGCTGAACTTCTCGCTCTTGTCTCCTTAGGTCGCCTTGTCGTTGAGCTTCACGCTCTTCCCGGCGACGACGATCTGCTTGATCGATGCGGCGGAATGATTTTACCGCCTGTCTCCGGAGATTCTCACTGTCTTCGCCTCGCTCATCACTGCGCAAATTGCTTCGCTCATCTCGAACCTCTCGCCGGAGATTTTCCCGGTTATCCCTTCGAAGATTATCGCGAATGGAATCCCTATCTTCTCGAAGATTATTTCGTTGCACATTTCTGCGAACTTCACGCTCTTCCCTTCGCACAATATCTCCCTGTACTCGTCGAGCATCTTCCCGTTCTTCTCTCCTCAGATTTTCTCGTTCTCCTCGCTGAACTTCTCTTCGCGCAAAGCTGCGTTCAATTCTATCGGCCTGCCGTTCCTCAGACCGGTCGCTACGCTCCTCCACTCGATTCATGACCCGATCCATGGACTGTTCCCTGCGTTCAACCTCGATTCGCTCACGTTCTTCCCGATCCTTTCGACGAATGCCATTTCTTTCAACTTGACGAAATGCTAATCGATCTTCTCGTGAAATATCTTCGCGTTTGTCCTCCGTCCTCCGGTTCTCCTCATGTTGGTCTTCCCTGCGACGATTATCACGCTCCTCGCGGTCGAGATTTGTACGTTCTTCTCGTCGAGCATTATCGCGTTCTTCAGTTCGGATTTCCTCACGTTCCATTCGTGGTGAAAAATCTCGCTCCCGAGCCTCAAGCTCTATGCGTCGATCGCCACGGCGTTCCTGCCTTTCGGATTCCCTTTCCCCTCGCTCTCGGTTTTGTCGATCTGTGCTGGATTCTCGGCCAACTCTGCGCTCGAATCGCTCTTCACGAGCATCACGTCGGTCTGCCTCCCGATTATCCTGTTCTTCTCGATCAAGACGGCCATTATCCCGTTCTGCTCGCGCTTCACGACGACCATTTGTTTTACGGAGTTCATCTCGTACCTCACGTTGATCTGATCGTTCCTTACGATCCTCTCGACGTTCCTGAAAAGATTCATGGACTTGACGATGGGCTCCTCGACGCTCATCTCGGAACACACGACGTTCATCTCGCTCCTCACGGGCTTCCCGACGTTCATCTCGCTCCTCACGGGCTTCCCGACGTTCATCTCGTCCCTCACGGACTTCGCGACGTTCATCTCGTTCCCCACGGGCTTCCCGACGTTCATCTCGTTCCTCACGGACTTCCCGATGTTCATCTCGGATTTCACGGCGTTCTTCGTCCCGTACCTTACGAGCTTCGCGCAGATCTACCCGGTCTTCACGAGCTTCCCGAGCGTCGCCCTCCCTTGGAGATGCCGCCAGCCGGAGCCTCGTTTCCTCGCTCCTCTCGCTGCGACGATCATCGCGGGCGAGCGACTCCAAACGAGGGAGCCTGCTCAAGGTCTCCTCCGCGGTCTGTCTGTAGACCATATGCTCGTCGTACTCATCCAGGCGACGATGAATGTCCCAGCGGCGTCCATCACAACTGGAACTGCGGGCATCATCGCCATATTGCCGGGTGCTGGCGAATGCCAAAGACAGACAGCCGATGTGGAGCAACAAGAGCAGGACGGTGAGCCGGAGCCTCATCTTCCTTGGTGGTTCAGGTGACGTTGGTGACTTCAGGTACAGAAAATCGCTTCAAGATTCAGTCCGCTGCTGTCTCACCAGCAGGCTTCGCAACTAGAATGACTTGGCCAAGGGAAAGCCAAGGCTTTTATAGCTCAGATTTCGGTGCCGCTTAATGGGACGGACGATGGCGACGACACTTCCTGCTCGCAATTTGCTGCTGATTGATTGAATTTCGCTTATCGCACATGTGCACCACTGCACCACAGCCAAGTTGGCGGCCAAGTTCGAGGCAGGCGCAGACTCTGAAGTCCATTCAAGTGTTCAATTCCTAATGCGCGGTCGCCTGCTGCTACCGTTTTCCATGAATGAAAATTGTTGGGCCTGTTGTTGTGACGTCACCTAAAGGAGCGTCTTCTACACACAAGCCATAAGTAAAATAAAATGAAATAAAAGTAAACGAAGTAAGAAATCGATTTGCTTGTTGCTCGTTAAGCTGGTTTCCTTTGTGACGTCAGCAACATGTCCTTAGCGAGTGCACAACTGCGATAAGCGCAATTCAATCAAAATAAAATTAGAGTGCAGCGAACAAAGGATTTAACCAAATAAATGAAAATGAAAATGAAATACTCCCACAGAAATGTCTTAGATGGCCATCAGGGTGTAAAATTGGCCATCTGTGGCTTCAAAGCTTCAAAGCGGAGTGTCCTGCCCTATAAAAGCCACCTCCAGCAGCCTGCGGAGCTGACAGTTTTGTATTTTACGCCCGCCAAGCAATGTGGTCCGCTGCCGGTTAGCCTCGGAGCCGGCGGTTGGATGGATCCACAGTCAAATTGGAGCAGAAAGCCTCAAGGAAGCTGCAGGGAGGACTCTTACAAAAAATAAAAAACAAAACAAACTAAGAATATCGCCCATACTAAGTATCATCAGCCACTTCGCTATATATATTATTGTAATATCCGTAAATTAACGTAAACGTTATCACTGTTAACTTAGCCAGTTAAATGTTGCTGTTGTTTGGGATCGTATTGTCATGGAGCTAAAGGATTTGAGCAGCTTATTCTCTTACTCGTCTATCCATATCGATAATCTCTATATATAGTTATATATACACATGTATGCAACTTCCTAGAAAAGAACAAATAAGAATGTAATCCGTATGAAGTTAAACGTTGAATTGCTAAATGCACGATACAAGAAGCACATATGATATTTAATGTTCGTTTGTGGGGATGATTGATGATCGCCCGGCATATCGGCAGTTATCCATCCATTTAAATATACAAAATATACAAAATACAAAGCATTAAACAATAAACTGTAATCGTATATTAATCAAGCATAAAGAATAATGTTTTTGTTGATTGGTTTTTGGGAAATTTATTAATACTTTCAAATAATACCATACTTCTTTTGAAAAATCCTTCTCTAGATTAGTTTTATCTTAAAAACACTAAAAAGATAATGGCATAAAACATTTACAAGCATCTTTGGGTCGGTCAATATACATATATATAATATATAGCTTTAAAACAGGAGTGTAATTACAAAATGATAACAAACAAAATCTAAAAACAAAAAGTTCAGGAAATAAATAGACAAGCGCCCTGAAATCATAATAACTTAAATCAGAAAGGCCTTCCTAAAGCACTTTTGGCTCTCCTCCCAAGCAAGAAACCTCCCATATAAGTTAGGGAATTTTCTTGCCTGGCGAGAAGACCATTAGAAGCCCATCTGTCCTCTCCTACAACACATCACAGTGGGTAATGACCAGGGGACGGACCATCTTGCCGTTTTTGGTGCCATACGACTGCATGCACGCTATGATCTTGGCGCCGCTCACCACCCGGCCAAAGCCCACCCGCTGGCCATTGGCCACGGACAGCGGCTTGAAGCTGATGCTAAAGTTTATGGCGCCGCCGGGAAATCCATGGACGCAGTACTCCTTGGCGCAGGACAGGACACAGTTGTGCCGGTCATGGCTCAGGACGCGCGTATCGAACTCCATGGGATTTTGAAGCAGGGATGGCGGATCCGCAGAGCGTTCTTGTTGCCCATTGCCACCCAGAAGATAACCCTCCAGCCAGAGATTTGGGAAGATGCGACGCACAGCAAACTCGTGGGCCCGCTGGCGGCGACAGGTGCGAATGAACTGGAGCACCACCAGCGGTGCTGCTTCCGTGTACAGCTGGACCACCACCTGGCCCAGCGAACGGCCGTCCATGAGGCCAAAGTACAGGACAATCCGGGGACGGAGTAGACGCAAAAATTGGCCTTTATTCGCGGGCAGCTCCAGATCATAGCCGATGTACTTGGAAAACACATCGCTCCTCGAATCCGGTAGACGCGACTGAGTGGTGGGGAGCAGCTCGGGCAAATTCAGCAGCCGGTTCATTTTCTCATTGCTTCGCTTCAGGAAAAAGCTGGCATCCTGGGACAGGGGAGCGAGGACGCGTGGCGATTGGTGGTGCTGCTGGAGGTGGAGGTGCTTCTGGATAAGATTTAGCTGCGGGCGACAGTGACCATGGCCACGAACCAATCTTAGGGAACTGCTGGTGGCAAGAGTGTTGTGGCGAAGCATGGCCGCGGCAAAAAGTACCTTCTCATATGCTCCCAATTTACTTGGATATATCTTAATATATATACAGTACAGTACAGTACAGGATTTGGTGTGTTTCGGAATACTGTGAATTTTTATTTGGGATTCGTTCTCTTGAGTTTTATTTTTTGGGTCTTACTTTGCCTGCTTGGGTACAGTTTGTTTTGTTTTGTATTTTGTTTTCGAAAAAGTTCTATTCTAATCTATTTTTTATTTTCTTTTCTTTTCTTTACCACACAGAGACCGCAGTGTTTTTGGATTTTATGGTAAGTGCTAAAAGAAATTAAATAAATAAATTATTTTCATCCTTTTCCACAGCTTTTTTAAATGTAATTTAAATTTAAAGAGATTGTTTTCTATGTCTTTTTTTGTTTTCAATTCAAATATAATTCATATCCTTAAAAAAAAGACTCAAAAATATTAATAAAATGATTCAAATAATACAATTCATACACAAATGAAATTATTCAAGGATTACCATGCTAATACTGTTTATGTTGACCAAAAAAGTTAACAATTTCTCAAGATAACAAATTTAATATATCAAAAGGTTTTTCTTTTATTAGTTTACTTCATTTAATAAATAAAATAAGGAAATAATGTAAACATTTATTTACGGTCTCCGTTTTTGGTTTTTCTTTACCAACTTTTTCAAAGTTTTCTATCTTAAAAACACTCGCACAATAATAATAATAATTATAATTAGTGTACAGGTCAAGGTAAAAAAAATTGTAGGGACTTGTTACTCTAAATCAAATATATAATATTCAAGTTGAGATCGCTGCGAATACGTCGGTGTACTGACCGATATATATATTCTATATACAGTTCAAGAGGCTTAGGTCTAAGTACAACTCGCTTTCCTGTCGCCAGCTTCATGTATTTGTTTCTGTCTTTTTCGCGGTCATTGCTCCATCCCTTTCTTATTCGCGCTCAAATGCGCTTTCAATGCTTTTCTTGGCCTTTCTTAATCTTTCCGAGTTGTGTGAACGAACAATTCAATTTCTACATCGAAACATTGATAGTTTTATAAATACAATACGTTCGGCGCTAAGAACTACAATAACGTTTATTCTTTATCCTGTTGCTTTAAATATCCTCTCTGCCAGTTTACATTGCAGCTCCAAGCACAAGGAAAATAGATCTTAAACCTATATTAATTATGTTGGATTATTGAGTTATTGTTGCCTTTCCTTGAACACATTGCATTTATTTAATGAAAGAAGTGGCCTGAAGCTGCAATCCAAACTGAGGTACAATATCTGTTCCATGGTTAAAATTTATAAATATCATTGGATGTTTTTCTTCTGCTTAGACGGACTCTAGACGAATTTTCTTCTTCATTTTGGCTGGCAATGTGGCTTAAAACTAATCTCTCTTTTATACTCTCTCTCTCTCTCTCTCTCTTCTCTCCTCTAGCCCCCCTACTTGTTGTTGTTCTCCTGCAACAGATCCTCGAGAGCTCCATTGAGCCTGCCCTTGCTGAGGGCCTCCACCAGCATGTGCAGTCGCTCCTCCCGCTCCGAGTGCCTACGCTCCAGCAGGGATACCTTTTTGGAATAGAAAACCAGAACAACCAGATAAGTATGTACATGTAGTATATTGGAAAGTTACAGTAGTTGAATTTTTTGTTTGTTTTGCCCACAAAATCAAACCTCCACTTGACTTTGTTTTTGATTCTCAATTCTTTGATTCTTGAAAACTAGTCTTCGGTTGCAGTTTAGGTTTTGTTGGCTTTTGTACCTTGGCTTTCAGCGCATAGTAATCCACGGGCACCTTGCGTCGCTTTTGGGTCGCAAAGGCCTCCTCACGCTCATTGAGACGCTGCTGAAGGATGCGCACAGTCTCATTGCAGGTGGCCAGCTCGCGTTCATGGGCGCTCTGCAGGGTCTTTAGCTGTAATTAATTGGAATTTTATTTCATATTATTAAAATAATAATTTAATCAAGTAATGAAGACTCACATCCTGCAGCCGCTTGTCATGCAGCGTTTTGTAGTCCGCCTCTAACAGACGGTACTTGTTTTGGGCCTCCTTCAGGGCCTGACTCTCGGTGGCCGCCGGTATGTGATCGCTGTGATGATGATGATGTCCATGTCCATGATCATAGCTACTGGAGCGGCGGCCACTGGGTAGCGAAACGGCACTAGCCTGGGAGCGGAGGTCCAATTTGCTGCCTGTAGGGAATAATTAATAACAATTTAATAGACAATTAAATAAAAGGAAAGGTGTCTCTTTTGAAGGCGCTCTTTTTCGAGATCGTCTTATGCAAGCCGGAGTTCAATTTAAAGCCGCCTCTAGACTGGGTTGAATTATTTTTGGGACAAGAACATTTCAACATAACAAAAGCAAAAAAGGAAGCTTAAACTCGATATTAGTATTTGAGGCGAACAAAAGCCAGCGTTATCTAGCGCCAAAATATTTACTCAGCCGGTTAGCTGTTTGCAAGTTAGGACGCTGAAAAGCGGAAAACATCCGTTATTAGCAGACATCAACTAAAACAAATTTATTTTCTTTGGCAGCTTGACAAACCACGACGGCGGCACATTGATGGGCGAGAGACCCAGCCAGGAACTGGAAGCGCATGCCGATGGCGAGACAGAGAGAGCTGGCGAGGAGGATCAGGAGGAGAAGGAGGACCCGGGGCAGGACCAGAACCTGGATTCGGCCAGCACGAAGACGGTGCCAGGAAAACCATGGCGGAAGCGTTGGAGATGACTTCAAACAGTCCCGTCTTCAATCAAATTAGCAGTCCCAGTCACAGCCCCAACCTCCATAGTATTAAGCCACAGGCATCCTCCACTGATTTTTGTCACCTTGTTTCTCATATTTATTAGCAGCGGAAATAAATAATGAACCTACGAAAAAAGTCTCGTTTTCATTTTCAGGGGGATAAGGAAGGGAAGGAAACTGACTTCGGCACGCCAAAGCTATATCATTTAGCTGTATCATAGAGCGATCTGTTGGAAGAAAAAAGCGTCAAGTGAAATGCTATTTTGTTCCTACAGAGAGTTATAGCTAGATGCGCATCACTGGTAGTTAGTCAGATGCCATTTTCTCCTAACAAAAAATTATAGCTAGATGCGCATCACTGGCAGTTAGTCAGGTGCCATTTTCTCCCAACAAAAAATTATAGCTAGATGCGCATCACTGGTAGTTAGTAAGATGCCATTTTCTCCCAACAGAACATTATAGCTAGATGCGCATCACTGGCAGTTAGTAAGATGCCATTTTGTCCCAACAGAACTTTATAGCTAGATGCGCATCACTGATGCACATCATCAAAATCAAGCAAATTCCTTAATTTTGGGTTTCAGATACCAGGCGAACAGAAGTGAGTAGATGGATGACAAGCAGAAATTATTTAGCCAAGTTTCGAACCTTTGAGATCTAAATGGTTGAAGTCTTCGCTAAACTTAAGGTAAAACTTAGCGAAGATTTCAACCATTTAGATCTCAAAGGTTCGAAACTTGCCTAATCCATTTCTGCTTGTCATCCATCTACTCACTTCTGTTCGCCTGGTATCTGAAACCCAAAATTAAGGAATTTGCTTGATTTTGACGATGTGCATCAGTGATGCGCATCTAGCTATAAAGCTCTGTTGGGACATATTTGAAGTTTGCTAACTGCCAGTGATGCTCATTTAGCTATAAAGCTCTGTTGGGACAAAATGGCATCTTACTAACTGCCAGTGATGCGCATCTAGCTATAATGTTCTGTTGGGAGAAAATGGCATCTTACTAACTAACAGTGATGCGCATCTAGCTATAACGCGCTGTTTGGACAAAATACCATTTTTCTTGACGCTTTTTTCTCCCAACAGAGCGATATAGCTAAATGATATAGCTTTGGCGTGCCGAAGTCAGTTTCTTTCCCTTCCTTATCCCCCTGAAAATTAAAACAAGACATCTTTTCAAACATTCATTATTTATTTCCGCTGCTAATAAATATGAGATATATGTGGCTTAGTACTACGGAGGCTAGACTATGGAGACTTAGACTATG
The DNA here is from genome assembly GCA_035046345.1 of Drosophila birchii. NCBI lineage: Eukaryota > Metazoa > Arthropoda > Insecta > Diptera > Drosophilidae > Drosophila > Drosophila birchii. The sequence goes on along the minus strand of JAWNOA010000014.1, from coordinate 413,405 downwards.
AAGACTTAGGCTAACTGAAGCCCATATTTGTAATAAATAACAATTCCAACAACCAATTTATTGAATTTACTCCTAGGATCTGTTGTCTAGTCTAGTGTTGATGCTGTTCAAGAATTGATAGAGGGTTATGGAGTCAAAACTTATAATTAAAAATGGAAAATTGCATAATCCCAAATTTAAAAAAGGTATGAAAAACGATTTGCATTTTTTACACGCACGCGCTCGCTTAAAATTAAAACACAAGCTGATGAAGTCTGTTTAAGCGCCAACCGCTTTTGGCATTTACAATTATTAAAGACACAAAAATATAAAAATACAACAAAAAACTAACAAATTTGAGCGACGAAGCAACGGCCCATTAATTAGCCACAAAAAAAAAAACACAGAAGAGGCCATAAGCAGCAAGTCAAGCTGGCATTATAAAACTCGTGTGTAAGGAGAGGCAAAGGCAATGGCGAAGGTGGAGCTGGAGCTGGCAGAGAAGACCTGATCCGGCGGCGTCCACCGAACCCAAAACAACAAACGCGTCTTTGACTTTGACTTTCGCTTTCGAATTTTCTTTTTCGATGACAAGAAATTCAAATCCGAATCGACAAAAAGGTAAATAAACAACAAGCACACACCAGGCATAAGCGTCAGACCGCACAGGTGACATAACCAACTGCCCGAGATGCCCCTCCATCCTCCTTCTACCACCTCCCTCCTTCTGCCTCCTCCCCAAAGGCGGTTCCATGTGCTGTCCGATTGTCTCGAACAACACTGTGTTGTTGTGGACGACTCTGTGGATTCGGTTTCGTTTTCAGACTGTTTGGGCTTAACCCAAGACGGGTTTGCATTTAACTTTAAAGTTCGTTTTATAAATAAAAAAAAATATATTAAAAATTAACTGAAACTTACTATTTTAGTTAAAAGAATATTAAATATTAATCAAGTCATTGGAAACCTTTTTTTGGAAGACAATATCGATAGACAAATACTTGATATTAATTTAATGGGGGAAAGAACTATAGCAACACTATATTTAATTAAGAAAAAAATAATACAAATTTAATTTCTTAACAAATTCTATATAAGATAAAAACACCTCGAACTGAGTTCTTAAAAAACAATACCAAAATAACCATACATATTGTGAGCATTTGCCTAACATTTGGCCTTTAAAGGGTTAAGCCCATCTTGGCCAGCCGTTCAGCCGAAACGTGTTTGTGTGTTGTTGTGCTTGGCCATTGGCCGCTTAGACGCTTAGCCGCTTAGTTGCGCTGCAATTGCCGTTTGAAACGAGTGCAAAAAGTGGTCAAAAGGCCGACACCGTCGACAGCCGTACAATGATTTATTCCAGCAATTTATTTACAGTCTCTGCCAGGTAACTCCCCGGAGTTTGGAGGGGCAGGAGAAGGAGCGGGGAGTGGGGAATGGAGCCCAGTGTACGTGCTGCTGACCGGGCAGAGAAAGTCCATAAATTACCAAGCCATCCATCGGCGGCGACCAAGTGACACAAACACAACCAAATTAGAGATTCAGAGAGGGGGTGAGAGACGGCATGGCTCTTGGAACTGGGATTGGGAATGGTTATGGACTCGGACTCGGACTCAAGCTTGAACTCACCTGTATGGCTGGAGCTGCCGCTACCCTCCCTGTCCCGCTGCAGCTTCCGTATGGTTTTCTTGCAATCATCCAATTCCCGTGTCAAGCGCTGCATTGCCTTATTTTTAATGGCCAAATCGACGCGCATGCTTCGCACTGAGCTAAGGAGCTGTGCCTCCTCCTTGGAGGATCCAGGCCCTTGGGTAAGCAGGGAAAGGGTGGACTCGGACTGTGAAATTGGCAGCTTGGAGGTGGTGCCACCAACACCACTAACTGCCAGTGGTGAACGCCTTTGGGCACCGCTGCCGCTTTGCTTTGAATTCGGACGCGATGTGTTTGGCGTGGAATTGGCGGTGCTGCTGGTGCTACTGCTGGCCGATGGTGGATGGGGATGGGAATGGGAATGGGTATGGGAATGAGGATGGAGATGCGGCTGCTGGCAAACGAGGGCCGGCGAGGGACAGCCAATGGTATTGGTACTGTGATCCCTGGTGCCATTTGCTGCCTGGGTCTGTGTGCCAGTGGTGGCTGAATTGGCCTCAGGGATGGCAGTAGTGGCGACCATTGTCTCCTCGCCCCCACCAGCCGATAATGGGTCTGTTTGGGTGCAATTGTTGTAATAGCGATCGGCACGCTTCTGCATATAACGATCCAAGGTGCGAACCTGCGACTCGATTTGTTCGTTCAGCTTGGTGTTGATCTCCTGGAGGCTATGGGGAAAGAGAGAGATTTATATATATATGTTTTTACTGTTTTTAATTATTTGTAAAACCCACCTCAAGACCTGCGTCTCTAGGTCCGCAATGTGTGTCTCGTATTTGGCCTGAACGGAATTAAAGCGGGCCTGCACATTGGCCAGAATCTGCTGGGCCTTTCGATCCTGCTCCTTGGCATCCGACTCCAGTTGGGCAATGCGCTGCTCCAGCAGCTTGCGGCTGTTCAGGTTCTCCTGGTCATTTAAGGGACACATGCCGGGATTTTTGGAGGCCACTGAAAAAGCAAGAGATTTCGTTTAATTTTCTTTCTCCATTCATTTAGCAATTATTTATTTATTAACAAACCTATTAGAGCCGAGACCGAATCGGGATGCTTCCGCATTAATATGCGCTCCATCTCCCGGCACTGTCGCTGCAGATCCTGTATAACTCTGGCATCCTTCTCCTTATTTTCACCAGATCGCCGCCGCTCCTGTTGCACCTCCTCCAGCTCGGCGCGCAGCGAACGCTGCAGCTGTAAGGCCTCACTGCGATCTCGGCGTGCCGCCTGCAACTCCGAACGCAGGACACTGGCACATTCATTCAGATGCTGAACGTCCAGCTTAAGCATCTCGGACTCCTCCTGCAGGCGGCCATTGTGGTCGCGCAGGGCACGCTGTGTCTGCGACAGCGAATCGCTCTGCAGACGCACTGAGGCCAGGCGCTCCTCGGTGTCCTTTAGCCGCTCCTGCAGCTGCTCGATCTCGTGCTTGAGGGCATGCTCCCGGGACACACTGCAGGCGATCTGCTCGATGGGCGAGCTGAGAGTGCTGACCAGGTGCTTGGGCGAGCTGCCCACCGCCTTTTCGCTGTAGCTGGCCATCGGACGGATTGGCTGGCTGTAGGAGTGGCTTAGGCCGCCAAGGCCAAGGGCACTGCGGCGACGGCCGCTGCTGCTGCTGCTGCCAAACACTGGACTACGGCAGCCCGGCAGGGGAGCATCCACCTCCGCCTCGGTGATCTCCTCCATCTGCAAAGCAACAAAGAAACGAAACATATATAAAATTAGGATGCTTCTCTAGTGAAGAAAACCCGATGAGATAATGTCATAAAGTCCGCCGAGTCGAAGGCGGCGGACATGTGAAAGTGCATTGGAAGGTGTTTTTGTTCGGGGAAGGTGTGGCAGCTTAACGGTAAAGACATGGCTGCGCGTTGCGAGAATCGTTAATACCTGTCGTTGCCGCTGTCACAGTTTCCAAACACATCCCTTTCCCTTTTCCCCATCATCCTCTCTAGGGATAGGCGGGAGCAGAGGCAGACCAGCCCAGAAAAACAAAGGCAGTCACCCACCACCAGCCGGTTGCCATTACAATGAAAGTATATAGCCGACAATGACAACTTCATGGGCCCCGCGATGCACAGTGGAGTCAAGTGGGAAAATAAATATATAAGGATTAACAAAAACTTTAAGTTTTAAACGGGAACAAAGCTTTTTTTCATATAAAAAATCAAAAGACTAAAAAAAAGCGGAAAACTTTTTTATATTCCTATTTCTTTGCATTCAATTTGAAATAATTTAAAGTATTTGAAAAAATTATTTTATAAATTAACACAAATATTTGAATAGATTTTTGAGTTTTAATTTTCAAATAAAGGAGTATACAATTTTTTAAAGATTGTAGAATTTCAACAAAATTAAATGCCAAATCTTTGTTGTATGCAAAAAATATAACTTTATACCTAAATTATCAATACATAAATTTTAAAATAAACAATATGAATATATATAAATAATATATAATATATTAAATAAATAATAATATAAATAATTGAATATATATTTATACTTTTAAATTCAATTTGCCAAACTAAACAAAATTTCAAATATTTAAATATTAAATAATTGTATGCTAATAATTTTCAATTTTAAATCAATATCAAGATCAATATCAAATCAATTTAATAAGCAAGAAATATTTGAAAATACATTTTACATTTAACAAAACCAAAAATTCAACCAAAATTGTCATAAAAAGGCACACATAAACGAAAGACTTAAGCGACAAACTTGAAGCAGCAGCAGCGGCACTGCGTTAGCGGCAACCCTTGTCAAACATTATCGACTGTCAAGGAGATAATTGGGATGATGTGGGCGTGCACCAGCAGCACTCGACACTCGACGAAAAAAAGGCAGCGATATATTGAAGAAGAAAGAAAGTTCGTGGCCCCTTCAGTCCCCCGCAAATAATGCCTATTGTGTGTGCTTGGGTGTGGGTGTGTGTGCATCGGTTTTTAAGTTGTTAGTTTTTTTTCGGTCGCCGCCAACCCACTCTCGCTTTCGACGGCTCTGTGGGGGATTCTACCTGAAAAGCATCGAGTGCCGAAGTGCCTCCCCATTCACCTCATTCATACTTTTGTCAATTTTATGGCGCTGCCTGGCTGGGCCTGGCTGCCTGACTGTTTTTGGGTGTTTTGGCCAGCTGCCTCTGCCTTCTGCCACTTTCCACTCTTTGCCGCTCGAAAATCAGCTTGAAATGTGTGCAATTTATCAATTTGGCGCTAATTGCAATTGGTTCCAGTTCGTTATGAGGCCTTTAAGTGATAATTGGGAGGTTGTTTTTTATTATTTTAATTTTATTATAGTAATTAAATATATTCAAAATATTTTATTTAAATATCTTTTAACTGTGCTTAATACAGCTAAAGTATCACAGTATTTAAATTTTTATTTTTGTTTATTGAGATATATTTAATTAGTTCTAATAATTTGAATTAGATTATCTTTGTTTTGTTGCTCTACTTAATAGAATATAAATAGGAATTGAATTGAATTTTTCAACATTATTAAAGACCTTTTAAAAGCCTTTTAGAGTTCAGTAAATAAATTCGAGTAAATTATCAATTAATTAACACTGATTTGTATTAATTTGCATCCGTTTCATGAATCAAATTAGGCAACTGGCGATCGAGGGAACTGCTTTGCCTTCGAAATAAATCAATCAAAATAATTAAGGACAATTTCACTACTTGACCTACCCCTATGAAAGGGGAGGAAGGTAGGTGGGTTGGGGGGCCCGGGGCTATGATTTCAGCTTTGCAATTACTGGAACTCTCGCTCTTCCTCAATTGTCATTTGTGATAAACTCCACTTACTTATTATAAAGTGAAAGGAGCGCCGGCCGGCAGAGCAAGAGCAATTGTTTGTGCGCCAAAAACAACAACGACAACGACAGAGACGATGAGGTGCGGTTGATTAGAGAGCAGAGTGTATGGGTAATGCTCTATAAACCATTCCATACAAATAATAAAATATATAAATAATAAAGAAACCGATATATATATCCGAAGTGGGATGAAATCATGTCAATGAGCAAATTGGAAACTTTTAACTTTTATCTACAAGCTACATACAAGGCGAGAGATGCAGATACAAATGCATCCTGCACTCCTGCACCGATTTTAAGCGATTTAAGCATTCAATTAACACTTTATGGTACATATAGCCCATTGACATCGATTATGAGTGAAGAAGTGCCATGATTCATACTTAGGTGCAGATCCAGAATGATCAACGATCTGGCGATCTGCGTGGAGTCTGTAGAAAGTCGACAATAATTGTGACAGTTGGACAGTTGGGCACTTAAGGTGATCTGGATCAATATTTAAATGAGGAAAAGTTATTTACAGAAGCCAGAGGCATTTATTGGCAGAGAAATGCCAGGAAATATTTATATTTTCATTCATTATTTAACAGTAATGGTCTCTTTTTCTTGTTGAATTAATTAATTGAATAATTAATTAATTGAGAACATAAGCCTTGTTTTTTAGCGGCATATATTTGTGGGGAAAATATAATAAATTACATAAAAGCTCGCTTTGCATTTATTATTAAAGAAATCCTTCAAGATATCTTGTATTTCATTTATATTTTTATTAATTAATTAATTAACTATTTAATTGTATTTAATATCAAAAAGAGTTCTCTGATTTGTGGCAATTTTGCAATGGCTTTGTGCTTTTGTTTTGGTTTTACAACCAAAGAATCTACAGTTTATATAACAAAACCCGTAGGAATAATTTAGCTATAAAATTTATTATAATTTTTGGTAATATCTCTAGTTTTCATATGTTGTTTTTTATTTTATTTTTAGCCATTCTTCGTTATGCTTTGGTATTTTGTCCCGAAAGAAAGCGAGAGCGGGGGACCTGGATATGGAAATGGAAGATAGCGGCTGGAAAGATGGAAGGTGGATAGATGGGGCCAAGGGGGCTAAGGGGGGGCTGCTTAGCTTTGGCTCTCACAAGGAAGAGAGCAGAGCATGGATCATTTGCATACACACACAGCTACACAGCTGCAGGTCTGCCTTGCTGACCAGTGTAACTAAGCAGCAGCGACCGCGTTGCGGCGGCGTTGTTGCTGCTGCTGCTGCTGCTCCTACTGCTGCTGTTGCTGCTGCTGCCCACGGAGAGAGAGAAATGTATCGAAAATGAAATGGCAATGCTTTCTTCTTCTTTGCGCTTGGCCACGCTCTCCACTGCTGCTGCTGCTGCTGCTGCCTCTTCTTCTTGTTGTTGGCGGGCACAGCGAAGTATAAAAGCGGCACTCGAGCAATGGGACATGTCTCATAACGGTTCACAACCAGATCCCGCCAAGATGCACACCGCGAGATCGCGAGCGGGCCTCGCCCCCCATAGAAGCAACAGCAGCAGCAGCAGTCGTCGCTGCCTCCAACTCCTACTCCTAGCCGTGCTGCTCCACCATGAGCCAGCGGCGGCCATGTCGCTGGACCGTTTAGCCTTGGAGCGCAACGAGCTGCCATCGGATCAATCCCCATCCGTAGCCCCCGCCCAGCCGGATGTCCTTGTGGACGACATGAAGCTAACCTCGATCCCCTCGCCGGATTCTGCCGCCGATATGTATATGCTTGTACCGGAAACGGTGGCCAGCCAGCTGGAGGACACCGAGCATGTGCACCGCAACTCCATTGAATTGGAGTCTGGCTCCGAGGATCCGGCCAGCCCCGCCTCCGATATGCTAATGTTGGAGAGTGACTCTAGTCCAGCAATGCAGCTAGTGGAGTTGCCCAGCGATATAACAGTGGCGGAACAGGAGACGGACCAGGACCAGGACCAGGACCACCACCAGCAACTACAGCCGGAATCTATTGAGGAGCACGTAGTGCTGATGAAGCCCAGCAGCAGCCAGGAGGCCCAGCTGGAGCAGGCAGTGGACAGTGCCACCGAAGAAGCAGCAGCAGCAGCGCAAGCTCCAGCTGCCGCCAATGATGAAAATCAGCCGGAAACCGATGTTGTGGTCGAGGAGGAGCCACTGGCAGCCACTGAGGCCACGCCAGAGGAACAAGCCATGGACGATCAGGTGCCGGAGGAGTCGGAAGTGCAGCCAGAGCAGGTGCAGGCAGCCGCTGAGGAATCTCAGCAACAGGAAACCGAATCCCAGCCAGAAACTGAGCAGGAGGAAAAGAAGCAGGAGCTTGAAGCCCAGCCAGAGGAGGAGGAGGCATCCCAGCCAGAAATTGTAGCTCAGGAAATGCAGCCAGAAGCTGAAGTTAAGCCAGCGGAGGAGACTCAGCCAGAAACTGAATCCCAGCCAGAAATTCAAGCTCAATCTGAACCTGAATCCCAGCCAGAAATTGATGCCCAGTCTGAAGCCCAGTCCCAGCCTGAAATCCCAGCCGAAATCCAGACTGACCAGGAAAAGGAAACCGAAACCCAAACCGAAACCGAACTGGAGAAGATCAGCGACAACGAAGTGGACACCACAGAGGCTTCCCTAATGGAAACTCTGGCCGAGAATATCGAAGAAGACCTCACCGCTGCCATGGACAACCTGGTGCCCGATGAACTAGCCGAGGCCACTGAAAATAAGGAGCAGGAGCTAGTGCTGGAGCAGCAATCGGAAAAGGAATCTATTTCTGAGCAAGAGGAACTGACTCCGGTCACCGAAACCGCTGCCATTGAGGAGCAAGCAGCTTCCGAAGCTGAGCCCGCCGAGGATAAGAAACCCGAGCACATCTTAGCCGACGAACCAGAGGAGGAGGAGGAGGCTGAGCCAGCTCAGGCAGTTCAATCCGTGATAATCCCAGCTGAGGCAGCACCAGAAGCTAAGCCTCAAGAGGAATCGAAGCCCCAGGCGGAGGAATCCAAGACTGAGGAGGAAAACAAGGCTGAGGAGGCAGCCAAGCCAGAGGAGGAGCCCAAGCCAGAGGAGGAGGCCAAGCCAGAGGAGGAGGTCAAGCTAGAAGAGGAGACCAAGCCAGAAGAGGAAGCCAAGCCAGAAGAGGAGGCCAAGCCAGAAGTGGAAGCGAAGCCAGAGGAGGAAGCCAAGCCAGAGGAGGAGGCCAAGCCAGAGGAGGAATCGCAAAATGATGCCGAGATTCAGCCAGAGATTAATGAGATCAAACCTGAAGAGCCCAAGGATGAGGTTTCCGGTGAAATCCCCTCTGCAATTCCCTCTGAAATTCCCGCTGAAATCCCTGCCGAAGCTCCAGCCAAGCTCCAAGATGAAATCTCATCCGAACCCGAAGCGGAGATGGCGGAAAAGGAACCCCAAACCATTGCTGAGGCACCCACCAAACAGTCCGAGCAGCCTTCCCTGCTGACCACCATTATACCCATGGTCCTGCCGCAGCCCCAGATTCCATCCCAGCCGCTCCATGTCCAGGACAGTGTGCTCAACTATGTAAACGCCTCGTTCCTTACCCAACAGCCAGCTGAAACGGATCTGCCCAAGACCGAGGCGGAGGAGGAGTCTCCGTTCAATGCCCATTTGCGACGATACGATGGCGCCCAGGTGTGGCGGATCGTGGTGCAAACCGATAAGGACAAGCGTTTGGCCGATGAGCTGCAGTCCAAGTATGGTAAGTGTGTGGTCAACGAGCAAACAAACAAAAAACAAAAAAAAAATATATACTAATTCACAATCTCCCTTTGCAGATGGTCAACTCTGGAAGGAGGTCAAGCAGGAGGTGGATTATCTGCTGAAGCCACAGGTTCTGGCCGCAGCCGAGCGTCACATTCGTGCGGCTAATCTCTCCCGGATTGTGCTCATCGACAATCTGCAGAATGTTATCGAAGTGGAGAATCCGCCAGCGGAAAAGATTGCCGAGCTCCAGAATCGCAAGGGTGAGTAGAGTAGAGAGAGAGGGCAGAGAGGGCTGCTAGAGAATTATATAGAAACAGAAACGCAAGCAAGGAGCAACAGTAGAAGCTGTAGTTTTCCTTTCCTTCAAAGAATCTAAAATTTAAAGAAAATCTAAAGAAGAAAGCCTATAAAATTGGGGCTCCCCTTTAACCCCCTTTTATTTTCTCCAAAATGAATTACAAAAAAAAAAGAACTTATTGCCCGCACACACACCCTTCAAACCCTTTTTTAGTGACAGGTGGTGCCTGCCTGCCTGCAATCACCCCTTTTCTTTTTTTTTTGTTGCTTTCCTCTTTGCTTTTCACGTTATTCGGGTAGCTTTTCCGGCGAGGTGTCGCCACAAACGAGCATTTAATGCACTCGGCGAGGGGCGTGTGAAAAGTCATTGAGCGCAAAGTGGCTTTGCCATAGGAACCCCGGGGCCACGTGCCAAGTGCCACGCACCAGAGAGAAGGATATGGCTAGGTCCTTGCAAGACGCGTTTGTTTAATCGATAGCCAGGCAAGAAGATGCCGCCGCCGTGAAGGGTTAAGAGTTTGGTTCTTTGCCCAAAAGTATTAGAAACAAGGTTGAACGAACCCAGACGGGGGTTCAGGTTCAAGTTCACCTGGGGGCTCACCTGGAGGTTCAGCTAGAGGTTAAGGTTAGCTTTTTTAATACTGACAGCAACATTTTTGTTTACATTTTGCAGGCCATCGCCTCACCTGGCAGGCTTATCATCGCTTGGAGGATATCCATGGCTTCATTGACTACATGGCCAAAACATATCCGGACATCTGTTCAACGGAGGTCATTGGCTACTCCGTGGAGAAGCGTCCCCTAAAGATACTCAAGTGAGTTTTCAAGGCACTGTGACTGACTCCGCAGATCAAAGATCAAATCTAACACAAATCTAACTATCTTTTTTAATGCTATTCCAAAGGATCTCCAATGGCAATGCCCGTAATCCTGGCGTTTGGATCGATGGCGGCATGCATGCCCGCGAATGGATCAGCCCCGCAACGGTCACCTTCATCGCTAACCAACTGGTCGAGGGCTGGGAGGATCTGCCCGAGCACATGCGCAGCATCAACTGGTATATCCATCCGGTGGCCAATCCCGATGGCTACGAGTATTCCCACACCACCGATCGCCTCTGGCGCAAGAATATGCGGGCCCATGGCCGGCAGTGCCCTGGCGTCGATCTGAATCGTAACTTTGGCTACAAGTGGGGCGGCAAGGGCACCTCGGCCAGTCCCTGCTCGCAGACATATCGGGGCAGCAAGGCCTTCTCCGAGCCGGAGACCTTCTACATTTCCAAATTCATTAGCGGCTTCCCGCGCGAAACCTTCCAGGCCTATCTCTCGTTCCACAGCTATGGACAGTATATCCTTTATCCATGGGGCTATGACTATCAGCTAACCCAGGATCGGGCCGATCTGGATCGTGTGGCGCGACAGGCGGGAACGGTAAGCTCCAATTATTTGAATTATGAATGAGTAATCCTAAAGCCTAATCCCCCAGAGCATCACCAAGTCAACGGGCGTGAAGTACACGGTGGGATCTTCGGCCACAACTCTGTATCCCGCTGCCGGTGGCTCCGATGATTGGGCCAAGGGCATTGCGGGCATCAAGTATGCCTACACCATTGAAATGGGTGACACTGGACGCTATGGCTTCGTCCTGCCCGCCAGATTCATTCAGTACAACGGCAAGGATGGCTACACCTTTGCCGATACGGTGGCCAGGGCCATTGCCCAGGGACGGGGCAAGGCGGTGGCCAGGAACAGCAGTGGCAGCCGGAGGCGTAGCCACTGAATATCTCCCAGCCCCCGTGGACCTAGTTCAATGCGACTTTTGGATTGTGCAAAATCAATCAAAAGAATTTTTTTTTTTTCGTTTTAATTGCTATTTATATATAAATATTATTTATTTATTTATTTATTCTATCTGTAACTAGACAAATTGAACACACAAAAACACACACACACCAAGTGAACAACTCATCGAAATAGACTGAGAAATGTTTATCGAAAAAGGAATACAACATAAAAAAAATATTAAAGAAATACAAAAGTAACAAATATATTGTTTTATTCTCAATGCTTTGCAAAGAATATTTAAATATACATCTCAAGTATAAGTCTTGAGCATAGCAAAGACTTAAGAATTCCTTTGACAACTTTTAAATACCTTTTTCAGGGTTTTATAATTTTAAACAAATTATTTAAGCAAAAAACAAAAACAGAAAATACATATATATATATATACAACTCCCTTGAATCTCTCACAACTTCCTCAGCCAAAGTAAAAGTCACACAACAAAAAAACATAAAATAAAAACATGAAAATAACCGGCAATATGCAAATTTTGATGGCCTTAATTGGGGGAATTGGGCTTAAAATCGTTGAAAAATGCGGCAGCTGAGGAGAGGAGAACGAAAAACAAAGACTAGAGAATAGGGCATGGAGCATGGAGCATGGAGAATGGAGAACGGGGAGAACTAGAGAATTGAGATCGCGAGAAGCCGTTAGCCGGGGGCTGCGGCTCGCCAACTGATCTGCGAACGCCTTAAATCCGCACCAGCAGCCACCTCGGTCGCACCAGTTTCCAGTTTCCAGTTCCGAGTTCCCAGTTGTTCCCAGCAAGTTCCCTTTAAAAACCCAAACCCGAAATCTCAGCAGTCCCCATGCACCTAACACCGTGCCAGTGGGCGTGGCCGCCACTAATCTGGATCATTCTCTGGCTAATCACCCTGGTCGCGGGCGCGGACAGTGGGAATCACCTGGACCTGGCCCGCACCGATAATCGGCTAATGAGGCTACCGTTCTTTGGCGGCGGAGTGGGTCATCTGCTGCGCTATCTGCATCCATTGGCCATGGTGAATTCCCCATCGCCACCGCGAGCCCGTATCAACGAGCTGCGCAGCGAACTGGATGCCAATTATGTCAGCTACCGCGGCGCCCAATTATGGAAGCTTAACTTTAATGCCACTCGCGGATCCTCCATGGAGGAGGAGGAGGAGGAGGAGGAGGATCGTGACGAGGAAGTGGAGCTGCTGGGTCGGCAGAGGGACGACGACGCCTCACCGGATGCCCAATTCAATGAGGTGGTTGCTCTATTCGGTGAGTCACTTCTCGGAGAGTTCTAAATCGAATAAAAATTGATGGCCCTAAGGGCCTTTTGGCAAAGTCTGTCTGTCGGTCAGGCACAAAAGAAGAGAAATTGTCAAGCCGCAATCAGTACAGACTGGGCCAAAAAAAGAGGTATATCAAAGGTATTACAATAGGGGGGTTTTTCCTTTTAAAATAATTTTAAATAAATGTGAAGAAAAGAACAAAATATTTAACATTTTCTTCAGTATTTAAATATATATTTAAAACAGGAAACTGCTTTGAGAGTTCCATAATAAAAATCCATAAATAAAATCATTGAAAATCACAAAATATTCAACATATTCTTCAGTACTTAAATAAACATTTAAAACAATAGACTGCTTTAAGAGTTCTATAATAAAAATCCTTTAAATAATTCATATTTGCACCTTTATAAAGGAATTAAATGCGATTTTTTAAAGATTTAAGAAATGGGATTTTCGCAAGCGATAAAATGAGAACTTTATTTATTTAAAATATTTGAAACAAAATCCAAGAAAAAAATAAAAAGAACCCCTCTGGTTATATTATTTTTACCCCGCCTGTGGCACGTTTTTGGGAGGGGTCAGGGCCAGTGCCAGGGCCAGGCAGATCATCATCAGGTCAGGTCAACTGGGTGCTCGAGTCGAGCTCAGTTCTGTTCGGAATCGCCACCTGAGCACGCATTCTTTTTTTACGCATAAATTTGGCGTTAATCTCGTCGCCGCTAGCCAACAAATTCGGAATACGCTTTGCTTATTCAGCCCGAGAAGATGTTACTCCTGGTGGTAGTGGTTCTGCTTGGAGCTGGAGCTGGTAGTGGAGCTTTAGGCACCAATCAGCGTGTGCTTCTCTGGCGCAGTGTCTCTGTGCCGGAACTCAGCGGACTCTCGGGCCTGCCGCTGGCTTTGCTGACTCTCAACAGCAGCGAACTGCTGGCCACCACCTTCGAGGGTCTGCAGTGGCTCTCGCCAACGGATCTGCGACGCTACAACTTCCTCTCCCCGGGATCCTCCTATCAGATCAACAGGCGCTATCGCAATGGGAGCCATGTGCAGCGCTACTATGGCCATCAGTTGTGGAAAGTCCATGAGACAAGGCTGGCTCAGCCGCAGCTGCGGGACTTTTGGCGACACTTTGGTACTTGGGCCGGGATCAGGGGAATATCTATATATTAATCGGGTTAGCGGGATGATTAACTTTGCAAATTGTAGAGCCGAATGTGAACTAAAAGCATAATATTTGCATATATGATAAATTCAGAGTTTCGTTAGAGATAATTCAAGGTTCTTCTTTGTTTGTTAAGTAAAAAAAAAAAACCCAAATAAATAAATATATATATATATCTTTTGTTTTTCAGGTAGCGAAGTTTGGAACATCAACCAGGATGGCATCGACATCCTCATCGAGCAGCGGAATGTGGCCGATGCCCGGAAATTCATGGAGAAGGTCGGCTTCAGCTACAACATCATGATCGATGACATCGAAGCGGCCATTGATGAGACGTATGTGGAAGTGCCAGCCGTGGAGCATCCACTGGATACCGTCCGGAATGGCTCACTGCCTTGGATGGAGCGACCGGGAACGCTGATGAGCTGGCGACGATATCACGACCAGGCTGATATTCGGCAGTTTATGCAAACGCTGCTCGAGCAGCACTCGGAGCTGGTGGAAATCATACAGATTGGAGTCACGCGCAACAAGCGGCCAATGGAGGTCATTAGGTGAGGGATCCAGAGGACTTGCCCCGAAAGGATTTCAAGTGATAATCAAAGCCTTTTTGTTGTTGTTTTGACAGAGTCTCAAATGGCAATCCGGATAACTGGGCTGTTTTTGTGGATGCCGGAATGCAGGCCAGGGACTGGCTGAGTCCCGCCGCCCTAACCTATGCCCTATCGAAGCTGACCTATCTGTGGGGCAAGGGACAGGGACATTTGGAGAAGGCAATGCGTGGCATTGACTGGTACTTCCTGCCCCTGGCCAATCCCGATGGCTATCAGTACTCCCGGCAGACGGACCGTCTGTGGACCAAGAATCGAGCCCATGACCCGGCCACCGGTTGCTATGGCGTCAATTTGGACAGGAACTTTGACTATGGCTGGGGTGGCGCTGGTTCCACCAGCAGCCCCTGCAAGAATCTCTATCGCGGGCCAAAGAGCTTCTCCGAGCCGGAGACCCGTGCCCTGCGAAGCTTCCTAACCGGATTGCGGGAATATCTCGGCGCGTATATATCCCTCGGGGGCTATGGCCAGGCCATTGCCTATCCCTGGGGCGATGCGGACTATGTGACGGAGAACCAGCATGATTTAAAGCATGTGGCAAGGCGGGCAGTGCTTGCACTGCGAAGACTCAACCAGGCGGAGTACTCGTCAGGGACCAGTTACCGCCAGAAACTGGCCAGGCCAGGAAATTCGGCGGACTGGGTGCAGGACCGCGTTGGAGGTCAGCTGGTATACGATATGTTCCTCAAGGATCAGGGGCGCTATGGCTACCTAATGCCACCACACTATATAGTGGAGTCGGGCGAGGAGGTGTTTGAGTTTCTGAGGATCATAGCCCAGCAGTTGCAGTAAAATACTGAGAAATATATTTATTTATTTGATTTTATTTTATGTAATATTTTTTTTTTTTATTAATAAATTGAAGAAAAAATATATAGCTCATTTTATTTGAATAAATTTGTAAATTATCTGTTTTTCTGTTCTTCTTTTATGTTTTTTTTTTGTGAATACTTTCAGGCTTCCGATGGCAAAAGTCAAAGCTTCCCTCGCGTAGAACAGTGTACTAAAACCTGACATTTCTCTTGGGGAGCAACTAGCTCTTGGCCTCTTTTGCCGAAGAGTAAGCCATTAAGAGAGAGAGTTGGCTCTGGGGCTCCCCTTTGGAGCAACTAAACCCCAACTTGCTGAAGAGTCAGCTATTAAGAGAGAGAGCCTGGATCGGCAACTGTTGGCCATCCATTTTCGTTCATCGATTTCGCAATCGCTTGTCTATCGCCATAACCATTAATGAGGCAGGCATCTTATGTAAACCTGGCCAAAAGGCAAATATTAAATACAGAAAATAGCGAACCCAGAATACTTGGCACAAGGGCAGCAGCAAATAGAAAGCTAAAAAAGAGAGGCCCCGCCAAAAGAGAGCCACAGAGATAGATGTCCGCCTTAACTTTCACTTTCAATCGCGTTTCAAAAACCCGTAAGCTCGGCTCAGCGCTTCAGATGTTTTGTTTTTTGCTCTTTAGCTTGGCTCCTTTTGTTGTTGCATATTTGATTGGATTTATTTTGTGCGCATGCATATAGAAATTAAGCGAAAGGCCCGCGGCGATCGCAGCCACCAGCCACCAGCCGGCAAAGTCAAAGTCAAAAAGCTATCGAAGAAAGTGATTTAAGCGCCAAGCAAAATAAACAATAAAAGCTGTGATTAATATAACAAAAAAAAAAAATTTATATATATATGTATATGTATTTATAAAAATCAAAACCAGTTTTTAAAATGAAGTAAGAACACAATATTTTCAACAGCAAGGAAAATATATTTTTAAGAACAACAAATGGAGCATTAACAGATGCGTTTTCAAAAAATAAACAAATATAATTGAATTGAAAAAATGTAAAATTTCGTATGGGTATTATTTTTTAATTTCAAAAACTTTTGGGCATTCAAAAACTAATAATTCAATTTTCTAAAATTAAGTTATAAAAGTTATAAAAAACCTATGACATATCCCTCATCTTTCTTGCAGTGTACTTTTACAATAAACAATCAGCGCCCAAAAGTAAATAGTGCTGCCCCGAAAAAAATCTTCCATTGTGGCTGCCCACATTACTCTCGAAGAAAAGGGTTAAAAGTGAAAATCTGGGTGCCACCAAACAAAAAAGAAAAGAATACAACATAAAACTTGCACTAATAAAAAAAGACACCGGAAAAGGTAAAAAACAAACCGAAAATAAACGAGAAAGAAATAAATAAAGCCTGCAGGCAAAATCAAAATAAGGAAAAAATCAACTCAAGTGCGATCAAAAGGCAAAAGAAAGTAAAACTCGCCAAGTGGGTCAAAATTGCCCCGTCACACAATCGCAGAGTTAACGCTACCCACACTTGCACCAATTGAATGTGTGTGCACTCCAATTGGATATCAATTATGTACTATGTACTTGTGTGCGTCAGCTCCTATCGGAAACATGGAGACAGAGAGATAGAAAGATGCAGATTGATAAATAAAAAGATACAAATAGCGAGATATAATGATAGAAATATATACAGATAAAAAGACACAACAATTCAGATACAGATACAAACATAGAGAGATACTTGGCGACTTGCCAACATAATTCGAATTTCTACAATTTTTTTCTTGGAATATTGACTGTTGTTCAACTGATAAGAAATATTCCTGGACTTGCAACAATTAAATTAATAATTCCAGAAAATGTGTATTACTTATGTTTGTTTAATTTTCGAATAATTTATGCATTTCTTACAGTGCATAATTACCATTTTTTATATCTTGCTTATGTAGAATTTGTGAATGCCTCATCGCTGGAAATCCCAGCAATCAGAGAAAGAAAAGAATACTGTGACCGAACCCGTGACTCATGGGAAATGGCATCTTATTACCAGTTGGCAGCTCCTTGGAAGCAGTAAATGCAACTGACTGCATCTCATGGATTGCGTGGGTGTCTTTGGGTGTGCAGCACAGCACGCAGAAGCCAAAGTGTCAATGTCGAATGAGAGGTAGAGGGAAAGGCGAGGTGACAGCACTCGCTGCGTGGGCGTTGCACTCTATAGATCCTACCCCTTCACCTGCATTTGGCCGCTAATGCAGGCCAGACAGAGGCAGAGCGTGAGTGCGTGGCGATCGGCTTACATCTCTCCCTCACACTATCTGACGTCGCTGCTGCTGCGGCTGCGGCTGCTGCCGCTGCTGCTGCTGCTGTCACTGCACTGTGGCCAAGCTGACACTTTTCATGGACAAAACTTATGTATTTAATATTAAATTCTTAATTAATCGTAATAGTTTTATATTTTTGAAATTTCAACTACATCGTATCTTGATTTGTTATAGTTTTCATGGGATAACTATATGCTCTTCATTTAATTAAAAATTTTTTGTAAATCTACAAAGTTATAAAGATATCATTACTGCTTTTCATTTGGCAAAAAGTTATGATATTTTATTGCGAATTCAAAGAAAGGCTTTCTAAATGCAATTTTTCCAGGTGGGACTAGTTTTCAAAAATCAGCTTTCAATGTGAGATTACAAAAGTTTAAGAGTATAGTTCAAAAACCTCACTGATTCGATGCGAATTTTTCAATATTGATCAGTTTTTTTTTTGATAATTTTTCTCTAGAAAAATTATTTGCTACTTAAAAAATATGTTGCAAGTTCATTTGTAAACTGCGGCTTTTGGCAGAGGTTTTCCTGGTTGTATACTACAATTCTTCAATAACTTAAAAAACTATTGCTTTGACCATAGTGCTCTGCCGGCTGTGCTGTCGTTATCGCTGCCGCTGTCACTGCCGTTTTCATTTCCATTTCCATTTACGCGACGATCGTTTTAAAGATCGGTCGTCGGTCAGCGCAAAAATTTACAACAGTTTAACTCATCTTTTTGTTGTCGTTTTGTTTTGTAATTCTTCGTTTCGTTTTGTGTATGCTTTTTTTTGTTGTTGTTGTTATTTGTTGATTTTATTTTTATTTTTTTGTTGTATTATTTTGTTTTTGTTTTGCGCCGGCAGAGCGGCAATATAAAAATTGAAGCGCATACAAGCGCAGCATTTAGTCGGGAGTTCGACGCTCAGCCAGGCACACAACACACTCTATCCCACGCACACACACTGTTCACACACACGGGGCAGAGCCGGCGTCCGACAGAAGAACGATCGGTGGAACTAGAACAAGTGCAACGCATCCCCGGGATACCAACAACAACAACAACAACAACAAAGGCAGCGGTAAGTGGAGAACAAGCCAAGTGGCAAAAGTGAAAAGTGCAAAAAACAAATTTAAATAGAACAAAAAAATAATATACAAATCACAAATTTCGACTGCAGGAAGATTGAAGGAGGCAAAGAAAGTATTTTAAATGCAAAGAAGCACAGAAGAATTCGAGGAGAGGGAAGAAACAGAAAGAGAAGATTAAACTGAGATTAAAATGCGATCGGAGATAGTCTAGAAGATAACATAAAATAAAAGGGATGCTTTTGAAAGAAAATGATTAGGTAAATGAAGGCACAAGTTGTTGGAGGTAATTTTAAAGACTTTCTTAAAGAGCTAAAAATATTTAAACAATAAAGGAAGTACGCTTAAGTAGGTAAGCAAGCTTTAATTTGGTTCTATTTATTGGTAACACCCAATAAATACTATTTAAATTCTTAAGATAAAGAGATCATAAATTAAAATAAAAAAATAAAAAATATATTAAACAATAAAGACATTTTAGCTCGATCATCATCGATCACAAGGTATAAAATTACAACCAACAAGGAAGTAACTATTGGGGCGGGTTTTTTTGTTTTTGTTTCTTGTTTTAAATATTAACTTTCGGTCCTTAACCCAACCAGTTTACTGGGCGGCTGCTCATTAAGCCCAATTACGTTTTCTTTCCTTTCGTTGGCCCGGCAAGTACTAATTAGGGCTTTACCCAAGCAGTGTCTTAATTAATTTATACTTTCCCTTTAATCTTTCGTAATTTGCATATAAAGATTTCAAAACAAAAAGAAGGAGTAAAAGCAAGCCTCCTGAAAATGAAAATTGATACTCAAGCATCTTAAAAACAAAAAAAAACATTCGGAAAGAGACAGAGTCTCAAGATGGAGAGTTTGGGGGTCGAGGCAAGCCGAATCAAAACGAAACCCAACCCGAAAACTGTGTGTTTCGACGGCTCCCGAGATCCGAGACCCGAGATTCTGAGGTGCGAGAGATCCGACCGAGAACCAGTTCTCCGAGGCACGACCCTCTCCGCTGTTCAAGTGCCACTTTCTGGCTGGCAATAAAAAGAAAATAAACACGAAAATACAAATACGCATCCATGAAAATAAAACCGAAAAAAACGGGCCAGGGAAATTAGCACAGAAGCGTTAAAAACGAGGTTTCAAAATCTTTGTCAGAAGGCCAGGAACACACAGCTTTCCATGTACACAATTCAGAATTTGGGAAAGAATCTAGATCTGGGGTCCATTGGCTAAGACGCACTAAGCCTTCTCGTGTGTAAAACCCGGCACATTGTGCATTCAAAACACAACACACAACACACTGAGAGATATCATCAAGACGAAGCTAACTAAAGTCAAGACCCGGAACTTGGGGAAGCTCGGGGAACCTCGATCGATTGATCGATCGCCATTGGAATCCGTAAAACAATGCAAATTGCTTAGATCAATAAAAACATTCAGTTTGTGTACTGAAAAGTTTTCTAATTCGCTTGAAGGTTTAACATTAAACACGTTTAATACACTCAGAAATGGGTTTTCAAGCGAAATTAAAAGTTGATTGTTTTAAAAGTACAAAACGATTCTTCTTTGAAAATATCAAATAATAAATAAACCATAAACTTTTAATATGCTTACAAAAAAAAAAAACATTTCTAAGTGTAACTTTGGGGGAATAAATATTAAAAAATCATTCCTAAAACTAATATATTCGGGATTATTAATTTGAATTAGAAACCAAAACAAAGTTCGTAATAATCCATTTAACTTCGAGGAAACAAATATTAAAAAATCATTCCTAAAACTAATATATTCGGGATTATTAATTTGAATTAGAAACCAAAACAAAGTTCGTAATAATCCATTTAACTTCGAGGAAACAAATATTAAAAAATCATTCCTAAAACTAATATATTCGGGATTATTAACTTGAATTCGAAACCGAAACAAATTTCGTCGCAGATGTTTTTTAATTATCCCTAAAATTCCTTTTTGTTAAGGTGCAGGGAAAAAATGTAGTGTTTGCAAACCCATTAAAGCTATCTAATATTTATAATTACTGATTGGCAATGACAAAGGTAGAACGAAACAACAAAAAAAAACAGGGTTACTCACGCATCTAGATAACTATAACCCAGGCAACAATGGAACGGAAATATGTTTGGTTTTATTTATTTACTTTTTGTGTTGTACTATTTTGTCGGTAATTACCAACTTTTTCTGTAACAATTATTTTCACTGCCTCCATTAGTTCGTTTCGGTTTCGTTTTCAGGGCAGTTTTAGTTATCATTAGCAGGGCAACTTGTTTGGATGTTCGATTGGTTATACTGCCAAAGCATCAATTAGACAAGTATTATTAATTTTATAGATATTGGACAAGAACAGGTACAAATTTTAAAACTATTTCTGGCAAGCATTTTTAAACCGGGCAAAAAAACATCGACAATTTTTGGAGTATCCAGAATTCAATTGGGGAAATAAATTTGCTACGAAAATTGATTGTGTATTCAGTCGCCACCGAAAGCTCTGTAAATAGCGTGTCTTATGGCAGCAATACATACTATTCTGACCTTTAGAGTTTTAACGATCTGCCAATGGTAATTATTTTGTACATTTTCTGTGCTGTTAGCCAGGCAAATGAATGGGGAATTTCCTCACATTGTCACTAAAGATGCGAGTTTTTAGTTTGTTGTTTGTTTTCCCATCAAATCTGCAGTTTAATTACTTAGCAGCCACAACCTGACACTGATAAGGTCGCGCTTACTAACTGATTACCGATCACTGTTTACTGATTGGAAACTATTATCTTTACAGAGATTGCACGTAAGGATGACGCTGTCACGCTCACTGATACTGCTGCTGCTGCATTTGGCAGCCGCAGCCTACGGCCTTGAATCCATGCCAGCCAGCAATCAGACCCTGCTGGATGTCAACGAGATTCCACAGCGCTACGATGAGGCCCAGCTCTGGCGGATCTACAACATCTCGGAGGCCATGCAACGCCAGGTGCCCGTGGGCCAAGTGCTCGAGCAGAAGTTTGGCGGCAACATTTGGAAGGAGAACTCCAAGTTCCTGGACATCTCCATTGCCCGGGATCAGCTGAAGGCAGCGCGGAGTTTCCTAACAGCCCACCGCCTGGATGCCCACATCTTGTCGGAGAACATTCAGTCAATGATCGACGAGGAGCTGCTGGAGGGAATCCAGGCCACGGCCTCGCACCAGGGAAAGCGATCGAGTGAGTAGTGGGGAACCAAGGCAAAGGAAACAAATAATTAAAATTGTTTGTTAACCAAAAAAAACCCCACAGAAAAGGCCACCAGGAGCAGTATGCACTGGAAGGACTACCATGATCTGGATACCATCTATAGCTTTATGCGAGAAATCCGCAGCAAGTTCCCCAACATTGTGCGCTTATATACCATTGGCCAGACGGCCGAGGGTCGTGACCTGAAGGTGCTCAGGTAGGTAGTGGCTGAGCCCACTGATCTCTCTCATCACTCATTTAATCTCCACTCTCCGCCCCCCCCTTAGAATCTCTGAGAATCCCCGTGAGAACAAGAAGGTGTGGATCGATGGCGGCATACATGCCCGCGAATGGATCAGCCCCGCCACGGTTACGTTTATCCTCTACCAACTGATGTCGAACTGGGAGAACCAGCCGGCGCACATCCGCGGCCTCACCTGGTACATTATGCCCGTGATGAATCCCGATGGCTACGAATACAGTCGCACCACGAATCGCCTGTGGCGCAAGAATCGCTCGCCCTCGCGCCAGAGCCAGTGCAACGGCGTGGATCTAAACCGGAACTTTGATATCGGATGGAATGGCTATGGATCGTCGACGAATCCCTGCCGGGACACCTATCGCGGCTCATCGCCCGCCTCCGAGCTGGAGACGAAGGCGGTGGCTGAATTTTTGGCCAAGCGCAAGTACAACCTGGAGTCGTATCTCACGTACCACAGCTACGGCCAGATGATCGTCTATCCGTGGGCCTACAAGGCCGTCAAGGTGAAGGACTCGAGCATTCTGCAGCGCGTGGGTAGCCTGGCGGCAGAGCGAATTGCCCAGAAGACGGGCACCACATACCGGGCGGCGGTTACGCACGAGGTGCTCGGCATTGCCGGCGGTGGCTCCGATGACTGGAGTCGGGCGGCCTTGGGCGTCAAGTATGTGTACACCATTGAGCTGAGGGATCGCGGAGCCTACGGCTTTGTCCTGCCGCCCAGATTCATCAAGGACACGGCACTGGAGGGCTGGACAGTGGCGGAAACGGTGGCCCAGGCAATTGGACCCAGTTCCTCTGGTTAAGCTCGAAATCTCTGTCCCTATAAGCCTCTCCTCCTCCCATATTTTGTGTGTGTGTGTATATCCTATTTATGTTGTATGCAGTATGTGTGTGCTTGTGTTTGTGGGAGGAAGGGGAGATATCTGGGGGGATATATATGGTATTTATCCATCCAGCACGGCGGGAAAATAAAGAAATCTTTTCTATTTATTACCCAAAAAAGAAAAATAAAATGCAGTTTAATTTTCGGGGGATGTTGGAGTGGAGAAGGTCAAGAAAAAGCCATATCCTTGTAAAAAGAAGTTAAAAAAAAACCATATCCTTGTAAAAGCAACTATCAAAACCGCCAAAACTCAAACAAAAAAAAAAAATAAAAGTATAAATTGAAACCCTTTTCTCACTTCAATGTTTTCCCCAAAAAAGTTAAAATGAAAAGCTTAAATTTCCTCACTCACCGTATCCTCATCATCATCGGTGTTGTCCTGCGACTGCAACTCCAGCTGCGCCAAGGTGGCCGTGTTGTTCTCCATGTCCATGTCCTTGGGCGTGGACTCCTCCGAAATGACCGACTCTGAGGGCAGATTGTCCACAAAGGCAGCAAATCCGGCTCCATTGCTCTCCATGCTGCCGTTTAGCTCCGCCACCGAGCTGGGCGAGGCCGAGGACTTGGAGCCGGATCTGGGCCTGGCCGCCTTGCTGCCATTTCCATTGCCATTGACGACGGCAGCAAGTGGCAAGTGCTCGATGCGATGGGTGTAGCGTGTGTTGAGCCGAATGCTGCTGTGTGGCGATGCGGAAAGGGGCGAGGACGAGGAGGCGTCACCGCCGGCCACAGAGCCCTCGTCGGCGCCACCGTCACCGCCACCGCCACCTTTGGTTCTGGTGGGCAAAGGCTCGCTGGGCTCCGAGTTAATGCCGCCCAGACGCAGCTGTTGCTGGATGAGGCGCTCCGCTTCCTGGAGCAGCTCGTCCACGGACCGCATGTCGGTGCTGTCGGAGAGGCGGCTCACCTCCTGGAAGATGCTCTCCGGATCCGGGTCCGGCAGGCCGCCGCAGTCCTGCTCCTTGGTGAGGAACTCGATGATGGAGTTGGAGCTGCTCGTATAGTCCAGGGACTCCGCCGCCTGCGTTTTTGCCTCCGCCACGCCCCGCTTCCGCGGGCTGAGCACCCGCGACATGGCGCCGGAATCCGACTGTATCCGTTTGGGGCTCGGGGTAAATGAACAAGTCCTTATTGCGTTTCCACCAGGCACTTTTCACTTGATGTGTGCGTGTGCGTGTGCGAGCGTCTGCCGAATGTGTTGGTTGTGTTTGCAATTAAACCAAAAAAAAAAAAAAAAAAACCAACCAAACCGAAAACAATGTTTACTACGCTTTTTTCCCGGGCGCAGGGATCTGGCACGGGATCTGAAGGGACACGGGGTCGCGTGGGTACGGGCACGAGACTCAGCGGACGCGGGGCAGCGTCAGTTTGGCCGTGGCAACAACATTTAGCACTTTTTTTGGAGCTCGAAAACAATCCTTCTTGTTTGTACAATAAGCGGCAGTGTGACCGTGCATCAGGACGTAAGCCCACTCGCGTTATCGATATTTATTGGCCGCTATCGATGTTTTTATACGTTTAAATTTGAAATTTTTGAATAGTTTATAAAAAATTGTATGAAATTGAAAATATTAATAATATCTGGTACTTGCAACCACCGCCGCGGCCAATAAATAGATTTATATAAACGTTTTCTGTGATTCTAGGTATGTTTCATCCATCTCCCTCGGTTTCGCAATCGTCCTGAGGAATAGAGAGTCCTTGAGGTGGCAAGGATAATAATTCCTTGTTGTTTAATAAGAATTTTATATTTTCCATAATACCCCGCATTCGCTTTCTACACTTTCCCTATACATATTTGGTTTTTTATTCTTAATTTCCGTTTTCTCATCGTTCATGTTTTTAAGTTTTAATTTTTTATACAATTTTTACATATCTACAACATAAAATTGGGAATTCAGCTTGTTGCATTGTGGTTTTGGGGGGGTGGAAAACGGGGGAAGAGCTCTCTTCTTTTCTTTGTTAGTTTCTTTAGCTAGCCAAGGTACATAATATCGTAAAAGGAGTCGACGCTGGGAAGGCCAGATTGAAGATTTCTGCTGTGATTGGTTTTTCTAGTCCTGCTGAGCCGCCACAGACTCCCCTTCGCTATTGTTGGTGGTGCCCAATATCCAGTCCACGAGCATCATCGAAGGCGAGCGGAGCGCGGACTGGCCTGCAGATTATTGGTATGGTTTTTTTTTGTTTTGTTTTGGGACCTTAGCGAGTCACTTAAGGGTTTGTTTATGGCCGCATCCACTCACTAAGATCCACACCGACGGTTGGCGGCGGTTGCGAAGGCACTTGCTGTGGTCCCGCTGTCGCAACTGCTGCCTGCTTGGCCATGTCCTTTTGCAGCTGGAGCATCTGCTGCAAACGCTGCTCGCGCTCATCTACAATGGCCTTGTCCTTGGAATGCTTCACCGTCTGAAGCTCAGCCAGCCTGGAAGAGCAAGGAGGAGGAGGATGTATAGGTTTTAATTGAAAAGTTCGCGTGCATGGGACTCACTTCTGCTTCAGGTCACTGCTGCCGGCGGCGGCTACTGCCACTCCCAGAGGCTGCTGTTGTGTTTCCCCGCCGCTGCTGCTCGCAGCGCTGCTCTGCTGGCTGGGACTGCCCGAGGAAGCTGTGGGGGAGAATAGAGATAGAGTGGGTTTTATCCTTCCATAGAAACCTGGCTGCTAGTCACCTTCATCGCTTACGCGACTCCTTTCAGTTTCCAGCTGGCGGAGCGTATCCGATAGCTTCAGCTGCAGATGATCCCGCTCTTCGAGCAGCTGCACAAGCTCCAGAATCATCTCCTCGACGCGCATGTCCCGCTGATGGAGCATCATCAATGCATAATCCAGGTCCGCCTTTAGCACATACTCTGGCAGCGGTTCGCCGCTGCTCAGCGACGGTGGTCCGCCCGCCTGGGCTGAGGGAGGCGAGTTACCGCCATTGCCGCCACCAGCACGGTTCTGCAGGCGGAAGGGATCGTACTGGGCGGCCAGGCGAGCATATTCCGCGGATCGTATGGCCAGCTGTTCCTTGAGCGTCACAATCTCCATTTCCTGCGTTTCCAGAGCCTTTTGCATCTTCAGCATCATGTCGTCGCCAGCTGGCTGGGTTGCTGTTGTCTCAACACTCTGGGACTGGGACTGGGACTGCTGGCTGATCTCCTCCAGCTGCGCCTTAAAGGCCGCCTCCCTCTGGACGAGATGCTCCTGCCAAATGCTGGCCACCTCGCTGCACTTTTGCTCCACGACCTGCTCCCATTGCTGATTGATGGTGGCCAGATCAGGGAGCTGCTGCTGCTGCTGCTGGGAAGCGTTGCCTTGCTGCATCACCTCCAGGGAGCGGCGCAGTTCGGTGATCTCGATGTTCTGCGTGTCCAGCTGTAGCAGCGTCTGCTTCATCCTATCCTCCAGCTCCAGGCTGCTGAGGACATGATTGTTGAGCACGCGCAGCTCCTCTTCCATGTCGGACTTCTCTTGCTGCAGCTTCTGGCACTCGGCAAGAAGCTGCTCGACGTTGGCAGTGGGCGGAGGGGGCTGTGACTGCTCCTCCTCCTCTCTGTCCTCCTCCAGTCGCTTGATTTGCATGCGCAGCATTTGGAGCTCTTGGTTTTTGGTTAGAATCTCAAAGACCAGCTTCTCCGTTTGATCCTCGCGCATTAGCTCCTCGATGCGCTGCTTCAGATGCACAATTTCGGACTCCTTCTCCTGCAATTGGGCCAGCTGCTCATCGTGCTCGTGATGGGTCGTGCCCTGGCGCAGTGCCTCCAATTCGGCTTGGTCGCGAGCTTGCTTAGCTTCTAGCTGGGCGATCTGAAGCTGCAGTTGCTGAAGCTCCGCTTGGACGGCCTGCTGGCTGTTGTCCTGCTGCAGTTTCAAGGTTCGGAGCTGCTCCACCTCACCCTGAAGGCTTCTCAGATGTTCCACCTCCTGCTGAACGTGTCGGAGATGCTCAAGCTCCGTTTGGAGGCCCCTCAAGTGTTCCACCTCGTTCTGTAGGCTCCTCAGCCGCTCGACCTCCGCTTGAAGGCTCCTTATCTGCTCCTGCTCCAGCTGGTGGCTCTGGGAGCTCTGCTCCTCCTGCTGCTGTTGCTGCTGCTGCTCCTTCTGATCCTTGCTAGATCTCAGGTACTCGATTTCAGCCTGAGCCTCAGCCTGACAGTTCCTTAGCCGGTTCAGCTCGTCCTGTTGCTCTCGCTGGACAGCCTCCTGTGCTTGTTGCCGCTTCTGATCCTCCAGTTCCCGCTCCCGCAGCTGCTCCTGCACTTGCTCCCACTGAGCCTGCGACTGGGCGGCCGTTTCCTCTGCCAGCAAGACCAGGCGACGCTCCTCCTTCAGTTGCTCCTGCAGATCCTGGCACTCGGCATTCAGTTCCTGGTTCTCAGCCTGCAGATTCCTCAGCTCCTCGGAGGGCAGAGAGCTTGGTGCTGGAGCTGGTGCTGGTGCGGAAGCCGCGACAGCAGACTCGGCTGTGGTGGTGACCTCTCCCCACTGATCCAGTTGGCTGACCTTCGCCTGCAGCTCGCGTATGCGTGCCTGATACATCTGCACATCCATATCCTGGCGCTCCTTCAGCTCCGCCATCCGCTCATTGCCCGCCGTCAAGACATCGATGCGTTTGGCCAGCTTCTCCTTCTCCAGGAGATGCTGCTGCAGCTGCTCCTCGGCCTTGGCCTGGCGGGACTCGTGCAGCTGCAACTGATGCTTTAGCTCCTCGATAATGGCCGAATCCAGGTCGTTGTCCAGGGCCAGCGGGGCGGGAGGCGTCGCGGCAGTCGTCGTCGCTGCCTTGGTCTTGTACTCCTTGAGGCGCTTCATCAGCTTGGCGGTTTTCGTTTGCAACTCCGTCTTTTGCTGCTCGGAGGTGGCCAGCTGCTGCTCCAATTGGGCTATCCTGGCCTGCAGGGACTCCTGGGGAGCCGCCTCGGTCCAGGGATCCTCGTCTAAGCTGAAATCGATGGCCTCCTGCTGCAGTTCCTGTTTCGGATGGCATAAGTAGGCCTTTTTGGGCTGAATAAGTGGCTCCTCGACGGGCTCTAGCTGCTGCAGACCTCCATCACCGATCACCGGCTCGCCAAAGAACAAGCCCAGTGTGGGAACAACTGCAGGTGCAGGTGCAGGAGGAGGAGGAGGAGCTTGAGCCGGCTGTATAAGCCTCTCCATTGCGACCATGCGCTCCTGTTCCTCCTTTTCTCTGATCTGAGTCTCCAGCTCATGGACGCGCCGCTCCAGCTGCACGCGTCGCTCCTCCTGCTCGGCCAGGCTTTCATTGCGCGCCAAGAGCTTCGCTTCCAGGTCATGGGCATGCTTCTCCAAGTCAGACACATTTCGCTGCAGATCCTCGATGGTGGGTGGAGCATCCAGAGCGGGCGCAGCCTGATTTGGAGCCACCCTCAGAGGCGGGGCAACGAGCTCGTCAAAGGGCGAGGGGGCAGACAGGGCGTCGTCGTTGCCAAAGAAGAGCGAGGTGGAGGGAGCTGGGAGGGGCAGATGCATGGCCAGCTGTGCCTGCAGCTCGCACAGCTTCTCCGTCAGCCGTCTGTTCTCCGTCTCGATGTAGACCTGATCGTCGGTTTGGTTCTGTCCCAAGGTGTCCAGCTCGGCGATCTGCTGCTGCAGCGCCTGCAGCTCCTGGCTGTGATTGGCGCACAGCGCATCGATCTGCGAGCGCAGGTTGTCCGCCTCCGTCTTGTCCTGGATGGCCTGCATGCGCAACTCCTGCAGCTCGAGGACATCCTGCTCTGAGCTGGCCTGCTGCAGCCTCAGCACGTTCAGCTCGCGCTCCAGCTCCTGGACGTCCTCGCTCTGGCGCTGCAGCTCCTCCGTACGCTGTCCCAGCTGCTCCTGGGTCCGCTCCAGCTGCTGGAGCAGGTCGCGTGTCTCGTTGGTGGCCCGCTCTGCATGTGCACTCAGATCGCACTCCAGCTCGTCCAGCTCCGTCGTTTTGGCCGCCAGCTTGGCATCGTACACCTGGCGCTGACGCTGCAGCTCCGCCTCCTTGGCCGCCAGCTGCTGCTGGAGCTCGGCCAGCTCCTCCTGGCTATGGTGACTGAGCTGCTCACGCTCGGCCAGGGCGCTGGCCGTCAGCTGGGCTTGCTTTGCTTGGAGCGCCTCATATTCACCGCGCAGGCTTGCCAGTTGTTCGCGTGAATCCTCGGCCTCGCGGCTAACCTCCAGCAGTTGGCTTCGTTGCTCCTCCTCCCTTTGGCCAAGCTCTTGGAGGCGCTGCTGCAGCTGCTGGTCCAGCTGGAGCTGCTGCTCCGCCTGCTCGCCCCGCTCGCGCAGCTGCTGCTCCAGGCTCTGCGTGCGATCCTCGGCCTCCGCCTGGCGATGGGCCTGGCTGGCCGCTTGCTCCTCCAGCGCCGAGCTCTTGGCCTGCAGCTCGGCGTTCTGCCCCTCCAGCGACTCAATGTAGGAGGCGTCCTCCTGCAGCTTGGCCTGGATGCCCTCATGGATGGTGTTCAGCCGGGCGATGGTCGCCTCGAAGTTGGCCTTGTCGCGGGCATATTGCTGGCTGAGCAGCGAGTGCTGCTCCTGGGCGGCCGTCAGTTGGACACGCAAGTGATTGTGCTCCTCCTCACTCACCGGCGCCGCTGTGGAAGGTATCGGCGCCTCCAAGGTCTGTTGGCGAAGGACGGCGATCTATAAAGCAGGGAATAAATGTAATTAAAAGCTGTTTCTTTTCGGAAAATCCAAATTTAGGGCTCACCTCGGCATCTTTCTCCACGCGAAGCTGCTCCAATTGCTGCTCGGCGGCGGCCGGGTGGCTCTGGCGCAGCGTCTGGAGTTCCCGCTGCAGCGACTGGATGGTGGCATTGCGATGCTTAATCAGCTCCTTGGACTTGTCGAACTTGATGGACTTGGACTCCAGCTGGCGGCGCAGATCCTCCAGGACGGGCTGCTGCTCGGCTAGCTGCTGCTGTAGGCTGGTTACCTCCGCCGCGAGCCTGGCCACCTCCTGTCCCTGCTGGAAGACCTCCTGCTCGGCCTCCTGGCGCTCGCGTCGCAGCTCCTTGCTCTCGAGACTGGCCGCCTGGAGCTCGGCCTGGCGCTGATCGAGGAGCTGTTCCTGCTCTTGGAGCTGCTGTTTCAATTGGCGGAGGGCATCCCGATTCTCGAGATTCACGTGGATTTTCGCCTTGAGCTCCTCGCTGAGTTTGCTGACCTGCTCCTGCAGCTGCTCCACATCCACAGGGGGTTCCTTTGCCACCTGCTGTTGCTGCTGCTTCTCCTGTAGCTCCTTGACCATCGCCTCCAGCTCCGCATTCTCCTGGGCGCGCTTCTTGAGGTTGACGGCATACTTCTTGAGCTTCTCCCGCAGCTCACGGCTCTTGTGCTGCTCCTCCTGGCGGGTCTGCTCCAGTCCCTGGTACAGCTCCTGGATCTGCTGATTCAGTGCATCGATGGTCTCTTGGCGGGCGCCCAGCTCACTCACCTGCTGGGCGGCCAGGCTCTTGCTGATCCTCAAGGCCTCTCTCAGTTGCTCCGGGCTCGGGTCCTGCTCCTGGCTCCTCCTGAGCTCACGCAGCTCCTGCAGCTCCTCCTGGGCCGCCTGCAGCTCCAGCATCTTGAGATTAAGACTGTGCTCGCTCTCGCTGAGGTTCTCGATGAGCTGCTGCTTCTGCTCGGCCACCAAAGCCCGGAGGATGCTCAGTTCGCCCTCAAGCGACTCGGTGCGCGACTCCAGCTCCCGGCGCAGGCGGGTATGCTGCTCCAGCTGCTTCTCGTGGTTCATTTCGCTGGCATTTAGCTGCTGATCAAGCTGCTCGACCTGCAGCTGGTGCTGCGCAATCTCGTCCCTTTGCCGTGCTTGGCTCTCTCGCAATTCCCGGATCTCCTCCAGCTGCTCTGCCTGGGCATTGCGGGAGTCCTCCAGAAGGGACTGCAGGTGTACGAAGTCCGCCTCCTGATGCATTGTGCTCGCCTCTACAGCCTGCAGCTGGTGCTGCGTGATCTCGTCCCTTAGCCGAGCTTGGCTTTCGCGCAATTCCCGGATCTCCTCCAGCTGCTCCGCCTGGGCGTTGCGGGAGTCCTCCAGGAGGGACTG
Organism: Drosophila birchii; assembly: GCA_035046345.1. Lineage (NCBI taxonomy): Eukaryota > Metazoa > Arthropoda > Insecta > Diptera > Drosophilidae > Drosophila > Drosophila birchii. The sequence continues at coordinate 382,506 of JAWNOA010000014.1, read as the reverse complement.
GATGTGCAGAAAGTCCTCCTCCTGATGCGCTGCGCTTGCTTCTATGGCCAGCAGTGACTCCCTCTCGGGATAGCTCTCCCTCTCCCTCAACTCCTCCAGTTCCCTGCCCAGCCGCGAGATCTCCGCCTTGAGCTCAGCGTTCTGGGCGGTCAGCTGCTCGTACTCGGCCAGGGCCTTGCCATTGGGCGCTGTCACCGCCACTACGGTCTCCACGACCGTTACCGTCTCCACCGCCGTGCTGGCCTCCTTCACCTTATGCAGGAGCTCGCTGAGCTGCGTGTGACAGTTCTTGGCCTCCTTGGCCAGCTTCTTGGACACATTGAACTTGGCCTGTCGGTCGTTGGCCCGACGATAGGCCTCCAGCTCCGAGTTGAGCTTGCTGAGTGACTTTTCGCACTTGTCCAAGAGGACAGGGCCGCCGGCGTCGCCGGCGTCCAGTGTGGCCACCACTTCCGACGAGCGCTGCATGGAGCTCAGCTCCTGCGAGAGATTCGAGGAGGTTGAGGTGGACGAGAGCAGATCCTTCTCGCGCTCACGGTCTCTCTCGCGCTGGAGAAGCTGCAGGGAGGTGGAGCTCTCGTCCAGGCGGAGCTGCAGCTGGGCATTCTCCGCCGAGAGGTGCTCCAGCTTGTCTAGAACCTCGCCACGCTCCTGGGTGAAAAGCTCCAGGCGCTCTCTTAGCTGGGAGAGCGTCTCCTGATCGTCCTGATCGGTTTGGGTGAGCTCGCTAACCTGAATGGGCACGGCAGGATCCTGGTCCTGCTCTGGGTGCTGCTGCTGATCCTGCTCCTCCAGCTGCTGTCGCTCCACGATCTCTATAGACTCCGCGGAACTGGACGAGCTGAGTTTCTCCAGCTTGTCCAGCAGCTCCATGTTCTCGCTGATGTAATGCGAGAGCTTCTTGTCCAGCGTTTGCTTCTCGCTCTGCAGGGTCTCCAGCTGCTGGCGCTGCTCCTGGGCCTCGCCTTCCAGCTGCTGGATGCGCAGCATAAGCTGCTGCTCCTCCAGCTGGGCCTCACTCAGCTCGGACTCGACGCGCGCGGACTCGTTACCCTGCTGCAGGGCCTCCAGGGCCTGCTGGAGCTCCAGTTTTTGCTCTTCCAGCAGACGGACGGCCTCCAGGTGGGATAAACTTGGGGAATCCGCCTGCTCCTCGTCCTGATGTGATCTTTCCATGCTGGCCAGCTGCCACTGGCCCTTCTCATCCTCCAGCACCGTTATCCTCTGCTGCAGCTCCTCGTTCTCCGCCGACAGCTTCGCCAGGAGCTGCTGCTGGCCCTCTTCGGACTGCAGTCTCTGCAGCTGCTTCTCCGCTTGCTTGCACTTGAGCTTCAGCTTGATGTTCGCCTTGTTGGCCTCGTCCAGCTTCTGCTTCAGCTGCTGCAGCTCCTCCTCCGGCAGCTTCTCCGCGGGATCGTCAGGGAAGAGCGGTTTGCCCTTGCGACTGCTCTGGGCCAGCTTCTCCTCGAGGAGCCGAAGGTTGACATTCAGTACATTGAGTTCCGTCGTCTTCTCCGCCAGCTCTTCGCTCTGCTCGGCCATTTGCGCGGTTTGAGCGGCTATGGTGGCCTCCAGTTCGTCGAGTCGCTGGGATACGCCGGCATCGCTGATTTGTAGCTTCTGTTGGGCGGCCGCCGCGCGCCGCAGCTCATCGTTGACGGCCAACAGTTCGGCCTGCTTATGGCTTAGTTCTTGCAGCTGCTTGGCCAGCTCCTGGCTGACTTGGGCATCCGTGGTAGTGGTGGCGACTGCCTGGGTCTCCCTCTCCCTCTCTGCCTCCCGCTCTCTGTCCTTCTCCCGCTCCCGCTCCCGAGCCGCACTCAGCTCGTCTTGGAGCTCGCTGCGGGTCGTCTCCAGCAGGTCGTTGATGTTCTCCAGCTCTGCCAGGCGTTCCCTCAGCACCAAGACCTCCTCCTGTAGGCGGGAGTTCTCCTGCTCCTGCAGGGTGTTCTCCTGCTGGCTCTGGGCGTGGCGCAGCTGGTCGAGCTCCTCGTTCCGCTGGGTGAGCGTGCGCTGCAGCTCCGCTCCGGACAGTTCCAGTTGCTCAATTAGGTTGGCGCGGCGTGTGAGCTCCGCACGCTGCTCCTGCAGCTCCTGCTCCTGGCGACTCTGCTTCAGCTCGGTCAGCTTCATGCGGCTCTTGAGCATCTTTAAATGATTCTCGTCCAGCCCTCCGGGCTCCTGGCGTCCCTGGGCCTCCAAATCCAAGGCGGAACGGTGTCGGGAAACGGGCGTCGCCGCCACCTGCCTCAGGTCCGTCATTGAGGAGCCAGTTCCCAGCTCAGCGCCGGTGCCAGAGCCCACATTGGTCCGCGACCCAATGCCCAGCGCCTTCATTGAGAGCAGCGACTTGGCCATATCTCGCTTGCGCTGCTCTATCAGAGCCCGTGTCTGCTCCGTGCGTTGGGTCAGCATGAGGAGCTTCTCACTGCCGCTGGAACTCTGGAACCCAGAGACATCCGGCGAGGCCATCGTGTGCTGGTCCCTGCTGGACGTGGCCAAGGGCGTGGAGGCACTGGGCAAGAGTTTCTGCCCCAGCGAAGTCTCCATGGAGTCATGGCGTCGCCTGTCGTCCTGCGATTGCCGCGCGCGCTCCTTTAAGGCAGTTAGGCGCTCCTGGCAAGGGAAAAGAGTAGGTATAGAGCTGGGCTTAAGAGTTCAGAGGATGCTGCGGCTCACCTGCTGCTTGAACATGTTCTCCTTGAGGCTGTCCAGACGGCCCTTGCCCTTCGTCGTCGTCGTCGTCGTTGCAGATACATTCTGTGCACGAAATAATGGGAAATGGGTTAAATCTCGCAGAATGTAGGTAAAAGGTAGAAAAAGTAATACAAAGTTCCTCATTGGCCACTTATAATGCACTCAAAAACGTAAAAGAATCTGATTTCTATAGAAATCTAAACAAATTGTTATTCTCGCTTTGGTTTTCTTCGTATCCCCGCTAGGTTCCTTGGACTGGACACTCACCTGTAACAAGGACAGGTCACTGGAGCTGTCCGTTAAGTGCATATCAGCCTCGCCGTCGTTTTCGTGGTGGTGCGGCTGCCCCAAAAGTAAACAAAACATGAAATTATCAACCATTAGCTAGCAGAGCTCGAAGAGGTGTAAAAACCAATTACCTGGACGAAGGAATAATCGTTGAAATTCTCCAGGGCAGCCGCCGCATCCGTGGCCGAAGATGTGGCGTCTTCCGCCATCGCTCGTTCGTTCAATTAGTTGCTAAATATTTATATAAACTTGTCTAACTAGTGTCTAAGCCGTTCGAAATATGAAACCCAAACTCAAACTCGGAAAAAACAAAACGGAAATGAAATTAAAACTAGGAACAAAACAAGAACGGAGGGGCGGGATGTTCGGTGTTCGATACAAGTAATGGAGGAGCCACTGGCTATCTGGTCGCGGAACGATGATGATGATAGTCGATCCAATCCAGTCGTGTGGCTTTCGGGGGCTGCGCAGCGCTAGCTATCGACATTGACTGCAACGAGAGGAGCACAGGAGCCGTTGGTTACCATTGGAGCAGCTTAAGGTTCGGGAATCTTCAGAAATCTTTGCTATTTGTTTTCGTTTTTCCTCTTCGCAAATCGTGGCACTGACGTGTGCACGTCCCCTGTGACTGTGCGCTGGTGTGCGTGTGGCAGCCTCTGTTTCGTATACGTGTACGTGTGCGCGCCTGTGTGTGTGTGCTTGCGTGCGTGTGCTGTTTTTCCTGCTTCTCCGCTTGCCACAGCTTCGTTTGTAACGGTCTAATCACTGGCAACTCGATCGAAGCCCTTTCATATCAGCGATAATCGCGTTTCCGTCCGGTATTTCCTATATATTTACCAATTCTAATTAATGCCTCAGGGCCCAGGCGTAAAAACAAATCGAATCCAGGGCTGGCGCAACCACTACTGGAGCAGTCCCCGTTGTCGGGTGAATGCCACTTTCTGTGGGGCAGAAGAAGAAGAACATGTTGCAATGTGGCAAGGTAAATTCAGTAAATATATCGATAACAATTGAGTCATAAATTTTAAGCTAAAATTTTGAAATAATAATAATAATAAATCTCAAATTAAATAAAAATATGTATAAATAATAATAATAATAATAAATCTCAAATTAACTAAAAATATGTTGAATAACATCTGTTATTTTGTATATTATTTAACTTATTGTTCCTATGACAGCTGATATAAGAGTCTGATTTTTAAACATAAATTTTAAACTAAAATTTTGAAATTATAATAATAATAAATCTCAAATTAAATAAAAATATGTTGAATAACAGCGGTGATTTTGTATATTATTTAACTTATTGTTCCTATGACAGCTATTTGATATATCTGTCTGATTTTTAAACAAATTTTAGCCGAAATTCTGAAATATTAAACAGTGGCCAAATCACAAATTTTATGAAAATATCTTGATTAATAACAAAGTTAGAATATGTTTTAAAAACCCATCCAAATAAAAATTTTGTATTTATGGGTATTTAATAATCATTACGCGCAAATTAAATAAAAATATGTTAAATTACAGATGTGATTTTTTATATTATTTAACTTATTGTTCCTATGACAGCTATTTGATATATCTGTCTGATTTTTAAACAAATTTTAGCAGAAATTCTGGAATATTAAATATTGGCCAAATCCCAAATTGGATTAAAATATCTTGATAAATAACAAAGTTAGAATATGTTTTAAAAACCCATCCAAAATAAAAGTTTGTATTTATGGGACTTATTAATCATTACCCGCATACACTTTGCTCTAAATGCATAGGTTTAATATCAAAAATGTATATTTCTTCGTTATATCGTTGTTTTCTCTATAATCATTTGAGTTGCATACATTTTTAGGTTTAAAACAAAGTCACCCAGTGAAACATATACATATATTGTACAGATTTCATCTGAGATACACAATGTTTAATTTATAAATTAAATATTGACACTATAATCTGAATGGGCCTGAGTTAAATGCGTAATTACACAAGTTTAGGTTTGATAAACAATACATGATGGGAACATTCATATAATTAGTTGACGAACCAGCAGACTAGATGCTTCAAACATAAGTAACAACCTCTAAAAACAAAGAAACATTCAAAAACAACAGAAAAACATCTCAAATCTTTAGGAAAATTTGCGACCTTTTGAGAGGAGGAGAGATTTTCTCTTTTTTTCTCTATCTAAAATAAATATTATACATTTTCCTTGCTTTTTAGCAGCTCCAAGATCGCCGGATGACCGCCACCTCGCTCCGCATAATCCCAGGCACTCAGGCCGAGCATGTCCTTCTCTTGGGGCTTCTCGAAATATGGCAGTACATACTCGAGCACCTCCAGATGCCCATGCAGCGCCGCCACATGCAACACCGTCCGTCCCGAGGGATCCGCCTGAGCGAGGTCGGCGCCAGCATATTGATACGACTTTAGCCGCACCAGCGAGCCCCGAGCCGCTGCCGCGCACAGCTGCTCGCCGACGGCACGCGAAGAGCCGGTCAGATGGGCGCCACAGTTGATCAACAGCTGGATGATCTCGTGACTATCGGTGGATACCGCCTCCAGCAGTGGCGTCCGGTCGTAGCGATCGCGGGCATGCACTGACACTCCGTTGTGCAGCAGATACTTCACGATCTCCACGCTGCCCAGCTGGCAGGCGAGGTGCAAGGCCGTCCGCTGGTCATGATTCGTCCCTGACAGATCGGCACCATAGGCCTTCAGGTTATTGATCTTCTTCAGGTCGCCCTCCTCGACGGCTGCATTGATCATGGCCGGAAAGAGGGTGGCGCCCAGCTGGTCCAGCTCCTGGGGCGAAGATAAGTGCAGGGAACGGGCAACAGCGTCCACCAGATCGTAGTCCTCCATCTTGGGCGCCGTTACTGCGGTCAATTCGCCTCGTAGATTCGATTGCATCATCTGGAATCAAGAAATTTAAGAAAGTGCTTGAAATATCGCCTCAGCTGCCACTCACCTGCTTCTTGACCTCCAGCGGCCACTCCTCCTTGCCAATGACATAGGCCATCTTGGATAGCGCAGCCTCCGGGGTCATATCGTAGCCGGGAATCACGCCCACATCGCACAAGACCTTGCCCGTATCGTAAATTTCGGCCACCGAGCCATTCGGGCATTGTGTGCAATTAATAATAATGACACCACGCTCGTCGGCCGCTCGCAGTTCGTCAATCAGATCCTTTCGGTTCGATGGAATATTCCCGGAGCCGAACGATTGAAGGACGACACCCTTGAGCGGCGGCGCCAAGAAAGCTCGGAAGGTGGCCAGCGAAATGCTGGGGAAGATGCGCAACAGACCCACGTTCTCGTCGAGCTTCAGGTGAACGCAGAATCGCTCGATGCTGCACGGCCGGAAGATCATCCGGTAGTCGACATTCACATCGATGCCAATCGTGGCCAGTGGCGGTACATTCGGCGAATCGAAGGCGTCCAAGGCATTCGAGCTGACCTTCACCGTCCGATTGCCACGCATCAGCTTGTGGCCAAAGAAGATGCACACCTCGGGTATAACGTAATTGCCGGCTATGATCAGGGCCGAGGTGAAGTTATCCTTGCCATCGGTGCGCGTCTCAAAGATCGGAATCTGGGAGCCCGTGATGATCACAGTCTTGCCGAGATTCTCCAGCATGAAGGACAGGGCTGAGGCGGTGTAGGACAGCGTGTCGGTGCCGTGGAGCACAACGAATCCATCGAAAAACTCGTAGGATTGCTACAAACAAACGAAAACGATTACAAAATTGTAAGGTTTCCTTTGGAGATGATCCTCTTACCTGTATATCGCTCGCTATGCGCGCCCAGTCATTCATTGTCATATTGCTGCTGTCCAGCAGCGGCGTATACTCTGTGATCTGATAGAGAATCCTACGGTCCACGCCCTGGACGAAGGGCAGGACCAGGGGAGCCATCGAAGCCGATGCTCCGAAGCGACGCAGCGCGTAGGCTTCGTCATGGATGTTCGGATAGCTGCGAATACTGCGGACTAGGGCATTGGGTATCGGTGCCAGCACTGGAAATGTTACCAAAAACTATTATATTTCTTTAAAACTAATTATATGATATTTAAATAATATGCAAACTAACTTGAAGTGCCAAAGAAATTAATTATCTTCAATTTAGATGCAATTAAAGTCTTTGTTTTATCAGAAATTCTAAGATTTTAGTTTATATGATATATCTTTTGGACAGTCATTCCCTTTTCAATCAATTTCAGGCCTGATAAACTGTGGTATCATTTCCTTTATCTGGGCATATTTTGGGACCTCTGCTAGGTCTGATTTACGTATACCATAAATATGAAAAGGAAATTATTAAGCAGTAAAAGTTTTTACTGTTTTATTTAATATACAGGACTTTTCTGATATTAATATAATAAATTATTACTTAATGGAAAGCAAATACAGGTAAAAAAGGACGCTATTAATTATTGCATAATCATTTCTATTGGCGATTTACTTAGAGTTCAATATTTGCCTGTTTTGGCATCTCGGCTCTAATTAACACACTGACAAAAATCAATCAATACATTGCACCTTAAATAGAGTACAAATCAATGGTTAAGTAAGTTTTTGTACTAATTCAAAGCAAGATGCATAGATTTATTTATTTATTATGAAATCGACCCTCAATCGGTTGAAAGCTTTGTCATAGTTTGCAATCCCCTCACCATTCCGATCGTTCCGCACCATGCCGATGGTGCCACCCGTGTAGATGACCTTCACCCGCGCCTCCTTCACATCCTGGGCCATCAGCTTGCCATCGCTCTTGTTCCGCCGAATTGTGGGACTGGGCAGCGTGGGCGATGCCGGTGGCATGCTCTTGTCCAGCGAGGCGAGGCGCTCATGAGGCGGCGGCAGCCGGACGCTGATGTCGATGGGCTTCGCTGATCCGTTTGTGGACATGGCTGGCCTTTCACTGGGGGGGCCTGAGATTCACTGAGATTCTCCGCTGGCTTAGCTTATCACTCTCGAACCGAATCCGGGAACGTAAACAGCAAATCCATTAACCCGTGCGCCCGCTGTTGTTGTTTGTGCAACTCGTTATCGAGGGCCGCAGAGTAATAGAAATTGGGAAATTAGAAGAAAACAAAAAACGGTTTGCGGGGGAGCGCGTGGTTTTCTGGCGAGGAGGAAATGAATCCAATCACTGCGGCGCAATCACCTAAAGCGATAGAGATAAGCACGGCGCAAGACTTTGGCCCACGACGTACATGACTAATCTAACGAAATTCAAGTGCTTGAGGTATTTCCTCCGCTGATACGAATATTTACAGCCATAAATAAACACGCATCAGCTGCTGGGCCCTTGACTATCGATAGACAATGCGTTTGAGTTTCCTTTCCTTTTCTTTTCTCAATAACTTAGCAGCAGCAATAAATGTGTTTATTTCCTAATTAACAGCATCTGTTTTTCTTCCATTTTCTATATTTAGACATTGGGTGCACAGCTTTTTGTTTTTCTTATTGATTTTTTTTAGGAAAAAACTTGCGGCAACGCTTTCGCTATGTTAAGGTTTGCCGGATCGAAATAATTCGAAATAAACATGAATGGCGGGAATATGGAAAATTCAAAATATGTAAGGGTTTTATTTATGTATTTTGCATACAAACTTTAACATTTAATTTAGTTTATTTTTGAATCTTTGTATATATATAAATATTTAGTGTATTATTCACCAGACCTTTGCTTCCTGAGCCGCCTTCACAATTTCTCAAACAAAAAAAGCTTTTCTTTGCCTGCAGCAGCGGTCAACGACCTTGAATGGGCGAACAGCTGATTGATTGTTTTTGTTTTGCATAAACATAAACAACTTCTTGAAGAAACGGTCAACGACCTTCAGATCTGCAAGCAGCTGATCCGCTTTTCCGCTGTTCGCTGAGCTTTAAGATAAAAAATTTAAAGGAAATTGCTAGAGAAATTCGAAGGGCAGGTCGGGAAACAAAGAGATTTCGTTCTCCTTTTCTTACCTTTAAGATACGTAAAATGTAATGTTTGTTAAATTTATAAATAATCATCATAAATAAATTAAAATGCAATAAAACATTTGTAATACATTTCTATTTGATTTGTTTAGAAAAACCTTGCGGCAACGCTTTCGCTATGTTAAGGTTTGCCGGATCGAAATAATTCGAAATAAACATGAATGGCGGGAATATGGAAAATTCAAAATATGTAAGGGTTTTATTTATTTATTTTGCATACAAACATTAACATTTAATTGAGTTTATTTTTAAATCTTTGTGCATATATAAATATTTAGTGTATTATTTACCAGCCCTTTGCTTCCTGAGCCGCCTTTACAATTTCTCAAACAAAAAAGCTCTTCTTTGGCTGCAGCAGCGGTCAACGACCTTGAATGGGCGAACAGCTGATTGATTGTTTTTGTTTTGCATAAACATAAACAACTTCTTGAAGAAACATATGGTTTACGACCTTCAGATCTGCAAACAGCTGATCCGCTTTTCCGCTGTTCGCTGAGCTTTAAGATAAAAAATTTAAAGGAAATTGCCAAAGAAATTCGAAGGAGAGATTTCGTTCGCCTTTTCTTATCTTTAAGATACGTAAAATGTAATGTTTGTTAAACTTATAAATAATCATCATAAATAAAATAAAATGCAATAAAATATTTGTAATACATTTCTATTTGATTTGTTTAGAAAAACCTTGCGGCAACGCTGTCGCTATGCCAAGGCTTGCCGGATCGAAATAAAACATAAACCTGAATGGCGGGAATATGGAAAATCATAAATATGTAACCAAACATTTATTTTTGCATACAAACTTAATCATTTAATTGATTTAATTTGCACAAATATCATGTTGTAACAGTTAAATCATGGTATAACTGATAAAGCAAGGGTTTTTTAAATTTCTAAAGTCGAGTCGCAAGAACTTTGTTTAGTTTGAGGCAGGATAGATACATATGGTATATATATCAATATATATCTCTAGATTCTAGAATGACAGTGACTGGCTTCGATCGGTCCCAAGGCCCCCCAAGCAAAGAGCAAAGTAGCATCGCCGAATATAGTAATATGTTAATTTTGATAATTTTAAGTATGCATGCAAAATATTTAAGCCACCAAAAAAATGAAGCTCAAAAGCAAAACAAAACGAAAGACGAAACTTGAAAGTTGTAAAACAGAATAAAAATGCTGACGATGACCCCAGTGGGAAGCGGCTCTTAAAAAATGCGCCTTTGCATTCCCAAAAAAATGCCATCGTCGTCGAGCTAATAAGGAGGCCGCTTTGAAGTTACCGAGCTGCTGATGAGCGGCAAAAATAAGGATATTAAAAAAAAAGAAATTGAGAAATTTTCTATAGGAAGAGAGCAGGCAGACAGACCCTTCGCGTTACCTTCTCCGCCTCCGGACTAGTGCCGTCCGAGGCCACACACAGATTTATTTTAGCTGCAAACAATTTTAATCCACTTGAGTGCCAATTTATCAGCCAGCAAACAAACAAAGTTCAGGCAGCAAGCTCCTCTCTCATGTCCAAGCCAAATTGATATGTGCTACCAAGTAGCTATTATATATGTACCATATATGCTCCTATATATGATATGTACCTCTGGGTTGGTGGTCAGAGGACTTTCTAGCCACATAAAGGTCACATTCAGTCAGGGAAATATGCAATTGGTAATGTTAGAAGTTGTCCATAGATTAACTAAAGGCATCAGTATCCGTTTAATTATTTTATTATGTCATATTTACCACTTGAACTGTTTTGTGGCGACACAAGCTTTGTGTTTAGTTATATATATATTTTTTTGTTGGTTTCTATTTAAATATATTTTCGATTTAATTTTGTTGAGTTTTAAGGTCAACAAAAGGGGTTTCCTTTCCTCTCTTGGGGTTGACAAGAAACCCTTTTTTCTTGCTCGTTTTTTTTCGCTCTCTCTCTGTTTTTGTGGAAGGTGTAAAGGGGATTTGCTGCTGGGCAGCAGGAAAAATGGAAAATGATTTATTGAAGGTGAAATATTTATTGTTGTTTTTATAATTTCGCTACCGCATTTCCCCTCTTTATTGTCCTTGCCCTTCCCTTGGCCGTGTTTCGGCTTTGTTTTTACAGTAAACAATGGCTATGTGCGGCGGCATCTTTTGAATTCTTTCCACCTCCTTTTGGCCGCGGCACAAAAAAAAAAAAAGTGAAATAATTATTAACGAAAACACAAAACACGAAAAGGAACACCACACCGCCCCCAAAAATATTTATTTATTCAGCATTTTGGGTCAATTCCTCTGGTTTCATTTAATTAAAAAAGGGAATATAAATATATAGCCAGAGCCAGAGTCAGAGTCACATGCATGCCGCTTGTCCTTGTATTTACTTAGGATCAGGTGGGTGAGCCATTGAGCCATCCATCCATCCATCCATCCCTTAACCCCCCCAACATCCACTACCAATCCCAGTTTTCAAACAATGCAAAGAAGCCGCCACCAGGCGAAGCCAAAATTTCAATTTCGCGGTTCCTGCATATTTTCCCAGCCTTCATTTTCTTCACTTTACGTTTGCTTTTGACTTTTTCTTGTTTTTTTGTTCTTTTACTAAACAAGGGACAACACAGGCCACTTTCGGCAATGGAATTTAAACGAATTTTTAAACTGGCTCGGCTCAAGGGAGCAAAAAAAAAAAAAACAGGGAGATCCCCGTGTCCTATTTAAACTTTAAAGCCTCAAAAAAAAAGGCGGCAAATCTGAAGCACAGCGGGCTTATGCGATAATTGGCCACTAGGAAATGTCGATGATGTTGAATCGACAAATGCAAATTGCCAATGTCCGGAACGAGCTTAGCCAAAGTCCAACAAAAAAAAACAAAAAAAAGGACTTTATGTCCCGGCGACCTGACATGGATCAGGTTAAGCGCAGGCCACAAATTGATATGCAGCAGCTGTTGCGAGGTTTTACATCCATAATAGTAATAATAATCAAAGAGCCCAAAGGGAGGTTGGCCAGCGATACTTGGAACTTTGAATACGCTTTCCAAGAGGTTGGGAAATATCTTTTACATTTAGCATTTTGTAGATTTAAGCAAACTAAACAAAAATAAAAAATAAAGACAAATCAATAACAAATCTAAGCTAAGACCCAAATTGTAGTAGAATTAAAAATACCCTTCAAAAACCATTCATAAAAGTAGACACCTTTTTGGTGCATATATATAATATTTATCTTATTTGTAGCTTGGCATTATGGTTTGTAGATTTTTTATCTTCTAGATTTGGCGCGAAGTCTGCACCTCGAGGTCGTTGTTATTGCTGCTGTTGTTGTTGTTATTGTTGTAGTTCTTCGCCTGTTTAGCCGCCACCGCCATACAACCAAGACTCCATAAGTCTGGTATATCCAGATAATCGGCTGCAGCCACCAGCTCGATCAGCGTGCATATATCCATATTGATAAAGTCGTTGTCCCAGTCTGCAATGCCCTTGGCTTCGTGGTGATACTTGGCCCATGTGAGGACCTTTTCCAAAATAAAGGAATTTATATTCGGCAGCGATAGGGCTTCCTCCTCAATCCCATTGTCGTAATCCTCGCAGAAAATGGATATTATTCCCGAGCACTGCATTATCGCCTGCGGCACTTGGAAGATATTATTTTGAGAAGACACAAGCTTGATTAATTTTGTCATATTTTTTTTTTTTTACTATTTTCCCTTTGACAAGAAATGTGCTGAGCTAGGAAACAAATTTGAGAAGAGCTAAGCTAGTGCTTGAAAATTGACAGTTGTCGCCAAGGAAAATAATAAAACCATAAATGATTATATAATATAGAAACCGAAAAGGAACTGTGCCAAAATAATTGCCAAAGTCATGGGACTCTTCTTGAGTTGGAATATCAAAGTGAGGCAGCATGAGGGCTGAGGCAGTGTCGATGCCTGTCAGAGGGATTAGCTCGCCTGATTGGACACAATGTGATTAACTTGTCGTCAGAGCGCGACTTTTCTGCCTGCTGCTGAATCTGAATTCAGAATCCGGAATACGGAATCCGACTTAGGCTGACTGTGACGTCGACACGTCGACACGCAGAAGCAACCAACCACCCACCCACCCACCAACCACCACCACCCATCCACCCATTCGCCTGTCCTTGATAAACAAAAGTGCAAACATTCACAGACGGGGACAGAGTGAAAGAGAGTGCGGGAGAGGGGAAAATTTGCTGGGCCAAAATTAACCCATTACGCACTCCATTAACGCAGTTTGCCTATGCATGTGGGCCCCACAGCTAATTAGTTGTGGCAGCTGATGCCACCCACTCCGTTTAGCAGCTTCCATCTAGCAGCAGCTTCCCCCGATCTTGCACAAATTTCGGATAGGATATATACACAAGGCTTCATCTGTAGTTAATACAATTATCCAATGACAACACAGACGGGCGAAATTCAGTTATTCAGTTATTCAGCGCGATTAAATACTCGTTGAATGCAGCAGACAAAATCAGGAAAAAATTAACAACATAATTCTGAATTTGTTGAATGCAACAATATTTCCAAGATATATATTTTCTTTTAAATTTTTCTATATGGCTTTTAGAGTGATTTAATAGCAATTCAAAGTTGAAATGCAAGGCAAGAAAAATAAATTTTGTATATTTTTATATGTGTTTTAAAAAGTTTATTGTTTACACAATTGAAATGGATTTAAATTTATGCGAGTTGAGCCTTTTTTTCTTGTTATTTGATTTATTTTAATATATTTTTTGTTTATTTACTTTTTGATCTATATTTAAAGCTATTCGCTTTATATTAACTTTAGACTTTTCAACTTACTATTTATTGATTTATTTATTTACATTAGTTAGGTTTTTGTGTACATTAGTTAGGAATAATAAGACATTTTTAAAGCAATTTTAAAGAATTATCCCGAAACCATAAATTTATAAATAAAAAAAAGGAGAGCCAAGCACATCTCCAACTTATTGTGTGGCTTTTGTTTGGTTTTTTGTTTTTGTGGCTCATTTTTTGTTGTTGTTCTTTTTGGTTTTCCTCAAATTTCTCTCGCTGTTTTGGAGGGCGTGACCCACCTTCGTTTTTTTTTTTTTGGTTTGTTTAAAACATTTTTTTTGTGCCTTGTTCTGTGCCCTCTCTTTTCCGATTCTTTCATTTCGAGTCAAGTGCATTCTCAAGTCTCTCCTCTTTCGATTGCCGGCTGCTGCGGATTACGCGCCAGTGCATTCGAATGCCTGGCATTTGCATTAACAACAATAACAACAACAACAACAATGGGTTGGGGGCTAGGGAGCAACAAGGATATTGTTAGTCATATGGCAGGTCGCTTGAGCTGGGGCCTGGGATGCTCCGGCCTGTTGGCTGCCCAACAAGCCGCTAACAATCAAGTGCACAATTGCCCCAAAGAATGGCAAAGGAAGGGAAGAGAGGGGGGCGGTGAAAGCCAAGTCTGTCCTGAAACAGTGGAGAAGGGAGGGAGGGTGAAGGCAGATTGCCAGGAATGCCATTAAATTGTGGTTTATTAGCCACAATTCAGCCGGTCGGTGGGGCTTCTATATAATCACCACCAACACATTTAGTCTGTTATTTACTTTAAAGCGATTAATGTAATAAAAAAAAAGATGCAATAAGGGTATATAAGAGTAACATAAAAAAGTAGTAAGTAGTTTTGCTTTAAATACAAATTTTTGTAGAATTCGATTTGTTATCAAAGAATGCTAATGGTTAAGCTCATCTTTAAAAGCTGTTGAATTTCAATCTGGTAGCCGGGTAGCCCAAAGCCAAAGCCAGGACCCTGCTACTACTTTATGGCACACGTCCGCTCCTTTATCCAATTATGAATTTTTGTCATTACGCGCCATGGCAATGGCAATGGCAATGGCAATTGCTGCTTCCGCAGGTTGACTTCGTTCTCCCTGGTCCGTTGTCCGACCATCCGTCCCATTACCATTTCCAATCCCACTTCCCACTTCCCATTCCCATTCCCACACCCACTCCCAGGGCTTCCCTCTGCGGCGACAAAAAACGAACGCAAAAATCTCATTATGATTTCATTTCGTTCAAATGAAGCTCTCGTGCTGGGACTTCCCGCTCGGCAATGTCATCCGCGGAGTCTTCTTCGACCTTGTCCAGCTGCCCAGCGGGTGGGCACTTGCCCAAGCCACCAAGCCACCAAGTTCTCAGTTCTCATTCCCATTCCTTTGGGCTCATGTGTTCCTTGGCTGTCCGGCAATTGCCGCTATGGGGCAAATATACCGCGAAAGATATAGAAAAAAGTCTAAGCAAGTCGGCACCGCAGATTAAAATACTCTAAATATATAATAAATATATATAAGCGAGAATGTATATATTTTGAATTTAAATTCATTTCATTAATATCCTTTAAAATCCTGTTAAATTTATGCTTATTAAAAGAACGGGAATTGGAGTTTAAAAAATGGATCTCTTTATGCATTTTGTTGTATTATTTTTATGAACTAAACAAACAAAACTAGGCACAGTTTTTGATCTACAAAGTACATTAAAGAAACAAAGGCAATTTATAATGTATTTATCTTTATATTTTAAATACTTTCCGAGTACCTAAAGTCTATAAATTGAATTCCGTTTGTAATCTGTGCAGTGCTAAGCACAATACCCTCTGTGAGTATATGAAAGGAGGCGAAGGCAGGAGGTGAAGGAAGCTGTTCCTGCCGCGCGGCTGCCGTGGACAACGGATAAGGCGATAAATTTATTTTAAAATAAAATTTACTTCCCCAATGTCGTCTTCCCTCCCCCCCAGACACACACAACACCCTCGCCTGTTTAATTTTGTTTGCTTGTCGGGCGCAGGAGGAGAGATCCTGTTTAAATATGTATTTTCTGCTTGCGTTTTTTTTGTTGTTGTTATTGTTGTACCTTCTGCTTACCTTAACGGCAAAAAAATATTGTTGTGTCCTGCACCGTATTTAAATTAAAATGTTATTTATGTCAGCTGTTTGATTTCTTAACTTGGCCGGCCCACCGCCCCATGCAACCACCAAAACGACCAAGAGTCACCAAGCCACTGAGGGCCACCCACAGCCCCCACTCTCGTTTTCCCATTTTCCTGGGACCGCTTTCTTTTCTTTTTTTTGTTCACAGGGACAGCGCGCATTATTTTCCTCGTTTCATCGTTTTATTTTTGTATTTTTTTCCTTCGGGCCGCTTTCCTTTTGTTGTGTTTTTAGAAGAAGTCGCCGGGCAAGTAAGCGGCTTAGTTAGTGTTAAACGGCTGGTAGCGATGCGAAAAGAAAAATAGATAGGGAAAATAGGTAGGTGGCATGGGGAAAATCCATTGTGGGAAAGTCTGTTTTTTATTTCTACAATTAGGAGAAGTATTTGCCAAAAAAATGTTGACTAGTTTGGTTAGTTTACTGGAAAGATATTGAAACTTTACATATATATAATATATTTTTTTAAGGTTTCTAAGGATACGAATCCTTTATTTAATCCCTACAGTCTTTGTTTGTAATTTATTGTATGTTTTTGTGTAATGCTTTAATAATTAAGCCAAGCAAAGTCCTTGTATTTAGATGATCCCTGATACCCTGAACCCAATCGATGGCCCCAACAACACCTTGAACCCAAACAAAGGACTCGCACACAGACACATGACTATTTGGTTTTGTTTTTGGCCAAGGAAAAGGGCGGCAGCAAGTGTGCGGCTCATTTGTCAGTTCGTTCGCTTGGATAATTGTCCTGCGATAAACAAAATTAGCAGCAATTTACGCGAAAATAGCAGAATGCCTATATATATATATATATAATATATATGTGACGGGGGTTATAAGGACGAAAATGGAATGAAAATGGCCAGAGAACGGCGACAAATGCCATCAGCAGCGTCATCAGGACAAAAACACATTTCACCCGCCGTCCTTGTATGTGTCTCTCCTCTCCCCCCCTCTCTGTCTCTCTGCTTATATCCTGGCTTCCTTTTTTTGGGGCCGGGGTAACCTAACCCAAATTTATAGTGTCAGGATATTCATGTGTCGTCTCTCGCTGGAAGATGGAGCCAAAGCCCCCGGAATCGGTCGGTGGACCCTTCAACATTCGTTATAGTTTTGATGAGTGGCATTAATGAGTCGTCTCTCTGTCTGCGTCTGTTTGCCGGGTGCCGGGACTGCCGGATCCAACGTTGTCTTCTTCGGGGGTTGGTTGACATTAATGACACCCACACATGGCATCCAATTTGACAGTCAACACGACGACAAATTAGTGAAATCACAACTGCTGCAACGCGCCCTGCCATGCCAGGGCATATCCCACCATATCCTTGCCACTAACCAAGTTAATTTCGCCATCGCCCATCCGGCATTAAAGTCACGCAGCAGTTACAAAAAAAAAAGAACAAAAAAACACTTAAAAAGCCGGTCGGTAGCCCACTTTCAACAGCCCCCGTCGTGGGAATCCTTCTCCTGTAAGCCTCACTTTAATAATAATTGTTTTTAATAAAGTTTTTTTTTTAAGTTAATATTTCTTATATTAAAAAATAACAATTTTAAAAAGATTTTAATGAATATGCTAAACCTTTGGCAGGTTTTGAGTTCTATAAATCTGAAATAAACCACCTTCAAAAACGAAAAAAATACCCCTGATCCTGGGCACTTGGCGTCCTTTCCATTCGCTTCCCTCCTCTACAAATGCCATGTGAGTGGCGTCAGCTGGCATCCTGGCATTGACCAAATAGTAAAATCAGGACAAATCTCTTGCTCTCTCGCTTTTGGCCAGCGATAGCTATCGACAGGCATCGAAACGTAGTGGCGGGGCATGAGTTATTTATGGCTTTTAAGTGACAGCCAGCAGATCGGCTCACAGAATCTGGAATTGGAATTTGGAGGTCCCAAGTCCCTGTCATCTTACATATGGAGATTTATTTCTCTACGGCTGCTAAGCGCATTTGTAGGCATTTTTAATAGAGTCCAGATACCAGAATGCGGGGTGGTTCAACTACAGTGGGTTAAGTGGCCAAGAGAGTGAAGGGGAGTTGGGTGGCGTTGGCCTAAGGCAGTCAACAAATTTTGGTTCAGATTTAACGCTGAGATTGTAACAAGATTTTCACAAACACTTTATGAACAAACAAGGCACAAATCTCTAGGGAGGGGGGAAAAGCTTGAAGTTTCCTTGGGCCACTAAAGGTGGCCTCTTAAAGATGTTAATGTTATGGGAAATTTTAATATACAAAAATGTAATAACTTGCTCATTTTATTATTTATATTTTCTCAGAATTAACTTATATATAATTTTCCATTATTTTAGTTGTATTTTAGCCACGATTATATTAGCATTGAATACTTTTCAGAAGAAGAACCTTCTAATTAATATTATCCCTCTGCCAAGTAGTAGCACCAAGATGATAAAGCCATTTTGGCCAAGTTCATTGAAGACGGTGAGCTCCTTCAGTGCAAGTTCAATATTTGACTTTAAGCCAAGACGGGGACAGGTGCTGGCATATGGCAGACTTTATCAAGGGATGCGACTGCCACAAAGGAGATTTCATTCCCAAAATCCTGCCTCTCCTCTCCTCTTCTCTCTGTCGCATGTGTGTGTGGTGGAGAATTTTACTTAATTTTATTATAAAACCAAAGAAGGCCAGAACGAGGGAGTTACCCTCCGAATTTTCCCCTGCAGCTGATAAGGACGCAGCGGCAGGAGCAGCAGCGTCTTGTGACTTTGACTTTAATGACTGGATTTATAGGTCCTTGGAGATAATCTCGGCCACCGAGCTGCACACACTCCATCTATATGTATATCTCTCTCTATCTCCCGCTATAGATGTATATATATATATATATATATATATATATATATATAGAAAAATAGCTGCTGTTTTGTTTACCAAAGTGAACTGGGAGCGGGGACTGGGTTGGGTGGACAGAGGAAGACGTCCTCGTTGTTACAGGGTAATTAACATCAAAGCCCCGACAAAGCTCATAAAAAGAAGCCAGCAGCTAGAGAGCTGGCGAGATAAACAAGCTCACATGCGAGGACTTCTCTCGGCAGGCGAGGACAAAGCGCCGGGAGGAAGTGTGGTCCCCTGGTCCTTGGTCCTTTTGGAGGGAGGTAGTTTGGGGAAAAGGAGGGTTCGGGTTCGAGTTGGAGTTGGAGGTCATCAACTTGTCTGGAGTGACGACGTGAGCGTTTGGCGACTATTTCCCAAGCTCCTGTTCCCTGAAATAATGTTGACAGCGCCAAAAAGGATGAGACACACACACACACGTATCCTTGATAGTGAAAATGGGATGGAACGCACATGTTTGAAGCAATTAAAATCAGATAAGTTATAGAAAATGGCCTGTCGACGACATTTAGATATAGCGAAGCTTCCAACAAAAAAAAAAAAGGAGAGCAAAAGAAAGAGAATATTGGACATATGTCGCATATTTTTCTAAGATATGCTTATATTGTTCTAAAGTAAAATAATACAAAATATTTTCAACCTAACAAAGTTTTCAAATAATTCTATATTAAGCGCGATATCTTAACGATGTCTTGGACTTTGCCCATAAATATTTTTTGTGGATATTTTAAAACAAACTATTTTTTATTTAAAGATTCGCTATCTTGAAACATTTCGATTTTGAAAATCTTTAATTGGATTTAACACTACCTGTATAGATATATGAATTATTTAAATTATATATTTTCATTTCTATTAAGAATTTTGTCTGTAGTGTCATATGGGTACAATTGGGCAAAACAAAGATAGCTTTGGAGACATCGGTCCCATGTCCTTTCCGCTCCTTTATATCCGCATGTCTGCCTCCGTCCATTTCTCACTCTCCCTGCGTCTCTCTGTTGTCTTCCGTTATGTTACGTTACGTTTGTCACGCCGCCTTTTGTCCTTCATCCCGCTTGGAAGGCCTTTTCCGTTTTTGGCTGACAACCGCTTCACGTCGTTGCCTTTGCCATAATGAATTTCAACGAACGGCGAATGGCGAACAGCGAACTGCAAAGTGCCAGCACAAAGTGACAGCCAAACGAGCAATCTCCATATATCTCCATGTGCATATCTATGTATGTACATGTAAATTTCAGTATATCATACAGACATACATATATGTATGTTTTCAGGGGCGTATTCTGGGACTGAAGATCCATTTAAATAATCACAAATAAATATTAAAAACCACACAGTTTAGTTGCTAAAAGAAATCAATTTTTTGATGAATATTTTGCTCTTTTTCTGATCATTACAGGCCCTTTGGTAACTCCAAAACGGCCTTCTAAAAATCATATTCCTTTTGCCCATATAAGTATGCTACGAAACATGTCATCCCCTTCTGCCTTGCGACGCCTCTGTTTCTAATATCCACCTTTCCTGTGTGTGTGTTTGAGTGTGCGTAAAGGTGTGAAATATTTTTCGGGTTCAAATGATGGTAAACATGGAGACATGGCATTTGTGCAATCCGCACAATCCCCCAAACAGGCCCCAACTCCTTGGGATTCCCAACTCACCAGCCCAAACTCCCAATTGCATACTCCAATTGGAATCGCAAGAGGGTCCTGCGGACGGGCGGCTGTTGGTTGGTAAAGTGGAAAGCGCTGATGTATTCATGGCCTTGACGTTAACGGAGTGACAAAGTTCGCACCCTTCAGATGCAGATTGGCAGTGCGAGGGCAGTGAGCGGGAAATAATGGATGTATAACGAATATTGAATACCCTGGACTGTTGTTCGTTAGTTTGCATTTAAAACTTTAAAATATTTATTTGAATATTATTTTGGAATCTAAAAAAACAAGAGACTAACTGCGGGAAGCCTTGCAGCTTATAATTTAATAAAGAAATAAAGTTAATTGCTGGTTTTAAAATGTTTAAAATAATAAAATAATAAATTTTCCATTCTCAATTTCCTATAGTTTGTAAGAGGAATTTAAAAATCTTCTGCTACAAAATTATAACGATAAAATGTATATGTTTTTGGATAGTTAATACATAAATTTTTCCTAGCAACCAATATACTCCATAAAAACATACACCCTTACAAGGAGCAATAAAAAATGAACGCAGCCACCTTAAAAAATTCGCACGCTCTTGCTATCGCAATTTGTGTGTGTGTGTGTGTGTGCGAGGTCCTGCGAGAGCACAAAATTGAGTCGGCGGGAAGTGGGGGAACAGGCTAAACCAAAGCATGAATCCTTGGGATTCCTTAGTGCGCCATTCGGACAGCTCGAAGGTGAGATTATTTTCAAAGTAGGCGGACGCTAAGCGATGTCCTTGGCGCTTAATGATGTCCTTAAATGGGACTACTGAATTAGGTACTTGTGTTTGGTTCATAAACCCGATTTGCTTTCTTTTTTGTAAGGAGTTTTCTTAGAGAAGGAGAACTGCTGGAAAAATGATTGTAAGAAAATTAATTTATGTTTATTTTTATTCAGTTAATTTTTACAATTTTTGTTTATATTATAAATTAATTCATTCTAATTGAGTTACATGCGGACTTACAGGAGTATAAATTAAAATAAATAATAAGAAAAACTTTTTAATTAAGCTTATAGAAAAAATTCAATTTAGTTTTAGTTTTCTATAAAATACTATACAAGATAATACAAATAAATGACAAAAGAATGTACTATTCCGAATATAAATACAGCGGCCGATTTGATTGATAAACTATTAAAAAGAGGTGTTCAAAATAATAAGTAATAAGTACACAAGTGAGAAAAATAATTTTTTAAGGATTAGATCCCAACTGGGGCATTGGTTTATCGATTTTTTATTAGCTATTAAATTAATAGCTTTGTTTCATCGCTAAAAAGTATTAAAAAAAAGGAAAGTTATGATTTTTTTTATAATAGTCGTCCGATTTTAATAAAATTAAAACTGAATTTAAAAAAAATAAAATAAAAATAAATAAAATCTCAAATTTGATAAACATATATAATAAAAAGCAATGTTATGAAAGCCAAATTAAAAATATTAATTTATTTTACATTTTTTATTATGGTAAAAAAAAATACAAAACAAATTTGTTTGTTCTGAACATGGCTAAGGACACAGAAACAAATAAGAAATTGCTTTCCGAATTGAAATTGGTGTATTTTTGGCCAAAATATGATTTTTCGTTTTTGCAATTTGCCATTTGAAATTTCAGAACAAAGCTGGATCGATTCTCCTGTTTATGCTGATCAAGAATATATAGGGGTTATAGGGTCGAATATGACTCCTTCCCTTGTTAAGACGTATCTCAAAAGATAGTTTGGAAGGGTCGTCAGACCGAAAAAGCCACCAAGCGGCTGTAGTTTGAACTATAGCTTGTGGGCGAGGGGAAAGAGAGGGAAAGAGCGCGATTGATTTGCTCGTTGGCACTCTTTCCCTCTCTTTCCCTCACCAACCAGCTTTAGTTCAACTGTGGCCGATAGATGGCGCTTTCGTAATTGATTTTGAAATATTACAAATAAATAAATATTTTATATTTGGCTTTCATGACATAGCTTTTTTAATATATGTTCTTCAAATTTGAGATTTGGGTATTTTTTATTATTTTTGAAATTCAGTTTCAATTTTATAACAATCTGAGGACTATATCCTATAGCTGCCATAGGAAAAATCTGGAAAATTATAAAGTTCTTTTAGTTCTTTTGTTGTATGTTTATATTATCTATTATAGTATAGTATAGAAAACTAAAATTAGATTGAATTTTTCAATAAGCTAATTTAAAAACTTTGACCAGGTTTGAAACAAACCTTCACCTTGTGTACTTATTATGTTGCACACAAACAATCCTGTATTTAGGAATTTAAAGGACCTTACATCGCTTTGGGCTTCCTAATCGAGCTCCTTTTTTTTGCGGGCTAAATCCCCTTATTTTTCCAATAGAGAGGGAGAGAGTTTTGCCATCAGCATTTGAAATTGCCAGACAGGCTCCTGCTGGATATGCTCCTGCGGCTGCATTTCCATCTCCATTTTCACATTTCTACATTTCCATTTTTGTTGCCACTTGAGCTGCATCATCAGTGTTATCCACATTCGCTTGTTGGTTTTTCCAGCTGCTTAACAAAATTTTTGCAGCTCGTTTTTCCAGGATGCCAGGATCCCTAGAATTTGCAGTTGCAGCCTCGCCTCCTTATTGTCCTGACAGGCTTTTGTTGATTTCTAGCTGACTGGGTTCCACTTTGCTTTCGTTGCTTTCTTTCCCTGCTTTCTTTATTCTCTCCTACCTCCTCTCTCTATTTTTATTTTTATTTTTATTTTTTTTGATTTGTTATTATTTTTTTGTGACCCCATGGCCACCTTCTACATCGTTTTTTTTTTCACAAAAACACGTCCTGCGACTGAAGGAGACAGAGTGAGGGAGAGGCAGAGCGAGAGAGAAAGGCATCTGGCAATTGCCGACTTCTGATTGGACACATCCCTGCGACACCCACACACATGCGGCACCCACACACACACGCACTGCCGCAGGAGGAGAAATCATATATACATATATTTCGCACACATTTATATCCTGGCCACTCGGAGGCTCCACCCACAGCAGTGAGCTTCGTCCTTATGTACTCACTCGTGTGCCACATAGGAGCCCCCTGTCCTTCAGCTGACGTGTGTGGAATCCTTCAGGGGGTGCTGCTCATCCCTCCCTACACCCCGCTCTCTCTCTATATATATATATATATATATCCTACCAATAGAACAGATAAATCGATTCCGCTTTTAGAAAGCTTAATCCCACACACACATTCTGTTGTTTTCACATCCATTTAGTTGATTTGTTGCCACAGAACCAAGCAGAAACAGCAAAAACAAAAAAAAAATAATGCTTATAATTAAATTAAACATAAAACATTGCGCCATGGCACATGGCATTTTATTTTAATCAAAGTTTGGCTAACTTTTTCCGGCTCTGAACACGAATTTGTCACACAAGAAGGCTTTCAGTCTTTCTCGGTCTCGTTGTCGGCCTGAGTCTCTCTGTTTTTTTTTTGTTATAAAATAATTTATTCTTTTTTTCTTAGAAAAATAATTTCTCTTAACTATTAGGTAGTTTTATAGAGGTAATTTGAATAAACGAAAATATATACCAATATTCATAAAAGAAACCAAAAGATCGGAACTGGCATTGATACTGAGCTGGATCTTATCTTTAGATTATTGTTTCAAAAAAAAAATAAATAAAAAATATAACAAATCATTACAAAAATGAAACAATTGTTTGGGTTTATCAACTTATTGATAACATTTCCTCCCTGTTTGCTTTTGTACTTTTCTTGGGAGGACGGATGGGTGGGGTGTGGGCTAATGGATAGTGGGTTTTGGGTTATGGGTTATGGGTTGGGGGTTGGTGGGTATCCTGCGGTATCCTGAAATAAGACTAATTTAACATTCCGCTGGCAATTCGCCGGCAAGTGGAGCACGAACACACGGCGGCACGAACTGAACTTAATGCGATCAGAAGCCTAAGGTGCGCCTTTCGACCGGGAACTCTTCTGGCCAGGCCAGTAACTGGTGGTAGTGGCTGCTAACTGGTATCTTCTCGCTGGCATTTTGGAATGAGATTGGTGTGTGGGGTATTGGTCCTCGAACCTGCCTGATAATCTTGGTGAAAAGTTGAAAAGAGCAAAGGGAAATGATTTCATTACCAGACACGTCCAAGGGCACTGCGCAAAAACGATGCCTCTGAGTACATGATATTTTCGATATAATATGATGTTGGATTATTTTTCATATACAAATATCATACATAATTCGAGGTATAAAAGCCCAAAAATACTCAAAATTTAATCAAAAACCATGCTATATATATTTGCTTTAAATTAAAGAAATATAACAAGGTAATATTCTTGTTGCTTGCTTATTTCTTCATATTCTTTCTTCCTTTTGTTTTTACAGTGCATTTTTTTTGGAGGCGGAGGTCTCTGGCCAAAAGTGTGCAAAAAGTCTTAACGCCGAGCGTGTCACGTACGCTTTTATTAAGCCCGACGAGCGTCGAGCGGTGGCATCGGCATTGATTACCAATTCAGCGGTCATCTAATCACGGACGGGTCGCCGGAACGTGCCACCGCCTCTCCCAAATACTTACTGTTACCTTCTTAATTTTATTTTGTTTTTTTTCGGGAGCAAACTCTCAGATGCCATTGATGGCAGCTAATTAAAACGCACTAAAACGGGCTTCAAGATGGAAGCACCAAATAAACATTTGAAATCGAATGAAATATATTCGAGAATGGGTTTTAAACACAATTTAAAATAAAATGTAAATTAAATTGAAATTAAAAAAATACAAATTATTTATGTATTTTCTATATTATATTCGGACTTTACAAGCACTCAAAGTCTGCCTTTGGATACTGGGTATCTTACAGCCTATCATCACTATCTTCTCTAGCTTTCCTACTTGTTTGCCATTCATTGGAACTGGGTGGGTGGGTTGCTTCGTCACACTCACCCATGCTCAAGTTATGAGCCATAATTTGTGTAAGCGCCAAGTGTCGCCCATCCTCGCCCAGCTTTTAGTTCCAAAATCCCAATCGCTGTCCCAATCCTCGCGAGCTGACTGTGTGAGCTGTGAGCTGTGCTCCTCGCAGCGACAAATGCGGCGGCAATTTAGTTAATTGCCTGCAATTATCCTAATGAGCGCCTTGCCTTCATGGCCGATGTCGCTGCCATCGTCGTCGCCGTTGCCGTTGCCGCCACCCCCGTTAACCCTCCTCCTTCGCGGCCATATATCTTCTCCCTTGGCTGACTTATATATTGTATTTATGACCTTATGGCGTTTTGCCATGCATAAAACAATTAATGCAACAACAAGAGTCACGTTTATACATAGAAGATATACACACATTGTTCATAATTAGACAAGTTTCAGGCTTCAGCGATAAATGGCAATCTGATTGAACCAGGCATCAATCACCGAACTGAAAGGCCTTGATGGAGATAGAAAAGCAAATGATTCAAGTTGGCAGCAGAGTAACTCGAATTAATCAATTCATTTTTATTTATAATAAAACATTGAAATCCGCATAATCGTTAGTTTACTTGAATTTCCCTCCAAACATTTCCAAGTAATTTCCTTTGTCTAAAGCTTATCCTCAACCGGAAACAGTGCTTCACCTTTGTGTCAACTGCAGGAATAATGGCAATTTCCTTGCCATTAACATTAACATTGTTCCTCTCGATCGCAGTTCGAACAGCGCTCAAAATGCAATTTAGTCAAATTTGATGATGTGAAGCAAAGCCATTTAAGGACACGACCACAAGGATTCGCATGTGCTCCTGACATGCCGTTAGTCATGTGTGTGCTTCGTCCCAAATGACATGCCATTTAATGTTAAACTTTAATGTTTTCTTGTAAGTGAAGTCATAATTTTGTCAAGCGGCGTGAATGTGTGTGTGTGTTTGGCCCCAGCTCTTTGAGCTCCCTTGCTGTCCTCCTACAAAACCAGCCTCTCACACATTCCGATCCACATCGAAGGCATAGCACAGGTGGCATTATTTACGCAGTTCGCCTCGCTTTTCTTGGCTTGATTTCACTTTTGAGACACTCAAAGAAATAGATTGAAAGTATTTTGAAATATGCAAGTAAATTCTGTTTTATTTTATCGATTGGACATTTTAAAGAAGAATTTTAAAACCTCTGAGATATATTTTATTATATATTTTGTATACCTTTTTCTCCCTGTGCTCCTTCTTTACCTTTTCTTGCAGAGTCGACGGCCGTCTGCTGTTATTTATATGTTTGCAGTCAGTCCATTTCGCGGGGAGGTGAGGCAGGGTGAATTGCTGGGAGTTGAGGGTTGGGGGCTGGAGGTTTCTGCGCGTTGACTGTAACGACCTCATGAAATAATGCGCCAAGTGGCGTCCTCGTTTTCATCGTTGTTTTTGTCGCCGCCGCCGCCCAAAGTGTTTTATGCCATAATATTTATCCGGGCGTGTGTGCGTATGCCCCTCATTATGGAAATCGTGGATTTGCCAAATGCTTGCACGATCATTTGTCATTCTTTTTAACAGTCTCAGTCTCAGTCTCGGTTTCAGTCTTAGAGATTCTGCTACCGCGCTGACATCCATTCCCCCCTCGGAGCTCTGCTTCTAAATTATTGAAAATTGCGGCAAGGGCGAGACTCTGGGCATCATGAATGAAATATAAGCCAAAGCCACCGGCTGTCATAGAGCGGCTTTAGTCGCTAAGTGGCGACTCCTTGTTGTCGGAGGGTGTAAATACATACCATATGTATGGTATAGTATGGTATGTGCGATTTTTCTTGATTTTTGATGGTGACACTTGCTTCGAGTTTTCTCTTTTTTTTTCCTTTTCGGTAAAATTGCAATCGAGTGATTGATCAGCCATAAAATGGAGACGGACTCTGTAGTTTGGGAATACACGAAATATCTTTTCGCCACAAACTTGGTAGGAATTCACTTTGCCAAGTTGTTCAATAATGCATCTGGGTTTGAATCGCACCTTGGAGAGCGGGAGGAGAGTGGTCTTAAAGGCTATTTTCCTTTGGGAAGCGATATAAATGAATATAGTATGAATCTCTTTCCACAAAGAGCTCAAAATAACGCTTCATCGCAAACAGGATTTTTGAATTTAAAGAGCTTTTTAGTTTGTCGCTCACCTTGTGTCAATTTTATTTGTTATTCTTTACAATACATACGCTTAGTAATTTTATTTCATAATTTTTCCTTAACTTCCCCTCAATTAAATTTTCATTGCCTCGTTTTCCGCCTACGCACTTTGTCAAAAAGTCGTCGACTTGTATCGATTTTCATGCCCGCTCCTCTGGCGGTCCAGGGCCACGCCCCTCTCCTTCGCCGGGACGCCCACTTTTAGGAGTTTTCGAGGCGCATTGAACGAACTTTTCAAAAACACAAACACAAAACTTCTGAGGTCTATAAAACCATTGCTGTCTGAAGAAGTTTAAAAAAAAAAAACAACAAGAAACAAAAAACAAAAAGTGCTGCGAAACTTTTGCGACGCACTAAATGTTATCATTTTTGTTGCTTTTCTTGTTGTTCGCGGCGGCGTCTAAGCTAAGCATAGAATCAAAATAACAACAGGAAAAAAAAAATAAATATATATATAAAAAATAGGCCAAGCTGCACGCAACTCTTTAAAGGCCCCCGGAATCCATATTGCCGAACCCTCCCTCCGACGCCCTCAAAAAGTTTGCAATTAGGTATTGTCAAAAGTTTGTTGTTTGGGAACTTTGGCGACGGTTCTCGGCCTAATAATAATATGGGGGAAAATGAGTGTCCTTAAGTTTTTAAAGAGCGAAATGGAAATCAGTTGATCGCTTGCTTTTGGGTAACATCCAAAACAGCTGTTGGAACGAAATGGAATGGAGCGGCGCCTGGGAACGTTGTGGAATGGACTAGGATTTGGAGTGGAAATAAAGGGATTCCCCGATTTCCCAAAGACCCCTCCTGCCCCCTCTCAGACCAAAACTTTTGTCTCAAAACAAAGTTTGCCGCCGCCGCCACCGCCAACGTGGCAAGTTTTGGGTGGGAAGGGGAAAGGGAATGGAGGGAGGGAGGGGTATAAGAAGATGGCGGGCGGAAATGGGAAATGGAAAATGGGAAAGAAACAAAGAACAAGAGCAATTTAAGCCTTTCACTTTTAACATTATCGCGCAGCTGTGTTTGTTGGCGGTTAGATTCTCCTCTTTTTGATTCTAACGCAATGCCCGGCGGTGTATAGGGCAAAGGCAATTAAAGTGTAAATTCAATAAAATAAATAAAAAAGAAAAATAAAAAAAAAATTATACAAAATTCCTGTTCTTTTTTCCCTTAATTTCATGGCTTCTTGCTCTTTTTTTTGGCTGACAGAATTCGAAATATAATAATTTAATTTATTTAGTTTATCCCCGATCCTTCTTTCATTCGTTCTTTCTCAGATTATCCCAAAATTTCTAGTTGAAATCTCCTTAAAATATTTTACATAATTGCTGCAGCCTTTAATTGATACCATCATTTCCCGGTGTACCATTCCTAGGGTATTTCCGGATGAGTCATAACTGAAGACTTCCTGATCCGGGGGGTTTTTTTTTTGTTTTTGCGGCTGGTAACTTTGCTTGGGTCAAAGTTCAATGCTCGACGCGACGTCGCCCAAGACTTTTTGTGTTATTTTGTATAAAATTTTGCTTAAAACTGGCGTAAGTTTAATTTTTTCTTGCCCAACTTTAGAACAAAGTTTCCGCTTTCACTCCGCCTCTCTCTCGCTCTCTCCCTCTAGCTAAAGTTGGGGGCGAAGGGGTATATATATATATATATTTTTTTTTTTTTGGCACGCCTTAAAGTTTAGTTGCTGGCCAGGCCGCCGCCATACGCAAAGTTCTTTGGGATTTTTCTTTTACAGTTACTTTTACCCAGTGTCAAGGTCATTGCGAAGTTTTGTTGTTATCGCAGTTGTTGTTGTTGTTGCAGCTGCTCATTAAATGCGTAGCAGAAACAAATCCGTAGAAGAAGAAACTTTTGCAGGAGAAGTACACCACGGATCAAGGTCACCAGAGGCATTATAACCCGATTCCCGCTCAGAACTTTTAGCGCCGCCATCAACTTTTACCAGTCCCCCACTCCCCATTTTAGTTTGTAAAGGAAGCGGAATGAAGCAGCTACAAATATGATTTAGGAAAGAGTTTTCCCGTCTTTTCTTTTTTTTTTTGTAATATTTTCTTAAAATTTAAAATTATTTTTGTATACTTTTGAAATAAATAATAAATAATTTCTTTTGTAATTCATTATTTGTTTATTTCCAGTGCCACATGCTTTAAATTTCATAAAATTTAAATTTAATGAATGCATAAATCTACAGCCTTTTACAATGTTCAAAAAGGAAGCTTAAAATGCTCACTATTTAGCCATTAGAAACTGTAACCAAATCTAACCTCTGGGTGTCCCCCGGTTAGTCCTCTTTTTTGTGCCCGAGATTAGCCGCAAAAGAAAATAAAGGTTTTCCTATTCCACTCAACAAGTTCAATTTTGGCCACCAAAAGCGACGGCAACATAATCAAGAGGAGATTATGTAATTAGTCTGCAGCTGATTGATGAGTCCTGGCAGCTGTGAGCCAGGACGAAAGTGTCCTCGTGCTCAGCAGCAGCGGCAAATCCGAAGGCAATCAGGGGCCCAGGCCTTGTGATAAAATTTAAATATAGAGAAAGTCCTTCCGTCCTGCTGCCAGCGTTCAGTTTGCGGACGGTAAACAAACAAATAAAAACAAGATTTTCCCTTGGTCCTCTCTCCCCCGTCCGGGCTCATCAGTGGAAGGCATCAACCACCGAAAGGCGCTGATGATGAGCTCGGAGGGAGATGAAGTGGAAGTGGAAGCAGGTGGGGCGACAGCGGCGACGGCGGCTCATCCACTTGTCTGAAAATGTCACAAAGGACTCGCCGAGTCGGCTTTTGTGTCCGGTAAAACTTTATTAAGGATATGCAAATATCCTTAATTCGAAAATGATTTTTAATAGGATCGAATGGAATTAGTTTATTACTTTTAATGAATTTTTTATGTCGCCCCCGACGTGGCCAGAGAGCAGAGACCTGGCTCCATCGTCCTGCCGTCTTTTGTTGCGCATGAATATAATGGATTTCATTTGGCCGATTGGCCGGGGATATCCTCTAAAAGCCAATCACGTGGTTTTCACAGCAGCGAGAGCCGAAGGAAAGGACAACAGAAAAAAAAAAACCTTGAGGGAGCTCTGGCAAGGACAACTCTTGGGTCGTGCCGTGTCCAAGCAAGACTAATGGTCGGTCTCCGCTTCACCACCCCTTTCCCTCCCGTGCCATCCCCCGTCCAAGCCAACTAATTTGCTTGCAGATGATTTATTGATTTAAGAGTCCCACCCCCCACTCACCCACTGCCCCTCACTCCCATTCACATTGGAAAATCCCTCGCATCTCTCTCTGGAAGGTCCTTTGTTTATTTTGCTATTTTTATTTCTCACTGGATTTTTTTGCTTTCCGTCTTTTTTTTTGAGAAGGCAGCTAATTGATTTTCTCTGCCAGCTAATTTCCATCGAAAAAGAGTTTTTCCCCTCCTCCCTCCTCTGGCATCTGCCGAACCTCTTTGTGGTAATTAACATTTTTGTGTCGTAAATCGAAGGACTTTAAGTCCAATGACTTTAAAGTAAAGGAAAATGCAGCAAAAGACATATGAGTTTTGGTTTTATCTGTTCAAAATGCCGAGGCCTTTGTTAATATTTAAGAAATGGGGGGATTTTATTTTAGGTATGCCTAAAATAATATTAAAAAACAAAAATATAAACAAGTATTACGCTTAATTTGTATTAATTCCAGCATACCGAACCGAAACCCATTAATAACCCCAACCAGAAACCAATTTGCCATCGATTGTCTACGTCAATTCCATCAAAAGTTTCAATTTCCAAAGAAAATGTTTGACTAATAAAAGGAGTAAAGGTTGGGGGAGGGCTATAAAAAGGAAGTAGGTACATATATATATGTAGGAAAAGGACCTGCTTTTAGTTGGCAGTCACAAATTGTTGGCTCATTTCGATAATGGCGGAAAGTCCTGGCTATTTTGTTGATTTTCCAAAATTCATTTGAAGAAATTACAAAATTTATTATGCCCCCCCGCCTCTCCCTTCCCACGAAGCTGAAGCGAAATTTGTCAAGCTGGCCAAATGTCCTGGCCAAGTCCCCTTATCCTTGTTATTGTTGTTGTTGTTGTTGCCAAGCAAATGCCGCTGTCCGCAAAAACCCAAACACGTATTTTCAATTATTTCCGTGCCAACGTCAACGTTGAGGTAGACGGCCACGACGGCCACGTCCGGGGTAGTCCTCCTCCCTCCCCCCCAATCTTGTATGGATTTCCATGTTGCAGTTGCCGCACGGTGTCCCGTGTCCCGTGTCCGGAGCCCGGACTTTCCTGATATCGATGAGGCAGAAAGTCCGGACAGAAGCTTATGGAAAATTTCGTATGCAAGACATATTTGGCCAAGAAACAAAAGCCAACACGCCATATTCTTAGCCTTCTTACACGGCAAACAAAGGGGATTGCTTTTGTTGCTGTTGATTTTCGTTAAATAAATTTAATTTTTTTGAATACTAATTTAATTTTACTCCTTGCTTTGAAAATATATTATAAATTTTCGACTAATTTGCTCCGATTTGCCTGAAATGTGTTTCTCTGTGCATATCTTTTCCATTTTATCACCTTCAACGCTGCGTTGTCCTGGCCATCGCCTGTCATCGTCTTGTCATCTTGGCCAGAATGTAGTCATTGCAATCTACTTAATCATTTTTGGAGAGAAGACAAGGCATGAGTTGAGAGTCTCATGAAGTCTCAGAGTTTCGTTTGGCATTCGTAATTTTGCAGTAACTGCCAGGTGGGAGGGGGGACAGTTGTCCGTGTCCTGGGTCCTGGGCAAAATTCCTTAATTGTTCCGGTTAGCCGCACAATCCATTCTGTGCATTTTACATTTTAACCTCAGCATCTACGGCGACAGGAGTCCTCCAGGTGCCACTGACACTACTCCTTCCGTCCGTGGCTGGGGCAAAGGTAAACCACAGAAATACAAATCAAATTTTGTTGTGCGGCTCTCTCTCTGGAGCTCCTTTTCCATATTCCACTCCCTCCGTGCCCTCTCCTGGTCGTTGTCCTGGAGCTGTTGCTAGTTGCTGTGGCTGTGCTGTGCTGTTTGGACCCCATACCCGGCTCATCGCTGAGGGGTATCAGGGCTAAGCTCGGCGCATATTAAAAATATATTCTTTCAAAAATATTAAATTATATATCGGGGTTACTAATTCTAATTTCGATTAATTTATTCCAAACGCTCTCCACCTTGACTTTCTATAATTTTTTGATTAGTCCTTAAGGTAGCCAGGACTTCGATTAACCCTTAGCGGGTTTCTATTTATTTTCAGCTGCAGATTGCATGCATATGTAAGCCGCCCCTTTGCCCTTTCTGCGGTTGTGTGTGTAATATTTTGCACAGAATATATATGTTTTTTGGAGACTTATATTTGGCTGATCGGGTGGCGGGTAGCAGGACAGGTGTGTGTGTGTGTCTGTGATGGGAAACAACCTGGGCCCTGTGTGTGTGTGTGTGTCCCCGCCAGCAAACCGAAGCAAAGAACTGACAGCGACTGACTAACGCACTGACAGCTGCCACCCGCAGATCCCCCGGGGCTTTTCCGGGGGTTTTTCGCGGTGCTTTCTGTGGGCAAGGGGTAGGGGGGGTTGTGAAACTAGAATGGAAGCAGTTTCGCCCATCGACAGCGCGGCGGCTATAAAACCTCAACCTTAATTGTGCGGCGCGCATTCGGCGGTTAGTTTTACGCAATTCAATTTGGGCTGCAAGTGGCTACGCAATCCCCAGAAATTTATGCAAGACGACAGCCAACCCAATGTTAAAGCACTCTTAAGTGCTTGTGCCTAAGTTAAAGCGCTTGTTTAAGTCATAATTAAAGGAGGGGGGCCACTGAGAGAAACATGTTCTATGTTAATTTCCTTGGAAATGTCTTTGTAGAGGAAATATGTAGAACTATTTCCAATACTGCTGAATCAATTTCATATTTCAAATCTTTCACTGAGAATAAATTCCCCAACAAAATTGTATAATCCCAATGCCAATATTCCAAAGTATTTCAAGTTTTTCCAAGTGCCAAGTGCTTGTTAAAAACAGGGGCTCAAATATTGCTCATCCCAAGGGCTAAGAACCCGCTTAGCCCTTTTCTTTTCTCTCATTTGGCCGGCGGCAATTGAAAATGTAGCCAGTGCCAGGAACTGGCCAGCAGTTCACGAGAAGAAAAAGGTCAGATAACTGGAAAATATTATTAAAAACGAGTGAAAAGACGCCGAGACGGAGAGACTGGAGAGACCGGAGACTGGAAGCTGACGTTGAGGCGCCAATTTAGATTGGGTTCGAGTGGTAGCAGGGTAGCAGCAGGATGGGGACTCGGGTTGATCCCTCAGGAGTTTTGCTGGGAGTTAGGACCACGACCAGGACCACGACCAGGACCAGGACCGGACTTGGCCTGGCCTATCCGCAAATGAATTAAATTTCAGTTTTATTATTAAATTAACTTGGCATGAACACCTAAAGATCCAACAACAGAAAATTTTAACCCCATCAGCGCGGCAGGAAGTGGGCGGCCCCGCAGGCCGAAGGACATTGCCGGGGCTGGGTCTTGGGGATTTTCAAACGTTGAGGAGGAGATGGTGTGGAAATGAATTTTCCCCGAACTGAGAACGAACGAACACTGGACTGGCTCGCTCAGCTGTAAAGTGGAATGAAATGTAAATTTTTAATAAGCGTTTTCGCTAATGGCTATTTAAAACTTCGAATTCCCTCCTGCATCGGAGACCCCTGTCTCGCCCCGAGGGACAGAATCGACAGTTGCACAGAAAGAAAAACAGAGGCTGTTTGCATATTATTAGCAGTTCAGTTTACCAAATGGAAAAATCTATATGAAATTCTACATGGAATGTGAAATGCTATGAGCTAAAACTATTAATGTCGATTATAATAATTATTGATTTGATTTTTGGTA
This sequence comes from Drosophila birchii, assembly GCA_035046345.1. Classification (NCBI taxonomy): domain Eukaryota; kingdom Metazoa; phylum Arthropoda; class Insecta; order Diptera; family Drosophilidae; genus Drosophila; species Drosophila birchii. The sequence continues at coordinate 348,096 of JAWNOA010000014.1, read as the reverse complement.
ACCATTGTTCCCGTGTAGTTCCAAGTTGTCTGAACATTTTTGGTAGCCAAGCTAAAACTATAAGAAAGCAATTTTCCCATTTGCGTTCAGTTTGCTCAATTGAAAAACTGTTGAAATCATATCGAGGATGGAGTCTTTCGACGGAGAAGGGGTGTTGTATACAGGCAAGGATTGCTGGCAGGCACAGGATCCTTCCACCTCCCCCTCTGTCCAACAAATGGGTGCAAACAATGAGCGACTCAACAATCCATTCAGCGAGTGCAATTCTGTGAGATGAGGGTGTCGGAAATATGAAATATGAATGGACATTAGAGGCGTGGCGTGGCGTGGAGAGAGCCAAATAGTTTCAGAAAATACTTTGCGATTTTAATGGATATATATATATATATATATATATAAGTGTATATATTTTATAGAATTGCTGACTAGTATCTGGAAAAGTATAGGTTTATATATGTATATCTTAAATTAATTCAGTAGCTCATCATTTTATTTAATCGAATCAACTCCTGTAGGAGGAGCCCAGTTGGACTTGCAACTTGATAAAAATTCGAATTATCCTGTCCTCCAATGCGAGAATAGAAAATTCCCTCACAGTTTTTGCTTATACAGATTTTATAGATAGATTCCCCCTTTTGGTTTATTCTAGTTCACACCTTTGCCTTAGCTTAGGTCTTAGTTTTGCCAATTGCTGTTGCTGTTCTCTCGTCTCTGTCTCAGCTGCTGGCAGTTTGAAGTATCAGTGGTTGTGGAATGAGTATCCTTCCCCTCCTCCGCAACCCCCACCCCCTCCTTCCCTTTCCTCATCCTTGCTATATGTATTTGCAAGCTCACGACGACGACGACGACCAAGGATTTGCTGTTGACTCTCTGCGACGCGCTGTGGATAATTTTAAATCTTTTGCAACATTTTTCATCATTTATCATTTCATCGAAAGCCAAACTCAAAATGACTGACAACGAGCTGATGCCGGGAGCCGGAAGTGGCATCAGTTAGAGGTTTGGGCTTCTGGTGGTTTATTTGTGGCAACCCGTGGTGCGATGACTGACGAGCAACGAAGGAAAATCACACACAAATGGCATGGGATCTCCACCTCTCAAACGTTTAAAGGCAAAGAAAAAAAATGAAAATGTCGCGTATGCTTTAGAAATGGTGCAGGGGGCGGGGGTTTCCCCCCGGTCTCTCTGGCACAACAGTGAGATAAATTACCAAACACTTAAGTTGGATTTTCGAGATTTTTATCGCCCCGGCCATGGATTAAGTGACTACGCTGCCGACACAACGCTCATTGTCTGGTGCGCGCCCTGCTCCTTGCTCCTTGGTCCTTGGTCGCCGGGATTTTGGCAGGTCCTTCGAGGTTCAGATTGCTGCCAGAGATTCCCGCTGCTCCGCTGCTCATTTGGCTGAAAAAGTGAAAAATGTGCCAATTCATTTGGTTTAAATTAGCGACCTCCGTCAGAGGGCCACCTCCGAGCAACAGTCTGTTTCTGTTTCGGCTTCGGTTTCGGTTTTGGTTTTGGTTTCCGTTTCTGTTTCCATGTTCCGGAAACTCACTCACCTACCACGAATTTATTGCCGCTCGCGGTGGGACCAGGTCCTGATAATATCCTGCCTGCCCCCCGTGCGCCTTCCATTCGGTTTTTGATTAATGCGCCCAGATAAGCGCGATAAATTTCATTAAAAATTGCACGGCAATTCATAAAAACCATCTACGAAATGAGTTGCAAATTATTTATCCTGCCACAGCAGCTGGGTGGCCGAAGAGGCAAGGCAGCAGGGTCTAATTGAACTCTGGAGGAGGAGTAGGGGGGTGACTAGGAATGCCAAGCACTTGGCCAAAATCTAGTCAGTTGCAAATAGTTAAAATTTAAAAGGATTTTTGTGATTAAATAATAAATTATTTAGGAAAAAGAAGGGAAAGCTCTCTGTCCTTCACTATATTTGGCAATTTTAAATTTAAATATTTAAATTTTAATATTGATTTAAAGAATCTTTGAAAAAGAATCTGGTTTTAATTAATTTACAATATTTAAATGATTTCAGCTTATTCGCAATATCACTAAATATTACATATTTAATTGAACGATTTTTAAGGCATTTGTGCTTGAATTTAGTACCAAATTTAAATATAAAAAGTACTATTAAATATTTTTTTCTTGTAAAATTAATTAATGATATTTTTACGATTTGATAACTTTATCTTAAGGACATTAATACAAGGCTTTCGTTTTTAGAGCTTTAATGGTCTCAGATTCCAGATTTTTGTTAGGTGCACTTAAACATGTATATATCTTACGTATGTGTACATAGGTGTATTTTCCTGTGTGCATGTGTGTGAGCGTGTGAGTGTGGGAGTGTAGGAGTGTGGGAGTGTGGGAGTGTGGGAGTGTGCACTAAATGCTGCAGAGGAAATCAAATTTAAAGTGCAACAAAAGCATTAAATAAACTAAAAAAAAAGAATGCAACTACAAAAAAGGACCACACATACACACATGCAAACCACACACACACACGCACATAAAGTGGAATGCAGAAGAGAAAGAAAAAAGGATAAGGATAAGGATGAGGATGAGGAGGAACTAAAAATGCAGCAAGGCAACAGAGGGAGAAAGCTTGCAGGCGAAAGAGAGAATCCTGCAGAGAGAGAGAGAGAGAGAGTGGCGCAAGGACCTGTGGGGCAGACGCAGACCGAACAGCTCTAGCCCTCTCGCTTTGGCGCCCTATGCCCCCCCAACTCTCGCTCGCTCTCTCTCTCTCTCTCTATCTCTCGACTGCATGCTGCAGGCGAATGGACCGAAAGTCTCCAACGCCTGCGATAGGCGAAGCCAGAAAAAGAAGGCGGGTCCATTGCCACGGCAACAGGACATTGGGAAAATGCACACAAAAAGCAAGCAAAAAAAAGGCACAGCATCAGCAGCAGCAGCGACGTCAGCAGAAGAGCCACCAGAGCAGTGGGAAAAAAGAAAGTAAAAAAAAAAAGAAAGCAGGAGGAGTGGGAGGATTGGGTACAAAAAATGAAGCTGGGCAAGTTTACGATTCTGGTCGTTCCTTCTCTTTTTTTTTTTTGGTTCTCTTTCTTTCCCTCAGCCGAACGGGGTCCTTCTTTCTTCTCGGGCGTCCTGGCCGCCATTTTGTACGATTAGCGCTCCTTTTTTTCGTTTTTTTTTTAGTTCCCTCTACAGTTTTGACTTTCTTTTTTTCGACCCGCTTTCTTTCTTTTTTTTTGCAGTTGCCGCCCAAAAGTGGAAATAAAAAGAGCAGGAAGGGGTAAATAGAATGAGACAGAGCAGGAAATAAGTAGGAAAAAAGAGACAGAGAGAGAGAGAGAGAGTGAGTAAGGGAACAGGAGTTGGGGCCGATGGAGTTGAAGCTTAAAATTTTTGACAATTGAAAAACAATCGCCTGATCGCCAGTTGAGTGTGAATAACGTTCTTAGGACAGTAAGCCAGCCCCATGCCACTTTTCAGTTCTATGATCGCATTACCCAATCAAATGATATATGTCAATGGAGAACCAGCAGGGGTGCCCAGAAGTGGCTATAGGATTTTGAAAACACATCAAAGTGGCTTCCGAAAATCTCAATTCACAAATAAATTTCACCGTATCATTTGAAGGATTTTAAATCGTTCAAAGTAATTCCATATATATAATAACAATAATAAAATAAAAAATGTTTAAGGAAAGCCCTTAAATGTTTATGCTATATAAATAAGAAGTCAACACTAATGTATCATAAAATACCATTTAATTTGCAAGATTCAAGTTGATCTTGAAAATATTAATTTAAAAAAATAATTTAAACCTGACAATAAATTCGTACTTTTTGTATTTTATTTAAGTTTCTTTTTGGTTTATTTAATTAGAATTTAATACATTCAATGCAATAATCTGCATTGGCATTCGGCCAATTCAATTAAGTGTTTTATGGAAAATCTCTGGAAATTCTTTTGATTTTTATTGATTGACTCTCGGCAGCTGCCAAGCCAAAGAGCTAATTGTTATGGAAAGATGGGCTCACATACCCCCAATACCCCCGGGAAAATCCACCCACCACCACCATCACTTTGAAAACCACCAACTGTGACTGCAAATGGGGGATGGGGATGGGGATGGGGGTTAATGAAAGGCCAAGCCAAAGAAAGGAAGGGAAGCAAAGTGTCCTGGACTGGGGCAGGGGCGCGTAAATCGCGCCAACAATTGCGCTGAAAAGTATGTCATAAATTCTGACGCTTTCGCCAAAAACTCGGAAATAGCTTCAGGGGGGCGGGGTTAGGCGGGGCAACAACAAAGGGGGGATAATAACTAAGGCCGAGTCGAAGGACCCACCAGGCCAGGGAAAGCAGCTGCGCCTGGCCAGCGACAATTGCTGGCAATTAAAATGTGGCGCGCTTTTCCAAGGGCGAGCCCATTGACAACAACAAAAACAACACTAAAAACAAGGAAAGTATAAAGAAAATGAAAAATTCTTGTTAGGCAAAATCTTGAATGCCCTTAAACAAAAACCTTAATAGTAGTCAAAGGTTATAGTTTAAGGCTTAGAAAAAGGTTAAGCTGGGAAAGTTTTAGGTGCTTTTAGAAGTAAAATAAATTATTTAAATTATTTTGTTTAAATTATTAAAATATTTATTTATTAGAATTATGCATTTTCAATCATGAAAAAAAAATATCATATTAATTATTAGTTACCATATCCTATATTTACAAGTCATTTTAGAGATTTAAAGGGGTTGTTCTCTCTTAAATTTCTTCTTCTCACAATTAGAATATCCTTCCGTGAAAGAAAGGGTATGCAAACAATAAAGACAGCGCGGCGATAAGCAGGACAATGGGCGAGTAGTGAGAAGCGAGGCAATCTTTGTGAATTTTGCCTTTGCCATTGCCCCATCGGTGGTTAAAAACAGCGCCAACCCCACCATGGCAGAGCACCCACTGTCAAGGCCACCCTACTCACACCCCTGCCCCGCATCACAGTCCATTGCTGTTAGCTGTTCGCTGTCATTGCCATTGTTAATGAGAATTTCTTGTTTTAATGAAAACAAATCATTGAGTGTAAAAGACTTGGATTTTATTTTTCATTTCCGTGATTTTGTTTGTGCATTTAATTAAGAAAATGGAATTAACGCATTTGCTGACGACTCTCTCTCCTCTCCCCTTAAACCCCTCTGTTGCGTCATTCATTGAAATTGAAGTTCAATTTCGGGGAACAACGGAATTTTTTCCATTTGCGCCTTGGCTTTTGTTTTTGTATTTTCTTATTATTTTTTTTCTCCTTCATCTCGCCACGTTTCCTTTATTCAGCCATTGTTTTTTTTTTCCTTATTTTTCTTATTTTCCATGTTGACGCGAGGCGTGTTATGGGCTATAGGAACAATAGGGATCGGCCAATAAGTGGATAAAGCAGCCCAAGGAGGTTTCAATCCAATGGCTTTTGTGGTTTACTATTTATCAAAAAAAAAACAAAAAGAAAGAAAAGGAAATTAACACTTAAACTTTAATATGAAACGGTTTTTGTAAACGAAAAGCTTAAATCTGTTAAATTCAATTCCTTCCATTAAGAGTTCTTTAAGACTTGAAACAATAGGTGCTTTCTCTCCTTTGCTTTCTCTGCCGCGAATTGCATGCAATGTACAAGCAATAGCGAACTTACAAGTTTCCCTTATTTTCTCCTTGCAGAAAATCCTTATTTCAAAAATTGTTTGCCACTATTTGCTTAGCAAACGAAAAGGACACTTTAGTGGAAATACTGGTATATCCTTGTACGCCGTGTCTTCTAAGTGAAAGGAAAGCAAAACGGTGGTTCCTTCTGAAGGAGCCACGTTGGCCGCCAAATGGCTTTGGTGTAAAACGAAATTTGCGCATAAAATTTGAGCCGAAACATCTGCGACGCAAGTGAATTAATTTGAATTAATTTTGAAGCGGGATAAGCGGTGGCAGCGGTGTTTCCCCAAATAAAAATATATATATATATATATATATAAAGAGAGGGGGCGGATGAGGTATTTAAGTGACTGCGCCAGCACACACTCGGCGCATGGGATTGAGACATTGGAACAGCACATCCTTGAGAAGAAATTTAAAAATCTCTCTTTTTATTGGAACTTTGCTTTTGTTGTTTGAGTTGTAGGCTTCTCGGTGGGATATATAGTAGGCTGCAACACAGGAATCTCTCTCAGATGTCTTAATAATATTTCTATTATTATTTATACATATATATTTTTGCTGATTTCTCAGTAGGAAATAGGCTGCAAGACAGGAATCTCATCTTAGAAGTCTTAAAAATATATTTTGTAAATGATTTATTTATTACTAATTATATATTTTTATTTTAGCCAATTTCCAAGGACATTATTTTAATATTTATATTCCTAATAAATTATATATTTAGCTTTATATTTTCCCTTCACTGTATTTAAGCCGCATTATGCCCAAGTATTTATTTTTCAAATGCGGTAATTTGGGTTTTCTTCTGGATTTCCCCGCCAGATGCAAATGAATAACAGCGGAAAAATACAAATACAAATAAGAAAACAAAAAACAAAAAAAAAACAGCACCTGTCTGAAGATTGTTTTTGGCTTTTCCTTTCGGCAATAATTTCCGAATTGGCAAAACTGGGAAAACGTGTGGAAATTGCATATGTATGAGATTTATGCCATTAAAAAACGCGTGAAAATCGTAAATGGAAAAAATGTTAATGAATCCGAGACAGAGGGGTTTTGGTTTTGGAGTGGATTTTACTGGATGCTGGATGGCAAAACAAATGCCAGACACACCCACACGAGGCATTGAAAAGCAGATTTACACTTTGGCTTTTATAAATGAGTGCGGCTTATGGTACATATATGCGGAAATGAGGAAAATACACCCCAAGTCGAGGTGGGAGGGGGTCCTAACCTCAATCGGGGTTTTCACGCCTGAACATTTCACAACTGCAGGCGGTTTTTCAATTTTCGGTCACTGGAAAAAAGCGCCCAGCAGAAAGCCCACTCCGAGGGGGTCCCCTCTGTTGTGCGTGTGCGTCCCAGAATGGAATGAAAATGTGAATTTGAATGCGAACCCGTTTGCATTGTAAGTGTTACTTAATTTCCCTCAGCCTGACCCTCTGCCCGGGACACTGGACTGAACTGGACTGCCGTCTCTGACCAACATGGATTTCGACCGCAAAACAGTCGCACCCACAAAAATGGCCAAGAGCCCAGAGTTTGAGTGGAAATGGAAATGGCAATGGGTATCGGAATGACAGTGGGAAAGGGAAAGCCAAGCCGTAGCCAAAAACCAAAGTTAAATGCAGCATAAATAATGTGCGTGTGCCCGGTTGAAAGGTCAAGCCCAGAATAATATCCAAAAAAAGTCGTTCAACGTGGCTTGAATTAAATTGCATTAAATTGAGGCTCATTCAGCTTACAGTTTTAGCCTTTAAAATGTCGAAATTAAATTTCTCTTAATAAATAAGCTATAGAATTTAATTATGAAATGGTTTCTTTCTCTATTTCGATTCAAGAGTTCCGTGGAAATTTCTTAATAATTCAAAGAATGCCTCAAAAATCTTCTATATCTGAAAATTCTTAACTTGTTTAATCTCAAACCTTCATATTCCTTAAAATGCTTGACAAAGTTTAAGAAATTCACCTAAACTTTCTTTAAATTTGAATCCATTTGTAAAGGACATACTGAGCCAATCTTGAATCTCGTAGCAGTTGGTCTTGCCCTAGTCCAGACACTTTAATTATTATTATCCGGGGGGAGAAAATAATCGATTTGAGGAATCATAATCGCGCGCAGCCCTTTAATATGTCATGCAAATTGTCTTCTTGGTGGAAAAACTTAAGAAAACCCGAAAGCCCTAACTGAGACCAAACTTACACCAAAGTCGTAAGGGAGAAAGAGCAAGGAAGATGGAGAGAGCGAAGGAGGCCTTGTCCCTGACCTTGCCCGATTTTTGGGCTATGGCAAATGTCTAAGAATAAGAACAGGAACAAGAACAAGAACAAGTATAAGAACAAGTTAAAGTGGCAACTTGGCCAGAAAGGGGAAAATCATATGAAGCTTGTGGAAGGGGGGGGGGGTTTAGGGGAAAACCCCAAAAACCTAAAACAAAGTTATACTTTACGGGGCTTTTAAAGCGGACAGCGGGGGGCTTCCCCGGGTTTTACGCGGGGAAACGCCGAAAAACTTTGCTTTAAAACTTTACTTTGACGCTCCAACAGCAGCAGCAGCAGCAGCAGCACCCCTTTTGGCTCCGTCTGTCCGCCGTCTATCTAACCACCCCTCTCCCACCGTCTGTCCACCGTCTCCTTTGCACACATCTTCCTTGCATAGCGCTTTCTCCTTCTGTCTGTCGCTTTCTTTAGCATTTTCTTGTTCCTGATTTTTTGTTTTTTAAGTTTTGCGCCTTTTTGGCAAAAGTTTCGTAGTTAATAATAAAAATTAAAACTTTCGCGCCGGCAAATAATAACAATGAAAAGAGACAGGCAAGATGGCGAGCAAAGTTTAGAATAAGTGTGTGTGTGTGTGTGGGTGTGTGCCATCTCATTCGCACTAACTTGTTGGCCCAATTTTTCGGGGTCAAAAATGTGAGTTTCTTCCTTGTTCTTAAAGAGAGAGTTTTTGCAAGAGTTTTGGAAGGGATTTCCTTGATGTAATTGCCAAGCTCCGCTCCGCATGTCTCTGCCCATTTAATTAAAGGAAGTCTGCAAGGTGTACCATGCCATTCATACGTAAACGTACATATATGTATGTATGGTTACGTTTTAGCCGACTGTGCACATAAATTAACAAGCCAAAGCGAAAGTCAGCCGAGCATAGAGCGTAGTTTTGGGTAATACACCACCCCCCCGCTCTCACACCCATTTCCTGTGCCAAAACGACAACTTCCGCTCGTGCCCCCGCTTCAAACTGCATGCATTTCCGTTTCCGCTTGCCGCTTTCCGCTGACATTGTGACTGCTCCTCTGCTCTTGCCCCTCTTTCGGTTTGGCCCCACCAAAGGATTCATCTTACCATTAGTTATGGCGTCTAGGGCTAGTTGTCTCTCTCCCGCACTGCAGCCGGTCGGTCGGTCGTCTGGATGAGTTGCATTTGCATGCGAAGCGAACAAAATATTTAAATTTTGAATCTGCCCCTAGATACTTAGCCACCTTTTGGGGCGTTAGCTCTGTCAGCGTGAGTGAAAATCGAAATTTTGAAATGCCATAACTTGGCTTAAAATAAACTAATTTTAGTTCTGAAAACACAGAAGTGCTTGTTTTTAAATAAATAAATAATAAAAACAAGAGCTTCTGTGCTTACACAATTAAAATAGGTTTATTTAGAGCCAAGTTTTGGCATTTAAAAATTTGGATTTTCATGATTTGGCTTGGAACTGGAATCGTTTCAGTGACTTTTATAAATATTTATTCCAATTCCAATGCCAACAAGACCAAGATTTAGCATTCAGTTAAGGTTAACACCTCACCGATTATAGCATATTTATTGTGTGCTAAAACTACAAAATCAACTTAGGTCACGAGTCACGATTTCTCATATCTCCTAAACCCACACCGGAACACCTAAGAAACCGTCGTCGTCGACGTCGTCGGTCTCTGTATGCGCATAATTACCCAATTAAACTAAAATTACGTTGCGTGCTCAGACATGTTAAAATCCTTTTGAATCAGTGCAGACAGAACTCGTCCTGGAACCCCTTTCTAACCCAACTCTTCTCCCTGCAGCTTGACAGCAGCGCAAATGCAAAACATGAAATTCGTTTTTAGCCATTTTTGCGCCAAAAACCTAACCTGGTGGTAACTGCTCGAGTGTACGGGGGAAGAAAATCAAGGAAAATCGTTAAGAGAAAACGGAAAAATCCTTGTGGATTGTGGATTGTGGGGCGTTGCCATTAGCTGCGACTAATAGGAAATATAACTATAAATAATTGGCGAAATTGGAATGCGGTCGAAGGGGAAAGGGCGATCTTAACTGATGTAATTGTTTATTTATGAGTTGCTTGAGTGCGTAATAAAATTACAAATATTTGCACACGCACGCGGACATGGCTGGGTGCGGGGGTAAGGACGTCGTAAGGATGTCGCCTTTGGGGTTGGGCCTAATAAAAAAAATCACTGGACATGATTTCGTTTCCGGAACAACAGAATAAAAAAAAACCACAAGAGTGGATAAGAAAGTTGAGTGCGTAACGGTACATAAAGCACGATTACACATGGATGGCGGCGGATGGACATCCTGTGTGTAACAAGGACATCAAAGCGCATTTTGCTTCAATTTACTAAAACACCAAACAACAGACGAGGGAAGGGGGGGAAGGAAAATCAAGAGCTACGACAGCAATATCAACAACAATAAAAACATGAGCCTCTCAGAATGCAGGGGAAAAAAATGTTACGAAAAAAGGGAAAATGGAAAAGAATGCTTCGCATATATCCTGCATACAGTGAAGTCTCCTTAATGGACTTTTTGCCAACAATTATAAATAAAGATTTTTATGAAAATATTTATTCTTGCTGCATAAATATTTATTACTTATATTTATTTCCTTTTTGAATAATTTTCAATACAGTGCCAGGACATGCCTGGCATTTGTGAATTCATTTTATTTAGAATTAAACTCTTGATCTTTAATCTTAATTAAATGAATTAATTTATTTATTTAATTGATTTCAAATCATAAAACTAGTTAAGCCCCTCAAGTAGATGCTTCACTGTAGCATAAAAAACGAAAGAAATCCAGTCAGCGGCGCCTTGATAGAGCTACAACAATAAAGATGGACAGATGCCAAGGGTGGGGGGTAAGGGATACAAATACGGGGGAGGGACTAGGATAAGGATGGGGATGAGGCTTATAAATAAATTTGCCTCACTTAAAGTGACCAAATTGTTATCATGATGATATGTGTTAAGATTAAAAGGACTTTCTTGTCCCTGTCTGTTGCTGTTGCTGCTGCTGCTGCTGCTGGCGGGCATAAGGGCGCCCATGCGGGGCGACCAGCATGTCCTTTTTTCACATGCTGATTTCATCTATCCTTCGTCCTGCGTCCTAAACAGACTTTTACGCTGATTTTTATTTCAAGGCAATAAATTTTTATGTTCACTGGGTCACTTCATAATTCGCTTAAGCGTAAGACACATGACCGAGGACCAAGGACCAAGGACCAAGGACCGCCCTCCCTTTCAGTTGTGCTTTCTCATGGCTACACTTGAAAATATATTTATTGAAATTTTGCTTAGATAGGAATATATGTTTCGTTTTTGTGTTGAATTATTTTCCTATTTGGTGAACCCCTTTTTTGAATATTTACAACCATTACAAAGATTATTTAATTATTTATTGTAAATAGCAAATAACTGCTATATAAAGCCACTACCCTTACCTCTGACAGATTAGGATTATGGATATTGTAATAGCTGTAACTGGTCTGGGCTTTTCTCAGTGGAAAACTGGCTTTTCCCCACTCCCGACGATGTTCTTATTGTTGCATGTCTTGCCTTAAGCTGACTTGTGCCTTGCTCTTTCCACTTAAATCACTGCCCGCCGGTCAAATGTTGGGTGTATTTTCCCCAGTCGAGTGGGGGTGTGGGGTTGGGGTTGGGGTTGGGGGTTTGGGGAAAATCGTTCTGCTTTTTATCATGGGAATTTGGCTGCTTGAGTGTTACTTAAGGGCAAGGCTGCTGGGGGGGGCCAGGGCATATGCAAATGGCGAAGCGTTTAAAACTATAAACAGCTTGACGGCCTTATCGGGGCTGTTGTCCTTGCGGAAAGCCGCTTGATGGAGTGCTAAGAGTTGGAAAATGGACTGGACTGGTGGAGCACTGCCTTGAAAGTGTCATCCCACGCACATTTGCAACTTTTGATTTGCTGTAAAAGCTTTTTAATTGCCAGGAAACTCGCTGGCTGGCAGGATGGCAGCCTCGCAGGCTCGCCGGCTAGCTGGCTCGCTGCAAATGTGTGCAAATTTAATTAATTTTTCGAAAAGGAGCCAGCGCATGTGTGTGTGCTGCTCATATATATTTTTTAATTATGCTGAGTAAAAAAGGATTTACAGCACACGCACACACACACACACAAAATTAAAAATCCTAAATCAAATTTCATCAACGGGGGTGTGAGTCCTTGTGTGTTGATCTCAAGGGCATAATGTCGTCGGGGTTAAAATAATTCAAATGCTTTTGCAGCTCATTACGAAGGCAAAAAATATATATATATATGTATTTGAAGGCGAGTATATACTCCGTATATAGCCGAAAAATTCCACCCAGACCCGTAGGTTCGTTTAGCCTTAACCCATTCCCCCGCCTCCGCCCCCACACATTTGAACATTTTCCAATTTTCCCGAAAACCCTTATCATAAATTAAGAAGTGCTCGTCAAAAACTGTCTGCCCAGGATTTTCCCCAGGGAAAAATGGGGCGCAAGCGAGGGCGTGGCCCATGTGAGGCGGTGTTGGTGTTGTTTGCTTTTGGATGGGAAAATTAAGATGCGGGCTCCGGAGGCATCATTGATGATGAATGTTGCTTCTGTTTGTTGGTCCAAAGACACAAAAAACAGGAAAAACTCGGTTTGTGTGTGTGTGTGTGTGGGTGTGTGCGGGAAAAATCACACACAAATCACAGATCACAAGGAGCTCAGGCTCGAAAGCTGCAGCTTTAAAACTCAAGATGAAGATGTGGCTGTGGTGGGCAGAAAAGGGTTGCGGCAACGCGTGCCACCAGCAGGAAGTTGGGGGTACTAAATACAGGCAGAAAAAAGAGTGAGTTCATTATGTGCCAAAGCTTATTTAGGCTTAGCTTTCTCTGATTAAAAATTGAAAAAAAAGCGAAAGCAAAAATGGGAATATAAATTAAAAACTGTATTGAAAATAATAATCAAATGGAAACTTGATTATTATTTTCAATATAGTTTTTAATTTAATATTTCCCATTTGTGCTTTCGATATCCGTTTAGTATTAGTATTTTCTCTCAGTGACAGCGTCTCCTGTTTGCCTTATGCTCGCCTGTCGCTTATCAAATGCTGAGATGCCGCTAATGTTGCTGCGGGTACTCGTGCGGCGGCTGCCAAGGAAGGCAGGGTGGGGGCAGTGGGAGGGGCTGGGGGGCTGGGAAGTGAAAGAGGTGAAAGGGGGATGGGGGAGGAGCAGTGGCCTCGTCTGGCGGTCTAATCAGAAGGCGAGCAAACAGCCGCAGCCCGAGATAAAGATACTCAGATACTAAGGTCCTGGCGCTGTCACAGACAACAGGCAAGGCCTACACTGCAGAAAATGCTATTGAAATGTTATATTTATATTCACTTTTTAATAATTTAATAATAATAATTTTGTTTTACTAATAAAATATTAAAGTTCAGCCTCAGGGTAGTTTTTCTTTAATTTTTTTTTTATTTTTTCCCTTTTTCAGTGTAGCTGGCCTCACGCACAGCGAAGGAGCCAATCCTTTTGTCTTAAAACCGAGCAAACAGAGAAGAGAACACTGCGAAATGTGTTTTTTGTGAGCGATGCTGGAGCGGCACACGCATAACCCTTATCGGGGCACCAGGCAGGCACTCCATGCCCCCAGCTACACCGACAGGAGCTGGCGAGGCTGTATTATTTATGAAAATCGTCGACGTTATCGGGCATTCTCAAATATTTACAACCGAAAGCTTACGGTTGCCATAATTAAAATTGTATCCGAAATTTCCAACCCCAACCAACCCCTCATTGAAAGCCAGCACCCCCTGGGTTTTCGAAAGGGGGAGGCTGATGGAGATGGAGATGGAGATGGATCTAGAGGCCGAAATTGAGAGTTGGAGTTGGGCGAAAAGTAAAAATAAGATTTTATGGCTTACTTTTCATAATTTCGAAAATGTCGGGGCTGCGAGTGCCACACGCATTTCCTCCTCCCTCCCCCATACAGTGCTAATCGCGCAGAGTCCCTGGCAAGGACCTTCTTAAAGCCCATCCGGCATACAACAAATCCATCAATTCAATTAACCCAAAGGGTTAAAGCCTCAGCCACAAGCTCTGGCAATCTCTTGCCAAAAAGAGAGAGAGTGCGTGGCGGGGGGACATTGACAAACACTTAAAAGTGAAATGCAAATTCTCCTTTGGGCTTTTTTGGGTTAAGGTGGCAGGGGGAACTGAGGGGCTGAGCTAATTTAAATGCCGGCTGAAAGCCCGAAAGCCCTAAAAGTGGACTATGAAAATCGTTTCTTGCAGGTGTCCTCCGTCCTGCGTCTGGTGCGGTCAGGCCAGGCGAAGAGGCAAAGGAAGTGCTGCTCCTCGGCTAGTGCCAGCACTTGACAAGGGTTTTTAATGACTGAATGAAAACGACAAACTAAACCGGAGACCAGCTACTGTCCTGCCGGCTACCGGCTACCGGCTAACGGCTACCGGCTCTTGGCTCTTGGCTACCGGCTTTTTGGCAACCGTCTCCTGGCTCGTCATCGTCTGTGACTTTGAAGTTTTCGTTTTCGCAAAGGATGCCATTGGTGTCAACATGCTACGTCCGTCCAGCTGTCCTGCCGGCCTAAAACATCTTGTTCACACTTGTCCAAATGGACCACCGACTTTAGTTTTTACACTCGACCTCTCACCTCCCTAGCTAACTGGCCTGGAAAATTATTTCAGGCGGATGTTGTGACACAACAAGGAAAACAAGCTGCTGATGCTGCTGCTCCTGCTGCCTGACCAGTGGCCACGCTCCTTGCATCCTGGCAAAAGTGTCAAACATTCAAAGTAGTCAAATCAAGTAACCTTTTGTTGTCCGAAAAATGGGTGGGCCTTCCACCTGCCCACTCCCCCCACCACTCCTCCAACCTCTCTCTTGTTTAGACACTTAAGGTAAACTTTGCCAGCTAATTGGTTGTTTTGTGGAAATTAATTGCCTTAACTTGATTTTTCCACTGACCAGAGTGGACACACAACATCGTTTTCGGTCTTCGTCCTTCGTCCTGCACTTTATGATGCATGTCGGCCAGGGATGGAAAAAAAGGCTACCCCATTGGAAAATATTGATATTTACTTGGTGCTCCAAGCCGCAGACGTTCCCAGGAAAAAAGAGCAAAAAAAAAAAAAACAGGCGAAGAGCAGGAGTTTTGTGTAAAAAACAAAAAATAAAATATATAAAAAAGATGTTGCAAGTCTCCTTTTTTGCTGGGTATTTTAAAGAATATTTGGATGATATATTCAGAAGATTATCTTTACTTAAAAATTACACACAAATTGTGTTTATATAGCAAAGTCTAAAAGAGCTATAGAATACCTAGATTTATATAGAATTTTTTCATTTTAAAAATCCTTTATATATTGCCTTTAACCCAAAACAACTGAGTATCTCTCAGTCATGACGTTCCACTATATTATCATAGGCTTTCTTTTTGTTTATAGCTTTTTTTTCGGCAATGGTCAGGGCCTTGCAAGTTATTAATATTTGCTTTGTACTTCTCCGTGGCCCGTTTTGCGAGGCTTATTAAAAAATTGAATGTATGTGTGTGTGTGTGGGGGCAGCAGGCCCAAAAATTTTTGGTTGTACTTTATTTTTGCCGGGCAGCCACATAAAACAACGGCCGCCAAAATTGAACAACTTCCTGTCTCAGTCCTCCTCCTATTCACTTCAGACATCGCCGGCTGTCAATATGAAAATTCATATCAGCTGGAATCCAGGTTTGGGGAAAAGCAGCAGCAGCAGCATGACGAGGGTCCTGTGCTCCGCTTTAAGATGCTGCGGCTAATTGAATTTCGCCAGAAACTAGATTACGCCGCTCCTAAACTAGCGTCAAGCAAGACAAAGTCCTTCGAGCAGCCGACAAGCACGTCCTCTGTCGTTTCGGCAGGCAAATTTACTTGGACTTTTGGACGATTGATTGGATGCTAGAGAGAAATGGGAGGATGATTGTGTGGGTCTTCTTCTCAATTGAAACTATTTTGTGCCAAAAACTAATGGGTCTAAGTGGAGGAGGGGCTCTTAAAGTGCCAACCAAAAACCAAGTGAATATCCCATCAAAATTTCAACTTTATATAGTTATCGTTTTGAGCCAGGTTCTTGTGGTTAAAATTAAATGCATTTTCATTTAAGTTTACTATTTAAATCTTGTAAATACTTTACAAATTTAAGATGTGTCAAGGAGTAGTTTCCTTCAAACAAAATGGGACTCCACTACAGCCATGCTGTGCCAAATGAAAGTGCATTAATTGAGTAATCTTAAGGTTGGCTGTGTGGATGTAAAGACATTTACCTTTTTGGCCCCGGCCAATGTCCCAGGCTAATGTCCCGGCCAAAATGGCAACGATGCGGTCGCTCTTTTGGGTGTGGGGGGCAAGGGTTCAATTCGTTACGGGTTTGAGTCAGTTCGTCTTCCAAGTCGAGTCTTTAAGCCGCAAATGGCAAATTTTGAAGCTGAAACTTCAAGTTGAAGGCGAAGAAGATGAAGCTGAAGGCAAAGCCGCTATCATCTTGGCCACCGCAGAGTCATAACCATTAGCCTTTTAGCCCTGGCGTGTCTCTTCCTAATCAGACAGCGAATGTTTGTTGTTGTCTGCCAGCAATAACCTTTTTGCGGGTCTGTTGTATTGATTTTTGTTTTGGTTTTTCAAACTGCCAGTGCCACATGGAACATGTTGCACAACACAAATAAATGACTTTTGTGTTCGCTTTCCGCAGTGAGGGTTAATTTGCTTTAATGTCTACTTGCCGGTGGGAGAGAGGGTTGTGTGTGTGTGGAATTTGGGAGTGAAGTGGCGGCGGATTGGTAACAGCCATTAGTTGGCATATAACTTCAAAAACCAAAGAAGACTGGTGTCTGGGGGGCAGGGGGACACAGGACTAGAGAGAGCGCCAAAATTCAAGATGTTTACGCAAAGGAAATCCCCACGTAATGACCGTAATA
The DNA here is from genome assembly GCA_035046345.1 of Drosophila birchii. Taxonomy (NCBI): domain Eukaryota; kingdom Metazoa; phylum Arthropoda; class Insecta; order Diptera; family Drosophilidae; genus Drosophila; species Drosophila birchii. The sequence continues at coordinate 331,243 of JAWNOA010000014.1, read as the reverse complement.
ATCGCAGTTAATTAGTCGACGTTGTCGACGGTCTTTGCTGTCTATGCAAAACACAGAACAACAACAGCAACAAAAACCACAGGGTGCTGTGTGGCACACTGGAGAAGGGGTTACACTCCTGGCAGGAAGGGAGGAGGAGTTGGTTGGGGGGGGGATGGGTGACTGGCAGCTGGAACAGACAGCGGCGCCGGCGTCCGGAATGCTGCCCATTGCCCGGAAATGGCAACAAAACGCACTACAAAACGCCAGCCAGCCTCTGCTTATAAAGTTGTGAGTGTGTGTGTGTGGGTGTGTGTGTGTGAGGGTCCTGCGAGTGGCACTCCTGTAGCCTGTGCCTGCTTATGACTAACTGCAGTAGCGTACAATGGCCAAAAATGGTATTAAATCAGTCGGAAATAACAAAATTGTTGAAAAGTCAACTTAATTACCTAATAAAATTAATAAATATCACAAAATAAATAAAGAAATGCATTGTTTTTTCAGTTCAGAAGAACTGTCTTCAATCCTTACTTAATTAAATTAATAAATATAAAAAAATAAATAAAGAAATGCATTATTTTTTCAGTTCAGAAGAACTCTCTTCAATCCTTACTTAATTACTTAATAAAATGAATAAATATCATACAATTATAAAGAAAAGCATTGTTTTCAGTTCAGAAGAACTCTCTCTCTGGAATCCTAACTTGGTGCTCATCTTATTATTTGAATACCTTTTGAAGGAAGGACTTTTTTTAGAAGGACTTTATCCGCACCACTGTGGCTCGCGATTTGGTGCCCCTTTTTTCTGGTCGAGCGCGTTCGCTGATGGCGCAGATAGTCCGCACTTTGCTTCGCTGTTCCTGTTTCTCAACCTTCAACCTTTAACTTGCCACAACCCCCGCCTTCCTTCTTTTAGGAGGACACTATCGTGGACCCCTTTTTGCTTGGCGAAAATCCACCCACTTTGCTCCTCCCGCCCACCCATACCTTTGGGCACTTTTCTGTTCTGTATTTTCGTAGTTTCGCCCTGCGAGCCGTGTGAGAGTTTGAAATTTTTCGGTTGCGTTTATTGCGTTCATTACCCGGAGTTAGCCGAAGGGCTGGAGGGGGGGTAAGACTGGCAGTGCCGATAGCTAACTGACTGTCTGTCCATTCCCCATCCATCCCCCCCCAAATATCCTTGTTTCCAAACTGCCTTTGATTATTTTCCAAAAACTGAAAACTGAAAGCCAGCCGAAAAAGCGAAAGAGCCAGAAATGTTGGCGTTATCTTGGGCGAGAATGAAAAGTCATTACCGCCATTCGTTCCGAATGGCAGGGAAGGGGTGGCGAGGGGAGGGGAGGATTGTTGGACGTAGGGGGTTGTGTCCTGCCATTGAAGCGGAAACGGAAATGCGTTGGCCCAGAAAGAGACTGAGGCGGAGAAGTGGAAGGAGAAGGAGATGGAGAAGGAAGTGAAGCACAGCACGAGTCCTAGCCTTAGTCCTGGCGCTCGACAGCTTCTTCTCGAAGGCCAAGTTGCTGTGTGCATTAATAGATTAATGGTTTACCAGCCTGTAATTAGGCTTGGGTGGGCTCTCCTCTCCCCTTGGACTCCCCTTCCCTCCCTTCCGTCCGTCCGTCTGTTCGTCAGGGCGAACCTATTTGAAGTACGCTTCAGACCACAACAACAAAAGTCCGAACGATGAACAGTTAATAAGCAGATGCGGGCCACATTTAATAACAGCATTCAGCGAGCGCCCATTAAAACAAAGTGGTCAACATGCCACGCCCCCTTTTTTTTTGTTAAAGGACGGCATGCATGGCTTTACACTAAAAGAAATGAAAGCGGTATTGAACACTGCCAACAAAAAAGGAACTCAATGACTCGATGAGCTAACAAATTGGAAAGCAGATATATATTTACTTATTTTGAGAATTTTAATGATTTAATTACCCAAAAGAAATTAAAACAAATAATAATGGAATAAAGTTCTGAAACTTAATTTATTTATTTTTTATTTCATATATATTTTAAGTTATTTAATCATTAAAATTCCGAATACATTTCACTAACAAAAAGGAAGGAAATTAAATTTTTAATAAGAAAGTTTAGTTAACTATAAATTGAAGGTTGCTTTGTAATAAATTTGCTTGCAATATATTTATATAGATTTTTTCCACTTGTTTATTATCTGCTGTGTATGCACGCGTTGAGTTCATTAAATTTACTGGCGGCCAGTTTGGTTTTTGGGGCCAGAGGGCAACACTCCTCGTACTTTCATACATTTCCATTTACATTTGCATTTACATACGCTTACATGCATATCCTTGCATGATGTCCTCGTACCGTCCACGGGTAATTACGACTTCCGCCAGGAGCAGCCAAGTGGCCGGCGTAATGATACACGGACAAGGATATCGAACAGGCAACTTCCGCTGTCCGCTGTCCGCTGTACCTCCTGTCCTGGACACGCACAGTGGAGTTTAGATAGTGAAAATGTTGATCAAATGATAAAAGTAAAGTCCGGGCTTTATGGATTTACTCATTTAGAAGTTTATTTTTATTTTTTGAAACGATTTAAGTTTAACTTGAATATCCACGATCAAGGTCTTATTTGAAATAAATCAATTATTTCATAATAATAATGGATACATATGCTTATTATTAACTACAGTCCAAACGCCACTTCTCCATTGACCAATGTCCTTCGTTCTTCGTCCTTCGGTGGCACACACTCTATTAACAGCTGCACGCGCCGGCTGACCAAGGGGTATTGCCATCGTATTGTTGCATTTATGCATATCCTGTGGCCACCTCGTGTCCTTCCTTGGACCCCTCCCCCCTGTCTGCGTGTGTGTGTGGGGCGTCCTCATTGTGTTGTATTACACATTGAAATGTTAATTGTTTTAAGCAATAATTAGGATTGCAATCAAATGGTGCTGCTGATACTTTAGGTTCTACAGAGAGCAAAATGAGGAGAACTTTTTAGTTACCTGAATTATTTATTTAAATATATGTATTTTTTGTATTCTTTTTCTTATTGTTTAAAACCAGAGGAATGTATATTTTTTTATTCATTAAAAAAATCAACTCCTAGGACTCCTTCCTTCGCAGATAGCTCTTGCAACAAAAGAGTCACTTTAGTTTTAGTTTTAATTTTTTTCCTTGTGCAACGTCACGGTTGCTGGGTCTAGCTGGTTTTGTTGTTGCTGTTGTGTTTGCTTAGTTACCATTAAGTAGCCGAGCACTCACACACACTCGCACACACATACACACACCCGCCCATTAATTGTATTTGTATCAATTAACAAAAGGGTTAATTTATGGCGCTCAAGGGCTACTGGCACGACCTGTGTGTGTGTCGGGAAAACTCCCATACACACATGGAAATTGGGCCTGCATTGTGCCTGCCATTAACCCTTTTGGCCCCCTGAGGGGGTCTCTCTCTCTGCCTCTGAGTGTGTGTGTTGTGCGGGTTAAAGGGTTCGAAGTGCAGGATTTTGACCTGCAGTTACACTTAACTCCTTAGTTGGCCCCCCCCCAACAGCAATGATGATGATTGTAATGATGATTATGATGATACCAACACTTGTCGCCCAGACACACACATATCCTTACCTACACAAGACATCGAAGTTGGTGGATTATTAATGTTATTTGCTTGTTTACATGCACGCGAAATATATCAATAAAGGCGGCCTCTGGGGCAGACTTCTTTGGTTAGGAAAAGATCATAAAAAATCTATTAGGCAACCACATACATACATATAGCAAAAGGGGTAAGCACACACGCCAAGGGGTTGGCAGGGACATAAAAACGATAAAATATCAATCGTTGGAAAACAAGAAATCAAACAACCATCAAAGCACCGCTGCCTTTCACCAAAATGATTGAGTGTCGTCCTGTCCGACCTGCCTACCCCTTTTTTTCCGCTCCAGGATTTTGTGCTTGTTGTTTACCTCAACACACACACCCACCCACCCACTCACTCGTCTCGCACACACTCATCTATCAATGTCAAATTATGAAGTGATCATATTTGGATTTATGCGGCCGCTGCGAAAAAGGGGGGAAAAATGCGCGGCTGGGCTTTAAGGATATAAGCCAACCTGTCGCACGGATGTCCCACATATGAGCCCTCAATGGGATTAGCTCTTTAAGGCGGCAGCCCGCCCGCCAAGTGGTCGTCACAGTGGGGTCAACTAAGGGGGTTTAATAAAATCATTTCAGTATATTTTCTTAAACAAATATTAGCATTTCAGCTATATAAATAAATATAGGAAACTGACAACTATTTTTTGTATTTTTTAAACCCCTTCAAACCTGGCACTTAACCCACTGTTGCACCGTGTGAAAGCAGACCAAGAACCTGGCATGTCAAAGGGCCAAACAAATAGCGAAAAAAATATATATAAAATAAGGAAATGGGAAGCGAGTAGAATGCAAAAATTAGGGGGGGAAATGGAAAAGAAAAAAAAAGGAAAGAAAGCCATAGCTAAGCCCATAAGCGAACGTGTTCATAATATTTACAGTTATTGATATTTGAAAAGGCGGAAAATTTATAACGAGCGACATGTGTGTGACAACATGCCGAGATCCTGGCGAATGTGTGGAAGCACAGGAGATGGTAGCAAATGGGATATGGGATACGGGAAATGGGAAATGGGATATGGAAAGGATATTGCACAGAAGGGTGCAGGGACAATATTCAATCAAAAATCGATTACAAGCGCTTACGTGAGTGAGTGTAAGTGTGTGTGTGCCTCGCTCTGAGTGTATTAGAGCGACTTCCTAGTTCTTGTGCCCCTTGCTTGGCCGAGAGGCCAGGAGTCAGTAGCTCAGCTGGTTAATCTTTGCCACGGGCATTTCTTTCCACCACCACCACCACCGCCATCACCCCCATCTGCACCCTCTTTCTGCTCTCTATACTTTCCTTTCTCTCCTTTTTTTTGTTTTGGGGCCACATGGGCATGACAATGACTTACGGCTAGGAGGAGGAGGAGGAGGAGTTGGCAGGGCGCTAAGGACACTTCGGACCGCCGCACCGGCTCCTTTTTGTGAAGCTATTTTAAAACCTTAATTCACATGTGTAAATTGAAGGTTGCACCTGTGCTACACCCAAAGGATAATATCTGCATTCTTCAATTAATTAATTATGGCATTTTTGGGTATAGTTTTTTAAGAAGATTCAGATAGAAATATAAAATAAATGGTAGTGAAATATTGTAAGAACTTATTTTAAATGGCAATTATTTTACCACCGTTTCCCATAGATATTTTTGTAGACTTTCATTTTGTATTTCGTTATATTTTCAATTAAAAATTTCAAAATTTTCTTAACGTGTAAGGATACCAAATGTTTTTCCTTAAATTTTTGGAAGCAGCCTGCTCTGCTGAGGCTGTCTATGCTTGATTTATGGCCAAAAGGAAAACGAAGAAGGAGATGGAGATGGAGACGAGGGGGGTGTGTGGGGTCGCGCTTTCGCAGATTTAGGGATTCGATGGATGCTGAATTTTTAGCTGACTTTAAGTTTTTTTTGCCTGCCTGCAACCTTTGCTTGAACGGAACAGAACACGGACGTCCCCCGTTGCGCATAATTCTTCATATTCGAGTGCTTAACTTCTCAACTGGCAGCAGGATCCAGGATCCATTCCCGGTTGCCAGTACCCACTCTATGGACCTGACCCTCATCCTGCCACTACCTTTTGGGTGCGCCCAGCTGGCGTGGATAATTTGTAATTTAACCACTTTTCAGGTTCAGTAGCCACCTTCCGTTGGGCAACTTCCGGGTCCGGGTGACTCTCTGGCAGGCTGGCAGGCAGGCAGGCGTACCTTTTCGCTGGCGGAATTCGCGTTTTTTCCAGCGACCGCGATGTGTCCTTGTTTACTGGTGGAATGGGGGAAGGTCCTCCTGCTGCTGCTCCTGCGGGATGCCGCCTGCCTTGGCTGCCGTGTGTTGGCCTCATCGTGCTCGTCATCGCTGAGCAAATTAAATGAACATTTCTGCAGTGACACAAACTTGTTTATTTTGACATGCACACAGGCACAAGGACATCCATCCCCGGGGAGTAAAAAAGTTGGAAAAAAAAAAACAAAAAACAAAATCGCGGTTGGCAAGTTGCGGATTTCAGAAATACTCTTTCGAATAGAAAGAGAGTTTTGTTGAGTTTAAAGGGAAATAAGTGTAGAAACAATTGCATTTTATTTGGAATTAATTTGAAATTTAATTTAATTTATTTAAAAAGGATACAAATTATCTATTATCTATCTAATATACCTTTCCCTATTAAAATACTAAATTCCCACAAAGGGTATTTAACATATTCGCCATTTCCAAGCCAATTTTTCAACCGATTCGCCTTTAGCCTCCCGCAATCGTTAACCGCGATTTTGTTTTCGTTTTGTTATTCATTTTTTCCTTTATCCGTGTGGCGTGTGTTTGAATTTTAATTCGCTTAGCGAAAAAAGCAAATTGGCAAATTTAATAACGACAAACAATGCCGATGAAAAGGAGAGTCGAGAGGACTTGGCAGAATGCGGAGAGTTATGAGGAGTGCAAATCAAATCTGGCCACATATGCGTGAAATCGACTCGAGGACACTCCCTGCCTCTCCTTAAATTCCTTCCATCTTTTTTTTTTAATTTTAATTTTCCTATTGCGAATCGAGCGATAATCAGTTTTATTTAGTTGCCTTCCGCGAATCCCCCAAGGAATGCAAATGAGGCAGGCTGCTCCTGGCGCTGACAGCTAAGGAAAATCAAATTAAGATTAATTTTGATTCGGTTGAGGGAAGTCGGTTCGATTTGTTAAAGCCCAATGATCAATGCTGGAAATGGATTCAAGATTAAAATATATATTTGGAAATCATTCCGTTCTTTTCATTCATTTCCTCTTAATTTTTTGTATAACTTCAAAATATGAATATTTCCCCCTTTTACATTTTATATCCTTGTTTCTTGAAATACTTGAGATTCTTAAAACTAAATAATATTAATATTGAGCTAATTAGTTTTTAACTTTTACTTTTTGTAACTTAGTCTCGACAAATTCGATTACTTCAGTGAATTGAATATTTATTTGCATTATCCCTGCCCCAGACAAGTGGCTCTATACCGTCATATCTCCACGAGTCCATCAATCCACCGCCTGATCCATCGGCAGAAGGCAGAAGGAAAGCCACAGGAAAGGCTAAAACTGGACGAGGACGCCGGCTGGCAACAATTTGTTAAATTGAAATGAAATTTAATCCTTGCAATTTGCACATCAAATCTCAGACCGCACCGGGGATTGCCCTTAAAAATGTCTTTAGAAAACCGGCAAAAAGGGAAATGGGAAATGGGACAAGGGAAAAGGGATGGGTGCCATCTTGTCATCTACGTGTGGTTGGTGTCGTAATAGATGATGAAAGGACCTGGCCGCAGATGGGTGTGGAAGCCCCCCCCCAGGACGAGTAGAAAAAACAAAAGGCAACTGCAGAGAGAGGAGAGCGAGGTGGAGGCTGAGTGGGGAAACCTAAGAAAAGCCAAAGCCAAAATACATATTCCTCGGGTCCTTTTTGCATCTTTGCGAGTCTTTCGTGTGGTTTTGGATTTCTTGGCTCAAAACTTAGCAGCCAGCCGAGCCGAGCAGGCTTGAGAGCTATATAAAGAGTGGTGGCTGGGCATTGGTTCCTCCACCAGCCGCAAGTTGCAGTTTTTGAAGTGCTTTGTGAATGGTTTCTCTCCTCCAGCCTCAGCCTCCTTTTGGCTTCCTTCGAAATTCTTTAAGATCTTCGACTGCGGTCGCTTTGACGACCAGCCACATGGGGGCGTTTGGGCATTTGGGCATTTGGGGTCACCTTTTGCCCCGTTTTGGTGCTGCTTCCGTCTGACCAAATGCAAATAGAAACCAAGTCCAAGTCCAAGTCTAAGACCAAGTCCAGCCAAGTCCAAGTCCCCGGCACTTCATGCAATATTAAAAACGTGAATGGAACTCGAACTCGGTGCCTTGGCAAACAAAAACATAGCACACACACACGGGGCTGGCTGCTCATCAAAGAACTTCATTCGCCCGGCTGTCAATTAGGGAATGGGAATGAGTGTTGTGTGTGTGTGTGTGTAGCGATATATCCTATTCCGATCACGTGACTTGATTCAATTAACCGATGCCCAGAAAGAGTTGTCCTACCGCCCATGAAATCCCCTATATAGCCTCCCCCAGGACCCGAGGCCCAAGGCCTAAGACCTTAACCTCTCCCCCAGCTACCCCAGTGCCTGGCTGGCGTCCGAGTGGCTGGGCGACTTAATTGGAAGCGAATGGCAGCGAGCGGCGAGCGGCAAACCCTTTCCCAATTCACATGCTAAAGGGCGTTCGAGCCACTTAAGCTCGTGGCCGCCTGGTCCGGTTAAGTCCCGACCCCCGTGTGCGTTCCCTTCCCTTCCCTGGGACTACAGCCCAGGAAAGTGGACACCGCCGAATCAAGGCACACGCGACTGCCATCGGAAACCGAAGCGAGAGGAACTGTGATTCAAATGTTTTGTTTTTACACAATTTTATAGAATATATAAATCACACTTTGCCTGCAAAGTACTAAAAGGTTTTCTTTTAGTTTCGAATTCGAAACTAATTTAGATAGAAATTAAAAAGAAAAAACAAAAACAGGGAATTAGTTAATACCTTTTTTTTAGTCAAAAGAATTTTCACATCTAAAATCACTCCACTGTGCCTCGACCTCAGTGGCTGGGGGGAGCACTGGTCAGGAGTTCCTTTCTCACAGGGGCGCTAAAAAGGGTTATTAACTCGTCAGCTTGGCTAAATGTCAGTCAGGTGGTTGCGCTCGGACCGGAATCCCTGACAAAATCGTTGCTGATGCGTGGTCACGCACCATTATCGCCGACCGTCAGTCCGATTTGCCCCCCTGCCCCTCTCCACCCACGCCGCTGATTTCGAGAGGGAGTTCTGACCGGAACACTTGATTTGGCCATGCCCCCTTTTATCGATGAAGTTGTTAATTTTGTACTTTCAACGTGCGAGGAACAAAGCGGGGTTAAGGCTTAATTATTTTGTTGTTTTTCTTTCGGGTTAATATAGGCCAGGGAAAATGCAATCACAGGGGAGTGGGTAATCAATAACAATAACAATTTTCTTTACTTTTCACTGCGGGAGATCGTTGATTTTCGGCGCATTTGGCGCTTTTTTCTGCGATTGGCAATTCAAGCTCACCTCTCTCCCCATACAAAAATTACCGGTTCGCAATTCATGCCCACCTTTTTTTCCCGATTGGGACTTCGTGCCGTCGAACATCGATATTTTTTACCGATCTTTTCCAAAGGGGCTTCGATGTTTCTGTTATCGATGATCGGGACAAGCGATAGTTTTCAAGCTCTTGCAATGGCTACCGGAAAAGGTCATTTCTGCCATATTGGATCTTTTCTAGCTCTTGCAATGGCTACCGGAAGTGGTCTTTTCTGTCATTTTGGAAGGCTGCGGGAGAGGGGCTCTCTCTTCCATTTGGTCGATGTTGTTAGCTGGCCATTTTTTCAAATTTTTAACTGTCGGTTGGAAAACAGTAAAATTAGAACGAACAACTTTCGATTTTCATTTAAAAAAAACATTTAAAAAAAAAAAAAAAAAAATAGAAAATATAAGTAAAATAAAATAAATATACTTTAAAACTTGGTATAAATTTCTTGGCATATATTCAAACAATTTTTAGCTAAACATAAATAAAACCTTAATTTTTGGATAACTTTTAAGCAGTTTTGTAGTGTATCTATATTTAATTATTAATTATCTGATGACTGCTGTTTTTTATATTTTTTGTCAGATTTTCGGTTTTTTTTTTAAATTGTTCAAAATGCTGCCACTGCTGCCAGGTGAAAACTAGATAAGGCAATAAATGGGAGACGCCTGGCAAAAGTCTCTTAACTTTTCGCATAATCACCCAGAGCTGAGCAGAGCAGACATGGAGGCTTCCCAGGCTTCCCAGGATATAAACCAAAGCCAACCAAGGGCAACGATAATAAATTTAAGTAACCAAATCTTAACAATTACAAAGACACACACACACACATGTGGCAAAGGTGAACTGGCCGGATTTCCTAGACCCAAAAATAGAGGACAGCATTTAGAGCGCTTCATGGAGCCCAATAAGTCTACGGGGTAATAATCGAGCATAAAGCACAATTTATTTTCATAAAACCTCAGCATCAGCAGCCGGGTCCTTAAGCCAGGCGCTGATCAGACCAGGACCTCGAACACCCACCCACTCTATTCCCAAGCCTTAAACTGCGCCTCATGCCACGAACAAACTAGATTTCCCAGGGATCAGGTCGACTCGAAGATGTCCTGCCGGGGAATCGCATTAACAAAAATATTTATTTTATAAGAAAATATTTCATAAAAAAAAACCTATTTTATTAGAAGAAAACTGAATTAAAAAATTACCTATAGATTTTTTGTTTATTTCTTAAAAAAGAAAATAAGAAACTAATAGTTCGCTCATCCTGCGTCCTGCGTCCTGCATCCCTCTAACAACCCCCCTTCGCTTCGTTTCGTTTCGTTCCGACTTTTGATTTTAAAACAGTGACGGCCATAAGTAGTTGTAATGGCAGTTTCTGGCCAAAAAGGTCTGAGGTCCTGGTCTAAGACTGCCCAGGGAAAGGGGTGTTTTGTGAGGATGCGGCTGAGGATGTGGATGCTCTGGATGCTGTGGAAGCTGCAGTGGTGCGGGTCAAGTCTGGCCGGGTGCTAAATCTGGCTAACGTTTCGCTCCTTCTCTCGCTGAGATGAACGCTCTCCACCTCCTAATCGTTCCAATGTCTGGGTCCCAGTTCTGGGTCGCAGTTTCTGCTGCTTTCCTAGTTTCTTTTGTGCACTGAGAAAAACTAGGCTTACTATTACCAAAGATTGTGCAATTCGTTATGTTAATTATCAAAGACTGGCTGATTGACTGACTGATTGATTGATTTCCATGATTTATAATTTGAATTAGAAATTTATAATCTCTGCAATAAAATTGTACCAGGAGCAGTGTACTACTTCTGGCTTGGTTCTGTTTGATTCTCCTTCTGCTGGGTCCAGCTCCTGCTACCTCCTACTCGGCGGTGGCTCCTTTCATGGTTCTGCTGGTCTGGGCACAACTGTACAGAAACCGCATGAGCGCGACGACGACGACGACGACGACGACCCGTCGCCATGTCCTCCTCGGCGTCGTGGCAATTTTATGGCTCCCCACCACTGGTTATCCTGGCGGTGGTAGCCCGGTGGCCCAGAGAAAGAGCAAGCGAGAGCTTAACGAACATTTTACAATGCCCATGATGCATTAATATCCAAAACGAAGAGTCGGGAGGCAGGAGACTGGGACCGGGACCGGGACAGGGACCGACCGGTCGAACCTGTCCTCCCCCCCGTCCCTTCCAGCTAGATAGCAACAATAGTGGCGACGCGATGTAGCACCCACCCAGGGCCATCGTCATCATCATCATTGGGTTGTGTGTCTGTGTGTGAGTAGCATACATTTTGGGGCAAAACTAAAAACAGTAGCAGCTTTGGCAACTGGCGGGGTTAGTGTCGTGCCACGAAGGCTTATCGTTGGAAATTAGCTACCCTTTTGGCAAAGCCCACACAACCCACACACACACACACACTGGTGTGTATTTTTTCGGCTTCCAGACTCTAATTTTCGTTGTCTGATCCCACTATTTATTAAATTTCAATAAATAATTTCGTTCGTTGCTGGGACGCGCGACCCAAAAAAAGGGTTGATGTTACACAGGGAAAATATCTATATATATATGTATATATATCTAACATTTTGGTCTTTTTAACTTTAATAATTATTTATTTGTAAATTTGTTAAATAAGTTTTTGTACAATTTACTTAGGTTTTTTCTCTCTCTGCATAGGTTTGTATTACCCTAATTGTAGTTTGGCCATCGTCAGATTTTCGATTTCGGCAACAGAATTTGGCCTGCTGATATGTGCTATGTGTGTGCTATGTGTGTGTGAAAAAGGGCATAAAGGTTAGTTGACTTTGGTTTCGTTTCTGGCAGCTGGTGGCTGAAAGGTAACAGCCATCAATGTGGCCATTGATTGCCATTTGGGCCTGCTAACTAAGCGTCTAACATTTGGCCACGCCTTCCCACTCCCAGTTGCCAGTTCCCCCCCCCCCCCAAAAAAAATACTATATAAATATATGTAGTATGTGTACATATGGCATGGGTTTTCCCGCGCTCACTGTAACCGCAAACAAATCAACAAAGCAATCAACTTCTATTTGTATTTTCACACACATGTCTGTGGGTGTGTGTGTTTCCAAAAAGTGCAAATCAAATTTTGTGTGCGGTGCTGGGCAACGATTTCTACCCCCAAAAAAGCCACACCCATGGTAGTGGTGGTAGTAGGTGCCTATATAGATAGTAGATAGTAGGCAGACCCCCACCCCTGTGTGGGTACGAGTCCTGGCCCCTAGTCCACTCCTCCCTCTCCGCCTGTGCATTCCGATAAGCGTTTAATTAGTGCGAAACAAATGAATTGGCAAACTTTTTCCCCGAGGCCCTAAAAAAAAGTTCTTGGCTTTGTTTTTTATTTGGGAATTACAGATAGATAGATAGGGTATTATGAGGTGAACTAGGTGTTATCTGAAAGGCAAAGCAGCGGTCATTAAAAGAATAATGAAAATGTTAGGGAAGGATGATACATTTTGACATATTTTGGAAATTAGTGGGAAACAAACTCAAAAAACAGATCCAGATTCAGAATAAAGCAAACCTTATAAATATTTACCCAAAAATCCAATTTTGTGTACATTTTCAGGCAATGCAACTTATTGGGTGTGAAAGTATGTGTGCGGGGGAATTCCCCGTGTGCATTCAACAAGGATTATGAAGCCCTATTCTACTGCCACACACACACAGAAGAAGGAGCAGAACAATACAAATTATTTCCGTCTTATTACTCAGCGATTGCATAAGCCAACCATAAGCAAGCTCATGAGGGCTTTTGGCTCCGCGAGTCCTTGGGGCGAGAAGAAATCTTTGGAAAAAATACAATAATAATTCTCTCGGTCGGTTTGGCAATTCTGATAAGGGTTACGATTATATATATATATATGTGCGTAGCTGTGTGGAGTGATGTCAAATAGCCGCAAGTGTCTATTGAATCTGAACCAATTGAATGGGAACCCAGTCCGGAGCCGGCCAAATGGTCAAATAGGGGGAACCCCTGAATCCGTATCCCTTTTGGAGGGTGAGGGGATTACGTAAGCGGCGCGTCATAAACTGTTGTTGTTTACCGGGGATTCCAGAGCCTTTCCTCTGCTCTCGCCATGAAATAATCATCATCATCATCATCAATGGATTCGCATTGTTCGGCTTGCCCCATTGGTATTTCCAATTCGCATATTTATCTGCGTATGTCTGGCCACAGGATGATATTTGATGTTTGGATGCCCTTACATAAAGTTACTAAAAACATAAATATAATAATTGATCTAAAAATGAGAGAAACCTATGTTTTAAAAGAACATATTTTCCTACATTTTCCATTACAAATTTCTTCAGAGTATTTGGGAATTACCTTTGCCTTCTTCTGTAAATATTTTCGTTTTTTTTTATTATTATTCTGTCTTTTTTGGGCAGGAGATGCCATTCTTTGGACTTGCCTGCTGGACACACTCGACATTTGACAAAAGCGGCGGCAAACAACGAAATCAGTAAAGGAGCATGGGGAGATGGGAGTGGGAGGAGAATTGAGTCGTCGTCGTCGTTGGCGGAAACACAATGAAGTGAAAAATATGATGGGGCGTCCATGTAAAGCATTCCCTGTATCGATGCGATGGTCCCCTCTCTGGGCTTGGGCTTTCTTTCTTTTTTTTTTTATTATTTATTGTGATTTACAGTTGAACGCTTGATTTGATTTTCAAGTGGTTCCCACGCCACGCCATTCGATACTGGGGGTCAGCTCAATGTCAGCAATTTGTTTGGCCATCGGGAAACCGGCAAGAGCCCTGGCTTAGTTAATTAGTGGCCATCAGTCAGTCGTCGGACTCCGCGATTTGAGTTCAAGTTCAGGGTATATACGACTGCTGCTGATCCCTCAAAATTAAGGCCTTAATCAAGGTATTTATTATTTAGAGAGTAAAATCCTTTAAATTTTAAATTTGGGGAAAAACAATGATTGAACTGGTAAAGATTATTTCTATAGTTAAAATAATATATATTAAATATAGTGTAAGGTAACAATCTAGTTGATTTCGCCGCCTTGACTTATGAATTGGCAATTTTTCAGCTCGAATTGCCCCACAACCATCACCACTTTGTTGTTCTTTTCCATTTTCTTGGCCGTCTGGGGTGGCCAAGGGCAAATGTCGATACAATAAAGTTGCAAATATAATGCGAACTCGGTCGGGATTTATCGGGAGATGCGAATGGGGGGCTCTATAGCAGCTATAGCAGCAGAGATGTGTCTGCTACATATTCCTAGTACAACATTTGCATTTATTTCATGAGAGAGTCGGGGGAGAGAGTGGGAGTGCCTTCTGCATAAATGGAATTTTCGCATTTTTGTCATTCGGCGGGGGAGCTGGGGATTCACCGTTTTTGGATCGCTGTTATCGATGGTGCCCTGGGGACAACGGACGCCTGCCTGCCTGCCTGGCCAAGAATGGATGAGGCCCGGGGAGGGAGGAGCTCGCTCGGTTTATTAGCCATGAAGGGTCTTGGTTTATGCCACTTTGATTGTCTCACGTGTGGACAATTTGTTGGGCGAAAAACAACTTTTCGTCGCTCCATAAATTGCAGCGTATTAACCTATAATTTTTTAATAGATTTTTTCGGCACACAAAAAATGCTCCTCACGTACCATAGTCTGGCCTTAGACGTTCGAAGTGAATTCGATTCACCCGATCTACTATTGGCACGCACACACACTATCCACACACACACACTTAATGGCTGGAATCGAAAATATTTATTGAACATTTTAATTCGTTGTTTGTTGTTGCAAATAAATTCTGATTTATTGGCAATAAAGCCACCAAAATAGACAGCAAAGCAAATAACCGGCCGAAATGGAG
The DNA here is from genome assembly GCA_035046345.1 of Drosophila birchii. Taxonomy (NCBI): domain Eukaryota; kingdom Metazoa; phylum Arthropoda; class Insecta; order Diptera; family Drosophilidae; genus Drosophila; species Drosophila birchii. Next base: position 316,224 of record JAWNOA010000014.1, on the reverse strand, counting down.
GCAAACAATATGTTTGGTTATCGCCTGGCTCTACTTTTTTTTTTTGTTCTTCCTTGTTTTTCTTGCCAAATGGTCAACGCTTTGAACAAAACCGACAAATAGAGCAAATAGAAAAAAAAAGAAATACATGAGAAATGAAAACATGTGTGGAATTTTGAGTGTTGCCCGGCCCCCTTTTCCATGGCCATTACTTACATTCTTTATGTATCTGCCTCGCCCACAACCAACATCCTCATCCTCATCCTCAGATCCTTTAAAGTAAACTGGGATGAGTTTCTAGTGGGGTGGTCCTTCCCATTAACTGACAGTTTCGACTGATTTCTGTTTACTATTTGCCCAGGGTTCCTAGGGGGGACAACTTTATCGGTCCTGTTTTGAAGAGGTTTTAAATTCCATTTTAAAGTATTTTTTTAGGCATCCCTTTGCCTTACCAATAATTGTTTAATAGTTTTATTAAAAGCTGAGCATTAGTTTTTATAATTTTTATTTTTAACATTTATAATTTAATTAAGAATTTAATCATTATTAAAATTTCTTTTTTGCCTATACAAAATTCCTATTTTGATTTGCATTTGCAGCGTATGTAGTACTATTCAACCCCCTCTACTTGATTTTTGTGCAGTGTAGCACACACACACACACACAGGCCCATCAGTCATCGCACACACACACCCACACCCACACCCACACACATCAGAGGCACACACTCCGTAGCGTAACGTCTGGCATTGTCAATTGTTGTTGCGGCACGTCGATTGTTGTTTCTGCCTTTTTTGCATAAGTGCCCCACGTGTGTTGTTTGTCTCGCTCCAAGTGTGTGTGTGTGTGTGCCAGGTTCGTCAGGTGTGTGTGTGTGTGTGGATGTCCTTATTGTTTTCTCTATATACCCTTTGTATGCCGAATTCATTACTCATTGGGCACTCTTCTTTATTTGAATTATTACAAATTAGCATTTAGCATTTGAATATTTAATAATATCTTCTTTATTAAATATTAAATATTAAACATATATAATATATAATTATTATATTATTATATTATACATAACATCATTATAACATTATTATATATAATATATAACGCAGGGGGAAATCCTAGATATGCTGTCCGTTTTTTGTTATCTCAACAGAATTCCCATATTAAAGGGCATTACTTAGTCGTTTATCCTGGCTTATATCTACCTCTTCTCTGGATTTTCCATATATATATATATATTTTTTTTTTCTGTTGGGTTGTTGGTAACGTCTGTGACAAAAGCGGTAGCGGGAACACACAGACAACAACGAATTTTCGAGGTTGTTGACGCCACAGTTGAGGCTGGCGATGGCCATGATGATGATGATGATGACAACTGCTGCTGCTGCTGCTCCTGCTGCTGCTTACCTTAATGATAAGGCGCTTGTCACTCAGGCAGCGCCCCGCCCCCCTGCGAGAGAGACAGGTGTACAGGCGGGTGAGGGAGGGGAAGGCATATCGTCAAATGTTGCTGCGGTGCTGCGGTTGTTTTATGCCATCCGACGGAGGGAAACTGATGAGCGAAAACTGGGGAGTGGAGTGATGTGGCCGGGGGTGTCAACATGTGTGCTGCTGTGTTTTGTCAAAAAAACATATTTGCCTTGTCTCTCTGCTCCTGCAGCGTCTGAGGCAGCCACATCGACATCGGCACATCCTCCACAAAAGCACATTCACAAAATATAATTATTAAACATGTTGCCAATTTTGCGAGCGCTTTTTAATCCTGTTGTCTGCGCTCTGCTCCTTTTCCCATCTCCTTTTTCCACAAAACGGAAGGGAAATAAAAAAGAGGGAGGATATGCCCCCATAGCGGTGGCATATAAATAAAACTCTATTATGTGGTTGTGGCTTATGTTGTGATCGCTTCCCAAAAATTTTCCACTTTGGTTTTCAAGAGAGCAGCAAGGATTTTTGCCAAATTGCGGTGCGGTTTGGCTTTGGCTTTGCCAGTGCCCAAAATTTGCCAATTGGTTGAGTTTTTGGGTTTCAGGTAAATCCGCCCATGGCAACCTCACGAATTTCTGGATAATCAGCAGCGTTCCACTGAAATCATACAATTTATGCTCGTTTTTTTTAATGTCTTGAAAATATTTACCCCTGGCGGATTTTTGTTTCTAAAAACAACATGAATGCTGAAACAATTTGCTAATTATTCACAAATACAAAGTTCGTTAAATAAAATATATTAAGGATAAATGCCTTTCTAAAAACATATGATAAACAGAACAAACCTATGGTAAAGGCAAGCACAATTATTTATTTGAATTGTAAAAGTCCTCCAAAGCATTATTTAATATAGTATTAACAAATATCATCCCTTAATCTTCACAGATTTTGCAACAAATTAACATTTGGTTATCATTTGCAGTACATTTGCCGCTGCCATTGCCATTATCCATTATCATGCCACAACGAAAACCAAAACTGAAACGAAAATTCTTCGAATTCCGTTGACCTCTTTGTGGTCCTGGACAAAAGGCATTATCCAGAGTGGGATAAATAAAGCCGGTCAGTCCAAAAAAAGAAGGAAAATGAAAGGGCCAGCAGGAAGCATTAATTTTAATTTCTATCCCAATTCTCTTTGTAACGATGTGAAAATCTCTTAAGTACTCTTGTCATTGACACTCAAACCAAGCTTTTCCTAACTGTGTGTGCGTAGGGGTGTGGTATGTGGGTGAAAAGGGGGTGTGGGTAACCCAGGGCTTAACCTTAGTTAAGCTGTCGCCCGTCTCTCGTCGACAGCGACGGAGGCTGTGACACAATCTCATCAACAGATCACAGATTTCAGCGCTCAGTTTGCACTGTAAAAATATCGTTGAAAAAATTGAATTTCTTTTCACTTTTTAGTCCCTATTCAAGCTGCACTCCTGTTGGGAAATATTCTAAGGTAAGTTTGAATATTACCAATGAGATCTTTGTACTTTACTTAATATAATTTGAATTTATTTTATGTATTTTATGTGGAAAGCACTCATTTTTTGTTGCCGTGCTGCAGCAGCAGCATCTTGTTGCGCTACCGTTGACATCTGTGGCATTTTGAACGTGCGACGTGACCGGCATAGCGGTGCTATCAGGACTCAGGACTCGTTGTTTTTTTTTTTGTTTTCTGTTTTGTTTTTTTTTTTGTGACTTTTTTGGCTGACATTTGACACGCGCCGTGTGGTGCGGCCTTCTTAGTATGGCGGTCAGCTTTCGGCGTTGGTCAGCAGCCCGACTGAAAGTCAGCTTCTGTTACAATATTAATTTTCGACTCTGGCACGTCTCGCATGTGTGTGTGTGTGTATCTCTTTAAGGGGGGTGCCCCCTTTTTCTGTGGGAAATTGCCCCAATTAACGCAAAACACAACAACTCAATTTATCACGCACAACTAAAGTGATTTGTTGCCAATGCCAACGCGATCGTTGTGTTTTTGTCCCGTAAAACTAGCATTTGTTTTTTTTTTTTATTTTTTGTGCAAGTTAAACAAAATAATTTTTTATTTAAATAAAGTCCAAAATAAATAATTTATTTGAAATGTAGAGTCAGGGTTTGCATAACTTATGGCATAATATTTTCTTCATATTTTTATCGTAATTTTAACATTTAAAATTGTATTAAATTATTCCCAAAACCTTGTTTAATTCCTTAATTTATATATCTACTTCTGGTATAGCATATATATCCAGATATACCATATATATATATATATATACGATATGTAACAGCACCCTTCGAATGACGCCAACAAAACAAAAATCAACAATAACGAGCCAGAGTCGAGGGTAGGAAATTGTTTAATCAATTCATCAGACTGAGGCCTGCATGTTGCATGTAGTATAATGGCGTTGGTCGCAGCAATAACAAACAGGATATTAACTTACACAACATTACCAAAAAAAAACCAAAAAAAAAACGAACTGCTACACAGCTCTCCCCGTTTTGAGTAATTACCGCAAAAGAGAGATATCAGACTCATTCCCTGTTGGTTATCCTCCATATCCTGGCCATCCTTGTCGCATAATGTATGTTATGGCCTTGCCCAAATCGTTGACTTTTACAAGCAAACAATTTGTCAAATGCAAATAGCCAAATAAACCCAATCCAGTGCGGTCTGCCAATTGAAAAACGATTCGAAATCAATCACAGCTGCCGGGAGTCTCGGCCACAGCAGCCACACCCCGCCTGTCGTTCAATTGAGGCTGGAGAGCTAGCAGCGACAGGAATCCATTAATAATTCCTGTGGCATGTCCTCGGGAGAAGGAGCGAGCAGAAGCTGGAGCTGGAGCTCGATATGAACCCCTTTACCCTTCCCCCCAAAAAAAGCGACATGCAAACGTGACTTTCAACTGCTGACCGCGTGCCGGGAATAAAAGGGGGACGACCACAAGGACCGCCAAGGATGACCATTTATTGGCATGTAGCAAGGTCATGTGGGCGGGGCGAATCGCGGGGCGCCATCGAGAGTTCCCAGGCAAATTGATGGCCAGTCATCAATTTCACTTGTTGGCCAGAGGACTCTCCTCCCGCTTCTGCTCCTGATCCTGGTCCTGGTCCTGGTCCTTAGGCGCGTGTGCCCACCATTTGTCAAAGCCGGAGTGTGGCTTCCCTAGTGGTCGGTTGGATAATCGGGAAAATCCGAGGGGTGTGTGTGTGCACTCAATTAAAGGTCGCCGGCAGGTGGATGGGCGGGATGGGGGGAGGCCATGAATGCTAATTCCCTTGGCCAAATTAATGGGTTTGGTGACACACTCACACTGGCCAGGTTGAAAGGGGAGACCCGGCAGGGATGGGAAATTAATATCAAAAGCAGGGACCGTTAAATAATGAATACTTTTTATTTTTTAAGTTAACATTTTCGTTTTACTTTAATATCTAACCACAACAAGATATCGATAAAAAGCAATTGAATACACTTCCTGCAGGGGAATTCCTTTTTTTTTTAAATATAAACCCTAAAGTGTAGTCAAACTATTCCTGAGAATAAATGTGGAATCGATGGAGAAGATGCCCCATCACGGCGTCACGGGGTTTCCCTCGCCCCCCCGGAAAATCCCAATGGCATTAACTTGTCAAACCGCGGAATGCAAACATATTTCGGGCATTTGCAATATACACACACACAGACACACAGCAAGGGATTTTTCCTTTTTCCAGGGATTGAGGTTACCAAAAGCGTTGCAGCATGTTCATAATTTTACATTTTGTATTTTTTATTCCGTTCGTTCGTTCGCTTTTTGCGCGATTTGCGCACGATTATAAAAGCTTTTCGCGGTACGACCCCCATAATTCATATGATGTCGACTGGAAAATGTTTACAACACCAACGATATGATTGCCACCGCTTTTTGCGCCAATGGCGGGGGCGGGTGTGTGATGCCAGCGTATTCCTGATATCATCCTTGCCATCCTTGCTATCGCTTTGCCATCCTTTTTGCCTTTCGCCTAATGCAGCATCGCCCATTTACCAGCCAAGGAAAGGAGCAAGGATTTTCGCCAAAAGAACAAGACGACAGCGAAATATTCAAATGAAAATTTATGTTTGCATTATGAATTTTTATATAGTGTTGCTCTCGCGTAGGCATTTTATGGCTCTGTCTATATGTGGGTCTCTGTCTGCATTTACTTTGGCCGAACACTGAGAGAAATGGGCACACAATAAAACCCAACTTATTGATTGAATATTCGACTTTAGCTTGGCATCTTAATTTAATTAAGTTACTAATGAAAATTCAAATAAATTAAAAATATATTCTACATATATCCCCTCTCCCCCTTCTTTTCGCCCTCTGTTTGTGTGATTTAACCCTCCGCCCGCTCCCCAAAGTTCGGCGAGACGGCGGCGTGTGGAAAATTATTAAAATGTCGTATATAATGGCTATGGTTGCGCCTCGTCAGGAAATTTATGCGTTTATAGCTTTCATAATTTTCGAATTATTATTGTTATTTTTCCTGCGCGCTGCGCCATCATCAGAGCTAAGTGCGTACCCCATTACCCCTCAAAAAAAAAAAAATGAAAATGAAAAGAAAGTGGAGCCCAGATCAATGAGCCACTCGCACCACTCCACTCCACTCCCATCCCTGCCCAGGCCACGTCACGCCACTCCGTTTCATTTCATGCCCAGCCCCAATCCCAGGCACATGTTGCATAGTCGTAAAAATGAAAGCAAGTCTCCAACCATTTTCTAATTCTACTTCTTGGATTTGGGATTTTATTCCCTCCTCCTCCGCTTTTCCTAGAGAGAAAGTTCATTAAGCGGAGATCCGAAGCGCCAGGTTAGCATTGTCTGCGGATTTTTATGACGTCCGTTGCGCCATAAAGCAGGCAGGTGGATCTGGCCGCCAGTCATTAGCCCAGGGCCAAGTATACAAAAAAATAACAACCAAAATAGGAAGAAAGTTCTACGCCTAATGAAGCAACAATGTATCCGGCCTCAAAATGGATTTAAGAGCTATCCAGAGTTTGAGGTGTGCAAATTAAACCAAAAATATCCTCTAAACACTTTTTTCTAAGCCAAAAATGAAGTTAACTTTGTATAGAAATTGGGAAATAGAGATATATATTTTAGGAAATATCCTAGAATATCCTGGGATATCAGCATGTCTGGTTCCTTATTCCACAGCCCTTGGCTTGTACTTGGCAAATAGATAAATCTTTCGGGGCGAAGCAATTTATTTGTAAATGGAATCGATTAAAAAGCAATCGGTGCAAGGCATTGCCGCCGCTGTCATTGGATGCTGTCTGATATTGAGACCCCAACAAAAATTTCCAAAACCCCGTCGACTGTATCCTCAATCCGCCAGACGACACCTTTGTGGCGCCCGTTAGTCACGTTGCAGGTCTCTGAAGCAATTCGTCGAGTGACAACAGTCCCCGGGAACAGCAGGTGGTCGCTTGGGCTCTTAGTTGTTTCGTAGATGGCAATCAGTGTCCCGAAATGGAGCACTACCAAGTCGCAGTTACCAGTTAGCAACTCCAACCCCTCGGCAATGATTACATCATCTTGGGTGTGTGTGTGTTGTTGCTTCTCTGGTAATACAAATTTCTTATCGAATATATTTTGTCGATTACCCCCTTGGGTAAAATTTATTTGGCTTCGACGACTTGCCTTTCAAGGATATGCGGTATGCGGGGTATGGGCGAGCGGCGACAGTTAAAGGATTTATAAGTAGACCAAAATTGGGTTACAACATCTCTCTCCAAATCCAAGCTATCCCTTCTGGCTTCCTTCCTGTTTTCTGGTTCTTTTTTTGTGTATAAATTTATTAAAAAATAAACGCCGGAAGTGGAGTCAAGTTCCCAGCAGTCCCGGAGTCCCGGAGTCCTCGTCAATCCCGAACATCTTGTAAACATACTTAGCTGCAGCTCAGGTGTAATAAGTACGCCTTCAAGTGGTTCTTCTGGGCGGGTTTGTCCTAGGCCGCACACAGTCTGGGATGGGGGATGGGGGGATGAGAGGAAACTCCCGGAGTTCCAGAGCTCTTGGGTTGCCCTTTTCCGTGGGTCAGCAGGGAAAGGGGCCGAAGTGGAGCTTCGGTCACGCTGCTAATTTCTTTCATGTTCGCAGTTTACCGCTGCCGTTGCCGTTCTCGATTTACCGTCGTTGGCGTCTCCACCAAATTACAAGCGCAAAAAATACACTGAAAGACAAATACTCTGTTACGGTAGGGTATATGAATGCATTCCAATTATTGAGCAGCTTGCTTGTGAACAGAAAGCTTCAAGAATTCGTTGCCTACAATTTCTTGGTTTAAAAAAAATGTAAAAAATATAAAAAAACATATATAATATATATTTAAAAATTGATTCAAGTGGAGCTCACTTTGTGTCGTGTATCTCTCACATTAATTGCGAATTGAAAGGGGTCTGGGGGGGACTGGAGATGCGAACTCAAGGATCATGGCACTCCATTTTCCAGCTGAGGCCGTTGCTTTTTGAGCTTCGCTCCGGCTTCCCTTCCCTTTTTTGTTTTTCTTCTATTTTTACGTCTTCTCCCTGTTGTGTTACTTTTTTTTTTTTTAATTAACCGTGTACTATAAAAAGCAAGAGAGAGAGACGCATTTTATACTCGACTGCAGCGCTGTTTGAGTCGGTTTTCGGTTTGCATTGCTCAACAGGGCGTTAGCCAAGTGGCGCTAAATGAACAGAGAGAGAGAGTTGGTAATTAAACCCTTTGCCAGCTAATGAACTCGCCCCAGCGAGACTTCCTGCCACGCCGCCTCCTTTCGGTAGGTAGGTGGCCCCGTAAAAAATAAGGTTTAGCTATCCTGGGCAGCACGCGCGCACTTTTATCTTTTCGAAACTGGCAGAGCAGATATAACTGTAAATATTTAAGTGCGCTGCTTAGTGCCAGGAATTACTTAATTACCTGTTCGGCCTTTGAGAGAGTTTGGGCTGGGATCTGGCCAGGAGAAACGAGCACAAACTTGCCATTTGCTAATAGCAAATGCTCCACTCTGACATTTTAGTGCAATTAGTTTTCCAGTGAAGAATCTTAATCTTAAAAAGTCATAAAGGGTTGCGGAAAATTGTATATTTTTTTGTATTTTATTTTTTATTTCAATTAATTATGAGTCTAAATAATTCATTAGCTAATTAGCTTCCTTTCCAGTTTTATTATTATTTAAATCATCTTCCCCTACACATATCATTGGTCTCTTTTTAATAATTCCTTATGGCAATCAGTTATGCCAAAAAAGATATTATCGAAAGTGAACTGTGAACATTTTAAAGTCAATTCAAGCGGACAGAAAGCAATTTAAGGGAAACTTTAATATAATTTTATGGAACACGAAGGGGGGTTGGGGTTGGGTGTGTGCCTTTTCCTGGCTTTCAGAGGACGAGAGTCATTTGTTTCCAAAAATTAGTTGTGAGCCCCGTTTTCCATATCAAGCAATTGTTGCTTTGTTGTTGCCTTTTTCTGTTGTGTGTGTTATTCGGGGCAAATGTCTGTCTGGCCCGTCGTCCCAGTGCTTCATGTGACCCTCAGCACAGGCACAGGCGAGATAACAAAAACTAGCAACCAACCTTGAGTGGAAATAGCTAAAATATAAATTCTTATTATTATTATAAATGATTATTGTTATTATAAATTATTATTATTATTATAAAATCTTATATTATATAAAATTATATTAACAAAAAAAACAGCTTGAAATATATTAAAATTTCTTCCAAATAAATCCTTTATTTAATTTGAATCTTGCATTTTGTCTCTCGTTTTTATAAAAGTGATCTTTGCTTTAAGGGTTTTTTTTATCGTTGCTATTATTATGACCGCAGCTGTGCGTGTGGATTTGGGTGGGCAGGAGGAAGCTATCCCATTTTGGGACGACGAAGCGAGGCGACGTAATGAATGTGTAGCCGTGTGGGTGTGTGTGTGTGGTTACCAGCTACCAGCTACAGATACAATGTGGCCCCGGACACTGTCCTATGTTCCGCCCTCTGCCATGTCCCCTGTCCCCTGTCCCCTGCCTCCACCTCTGGACTTTCGGTTCTCTCTCGCATATGAATATGAATTTTATCGAGATTCATGGCAGATGATAATTTTCCCTTGATAACTGTAAACTCGTCTATAGCTCGAAGCGAGGTTGTGCTCGCTTCTACCAAGATTCCTAGCCATCGTCTGCGTTTGGGACACACACACTCGCACACTCATTTGGTGTTGAATTTTTTGGCTACCCTCCGGACCACATACCACATACCCATCCCCTCGTCATTCATTTCCTTGTGCATTCATTTGCCTTCATAAAATATAAACAGCGTATTAAAATGTATGAATATCTCAAGCGCTGCTTGGTGCTTCCCCTTTTACCGCCCCCCCGGACGCCCCTGGCAACAGCTAATGTTGATAAGTGAAGTTATGACTTTGCCCGCCAGACACAAAAACACACAGCAGCAGCAGCAGCAGCAGAGAGAAAGGGGGTTTCAGTTGGGGGATTCCGGGATTCACAGATAGAAGGGTTAGCAGTTAGTTAGTTACATATGTATATCAGAGATATATCGATACTCTGAAACCCTGAAGTGCTTGAAGTGTTACTTTAAATCTAGGGGGATTCTAAACTTAAAAACTGTGGGGTTTTCGTGGGCTAAAATAATTCACTTTCTTTGGTTTTTGCATATTTTATGGTTTAACTTTGACTGATAAAATATGTGAAATATTTGATTTGTTTAACAACATTCCGCTCATCCTATTATCTTGTGTAAAATATAAATAAAATAAAAATATTCGTTATATTGACTGTATTATTTAAAGCTTTTTCAAGTGCTAACATTTTTTTTGATTTCTTTATTATTGTAATAATATATTATATGGTATATATATTATTTATAAATTATCCTGACTGCACTACAAACTATTTAGTATCCTGTGACCCCCTTTTAGAAATCCATTTCCATTAGCATAACAAGCTGGAGTTTCTTTTTTGATAAATTAAGTGTTTATTTATCCAGAGACCCACTCTCCCAGGCTAATCTCAGCCAAGCTGAACCCGATAGAGGAGGGACTGAGCTAAGCTTGGAAAGATTGGTTGAACACACACACTCAGCTTAGCCTCTCAGTCTCTTTCCGCCGGGGGTGTTGGGTGTTGACAGCTCAAATATGCCCGGATTCCCGGATAACCGGGAACCCCAACAAAAAACACGGGGCTCTGGGCGGGTAGCTTTGACCTTTCGTTCTAAAAAAAAAACGTAAAGGTGGAACCGGACCGCATATGCAAATCAGCTGGGCCAAGGCCCATTTCCATTTCCATTTGCCCTCCCCTCCTATACCAAATCCCAATCCCTATTCGGTCGACGAGTGCATGCGGTTAGCGGACTTTGAAGTTGAAACTCAATTACGCAAAATTCTCACACGTTTGCACCTCCATCCAGGCCAGAAATTAGATGGTGGTTGATGTGGGTGCAGCTGCTCCACGACTATCACGAATCATCTGCCCTCATGCTCGTCCTTTACAATTTTTATGCCAGCAATAATTTTCAGGCTGTGCCGCAGCTTCGCTTTCGGCTTCGGTTTGTCGGTTTCGGTTTCGTTTTCGGTTTCGTTTTCGGCTTTTTTGGACATAAAAACAATTTGGCTAATTGGTCGGCTCAGGTGATGACGCCCACCACCTGGCCATCCCCGCCTGTCCAGTCCAACGGAAGCGCGATTTTCCCGCCATTTCACAGCTTAAAATCCGTTTTAATATTGCTTCCGCCTGAGTGTTTGGCCTTAATTTGGCTTAATATTGGCAGTGAAACTAAAATTTAAGCCAAAATGCGTTTCTTTAACGTTTGTAGGCATAATTATTATAATTATTTTATTATTATTATTAAGAAAAGATAGTATTTGCTAGTCTAAAACAAAAAGACATATAAACCATTATAGAAATGGATTTAAAAAAGAGGAGGAGTCCCAAAATCAACTGTCAAGTTTGTGGCTTAATATGCAAATTTTGATATTTTACATATTATGGCCATATCTGGAGATAAGCCCTGCGCAGATTTCACTTGTTGATCTCTGAAAATCCCTGAAACCCAACCAACCAACCAACCAACCGAAATTCTCCATCTGTTAGCGGGGCCAATCTCCAATCTTGACTTTATATATACATATATATCCCAGCTAATTCCTGTGATGAGCACACATAATGGTCCTGGTCCTGGTCCTGGTTATGGTCCTGAAACGTGTCATGGTGGCAAAAAATTGTGGGTATCCCCCCGCCAGAGAGTAAAAATCGCATATCTAAAAAGGCGTGAAAATAATTTGCATAAATTTATGCCCTTTGAACGCTTCAATTGCTTCGCCGCCGCGGAGGCGGTGTCCTTGAGGGGGTTGAGGGTGGTGGCTGGTGGTTGGGGCAGTGCCTCCTAATCGACGGCCGTCATGGGAACAACAGGAACAGGATGAACAGGGCGCTGGCATCGTTTAGGGATGCGTTCGTCCTTCTCAAGTGTTAAACTCTCCAGAGGCCATGCCTCTGAATCACCTCCATTAAGGAGGGACTGCGTCCCCTCCTCCGGCATACATTTTTTATTCCCATTTTATTTATTTATATTTTTGTTTTTATATCTGTTTTTATTTATTTATTTGGAAAACGAAAAAGTAGCAGGACTTTATTATTAGTACACAAAAAATGTGATTAAAAATCGAAAACAAATCTCTTACTAACCCTTGATGTGTCCTTTTTTGAGTGCGTTTAAATTTCCTTAAATTGAAGTCTAAGCTTTTGTTTCGAGTGCACAATTTACATTCTAATTTGTCGCCGACTGCAACTTTTGAAGAGCTTCTCGAACGACAAACGCCTGGGCTTCTAAAGGACTATGGGATGCCGTGTCCTGGATTCAGAATTCAGTGTGCTCGAATGTCCTGGATTCCCGGTCGCCACTCGAGCCGCCTAAAATGGCACTTTAGTGCCTTTTGGGGCGTGTGAAAACAAAGGCGCCAAGTGTCGTGTAGCGACATTCGTTTCAGTACCGCCTCCCCTATACATACTATATATATATATGTATATATTTATATTATATTATATTATACAGTGCTGTGGCAATTTTCACGTTTAAGCATCTTGAAAATTGTGTCAATTTGTTGTGAAAATGTCGCTAGAGAATTCGCTGTGGTATGATTTTCATTTTCGCCAGCCTCCGCATCCCTCCCCCCCTCTGTTGGGCTCTAAAGTAGGCTCAGGGGAGGAGGACATACACACACACACACACAGTGTCCAGTTTTTTGGGGGCTGGCCCAAAAAAGTATGCTACAACAAAGTAAATATCAATCTAGCCCAAAGTCTGTGGCCAACTAAGGGACGAGGCGGGGCGGAGCGGCTGCACAGAGAGAAAAATTAAATACAAATATTAAATGAGAATATTATTAAATGTATTTGTATATTGAATTTATTATTTATTTCGGCATGTAACATGTAATATCACAAATATTCTTTAATAAACGCATTATGAAAGGTTGTTCATGTTCAGTGAAATATAAAAATCTTGTTAAAGATATTTATATATTTTAGTATTCAGTGATGAGTTTAGTATTAAATTCTTTTGAAGTATTGATTAATTATCTTATATTTGCAAGATTTTCTCTCGGCGTACTTTGGTCATCACATGAAATCAAGTTTTTCGTTTCGCTGGAACCGCAACTTATGCTTTAAAGTGGATGTCATGTCGTTTTGTCCAGGGATGAGATCTATATATATATATATATATATATATATATATACAGAGAAAGGGATGGTAAAGGGGTTGGGTGGTATTTTTTTTTTCGAGCTATTGCTACTTTTTTGGACAGCTGGACCTGCCACGCCCCCGAAACGGAAGCTGTCTGTGGGCAGGGACTTTGGCTTGGGCTTGGGCTTGGACCTTGGACATTGGACATTGGGCCTGGACCCGGCGGACTGGTCCAGGAATCGGGCAGTGAAAGGGGCAATGCATGAATGAAACAGCTGTGGCCATTTCCTTTCGCCGGCTTTCGGCTTTTGGTCTCAAACAACCCAGAAGAAGCAAGGGAGCAAAATACAGGCATTGACCATGGATGAATGAGGGTCCTGCGTTGATGCACATTAACACACATTGTCCTTAAATAATGGAGAATGATTTGCGGAGCTGTAGACATGTCAGTCGACTGGGAAATACCTCGAGAAGAAAGGAAATCAAGTGAAAACTCTGAATTAATAAGGATAATTTTTTTATTTTCTATTTTATCCCAGGCTTCAATCTAATTTAATTTCTAATTAATTAATTATTAATAATTTTCAATATACAACAAAATCAAGTACTCGAATATCCTTTTATTCAAACTTTGGCAAGGTAACGAAATTAAAATGTCACAGAGAGAGGGAGAGAAAAAACAGGAGGCGAAAGAGTAGGAGATAAAGGATGGGCGCTGAAGGACGAACGGGTGTGTTTGTCCTTTTTTGCGAAAATCTGATTAAAATATTTGAGTTTGGCTTTTAATGTGATTTCTGAGCATAATAAAAAGCCAAGCCGGGAGACCGTTTCTATTTTTTGTTTTTTTTTTTTTTTTTTTGTTTTTACGAAAGGAACTGTTGCCGTGTCCGGCATTTGGTCAGTAGCCCCGGATAACGGCTGCAAGGGGTGGCTCTATGTCCGGGAAACGGACTCTGGACAGCGGACAGCGGACTGATTTAGTTGGCATTTGTTTTGTGGCTCGGCTAGTCCTTTCTATCCTTTCGCCCCCCCACCCATTGCATGTCCTTGATAACTCCAAATTCCCTTTTCGGCTTTCTGTTTTTTTCAGTTGGTTAAAGGGAAAGTGAAATAAAACAAAGTAATTTTCGTGTAATGAGGGACAAACGAGAAAGCCTTTCATCGATCGATTGCACTTCGATCGGAGGCGAACCCACTCTCTCTCTCCTCTCTCCTCACTTCCACTTCCACCCACCCATCCAGCTCTCTCTGGTCATGTGAACTTAATTAATTAAGGCCCTTGGTCGACAGCTGCTGGACCAGAGACCCAACCCAACCCAAAAATAAAAAAAAAGACCCAGAACTGGGCTGGAAAGCGGGGAATCACTCAAGCGTCCATTAATGCAAATCAGTGCCCCGTGTCTTGGATGGGCCTGGTATATGTCTGTGTCCCTTCCCCCTAGCCATCAGCAGCTAGTCATGCACTGAAAACTGAAAAGGTAATCTCGGCAATTTCATATAATTTCGGAATTTCATCTCAAAAACAGTTCTGAAATCATATATATATATATAAATTTTGTTTCTAAATAAATGCAAACCACGAAAGTGAAGCTTTTAATTGCTTTTACTTTTGCAGTGTTTATTCATTATTTTCTTCTTTACATTTTAGTGGAAAGTAAAGGAAAATTTCACATGATGGTTGTGTTTGTTAATTTGGGGGAAAACCCCTCCGCCCCGCCCCGGGTCCGGGTCTTGGGCCTTGGGATGTGTCCGTCCATGTGGCTATAATTTGTTGACGTTTGACTTTGTGCGTCTAATTGTGAGATGGCCAAGTTCTTTGGGGAATGCACCGCACTGATGCCATAAGGATGGGAGGCAGGGTGGGGGAGTGGTCACTTTGATGTGGGCGCCGCTGTGGGAAACGCGTAATTTACTTGAATTCTCTGCTCGCCTTTTCTTTTTTTTTTGCTCTTCTCTTCTCCTTTAATTTTTATTTATTTATTTTTTTATTTGGCTTTGCTTTGCTCTTTTTTTTTTGTCTCGCTAATGAAGTGATTATGCAGGGGGATATACATACACATATATATTTAATATATATTTGCTATATATAAATTTAATTTTTGAGGCGGTGGAACGCCCTGAGGGTGCTCAAGTATTTACGGAGCGTAAGTAAGTGCCAGAAGTGGAATATTAATTTCCTTGAACGATCTTAGCACACAAAGCTAAGCCAAAGGCTCAGGCTCAGGCCCAGGCCCAGGCCCAGGCCGGGGCAGTCATGCGTGAGCCTGCCGTGTCCTGGGAGTGTCCTGGACAGCAGTTATAGTCGAAAGCGGAATGTACATAGTTGAAAATTCGTTAATGGTCACTGCGCAATGTGAAGTTCCCCAAGACAGCCCCCAGTGCAAATGAATCCTTGGGACCACACACACACACAAGGACTCCCCAGTGTTTCTGTGTGTGTGTGTGCACATTTTTGGCAAGTTAAAGTTCTTAGAAATCCTTGAGTGCACACAAAAACAAATAAACAACGAAATAGACAAACAGAATGGATGCGGATGGGCGGTAAGGAGGTGGGGATTGGGCTCGGACTTGGACTTGGGGTTGGGGTTGGGTTCGGCTTGGCCAGATTATTCTCTGTGCCATGTCCTGTGGTTAATTTGTGTGCTTAAAAGCGCTTTACGACTTTGCTGCATTTCTGCCCCCAGAAAAAAGGGGTGCTTTTCCCCCTCAGATAGCTGAGAGGTCAAGAGGTCGGTCAGCAGCAGTGACAGTGTCCAAAATTTATGTGCATTGCAAGTGTCAAACTATTCCCAGCCACATGCAAACTATAGGAAACGCAAAGGACTCATACACATGGCTTAGAGATGGCAGGAAAGGCTATGGTTAAATAATAAAAAGAAAACTATAGAAAATGCTTGCTTATTTAAAACAGAGCTATGAGTAATTGACACTTATCATATATTTATTGTCATGATTAAAGCTGAAAGAGTAATTAAATTGGTAATTAATTTAGCGTTAATTTAGCATGTATATAATTAATATATCATTAACTTTATATATAATAAATAGAATAGAAAAACAATTTTCTATACATCCAGACTAAATATAGAAATTAAATAAATAAAAAAAATAACATATCTTGTATCAGTTTAAATTAACAAAGACTCGATATCAAATTATGGGATTATAGAAAACCAAATATGACTGATTTAAGGAAACCTTTCAAATATAAAATATAAATTTGAATGCCTGATTTTGATTCTGATCAAATAAAATTCGGAATATAATTTGGATACATGGAAATCACTACTTTCTCAAAGAGAACTTGTCTCACTTTCTGCACAAACTTTTCTGACTGGGCTCTTATGGGCTCATCTTTGGCTCCATCCCCATATGTACCATATATGTATATGTGTATGCCATGGAATTTTCAATTTTCTTAAGCCACCCATACACACAAGGCGGCCCAGTCCGTTGTGCTGTGTCTTGGGCCTCGGTCTTCCTTCGTTGTTGTTTGGCCAGCATCTGAATGAATGACTTTAAATTGAAATGCGATTACATGACCAGGACACGCACTTAGAGCCGGCTTACGAGGACAACAACAGCAGCAGCAGCAGGAGCAGGAGCAGGAGCAACAACAAGGACCTCGGACACGGGTGTTGTGTGCAGGTCAAACGTTTCTGGGAAGTGCAAGACGGAGTCTTGAGACTGGCTGGCACTCGCTGCTAACTTTTTGGCCCAAGACTTTCCACGCCCCCATGTGTGCGAGTCTTAAATTTCATTTAGTTTAGTTTTATTGCACACAAGCCAACAGCAAATTGTGTCCCAAGTCCCTTCGTTTACATACCAAAAAACATTCGGAAAGCCATACATTTTGTGGGCATTACTTTAAGAGAGCGTCGGGAAAATACATTAAAATACGAGCATATAACTAATATTTGAAGGGACTAAGCAAATAGGTAATTAAGCTTTAAGACCTTTGAATTATTTAATTCAATTTCCCCCCCGCCTTCTAACTCTGATTGCTCTGATCAGTTTCACTCCCCTCCAAGGCAGGCTTTAAGTGCGAAAAGAATAAAGAAAAAAAATAAAGACTAAACAGAAAAATTGGTTTGGTTGGGAAAAGAAAATAAAAAGGAAAATGTCTCGGGCATAAATCGTGGGCGCTAGGGCGTCATGATTAAGGGGTTTGCTGCTTGTCGCTTCTAATTTTTTATTTTCATTCTCATTATTTTGCATTTCGCTTGCTCCGCTTGAGATTGAGATGGAGATTGAGATTCGTTTCTGGGCGTTCGAAATCTGATTCAGGGCCGGCTGGTATCCCGCGGATACTTCCGCTTAACGGTTACATTTATAATTACATTTTAATTAGATTCATTCGGCTGTAAAGTGTCCCTTTGTGTGCTGGCCGCCCTGTCTGCTTAATGAATGGAATATATACCGCTCCCGTCCGGCAGCTGGCCCCCACTGGGTCCCATCGCGTGTCCTGCGAACATCTTTCGGGTGATGCGAACGCCTTTCAAAATCCTGGCCACAGCTTTGAGCCAGCGCCTTGTCTTTTCATTCGATTTCCAATTTGTATTTTTCCAGCATCCTCAGACGGTTATATGTGTTCTGGCATTCAATTTGCAATTAAGATATAATATATATTCTATATCTTCTTTGTAATTCAGGGTTTTTAATAAGAATTCAATTTTGGGGAGCTTATCAGTTTGATTTTAATCACTTACTTTCATATTTATCTGTAGATAGAGTATTTTCCATTCCTTATTGAATATCCTTGGTCCTTGGGCTTTTTTTCTATTACTTTGCTTCGCTGGCCTTTTTTCCCATTCACTGGCAGCTGCATTTTTAATGACTCTGATTTATTAATGGCGGCCCTGGCTGATTAAGGCCTACAAGAGCAGTCCCCCCTCGACTCCCGCCTGAACCTGGCCTAGACCTGCCCCCCTGGACCCATTCCCCTTGGCAACATGGCTAAATATAAATTAGACAACGTTGGCTGCGTCTTCGACCTGGCAACAAACAAAGGCCCCCGGACCAGGGACCAGGGACAAGGACCGCGACCACGACCAGGACTTAACTCTTGCTTGGTGGATACGTGTATCCTTTTTTTTTGTCTGTGTGTGCTCGCCGCTAAATCTCAGACTTGTCCGACGCAAAGCGCGACGACGTGCGACGCCGCTTAACTGTTTAATAACTTTTTGGCTGGTTCACGGCCCTTGTTTCTATATAAATATATCCCCTGCAGGGTATTCATATTCTTGATCAGCTTTAACATTCTCGATCTAGTCATGCCAAACAAATCAGTATCAAGGAATTGCTAATTCCTATTGCTAATTCCTATAAGCAGGAGATATCAAATCCCTGTACATATTATTTATTGATTACATATCAAGATCCTGGTTGAGATATATAAGAAGGCGATATGCCGGGTATCCGTATAGTCGGAGAAACCATTTGCTCGGCGGCGACTTGTGTTCCGGTGCTGTGGGTGCTGCTGCTGCTGCTGCTGCTGCATGTGAGAGACGTCGCCGGCGACGACGACGACGACGACGACGACTCATTGTCTCTGGTATTCCGCCGGCTGCTTTGGGTCCTTCCTCTGCCCCACCAGCCTGGTCCATGGGAACGGCTTGAAGTTCCACGTCGTTGATTTTATTAGTCTCCAGCGAACAATTCGAAAAATTTGTACGCTCGCCCCGAGAAAAATGTTCTGGGCTTTGGGTGTGCTTTTCTTTTTTCGCTATTTCTGTTTCTGTTTCTGCGCTGGCTTTTTTGGCTTGATTTTATTTTATTTTATTTGTGTGTTCCGGTAAGCCTTTGAGCCTGGCAGGGCCTGGAATCCAATAGCAGTCGATTTTCTTTGGAATTCTTTGGCCGCCGTTTGGTTTCAGCGGCGGCTCAGGCTAGAAAAGGATTGCCGGGCCGGAGGAATGGAGGATGGAGGATGGAGGACTAACGACTTGCGCCAGGCGACGTCGTCGTCGTCGTCGTCGTCTAATGGCAACTTGTTAAATTGTAAAATTGGAAAACAAGTTGTTTTCGTTCCTTTTTATTAGGTTGCCGCCTCAATGCCTCACTCAACCCTTTTTTCTTGGCATTTAAGGCTGCGAGGAACATCAATTGCATTAGAGAAGAGCGCGCGAGCAAGACCCCATCGAAGCCATCCATCTGCGCGTCCGTCCATCGCCAGCATCGCCCCATCCATTTAACCAGCATCTCCAGTGGAGCGTCTGCCGTGTTCCATGGGCCATTTAGCTTTAACCCGTGCACACGCATACGGCAAAATGTCCTTATTGGAAGTCCATAAACTCGATATACATATATATAGTATATGCAGCTGCGTCTTAGGAATAAAAGAAAACAAAAATCACAACGAAAATATTGCACAAACAGAAGCTCAAACTTGGAGGGACACTTGTTTGTTGTCAGTTAAAAACATTAAAGGATTTACCACATAAAAATCCTATAATTTATAATTTACGCAATCTATAATTTATTCCTTTTTGGGATAATCTTTTATTTTTAGGTTTTACTGGCAAAGAAACACTTTCAAGATTTCGCTCAGATCTCATTAAGGCTTCGGACTCGCGCCGTGTCTGAGTTGTCCGTGGCAACATTTTCCGTGACAATTACGGCGTGAAACTTCAAAAGACGTTCTCCTTCTCATCGTTTGCTGGCTTTTTAATTTCCCAGCCGTGTGTCAAATAGGTCGCCGCCAGCCGCTGCTCATTTACTCTTGACTCCCGAAGGCCGTCGTCTTCTGATGCCCGAGTCCTGCCTGCTGCCTGCTGGCTGCTGGCCTTATCCTTATTCCCACCATCGTGTTTGATTTCAAAGTATCATTGGGAAGTCCTTTATCAGCTCAAGTGCAAAAGGGGGGAGGGGAGGGACTCTAAAGAACTCCAAAGCCGTGGCTCACTTTCGCCTTGAAAAATCACGAAATTCCCGAGGAGAAGTTTGATGCCAATGTCCGCATGATATCAATGGCTTTTTGTTACTTCATCATCATCATCATCATCAGCAGCAGCATTATCATGAGTTCCCTCCCAATGAAAGGCACATTGTTTATCCCGCAAGTGACACCCAAAAGAGGTCCTTGGGTTACTTCAACTGCAACAAAACGGCACAGCTTAATTGCTGCACGTAATTAAGTCTACCTGGGCTCTAATTTTGAAGCTTAAAGGCAGATTCTTTGCCCAGATATTTAGCAGTTCAAAACTTTAAAATATTGTTTCAAAATATACATTTAATATCCAAAAATTGGCTTTAAGGCTCGGCTGTAAAATGAAGACTTTCTTTTAGCTCGATTTTATGAGTGGGTTCAAGCCGGCATCAGATGAAAATTCGATTAAATGCTGCAATTTAATACCGCTCACACACACGCAGGACACACGGGGAGAAACTGCGGTGCAGACACTCGACATTTGAGATAAGAAATCCAGCTAAGGGACAGGGACAGGGACAAGGACGAGGAGGAGGGATTTGCTGGCAAAGTGAACGCATAATTAAATTACGCAGCGCCAAGGAGGAGCACAGGACGAGGCGAAAGAGTTAGACAAATAAGCTCAGGTATTAACCTCTGGCACGCTAACACACACACACACCCACACCCAGACACACCCAGATACCAGACCAGACGGAAGCTGGAGCTTCCTTGGACTCCCGGGCCCCCAGCCACCCTTTCGGAGGTCGCCACTCTCTCCTTCATTGTGCGCCACAGCGTTCATTAATTCGATTTCCATAACAATTTATTCATAAGACAATGTCTGGCACCGTTATTTTATCTGGCGATGTGCGGTAACGGTAACGCCACTTAGCCCCACCCCCACCTGCCCACCTTTCCTCCTGCACTTCATCTCATTCAAGGCAAGCCCCATCGCCATCGCCATCGTCGTCGTCTGCAATCCTTTTTCTCGAGAGGAAAACGCGCCATAAAATATTTTTATGTGCGAACACTCTATAAATGTGCTGCTACTCCTGGAAAAAGTCAGGGAAAACCTGGAGAAAATCCTGGGAAAACTGGGTACCGTGTTGCTCTTTGTGGTTGCCAAACTACACATGGCACAAAAATTAAAAGTAGCAAAAAAATTGAAAGTCGAAAGAAAAGAACGCAGGAAAATCAGGCAGCTGCAATACACTTGCAGGCAGAAAATGAATAAATAAAATATATATAAAATAAAATATAATTTGAAATTCTTTTAATTTAAAATATATATTTGATTTTATCTAGAAATGTGCTTGAAATTTTCCCAATTTCATTTTTTTACTTTGCTTAATAAATTATTAATAAATGAAATAAAACATTTGAAGCTTATTAAATAATATAAATAGGAATTTAATAATTCTAATTTCTTTCTTATAATTAATTTCTTTTAATAAGAACCTTGCTTAAATTAATAATCAAAAGGTTTCATGATTGAAAACTCAAATGAGTATGCAATAAATTGTAATATCTTTGATGGAGATTTGTATCCCGTTTTGTTATAAACTTGTTAAGCATTAAATATTTTAATATTTAACCCTCCTTTTTTTGGCTCAGTGTAATGAACAGCAGCCATGTGTATTAGTGTGGGTGGTGCAAAAATTATCTTCAACACCTTCGAACTTTAAAATTAAATGAGGATTAGCGCCGACAACGCAAAGCTCCCATTTCTGTTCCGTGCTGGGACTCTGCCTCTAGCCTCTAGCCCCCTGTACCCCCTCCTGCTTCCTGCGTTCTTCGTCCTTGCCCCATGAGTGTATGTGTGTCTGCGTCTGCCCTTGCTGCTGCTGCTGCTGCTGCTGCTTTTCATTAAGGCACTTGGGGATCTTTGCTGTCTGTGTCGCCGCTTTCTTCTTGCCAGCTTCTCGGGCTCAGTTTTATGCCGCTCATTTGCATTTTTCGACTGCAGCTACCTGGCGTTTTTCGGCCAGGTAGAGTGCGTGTCAGATTTATGGCTGAAGCTCCTTAAAGCCAACAGAAAATTGTTCAAAAAAGACAACCCCCTGGCTGGGCTGGGCTGGCTGGTTGTCGGGGGCAACCTGCGGTGATGTAGAAACAAAAAGGCGAAACCAATTACCTGCATATCATTGCCACGCCCACCGCAAATTAACAATATTCCGTCAGCGGCGGCGAGGACGACCGTCCAGCCGCAAGTGCCTGGCACCGACAGGCAGCGCCAAAAAAAAATAAAAAAAAACCCTGACTTTATTGCGCCTGTCGATTGCGATTCCTTTTTTTTTTGTTCGCCCCTCTTTCTTGTATTTATATATATATATAGTATATATTTGTTACTCGATTTTATTTTGTGTTTTTCGCTGCGGCATGTCGTGGGCTTGGGCCACAAAACACTTTGCCAAATTGGCCAAGGAATGCCGGGGAGTTAGTGCTCGGCAGCTCGATTATTAGGATACCCTCTAAGAAGGAGCATTTGATTAAATAAACAAATTATGTTGAGATCATTTTTTATTACACTTTTCAAAAAGATTGGTGTTCGGTTTTTCTTCTAATCAAACATTATAAAATCTTTCGGATTGACCTTACGGTTGATATCCTTTTGCTACCCTGCAAAAAGCAAAGAATCCAGACTTTGCGACTTTGCCATTTTTCCTCCTTTCAGATTTTGGCATTGCGATTGCAAACAAGAACAACAACAGAACAGAACAGCAGGACGACCTTAGTTCCTCCATTAGCCAAATCATAGTTACATCATACCATATATAGTACATAGTAGTCCTGGGTATAGCCTGCAGGCAACTTGGCTAGCAATTTGATTTGTTTGTCCAGCTGTTGCTGGGCACCACCCCGCCGTCCTTATTTGCTTTAATTGTTAAATTAAAATATGTAAAAATAATATGCGAAATTTGATGCCGAAAGATGAAGTCGCACAAACGAGAATGAGAATGTCCTCCCTCTTGAAAAGAAAATCTGTAGAGGCAAAATTTTGGAAATCACTTAAAGAAGAAGCCCTCAAAAAGTCCTGTAAAATTATTTTAATATATATATATATGTCCTTAAGGAGATCAGTTAAAATCCTTTGAGATAATATCATCATCTTCATCATTATCATCATCACTGTAACACACATTTTAAAGATATGTTCATGGATATTCCATTAATATGAAACATGAAAATGTTATGCGATGATTCACCCTGAATATAACCATGCAAATGTTCTGCATGTTCAGGTGACCATATCCATGCAGGCATCCTTTTTGAAATCCTTTGTTGCTCTCCATCCCTCCATCCTGCCATTGCAGGACTGGACACACAATAAACATGTTTCGCCCTCCCAGCTCGGTCCCAGTCCTGTACCCTGGAATGTCCCTGATGGATTCCTTTCACCAACCGAAAAAACAGAGACCGAGTCAGATACAGTAGCAGAAACATTGGCCAACGCGACATCCGCTTCCTTTTCCGCCTTGCTGCTGATCCTTGATGGTCGTCTAGCCCCCAGTGTCCATGGGAATTCTTTGTATTTATATTGTATTTTTTTTTTTTCGTTGTGTGCCTTTTGAAGCCTTTTCACAGCATCGGACAAAAGGAACGGCTGACAATGCCATCACACCCCCACCCTCATCCCTGGCGATATCCTTCATTCCTCCTGCTGTTGCAGTTGTGCAGCTTAACAAATTTCAATTAGCGCTTGGGCACCCCCCAATGGATCTTGGCCAAGTCCGAGTCGAAGGCATTTTCCTTGCTACTTTGCTGGAATTTTCCTGGCTGCCACTGTGTTTGGGACACCCGAGAAGATGGAAAAATGACTGGACTTTAATGCACTCACTCGGTGGCAGTGGCTTTTCCGCTATCGCAGCGGGCGGGAAAAAGGCAGAGAACAAAAAACGTATTTACCTCAAATTAAACATTATTATGCCAGGGGAGGCGGCTGGTCATTTGAGGGCAGCCGCAGGGGGTTTTTCGTACCAGTGCCACCAATGGGGGTGGCTTCACATTGCTGCAGGTGGCTGGCTGGCTGGGTGGCTTGGAGGTCGCGCGCGCTCTCCTCTCTGGTTGACCGCAGTAAATCACGCCGCTAAATGGCGGCGACCGCTGGGTAGTCCTGCTGCCCCACCACCCCATGCCAGCCAGCCTCCTCCCCCCTGCTTCAGAATTTCGCACTTGGGCATATGTGAACGCTTTGAAGCACGTCGTCCAGCCAGCCAGCCAGCAGAGTCTCTGTTGGATTTTTTTGTGTACCCATTACGAGTTGAGGGTATATTCGTTTTGATTAAATTAAGGCCTTTTTTAAGACCTATTTCCCTTTATTCTTTCACAAATTTCAAACTAGAAAAATTAGAGCTAACAACTAACGTCCGAGAGAGTTAGTTTTTAGGTTGAAACAAAAACAAATTAATAAAGCAAAGTTAATGTAAAATAAATATATAAATAGGTATAAAAATAAAATAAATAAAATCCCATTAAATAAGCTTTAATTACAGGACATCTAATGGTATATCCAGTGCCTTCTTATCTGGCATTTTGTCCCGTCACTTCCTGCTGGTCAGCGAGGCGACGCAAATGTGTGCTTTGGGCGGGTCATTCGCAGCCATAATGACTTGCCCCAACCCAACTCGCAGGCAGACGCCCTCGCCACCCATGTCCGACTCCGAGTCCGAGTCACAATCACACAGGAGTTTATTTTGTAATTAACGCCTGCCGTCGCCTGTTGCGCTCAGAGAACCTAGGCAGAGGTGTGAGGGTTGCTGCAGTCCACTGAAGGGTGGTGGTGTCGCGTTGGGTCAACCTCAGTTGGGGGCCTCATGCATGGGTTGGGTGGGGTAAGGTTTTGGTTTGGTTAATGTGCTGGATACCAGCCGGCTTTGTCCTGGCCTTCGCTCTTGTTAATGACGTTGACAGCAACAGCAACAGGGACTTACACTGAGCTCAGCCCCGCCCCCTTTCTGGACTCTTAATCAACGCCCCTTTGGTGTCGTTCAACCGAGAACTGTCAACACCTTGGCCTTGCCCCAGTCATTAGCCAAAGGAGCGGCAGGAGTGGCGAGAGTCCTGCGGCTGCAAGCTAACTGGCATTAAAGTCAATGGAAGGAATTGCAAATTAAAATAAAAACAAATTGTTGTGTTTGCATTGTGAAAAATCAAATTCCTTTTTAAGTTTTCATTTTGTATCTATATTATATATTATCTATAATAATATTAGCTTTCTTTTCTTCAAAATCAAAACCCTTTTAAAGCAAATCAATTGAAATGTTCTCCTTAAAAGCCATTGAATTAAAGCACTTAAAAGCACTCGTCTTACGCCAATTAATTTATTAATTATTTTATTCCGCCATAGGCATAGGTCTAAGGTATCCTGCAGGAGTTAACTATGCCGTATTGTCTCGTTCTCATTGAAGTTTATTTGCAGCAATATATGTATATGAAAGGCAACATGAGATAGGAATGGAAATGGAAATGAAAATGGCAGGGAAAATGGCTGGGAAAAGTGGGACTGGCTCTGTCTGCATGCTGCCGCCAACAGGTGTAAATGTGAATTAATTAACCGCAAACACTATAAACAACACCTCAACTCTATGAGGGTGTGTGGGTGTGGTGTGTGCGAGTGCTGGTGATGTGTGTGCCGCACGGCTTACAAATTGTTTTGGCGTTTCACAAAATTGAAACGAAATTCATTAGGCGGCGGCGACGCGTTTGCTAAATGTTTGCGGTTTCTTCATACACCGAAAGGAAATTGTTTACAATTTTTAAATATATATAAATAACAGCTTAAAGTCAAGGGTAATATATTAAATTTAGAATTTCCAATAATAACCGATTGCTTTAGCCATATATCCGATCAATAACCTATTTCAAAGGATAATTGTACTCCTTTCAAATTGCATAAATATTTTCAAAGTGCACGGCACAGACATCGGGGGGGGGCAGAGACACGGCAACAATATGTCGCCAAAAAGCCAATCTTGAATGCAAAGAAATCAAGTGGATATTAAGTGGCAAAGGGCAAGGGCGGGGACTGCGGCTCGCCTCCATTTCAACTCAATTGAAATCAAATCATTTGGAAGCAAATCATCGGCAGCAGGCACACACATTTACAATTGCTCAATTCGATTTCCGTTCGAGTGCGTCGTGTGCCCCATCATCATCATCATCATCCTCCACATCCTCCACATTCTCCACATTGGCGGTTCAATGGCAACTTGATCTCTTGTTGATGACGGCGGCAAACTGTCGCAAAATTGGCGAAATTGCCAAACGACGTTGTCGCGCTTACGGCTTCCTGAGGTCCATACAGGTGAATGGCTTTAATGGGACTCGTTATTCCGCTGGCAGGATTACCTGATCCCCGGCAATCTCGTCCTTATTAAATGGTCTTGCACTTGATTTGCCATTTGCTCAATGAAAGTGCTGAAGAAAAAAAAGAATAGGCCGAAGAGGACCAATTTAAGAGGGATTCCCTTTTTGTAAATTTTATAACTGAAAATCTTAGAGAAATTGAAATCAAATTTATTATTTTACAAATTAAATTAAATATGCAAATTTATTAGATTTAAATAATAATTTGTTTCATTTTTAATTAAAAACTCAGCAATTGACTTTTAGCTATATTAATTAAATATTATATATCAATTTGAAATATCTAAAATGTTATTTTTAACATTATATTCTTAGCAAATACTTCTTACTAAAGAGCATCTAATGGATTTCCTTCTCTTCCTTTTGGAATTTATTTTATTTATTAACAAAATATAATATTTCAATAGATTTAATATGAAAAATGTATTTTTTAACATTATATTCTTAGCAAATACTTCTTACTGAAGAGCATCTAATGGATTTTTTTTATTCTTCCTTCTGGAATCTATTTTATTGTCCCTCACCCTCACCCCCACCGAAAAGCCCTGAAGTGGTGCTATTATTTTTATTATTGGATAACATTTGCCCGATTACGCGCACTTGAATCGATTTATTGTTATTGAGGTGCCCTTTTACTTGGGCCAAAATGGAATTCGGAATCCATTTTCTAGCCATAATTACAAGTGGCCAGAAGGAGAGACTGAGAGAGGGGAAGAAGTTGGTAATATGCTCGTAATAAGAGGTAGCACACGGAGCACGTTCAGGTGAAATCGCGAGGGAACAGAACCAGAACCAAAAACAGGAGCAGGAGCAGGAGCAGGAGCTGGAGCTGAAGAGGTTGCCATTGCCAATGTACAATGATTCGGCTTTCGCTTATTATTTAATTATTTGCTCAATGGCTTTATTCCTGTGCGGATTGCCACGAGGGTGGGAGAGTCTTCCTTTCCTTCCCTCTAATTCCATTTCATATTTCTAATTTAATTTCGCTGCCTTGGCGAAAAGGGGGAAAGTTCTGCTGCTTAGATTCAATCACATTTGCGGCACATTTCCAGTTCATCATTAGCGGCCGGACATTGACAGCGCTGCTCCAGGGGCTGAGTTTGGAGGGGGGATGCCTCTTCATAGTTTCGCAATTATCGATGGGCATCTCTCTCTCTCTATCTCCAACCCTACCCTACCCTACCCTACCCTCTCTCCAGGATTAATCAATCAATCATAATTACAGTGAATTGCAATTATTGTTGCATAGTTCCCTCGGCCCCTTGCAACTGGCTAATGGATGGAGCCATCAGCCGCAGGTCCTTTTCCCAGGTGTGGCCAATGCATTTGAGCTTTGGCTTGGGCTTGGGGGAATACAGGAATTCATTTTAAATATTAGCATTTCCCCTTCCTGGGCATCCTTGTCCATCCAAAAAAAAAAGGATCAATACAACAAATATAAACTCTTTCGATCTGATGATTTGGGTCGGTCAAATGTCACCCTTCCCCCCAGAGCCTCTCCCATATCATCGGCAGTATCAATCTCCGCCTCCTTTAGCAACCGAAACCGATAGCATTTGGTATGCAAATTTGATTTGTTGCGAGGCGACTCTCTCCCTGTACGTGAGGGTCGTCGCATCTTCCAAGCAAAGGCACACTCTTAGGTCCAGATCCTGCTCTCCGACTGGCTTCTGCACTTTGTAACTGGTTGTGTAAACACTGCCGAATATACCAAAAAAAAAAAGAAAGGCCACCAGCCACGTCCCCCGTCCGCCGTCAGTGACCGTAAAAGGATGAAAAATACAACGAACACAAAATAAAAAAGGGTCAGGGCAGGACGAGAGACATCAGCATCCAAGGCGCGTCACATGGAGAGGCTTGTCGTGGTAATTGCGTAGCATTTCCATAGATTAAGGGATTTAACCGGGGTCCCACCTTCCCAGCTTCCCAGCTTGCACAGCTCCTTTGTTAGCGATACACCAGATGGGGGCCCAAGACAAAAGATGGCCAAGATGAGCGACTGGGAAACCCTCAGGAATTTTTTCGAGCTCCTCAACGCGCAGAAAAAAAAAGGACAGCTGAGGAATGGAAGAAAAAAATAATGTTCAAGTGTAGTAAAACGCTTGTGTTAAATACTTTTATTGAGATGGTAAGCCTTTTTATTAGCTTAGACCTAAATAAACAAGGAGCGCTCTTTTTTGGGCCCAGCCTTGGTCCTGGGTTTGGGTTTGCGTTTGGGTTTGGGTTTGGGTTTGGGGGGCGCGAGCGCTCGCTCGACTTTTATCTGTCCAAAGGGACAAAGGGGTTGAGACCTGTTCCAGGGGTTGGGCCAATGTGCCGAGGTCGCAGCATCATTTAACATACTTTAAACATGTTATTGCAGTCCCGAGAAGCTAAAAACAAAACACAAATCCCATAAATTCGCTAAGAAAAAAATGGGGGAAAAATGCAAATAAATGACTTGAAAAAAAAAGAAGAGTAAAATTTCCATTGGAAATTAAGCAATTTCCATTTTGACAACAGATGAGATTCCTTTTTTGTTTCTAACGAAATTAGCTAATTAAAGGCAAGGTCTTAAATTGAATTGAATTCTAGCAGAATAATTTCGAAGATCTAGGAAGTTTGTTACAGCAAATTAAAGACTTAATTCGGAATTTTCGCTAAGCGAAAAAAAGGGGGAAAAAGGAAAGATCTATCTTTATATTTGGCTTTCTCTTCCACACTCGGCCTACAATTTTCTTTCTTTTAAATTTTCATTTTCCACCGCTTTAGCTTTTTTTCAGAGACAGCAATTCAATGTTCAGTTGATTAGGCATCCGTCGCACATGCTGGGCTGAGATTTACACACATAACACACACACACCGCCCTGCCTTGAGTCCTTTCTATGGAGTCCTTCGTATGAGAAAGAAAGTCATAAAGTGTTGTTTAATGGTATTTTTCTTCCATTACTTACCGTTATTATGCTAATGAGGTCGTTACGCGTATTTGTGTGTATATATATTATATATTTATGTGTTTTGAATTGTGTGTGGCACGCTTTGACTTTCCTTTGACTATTTTGCGACATCAAACACTGAGGGAAATTGCCTAGACTTTCACTATAGGCATCCAACACACATATCCTGGCTACTCCTTTTTTTGTCTCAGTGTTAGCCTTATTTTACATATTTTGGCATGTATTTCCTGGCATTTATATATGTACTACTATACGTGCGTGCGTATATATAGAGACATCATCGCGAACAAAATCTGCATAACAACAAAGGCCGCGCAGTCCTCTCTCCTTCCTCTTCGAATTATCTGGCTAATTGAGACGCCTGCCTGTCATTTGTTAAATTCCAAATAGCATAATTCTGGCCCCAAAAGCAGCAGCAACTCGCCTTTAAATGGCCAGCACAGTCAGTGTCCTTAACCCCAAAATGTGCCACTATATGGTGTACCCTATAAGGACAATAAGGATATTAGTAGATTATCATAAAAAAGAATAATTATTTGTATAATTTTTATGGCAGTGTAAATATTTTAAAATATGTTGAACATGGAAACATAATCTGTAAACATTTCCATTTTATTTATTTATTTTTATTCATTTAACTTCTATTCTTGATATTAAATGCCTAATATTTAGCTAATTCCTTGTCCTTATTAGTACTGGGAAAGCTTCTAGTCAGGACTTGGTTTTCTTAGCTGTTTTCCTTTTTTTTTTCGCCCAGTTATGTTTTTGTTAAAGTTTCGCTATGAACTGCCAGCCAGCCAACAACTAAAACGACGACAACAACGCGTTATGAAGACAACAACTTGCCACTTGCCGCAGCAGCAGCGGCAGCAAAGCCAAATGCGAAATGCAAACACAATCCTTGAGGAGGCACCAGGATATGGCTGGATGGGGTATATCCTTGAGGGGCTGGGTAGTAGAAGCCAGGGGAGTTAGCCAGTCAGTCGACAAGAACCGCATTGGCGGCGCGAGCGAAGCAACAAAACTTAAGTTCTGAATACGTAAAATGTTTTTGGTAAATGTGTCCCAAATGTCGGGTGGCATTTAGTCCGGAGATGGGGAGATGGGGGCGAACAGGGGCAAACAGGGGAGCAGCAAGGAACAGGCGGCACAGGAGTGAGGCGCCAGGCAAGAGTACGCGACATTTCATTCGATTCGTGGCTAAATAACTTGGTTTTCCAAAACAACCTTGGTCGCTGGTCGATAGTCGTCGTCGTTGTTGTCTCTCGCAGCTGTTTGGATTGCTGCTCCTGCCCCTGCTCCTGCTCCTGCCTGCCCTCCTCCCTGCAAGGGCACTTCTTAAGCGCTTTCTTGTCCTGCGGTGGTCGTTTGTTTGTCGTGCACATAAATCCTGGCGCGCGAGCTGTCCCAAAGGCACTGCCACTGGCAGCGGTGACAGTTGTGTACGTCGTCTCTCCTGGTCGGCAGTCCTGTTTAGTCCTGCTCCTGCTCCTGCTCCCGCCACAATTCCGGCTGCACATCGGTGTGCGTGCTAACCGCATACTTAATTATGAAGCTCTTCTCCCCCCCGCCCGGCCCCCTTAAGTCGAAGCCAAGCACCCAAAGGAGCACAGGACCAAAAGCCACCTGGACGGTCCTGGAAGGCGGTCCAAGCAACTCCAGTGGAGGACACAGCTGCGGCTGACTTTAAAGTCATTTTCAATATCTCGAACTCCACAATTGTTCAGGTTTTGTCGGTTGGTGGGGGGCGATAAAGGCCTCTGCGCGGCACTGGGCGGAAAAGGGAAGACCATGGATCTAAAAACTGCACCAATTTGAAAACTAAACACTAGACTTTGTCGATATAATGCTTATTTTTTTAAGATACAAGCTACCAGAATTGTTAAAAATCAAATAAAATAAAATCCCAACTATTTATTAGGAAGTCGATTTAAAATTCGAAAGAAGTGAAAGTCCTTCCACAAGGATCATTTGGATTTTGGCCTATTTAAGCTTTATTCTTGATTTTATTTGTGATTTTTTACCATGTACCCTTGGCTGCTCCTGTTCCTGCTCCTGCCACTGAGCCTGTTGCGTTAACAAGGCGTTGGGGATATTGGAAACAACAGTCCTGCTTTTCTTTTTTTCTTCGACTTCCTTTTCTTTATTTTGGCGTCAGCTGCCTCGACTGGAGATTTCTTAATCTGACGTTCTAATGAATGTCATAAATTTATGGCCAAGTGCTCTCCAGTTGAGTCTCTAGTCTCCGTGCTTGGGTTGAATTGGATTGGCTTCGTTTCGATTGGATCGACAGAGGACAGTGCTGGTGACCAGTGATTTGTCCCAGTCTCTCGCTCTCTCTCTATCTCCCTAAGGCCCCCCAAGGGCAAAGGACACAAAACGCACTGAACGGATGAAGGATGTCGAGGCAGGAGCTACAGGAACAGGGTCCCGTCTGAAGTGGTCAAGTGAAAAGTTGAGTTTTGCCACTTGTCCAAACCTGGGACTCTCCACCGTATATACAGAGAGAGAAATATCCTGCAGATTTAGGAACCAATTTTAAATAGGTAGCAAAAAAGATGGCAGAGAAAAGCTCCAGAGAAAAACCGGCTTTGACATTTGAAGGCTTTCCCTTGATCTGTTTCACAATGGTTTGTTTTTTTTTCCTCTGTATAGTACCACTTGCACCTCATCCCGTCATTATTTTGTTTTGTTTTCGCCTCTGACATCATCATTTTAATCATCGCCTGATGCTGGAATAACAGTTTACCCCTCGACACTGGACATTGGGCACTCGCCCCCGCGCGCCGCCTGTCAATTTGTTCGATAAGCCAACGCCAGATATGTCCAGAATCCGGAATTCACTGCGAATCCGGGCAAATGGGAGTATATACGAGTTATGGCATGGGAGAGGAGGTATGGCGGATGGGGGATGAGGGATGAGGGTGGAGGGTTCGCAGACATGCGACATGGACATGCACGCTACAAGATAATCACATTAAAAAGAGAGCTTCGCTTTCCCTCCAGTGGACCAGTGTCCACTGTCCAGTCAGGGAATCGCTGACAGATAAGGGCGCTGCTGCTTGTCCCTGTCACCATGCATCATCCAAAATGCTGGCAAGTTGGGGATGCCAATTTGGCAGATTTTCCTATCTTTGCTAGGTTATTCCTTTGTTTCTGAAATTTCCAATTTATTTTTATATATTTTCTTTTTTTTAACAATTTATATGATATATTATATATATCGAAGCTAGTTTTTTAGTTTTCTTAAAGTTTAAGCTTCTTGAATGTTTATATATCAAATATGATCTTAAATCTTTCAGCATTTTAAAGTACTCTGCCTTAAGAGGCGTAGAAAATATATACGCAAAAAGTATATAAACTCATTTATTAATTTCGATTTATTAAATTTCATACGAAACTCAAACTTGGTTAAATGAAAACTGGTAGTAGAGTTAAAAATCAAACTGAATTTGTAGAAATACATACTAAATATAAACTTTTGAAAAAATGAAATTATAAATCTCCTGCCAGCACTGACACAGACTTACATCTATAACCATATCTATATACATATCTGTAATATATGAAACGTTTGCCATTTGTTGTGTCCCTTATCTGGACAGAAAAATATTGGCAAATTGCTGGCCAAACGAGGACTCGATAAGGATGCCCCCTCCCCCATTCCCCCCCTCATTCACTCTCAATCCAATCCTCTGGCCGCAAAGTCAAAGTGGCCAAAAGGAGCTCACTGCCACCGCCCCCAGTTTAACAGGAGCTGCTAGTCCCCTGGCTCATTATTTCATTTAGGGATTTTTTATTGTTTTTCGCATGCCATTAGTCAGTTTTGATTTGCCTTTGGCCGGGGCAATAAAAATAATAAAAACAACTGTCGCTCAACTTAATAAGAAACACAGGCAGAGAAAGCAACAGAAAAAATAAATGCAAAAAAAAAACCAAGAAAAATACAAAGAAATAAGAGAAAAAAATTCATGGAGAAATGGAAGAAATTGTGAACAGAAATTCAGGCAAATTGTTCATTTCATTTGACGTCCTTTGTGAGGTAGTCGGAGTGGGGGAATCAGGGCAGAAATCATTCAAAACTGACTGTAAAAACAATGAAATTAGGCCGAGAAACAGGGACTCCCCCGGGCTCGAACTGAGAAATCTAATTATTCATCCCCTTGTCCCGGCATAGAAATTACTCCGCCAGTTGTTACGTTTTTGTTTACTTTTTGGTTTCGGTTTCTGTTTCTGTTTCTATTTCTATTTCTATTTCGTTTCGTCATTTTTCTTGAGTCAAATCCAGAGAAGGAAGGACGACAGACAACAGGACAGCAGCTCTCAGACATGGGGACCAGCACGTTCCGTCTGCCACTGAGTTGGTTTATCCGAAAGTCTGGCATTTTAAGTAGAACAGTTGCTGGATATTCGGACTGCGCTACCCTTGTGACTGGCCTGGCAATTTGGGGGGGAGGGAGCTGCTGCTGCTGCTGCTGCTACTACTGCTGTTGCTGCTGCTGCTCCTGCTGCTGCTACTACTGCTGCTGCTGCTGCTGCTGCTCCTTCCCTCCACCGTCACGAGTGGCGCTCGGCTTGCGCCTGCGCTGCATTTTCCCCGACAAAGGACTCCAAGCGCCGTATTGGCGACGCCTCCTTTGGCGCTTTCACCGCTTTTCCAGCTTTTCCATTGGGAGGCAGCCCCTTTATGCCGGCACCGGGATATCCAACGCTTGCGCCTATGAGGAGCAATTGCCACGCCTGCGATGGCACCACTCGGGGGTTCAGTTCACCCACCGTACATAAGGAGCTCTCTTTTCCTCGGCCTCCGTTTCAGTCTCTCGTTCATCGGTTACATAAAATACCTTCTTTTTTTTTAGTTGTGTTTCGTTTTCTGCAATCCATCAAGCACACACACCCACACACAAAATGCACTCAAACCCAGAAAAAAATTTCAAAAAAAAAATATATAAAAAAGCACCTGCAGCCGTCATCATTGATATTTGTTTCCTATTAATTAATAACCCCCAAAAGCCAGCCAGGAAAAACCGCAGAGATCGCGGAATTCGCAGCAGGAGGACTCTTTAAGGCCACTCTTTAGTCTTTAGTCCTAGGTTCTTGCCCCTTTTCCGCAAAGTGTTTAAACTTTAAAGTCGTAGCCAAGTTTTGGGCGCCAAATTTTCAATTATGGCCTCAAAAGTTGTGTGTTGGCCAAGGCGAAAGTTGGTTCGTTTCTGCTCCTCGCCTCGTCTCGTCTCGCAGCACATTTTTGGGTTTTCTGCTCAAACTTTTCGCTCGCGACTTTTCTTTAATTTCTCTTTTCTTGCAGCCCAAAGTCGGTGTCTCAATGTGTTTGGGTTTCCAAAACTTAAAGTTCTTCTTTCAAAGTGCTCACAGACTGAACAGCAGACGGAGGAGGAGGCGACGGCGGCGGCATTGCAGGTGCAATGGCCGGCCGGCCGGCACTGCTCATAAATTCAATCTAATATCGGAATTAATCGATTATACTCGTATGTGTAGGCCCTGTCGGCATTGCGTTTCCGTTTCCGCAACAGGAAGCCCCGGCACGCACGCCCCGTAAAACTCGAAACAGTGCAGAAACTAAGGGGGAAAAGGGTTAAGGATTTATTAATAACCTGCCACCAGCGGGGAAAGGGGGTTGGTAAATAACTATCCAAGCCTTAGATACTTCTTTTTCTGGGATCCGTGGCACACAGGGAACAAAAATGAAGAACAACCAACGACATTAAAGGTGTCTGTCTGGGGGTTTGGATTTTTGTCAGTTCGATCAATCGAATCGATCATATTCCCCTCAAAGTCCTTTTTTTATAATTAAGGAAATCACTATTAATTTGGCATTTAATTTTACAGATCCTTCTTCTTTTGATTGTATAAATGGATTTGTTTTGGGGCACCTATAAGTGTGCTCTAAGAAAATCTTTTCTTTTACAACTGTTTTTTTTTATTTTCTCAATTAGGTACTGCTGTTTTATTTATTTATTATTTTTTTTTTTGCTGTGCAAACCCGTTGACGTTATTGTCCTCACCCAGAGAACAGCGTTGAACCGTGAGGAAGGACTCGACCCCCCCGAGTCGTCGCAGTCATTTCGTGCTGAGTTGGCGCTTCTGGTAACGAGCGGAACCAACAAAACGGCTTGGAGACAGGGGCCAGGGGATCGTTTTGGTTTTTATAACGTGACAACACGCAAGGCCAGGACATAGACAGGAGCGGGAGAACATGAACAGGACATGAACATGTCACCGAGCGTCGAGCGTCGAGCGATTGCCGAAAAATGCCTTGATGGGGGGGCGACACACACACAGGAGGCATGACTCCAAATTAAACCCCTTTCGCTCCTCCTGCCCCTGCCTGGGGATTGTTATTATTATTTTAGTTTTTACGGGGCGACACAGAAATCAATGTATTTCATTAATGGCCCGAATGTGTGCCGGCTCTAATAGGCTTTATTGCCGTTATTTGCCGTTATTAATATTGGCATGCAACAAGGTCGATCAGGACACGCCACATGGCAGCAGCAGCACCAGCAGGAGGAGCTGGAGGAGCAGGAGAAGCTTAAGGATTGAGTCTCCCTTTGAAAATCCAATTAAATAATTACTAAAAGCCCAAAGCCCAAACCTTGGAATGGGAGGGTGAATTTAAGAAGAATTTAATTGATTTTTATTTTATTTTTCTTCAACTTAAACTCTCATTTAATGTATAAGTTTTTAATTATTTTTATTATTATTATTCTGGTGATTATGTTTTAGCTTTCTGATGTGCATTAATTCATTATCCGTTTTTATTAGTTATTTAAAATAATTGTTCATTAATTTTGTTGTTTGAAAAGTGTAAATTTACTAGTTGGAACATTTATTAGAATTAAATTTAAAATTCTTAAATCTCTCTCTCTCTCTGCTGATATGATCTCTTGATCTTCTTCCTTTCACTCTTTCCTTTCCTTATTTTCCCCATGATTTTTTGTAGTTCCAAAACAGAATTTCTCCAGCGATTTCCCGGCACAAATCTATGGCTTCCCTATGGCTAGTACAGCCATGTCCGGTCATGGGTTGCTGGTTCATTGCTTTCGAATAGGGTCAAGGGTTGTCCAAGGGGGCTGGGCTGTGCGAAGGGGATGTGTGGAGGTGGTGGCGCACTTAACAAACTCGTAAATAACCGGGAACAATGCGAGTGGCGATCGAGTGACGAAGGCCTAGCCGGATGTTGCTGAAATTGAATAAAATGCAAATTTTTATTTTCATTTTTATTTTTATTTTCATTTTTTTTCGGTCGCAAACCAAACAAAATAATTCAATGCGTGACAATTTGCCAAAATTTTGTGTGTATGTGTGTGGACACTGCAAAAAAGAAACCAAATATAAAATATAATATAAATAAAATGAGGTGAAATGAACTATTAACCTTAGCCAAAAGAAACCATATCAAAAAATTTAGATTTCCTCCTGAAAACAAAAAGGGAAAACCTTTTTATTATTAGGAATATTTACAATAAGTAAATATTTTCTTTTTATTATTATTATAATTTTCCCCAGTGCCTATTTTTTTTGTTGGTTTCTATTATTTGGAATCCGCTTTTTTGTGCTTTTTTTATGACCTGCCGACATTACGCCCGGAAATATTAACGCATGTGCGATGTCGGCGACGGAGCAGTGCTGCGCCAACATTTGAACATTTGAATGTTTGAATGTTTGAATACAAATTCAGTTTGCCATTTTGGCACACATGAATGACCAGTGGACCAGTGGACGGAGGCGGCTGACGAGGGCCTTCCTGCTCCGGCCCGGGTCCCAGATATATGTTTTATACATTTTATACATATATTCAATTTCCAGTGTCCTCTCATTCCTATATATTATATATATATTTTTTTTGTATATTATTTTTTGTATGAATAAGAAAAACTTCGCTTGGCAACTGCAGGGCAAGGTTCTTTCTAGACAAAAGGCTCATAGAAATCGAAAAGTTGAGATATAGAATCGACCAAGGGCATACTCAATTGCTTATTATTTATTTTTGCTTATTTATCAATTAATAAAACAAGGTTTGGCGACATTTTACAAATATTTTATTAATTCATTCGAAAGTGTTTTTGGTTTTTTTTTTTATTGCAAGAAAAAACACATAAAAATACTTTCCATACTTTTCTATTTGTTTATTAATTCATTTTTGTTTATTTATTACAAATTTTCGAATGAATCAAATCATCATATATAGAGCATACCCCATACTCCAAATACTGGGTATAAAAGCCTCCGCCACAAAGGTTAAAATCAATCGGTTCGCTTTAGCGAACGCATTTATTTTCATTTCACCGAGATTTGTACCAAATGGGAGCGCCCCCCGTCCCCTTGATTCTGCCACTTGATTCGGGCTTTAGACTTCGGCTTCAGATTCAGATTTGTAGTCCGTTTCCCATATTCAGATTGTCCGAGAAGGAAGCACAGACGTTCGTTCGGAACGAACCCTTGGCCTGCGGGCAGGAACGTCCCCTGCCGATACCTTTTCATATTTGGCAAATTTGAGCATATTTTATCACCATTACCGAATGCCGTGACCCGCAGGCGGAGACCACATCCCCAGCCCTAACACATAGCCACAGCGAAGCCACCCACATGGAGTCCCAATATTGGCACCCGCATGTGAGGCATTGTTTGGCAACCCTTTTGCCAGCCTCTCGATCCCATAACCCAGAACCCAGAACCCAACCCAACCCACTCCCCATCCAATCAAGCGACTCCCCTGTATTCTTGTCCGCCTGCCTTCCCGCCTGCCACTTAGGCAAATAAATAATATCGGACAGCCATCGAAATTTGTTTAAGCAAACTGTGAAATTTATGAATATGTTGCAGGTTTCTTGGGACTACACATTCACTGCACATAGCAGACAGCTTGGATACCCTAAATTTTTGACAGGTTCTGTCGTGGATTCTTATGGATATTTATTGTGGAGTTTGGAGGAGAAGGTTTCTCTTTCTTTGAATTTATAGAAATAACTTGAGTAAAATTAGCAGAACCCCTATGAAAACTCTTAATAATTCCAACTTGTCAAGCTGCAAAATATGAAAAGGTATCTATCTCTTGAGGTGAAACCACCTTCTTCAGGTGTATAGATTCCAACCCTCAGAGATGAATCGCTGATAGAATTCTGACCCCTTCCAGTGCATGTGCAGCGACCTTTGATTGATTGCTGCCTGGCTAGGGATACATATATATATATATGTATATTAAATATTTTTTTATGTTACCTTGTCCATCAGCCAAAAGCAAAGCAAAGAAAAAAAAATAAAAACAAGAAGAGAAAAACATAAAGTAATAAACACAGATTGGCTCTGGAGCAGCTGCTTTTTGGGGAGCAATCTAAGGAGTGCTTTGGGTCCTGGCAATGAAGGAAAAGAAATGTTATTTCATAATGCAAATTGTGTCCTGTCTTTTGGCTTTATTTTTATATATATTTTTTTGTCTTTGGGGGGGGGGGCAGGGTATTAATGTCGAATGTCAAGCGAATGAAGTGGCGTCGAAGCCGAAGGATATGGAAATGGGGCAGAAATAAGAAAAATGCGGTATTTAATGTGAATTACACCACTGTGACCACAAGGCGATTGCAGTGCAGGACCAGAACCCCGGACCCATGGACCCCGGACCCTCGATCATCGTCATCGTTGGCACAAATGTAAATTTTCAATTTAAATGCAAATATCAATTTGTCAATGCGAGGCTGCGGCGCTGCGGGGTTTGTCCTCACAGAAAATATAAAAAAAAAAAATAAAGGCAAGTCTCGGGGTTGCTGGCTAAAAGGCAAAGCCAAAGCCAAAGCAAAGAAATCCTTGCATTTTAACTAGTCAGGCGTGGTCCGAGTTGGCAGTCCAAGAGCTGGATTCTGGATTCGGGATTCTGGAGCGTTGGCTCAATTCCCACGTGGCCGTGACAGTCAGTCCTGGCATTTAGCCATCATCATAACACCGGCTTCCAAGGGCCCAAGGACTGGCTGGTGAACAAACGACGCTGATTTCCTTGTGGGTCCATCCTGCTGTTTTGTGTGCCTAATTAGGAATTCACATCATTTTTTATTTGGGTTAAAATTATTCAAAAGTGCCAAAGACCCTGAGAGAGCGCTGCCCACCATCTTCAAGGCGGCTTTTATGGCCAGCTAAATCCCAACGAACCCTCACCCTCTACCCCCTTTCGTTCTCGGTAGCTGTGGTACCGGCGCCCCTGGCCATCGAAAGGGATCCTTCATAAAATGAACTGGACTCGGGGCATGGACTCCTTCTGATCGACTGCATAAATATCCATTTACAACTTTAATATTTAATATTTACAACTTAAATATAAAGAATAAATAATAATAAAATTAGGAATTCTCCTTTTTTATTCATATTTAATTATCTTTTAAAGATCTTCGAAAATGTATTACATTTTAATGGAATTTCGCTATTTCAAGGGGCATATCCTTTTTCCCCCAAAATATCTAGAGAAAATATTACTTATTTTATGGCGATTTCTAAATGTTAATGAAATTCTCATATTTTAAGAGAAATATCCTCTTTTCCCCTAAAAATATTCCCTATTTGATTTCAATTTCTATATTTCAATGTAATTCTCCTATTTTTAAGGGGAATATCCCTGTGATATAGCCCAGCAAAGCCGATGCTATCCTTTTATCCAAATGCTCCTGCCTTTCGCTGATGGCCTGATAAGAATAGGTGGAAAATTAAACATATTAAAAGTTTTTACACCTTTGATGATGAATTTTTGCCACTGCAACCCTTTTCGAGTTGTTTTTCTCCCTTATTTTAACACTTTTCTCTCCATTTTCTCCATTTTCCTGCCCCGTTTCCACTTAACAAACTGTCGCGGTCGCGGTCTCGGTCTCGGCCTCAGCTTCAACTGAGATGAGCAACTCGAAAGCCGAGATGGAAGTTGGAAAAACTCTGGGCCGGGGCCAAGTAATAAAAATGCAATTACACAGCCCAGTTAGGGTCTTAGCCTCGACCCCACCCGCACCCCGTGCTCAATTTGATTCACTTCATCAGCAAGTAAACCGACGCATTAAAAAATATATATCCACTCCAGCTGCATGCAAAATGAGCACTAATAAAAACCGAAATAGCCCCAAAACTGGGCGAAAAAAATAAATAAAAATACCCAAAAAAAAATAAAGGAAAAAGGGTTGTGGCCAGCACACAGCTGCCGTAGAAGCGTTAATGAAATGCGCACTGAAAGGGTTAAGCTTCAGCTGCAGGGCGACCTCTAACCCCCCCAGCTGCCGCCCAGCCTGGACATGTGACACGCTCGCTTAGCCAGGTCCAAGCGAGCTGTCAACAGGTTGAAGCGAGGACACCAGCTTCGGCGGGGGGTGAGGGAGCACTGGCCAGTCCGCCTGGCTCCCCATCTCAGCGTCATTAACATTTCAAACGGAGAGTCACGCAAACATCGGCGGCGCAGAATAAAAATACAAAAATAAAATACAAAAACAAAAAAAAAAACAAATGAAATCGGGGGCGGCTTACATGGGCAAAGGGACGTCGTATCGCGTGTCAATTGTGTTGCCGAAAAGTAAAAGTCGTCAGTCAAAATGAAAATGAACAAGAACCGAAAAAGAACTTTCCAAAAGCCGAATAAATTCAACACTTTAGACAAAGGTTTGAACAATTTTATTGGTGGAGAAAGTGTTATATGTATTAAACTCTTGAAAAGGAATAAGAAGAAATAAAAATATATTAAATATATAAATAAATATATTAAATATTATAATTACAGCTTAAATCTCTCTTTGCTTGTCTTTTCCTCTTCCTTTTCAAAACAAAAATATGACAAAACATTTTGTTGCCTACATATCAGGGCACATTTTTGGTTTGCAAAACTCAAGCCCAAGCTCAGGGTCCTTGTCCTTGTCCATATACCCCATTTGAGGTGAGGCGCTGGATATTAACATTGGAGAAATAAAAATAATTACTTGAATGTTATGCTACAGCTTTCACTTTTCACATTTCACAATTTCCACGATTTTCATGCATTGCGTGGGCGTGTAGGAAGGAGAAAGGAGGAAGGAGGGTGTAGTCCTGCGATGGACAGGTTGAGTTTGTTTCGTTTCTCATTTTTTTCTCTCCCATTCCTCGTTTTTTTTTTTGTATTTTTTGTAATCGCTGAACTTTTTTTGACTTCCGCTTGACATTGTTTGATTGTCGTTTAATTGAATTTAATTAGCGTAAGGCGCAGCAAGGACTTTCTCTGTCCCCCTCTCACTCTCTCTGTATATCCTTCCCTCCCTGCCTTCGCCCACTTATTAATGGCAGTTTAACTTTTATGAATGTGTTGTGGCTAACAGCCGCGATTTTTACTTTTCATTTTCCTTTTGTGTTGACGAAAATGTCCTATGATATCTTTTTTTTGGTGGGAACTGTTTGCGGTTGTCCGTCCGAACCCTCGAAATGCAGCTTATCGCTTTTCAGTGCGTATAATGTATATTGTATTTGCTTTTGCCACGCAATTTTCTTGTTATTTAAGGCTCCTACCGCCGCGTATCCTGGCGAGCACTTAGCACCTTGGTGACTTAACCGCCCCAAATGTGGCTATGGCACGCACCAGGAGCACCAAAAACCACCGGGTGAGGGGTGGTGGCTCTAACTTTACTCCATCACCCCATTACCGCCGTGTATTTAAGTTTTAATTGCCGGCAATTAAAAGTACATAGATACAAGCTTGCAGGATGTGTGTTAGATGCAGATATGAATACGCAATATACTCGCAAAAAAACGAAATTCGAATGAAACGTTGCGTATAATAAATATTATTGCTGGATACTTTTTCAGTTCAAAATCAGGTTGTTGTATTTTTTGGTTAACTGGATTTTTGTGTGGCCATTTAAATGGATGCTTTCTTCAAAAGATCACATAAGATCCTTTAAATGCCGATGTGTGACTATCTCTCTCCCTCCTGCTCGCTCGCTCTGGCTTTCTTGATTTGCCTGCAATGTACATGCATATAAGCTGCACTCGAAAAGTGTTTCGTATTTGTAGTCTCCGAATAGGAAACAACAGAACTGCTTCCGTTTTTTTTAATATTATTTTCTATTATTTATTATTTATTATTTAGCAAACACAAAGAATTTT
Organism: Drosophila birchii; assembly: GCA_035046345.1. NCBI lineage: Eukaryota > Metazoa > Arthropoda > Insecta > Diptera > Drosophilidae > Drosophila > Drosophila birchii. The sequence goes on along the minus strand of JAWNOA010000014.1, from coordinate 273,761 downwards.
GCCAAGTGCCGCCTGGCACTCTTCAAACTCCTGACACTCCTGGGCTCCCAGCGATTTTGTATTGCATTGAAAAGCCATTGAGGCAGGATCCTGGCAAATGTAAGCACTCAATAGTACATAGTTGCGTGGCAATTAACGCCAGCGATTATGACACGGACGAGGTCGAGGGCCACACCCCTTCGCCCTCACCCATGGCAAATATATGGTAAATATTTCCCAATCGCGTGGGTGTTGCCAGCAGCTTGTAAATTTGCAATTAACCCAAGTTTGAGGAGGCTTTAAGCGATCCCGCAGCCGGGACTAATTAAAGAGGAGCGCAAAAAAATAATAAAACACAAACAAACAGCAGGGCTTGGGGAACCTTGAATCGAAGCAGGACCAGAAAGTTGCGACGACTTCCCAGACACAGATGCAGACACAATTCCAAAACTCAACTCAACTCAACTCCCGGTGCTCCTCCTGGTTGGTTGGCATATTAAAAATATGTATAAAGCACAAAACTTTTGGCCGCCGCCGCTGCTGCCGCCTCCCTTCCTGGCCTCCATCGTACTTTCACACTTTGCCTGATTAAAACGCCGCCAAGGAAGAAAAGTCGAGCTGAGACGCGTCGAGGAAAAGCCAGCGGAAAAGCGGCCCAAGGAAATGAAAGCGAGTGTGCGGCGGGGGGGTGTGTGTTTTCTGCCAAAGTTTTTCGGCAGCGGCAAAAAGGCTTTAACTACTACATTGCAAATGCCAAACAGACGGTGTCCTTGAAAAAGTCTCGCAGGACTACGACTACGACTATGGCTATGGCCTATGGAATCTCAGTGTTTATGTACCGACAACTTTCCGCTTTCATTTCCATAAAAATGCGTTTGCTAATTTCATAACTCATTCAGATTCTGGCTGGCTACACTGTGCCAAATAACATTGTTTTTTTACGGAATATTTCATGGCTTTGGTTACCCTCAGGAAATGCTCTTTAATAAATATATCTTATATATATATTTTTCTCTCTGTGTGCATCTCTGGCGGCAAGGACAAACTAATTGCTAAGAAAATATACAAAAATCCTTTTGGTTGCGGACTCAAATTCGGATTCGGATTCGGATGCGAATCCACATGCAGAGAGAGTCTCATTAGCTTTGCTTCAGTTAATGCAAAATCAAGTTGCCACCATTATCCTGCCGCCTGCTGTCTGCTGCGTGAGCGTTAATCATCATCCTATACGCGTAATTACAGAGTCAGCAAGGACCGGCGAGGAAAGCCGAATGAAAATCCAGGGCCACCACGGCAGCAGCGTCAACGGAATATTAAAAAGATTCAAGACACCAGACCCCCAGACCAGACCAGAACGGGAGTTGAAAGGCGGCTTCAGGACGACGAGAACGAGCAGAAAGTGTGAGTAGGCCTTTCCTTAACATTCTGCCAAAAAGCCGAAACCACAGCGGTTGCAGTGGCAGTGGCCACAAGCCGCAAATGTTATTAACCACGAATCAGGCGGCGTATTCAGGAATCACCCATCCCATGCCTGTGGCACCCTTCCTTGCCATTACCATATCCTTTTCCAAAACCATTTCACATTTTCGGCAACTTCATTAAGCTCAAAAAATGCAATTCAATTCCGATTTTGTGAGCAAGGGAAAGTATTTTCAAATATAACCAAGGAGTTAATGAAGTCCCAATAATATTTTATTTTATTTATTAATTAAAATCCTTAAGAGAAAGTTTGAATAACCTGCTAACCTAGACTTATCCTCGTGATGACCACCTTGCCTTATCCTTGCTGATTAATACCGTTCAAAGGGCACACTTTAACCTCGATAACTTGCAGTTTTTTCTTTCGGCGATTTCCGTAACCCTTTTCGGGCAATCAAAATAACCCCCTGTGGAAGTAGTACTCAAGATTTATATCTTATATACTTCCTAAGAGCTAAGAGGAAGCCGGGAACTAGAATGGAATGTCAACGCAGGAGTGTTGAGTGTCAAAGACGGATGCCAAGGCGAATTGCTGGCAATCAAAATCCATGCCCGGCCAAAGGGGGTGAAAACAGAGAAAGCACTTAGCTCTTAAAGGCGAAATGCTTGTAAAATTTAAGCCCTACTTAATTTGCGATATGCTGGCAAACAATTGCCCGCGGCGGCATCAGCTTCCTTTGGCTGCCATTGTGGCACTTGTCACTGGCCGCGGCGGCGGAGGCGGAGGGGGAGGCGGAGGCTCTTTCCCCTCCCCATCCTTCCTTCGAATTTTTTACTAATTTTAATAAAGAGACCGAGACAAAGGAGAGAGACCAAGCCGCACACAGCTGCCTCCAGAGACTTTTTCGTAGGACTCCTGGTTAACTGGATAACGCGCCAAGACAAAGGCTCACATCGAGAGGAAACCACAAGCCCTGGCTACACATGCCAAGGAGCTGGAGGCAGGAGCAGGAGCAGGAACAGGAACGGGAGCAGCAGAGTGTGTGACAGGCAGAAGGGGTTAAGCTTGAGGCCCTGCCACATAGCATTCCGGCTTATTTCTTTCAATTTCGGTTTTTACTCATTTCGCGACGCGGTTTCTCATTATGCCGGAGCTCAGGGGGAAAGTGCCATCACTAGAGGTGAGAAAATTCAAAAGGAAAACTCCCCCAACAAAAATAAAATACATATATTTTATTATTTAAATTATTCCATTTAAAAAGATTACTTATATTTCAAATAGTTATATGTTTTACAAGTTGGCCAAAGGATTTAAAGGCTTCAATTCAATTGAAATATTTCCACATGAATCCTTTCGAAGGAAATTATTTATAAAATATATTTAAAAATTGTGATTTTCCTTTTTTTTCGGCTTTAAAATAAGTACACCAACGATTAAAGGACACGATTTTCCCATCAGGATCCTTTTGCTTGGGCCAAGGCCACCACTAGGATCAAATGAATTTTTCGTGTTCGTCGCCAGAAGAAAGCTGGGAAATTCGCTGCCAAGACGGGGTTTGCAAGGGGGGAGGACGGGCTCCTTCTTTCGTTCTTTCGTCTAAAACCGCATCGGCGGCACATTTGTGTGTGTGCAGTGGGAATTTAACCCTTTGCCGCCACCCAGCCAGTGGATTACTCAATTAATTTAATTATGCGCTGTCAATCATTTCGTTGCCTCGGCCCCGGGACCACGACCACGGCCACGACCACGTCCACGTCCCACGTCCACGCCCACTGGAAACCCCATTTTGTCTAGGCCAGGCTGAAAAAGTGACTTATTTTCTTGTTGCCACTTAATTTTTGTTGTCCTTAGATTTGCGCCAGCGTCTGTGGCCGTTGAGCCGCGGCCTTCCGCATTCCCCTCTCTCCCCTTTAAAATGTACTTATTTTCCTTACCAAAGGAAACTTGGATGGATGGGGGAAAACTGGGGGAAACTGAAGGAGAAAAACAGCAACTGAGACCATAGCTTCGATTCTTTAGAATTAAAAATCGAAGATATATGAGAACTATAAATATATTAAGATTGTTTAAAATGTATACATATTTATTTATATTTCTTTTGATTTAAACATATATATTTATATATTTTAAAATAAAATAAAAAATTTAAAATCTCCAACAACTTTTTCGGTTATTTTTTTAATGTGTACAACCAAGGACGAGGCGCAATTTTCGACTGATGCCTTACGAGGACCTCGTAGCGTCCTCCTCACCATTTGCAGCCCAATCCTTGCGGAGAAGAACTCCCACTCCGTGGTGCAAACCGCGACCGCTTGGAAATAAGAGAAATCATTTGCGTTCTGTGGGTAGCTGATGCTAATCCCCCGCACTTAACCCCTTCGCCATCGCCTGATCCTGACTGCTGGGCTGCTCATCCCTGTCCTCGTGCTCGTCATGTTGACTTTACCATTTGCCTTGGCAATTTCTGGCGTGTGTTTCCTTTTCTTTTCCCTGCTTTTCCTTCAGCTGCTTCAGCTGGTTTTTCTTTTTCCCGGTTCCCGGTTCCTGGTTCTTTTTCTTGGTAGCTTTCTTTTGAGCCCGTCTTTGGGCTCTCTATCTACATCCTGCATATCCTGCGGGCCTTGTTTGTGTGCGCGCGTATTTGTTTAAGCTGTGTGCGTGGTGTTTGCTTACATGTGTAAATTACTTTTCAATCTTGTGATTACTTTTTTCCACATTTAATTATTTTAATTACGGCCCAGTGCACACAAGGAGCGGCGCAGTCGAGCCCTTTCCCCAAAGAACACTAGTTCAAAGGACCCCCAAATGTGTATATGTATAGTACTTATCCTTTCCTTACATTTCCTTATATTCATTGATTCGATTTTGGCAATCTTGCAAACTACAGGAAATTTATTTTTTTGTAAAATACAAATAATAAAACCAGTTTAATGGCCTAAAACTGCTTATTCCATATTTTTATTTTGCTAAAATCAAAATTAATAAGATAACTCTTATCTAGATCATTTCCTAAATATTTCGCTAAATACTATTAATTATTAATTATTATTTATTATATTATATAAAGTTAATCCTTGCCGTACATAATACATATATACATTTATCAATAATTTAATAATTTTAATTGCAATGTTAAAAACTATTTTTTATTTATTATAAATCAATAATTTTTTAATTTCTTAAATTATTATTAATTTAATTTATTTAATTAGTTACTCAAACCTATGTATCTTGCAGATAAACAAACGCACTGAGCGAACGAGAACGAATAAGCTCCTCTCGGAGCTGATCGATTGTTTTTGTTTTGCTTGTTTGTTTTGATAAACATAAACAGCTTCGCTTCAAAACAAAAACAATCGATCAGCTGCTCTCTCTCTCTCTCTCTCTCTCTCTCTCTCTCTCTCTCTCTCTCTCTCTCTCTGTGTTTTGCTTCAGCAGCAGTGATCGACCTTCAACGAGCGAACAGCTGATCTGATAAACATAAACAACTTCCCTTGAAAACATAAATAGTTGATCAGCTGATCGAACTCGCCGATCGATTGTTTCTGTTTTGCTCTGATAAACATAAACAACTTGCCAACGGATCCGATCTTTCGCCGAGCTTTAAGAGAAAAATACAATTCCCTTCTGATAGTTAAATTTCTTAAGTTCAGGGAATTTTTTTCTCTATAATTTACTCATATTTTGTGATTATCTTTGATGATAAGAATCTTAAAAAATCATTTGATATTCAAAAAATCAAAATAATCCCAGATAAATAGGCCATCATTTTTTAAATCAAATTAATTTCTTAAATTGGAAGAGAATAACAACTTAAAAAAATAATATCAATCAATTGATTTTAATCTGAAAGCCTCTCTGGTTGAGTGTTTAATTGTTTGTTAATTGGCTTTATCATAAATCGACCATCTTAATCACTGAACTGCAATTAAAAAAAAAAAAAAACAAAAACGCATTAGGCCACACACAGCTGTGGAACGGTGGAATCCCTATTTCCAGATGTGCTTGCCAGGTGATCCAGGTGAACCGGTGATTGATTGGTCCGGTGATCTGGAAATCTTTGACAGCTGGATGCACTTTGAATCATCGGCTGTAATGCGTCAATCGGGCCTTTTATGACTTTATTTTTTTCATTTTTTGTTTTATTTTCAGTTAATTGTTTTATTTTGTATTATTTTTCTAAGTTTTATGCTTTAAGTTATGTTTAGTTCAATTTGTTAAGCTCATTATTTGTAGTTAGTATTATTAAATTATGTTATGTTCTTTTTTTTTACTTATCCTTCTTCCTGTTCTTAAATTTCTTTCTTTTGGTTTAGCTTTCTTCTCTTTTCCAGTTATTCTCCAGCTCCTTACTGACATTTCTCTTTTGAAAGCCTTCAGTTTTTCAGCTTTGTTTTTTGGTTTCTTTGTTTAATTAATTAATTAATAAAGATGTCCCTGTTTTCTGGATTTTCATTCGGGTTTTCTTCAGTTTTCCTGGATTAAATTCTTTTGATTTGCTGGATCTCGGCCACTTTTGCGATCTTCCCCGGGCGCTGGACGTTGGAGGACGACGGACTACGTTAGGAAAGTCACGAAAATCACTTGAATCCTTCGCTGCCGACGCCTCCGCCGCCGCTGCGGCTGCTGCCTCTGTCAACGTCGCCCAGAAATTCCTGTGAATCTCCGAAATCGGCAGCGTAAAATGAAGGAATGCCGCCCTTTTGTTATCCTCCGGCTCCCCTGCCGTATCGTCCTTTTCGGACTAACTGTTGACCCCAGGGGGGCGGCGAGGATACTATGACCTTCAGTGCGCCGAATCGCCGAAACAGAACTGTGCTACTGTCCTACAGCCGGTTACGAGTGCGGCAGAGCGAGAGGCGAATACATGAAGGCAGGAGCAGGAGCGAGCGAGCCAGCGAGCAAGGACTCCGAAAAATGGGCAGAAACGCCAGCGACGTCGCCGTCGACGTCGTCAATTTTTTCGGGTGCATTCGAAAGTTCGACAGCACACACAACTTTGGAAAACTGTCAGTTGGCAGCGAACTTAGAACAGGTAGACACGCACGTTCCGCCTGGAAAGCAGGAAAGTCGTCGGGAAAAATACGTAGGCTTAGCTGGAAAATAACTGAGACAACATCGGAAAGTCGGGCGGAACAGATTGGAAAGGAACAGGACATACCACCACCCCCCAGTCACCCCATGCCGAACGCGAAACAGAAACGAATCGAAACGGAAACGGAAACGAAGCTAAAGCTGAGGCTGAAGCTAAGCTCGCTACTTGAAGCTCGGCTTTCGCTGAGTGGCCGAATGGCGGAACTCCGAAGGACGCTCGGCTTTTCCCCGTCGGCAGCAACGCCGGCTGCGCCGTCTGCAGCAGCAGCGACGGCAACGGCGACGATGTAAAATTTTATTACCCCAAACACATCGAACAGTCGGGTTTTGGACGTCCGGACTTTACCGCCGCCTCGCTCTGCGGCGCCACTCATTGAGAGAATCCCACACACACAGAATCCAGAGTACCCAGTACCCAGGAATCAGTGCCAGAACCAGTGCCAGTGCCCGTGCCCGTGCCAGGAACAGAGAACAGAAAACAGAATACAAAAAGAAATCAAAAACAGAAGCGGAAAACTGACAAAAAAAAAAAAACAAAAACAAAAACTTGGCAAACTTTTTGAAAGGAGATGGAAACACCGCGTCGCGGCTAACCAAAAGTAAACTCATAAAAAAATGAAATAAAAAATAAAAACACAAAAACCCAAAACAGTGCAAAAACCAAACAAAGAATTTCCCTTGTGCCAAGTGCCAAGTGCGCCGCGACTCCATAACAAGTATACGACCCGTTATCAGCCTCAAGAAATAATCGGGAAAACCAACACAAAAAAAAACAAACAAAAAACAACACAATAAACTTTCGTCGCGAAAAGCAAAGTGAGTTTTATTGTTGTGTTTCTCTTGATGTTTTTGTTTACCTTGCCTTTTGTTTATGTTGGATTTTTTTTTCTGGTTGGTGATCGTTGGTGATCTAATTAATAGTTAATAACTAATAATAATCCTAAATAAAAAACAAGCAGGAGCCACCAGCAGCCATTAATGTCATTAATATACATATAAAGGAAATCCCTAGAAATATCAAGTGATACTACAAAAAGTGATCAAAAGTGAGCAAAACCAAAAAGAAAAACAAAATCGAAACCGAAACCGAAACCGAAACTCGAAACTGAAAAAGATTTTCCACCAAATAGGTAAAGTTCACATCTAAGTATTTGACTCTTGTAATTTAGTAATATCTCTCGAAAGCATATCTTGTATATATATACTATATACTATATACTCCTCACCCAGACCCCCCGCCCCCCATGTCCCCTCCATAGAGCAAGGCAAAAATTAAACCGAATCTCTCCCTAAGCAACAAGATAACAAAATAATAAACAAAAAAAATAAAAAGGGGGAGAAGAACCGAAGGAAAAAAGCGAAAAACAAAACTACAACAACAATGAAATCCAAAACCAAAGCAAAAGTATAAAGTATACAAAAGCTAAAACAAGAAAAAAACAGAAAAAGAAAAAGAAAATTCAATGCAACAAGAATCATCCCATTGAGAATTTGCGATAAATTAAAAGAAGAAAATTAGAAAATTTATAGAAAATGAAAAATGTGAGTCTAAGAAAAGCGGGACAGCTAATTGTGGCTGAAGAATGGGTTCATACTAGGATACGGATACGAGGATCTTTCTATATCTTTATTGATATATATATATATATTTTTTCCCCTCCATCCCATATATAGCCAAAGTGGGTTAAACATTAGGCAGTCTCTCCCTTTTTTTACACTTAGTTTTTAGTTTTTAAGTCAAATGTTTGTTTTTTATTTATTGTGCGAGTTTTTATCAGCGAAAAACAAACAAACAAGAATTTATTTCCCTTTTAGAAATCAATAAAATCAACCAATAATGATGTCAATAATTAATGATGTTTAGATGTGATCTAAATATTGAAATATATAATAAATAAATGTTAGTAAATTAATTAAACAAAATAAATGTATGTTCGAATATACATTTATAATTTCATGAATATTTTAACAGAATAAATAGGTATTATTTAGTTAATAAATATTCTCAGCTGAATGATTATTCCTTTGGCCATTTCCATTTTCTAAACAATTTAAATAAAACCATATTATAATTTAAAGATAGATGCAAAAGATACTTTCAAGCTCTTTTTATTTTGTATTTTATTTAAATTTTAAATAAATATGCATTAGAATAGAATGAAAAACAAAGGTAAATCAGGAATTTGAAATAGAAATGATTGGAAAACCAAAAAATATGAATATATATTTATATACCACATAAATCAGGCGATGGTTTCGATTTTGTTTAGGTTTATTCAGATTTTACCCAGATTTATATAGATTTTGGTGGTGCTGCTTACGGCTCGTGTTTGTTCTTTGTTTTTTTGTTGTTGTATTGTCCTGAAAATATATATTGGCCTTTCGATCCTGCAGCAAAACTGGCTTAGACCGGAATTAGCCATAAAAAAACACACACACAAATCCAAAAAAAAATGGCGCTCTCCAAGCGGCCCCTCGCCAAGGACACGCCCCTCGCCGAAAACAACAGCAACAATGGCAACAACGGCAGTGCCGCCGCCAGCGATCATGAGACGGCGGTCAAGAGGCGCAAGCGATGCAGTCGCGACGACGACACAACCAATGCAGCCGTTCTTAACAACAACAACAATAATAATACAAATAACAATAACAACAACAATTTGCCACAAAAGAAGCGCAAACAGGGACACATTGCCGACAGTCCAGAGAGTCCCAGTCCAGGACAGGGACATGGACATGGGCATGGACATGGACAGGTGCCCACAGGTAATCCCACACCTATAATGGGCAACAAAACCGCAAGCAATGCTGCAGAAACCGACCAGGACGACGAGACCCTCATCCGTGAGACGCAAGCGGCCCTCAAGAGCCTCTCCGGCAGCTGGCCCGATGCCCGCGGCAATCTCTATCGGCTCCAGGAGCAGGACGAGAATCCGCCGCCATTCCAGAACCTCTTCGAGGAGAAGCAAAAGTATGAGGAGCACCAAGACCAAGCCCTTGATCCCGGCAGTCCCAGTTCACATCTCTTCTCACGTTTCCACAGACAGAAGGAGAATGACCAGGCGCGCCTCAATGCCAATGCCCAGCTGGAGTGCAGCAAGAAGTCATCGGTGGCAGGCGTAGGATTAGGATTAGGATTAGGACCAGGTGCCGGGGCAGCAGGAGCAGCAGCAGCAGCTGATGATTTGGACACCGATGAGGCCAATGGTGTGTATGCCCAGGCGGCATCCGCCTTTAAGCCGCCCATCGATATCATCAAGCGGAATTATGCGGCCGCCGCCCATGCTCATGCCCAGGCCCAGGCCCACGCCCATTACACCAGCGGCGGCGCCTACAATCCCGTCGAGTCTGCCGCCGGACTGGCCTACTATGGCTATGCCGCCGCCGCTGCAGCCTCTGCTAGCCAACAGCAACTCGGCTTGGAGGTCACATCGCGCTCCGCGTCCGCCTTTGACATAGCCAGCCAGCTGGGCGAGAAGCAGTCACAGCAACAGCAACAACAACAACAGCAACAGCCACTTGGCAGCTTGGGCCAGGGGATGGGTCGTCCCAAGGATGGATCTCTGGCGCCCGATGGCAAACAGTATACGATCCTTCAACCGGCGGGCATTGGCAGCCGGGCGGCATCCGTAATGCAGGACATAGCACGGGAGGGTGTTGTCGGTGTGCCACTGGTGGCCACGCCACCGACCACCACAGCAGCCGCCAGCAGTCCGCAGTCCGCAGCAACGACAACAACAACGACGACGACACCGACACCAACGCCGACGCCGACAGCTCCACCGGCACCGAGCTACTCGCCGAGCAGTCAGAATCGCGGTAAGTGCTCCCCATAGTAAGCCCTAGAACAGAAAAAGAGAGAGAGTTTTGTTGTTGTTTCCTAATTTTGAGTCGTGTGGTGTGGTGTGGTTCGAAAATGTGATCGATGTGATCGATCTGGTGTTAATATTGCTGGTATACGTGGCTCTCTTTCTCGAGAGAGAGTAACGAGCAACGATTCGGATTCGTTGTTTTGTTGGTTCGCTGTTTTTTGGGGGGCTTTGGGCTGATCCCATGGATCAGCAGCTGATGTGCGAGACTTCTTGTTGCATTGAGTTTAACCACTTCAATTGGCAAAATCAGAACAGAGAACAAAGTCCTAGTCCTAGTCCTAGTCCCTATCCCGCCCCCCCATTAGACCCCACTTAACCCTTAAGCCTTTCATTTACCAAGACTGCGGCAGCTATTCTGTGTGTCTGTGTGTGTGCTTTTTATTGTGAATGCCTGTGAACTACACTCAATTTGCCTGCGTAATAAGCAACATTATAACAATTATTATTTGCACAAAACCCCACAACCCCCCCCCCCACACAAATACTCCCTGAAAGCCTTGAGAGTAACTCTAAAAATAAAACCCTTTTTGCAGCTCATTCAGCAGGCAGGCAAAAAGACATTAAGCGATTTTGTCGTTACCCAAAAAGTGCAGAGGCAAACAACTAATGGCTTGTAAACCCTTTACGCCCCACGCATACAATACTCCTCACCTCCTAACCTCTCCCCAACCCACCACACACACACACGTTCTTGTCTTGGACAGACAGACATCTTTCGCTTGAGTGCCTGGAGAGCCTTGAGCCTTGAGCCTTGAGCTTTTGCCATCTACTAATTTTTGCTGTACAATTTCTATATATATATATGCATATATATATACAGACTGATTAGATATAAAGCATTATGAGCACGTTTTCCTTCATGAAAACCACTTTTGCATATTTATTTTGTCATTATGTTTTGGCATTAATATGCCGCCGAGCATATAGTCGCTGACGGTGGGTGTGTGTGGCTTTTGGTATTCATATAATTTGAATGACTTTTTAAATAGTTGAGGGAGGAGGTTGAAGGGATAAGAGAGACTCCTCCGTAATAAGTCATTAGCCTTGTGTTATTGTTGTTGCTTAGGCATCGCCTTTTTAGCCTTTTTAGCCTTTTTAGCCTTGCTGCTAATGTGGCTTATTATGCTTTAAGCCCTTTTTTGTTGGGCTTTAGTTTTTCAGCCAACTGTAGAGGAATTTCTAATGCACAGCCCCCTCGCCTCTAACTGCTTCTGCTTGTGCTTTATTTTAATTAAATTCTAATTAGAGACAAGTCCTTGGTCCTGGCTGCTGACTACCTTTGCTGCTGTGCTGCTGCAGTTTTTGACATTTTGCCCGGCCACGTAATAGACAAAAACCGACACGACACGGCGTAAATATTTCGAAAAATATTTCATTAACCAACCCCGACAACTCATGCGATGGGTAGAAAGCTGAGGCTGTGGCTGGGGTTATTTTATCTTAGAAAGAGCATAGCTTGGTCTTTTTTGTGTCTCTAGAAGACCCTTTCTAGCTGCCTGTCATGTGTGTGCCAGCAGCGTGTGTGCGTGTGTGTGTGTGCTTTTAAAGTAAATAATGCAAAGCTGTTTTCCATCAAATTTTAATTAATTATTTAGGGTAAAAGAATTCGAGTTGTTTTCCACTGACTGACTGGCTGCCTGCCTGCCTGCCTGCCTGCTGTTGCTGCTTCTGTTTCCTCTTTTTTAGGGTTTTTTTGAGGGGTTCTGGGGGGAGGGGTTGAAGGGGGTGATGCGTCAACTTGTCTCTGCCATATAATTAATTATAAAATATCCAAACCTGCCGCCCCCCCTCTCTCTCTCTCTCATGTGGAAGATATTGTGCTTGTATTGCCCCCGATCTCGGCCTGCCCTGGATTTATGTTTCACTGTTAATTGGTTAATTGTAGATGGCGCCAAATGCCCCACGCCGCATTGCACGGGCCAAGGACATGTCACCGGATTGTATTCCCACCATCGCAGGTACACCCATCCTTCGTCCAGCCCAGAGATTCCGCTTCATTCTCTTGTTTTTTTTCCTTATTTGTTCTGTTTCCATGGCTTTCGATGGGATATTTTCTTAACAGTTTGTCGGGTTGTCCGAAGCGCGATAAGGTCACCACGGAATGTAAGTTGGATATGGATAAAGAATATCGAAACGAGATCCCATATTGCATGCCCCGTGTATGCCTTTGTAGACACTCTATTCTCTCTCTTTCTCTCTGTCACTTTCTCTGACTTTGACTCTGCCTCTGCCTCTTTCCAACTGCCTTTCTTTTTCTCAGAAAATAAGGACTCGTCCTTTCTAGTCCTTAGCCTGAGTGTGTGAATGTTTCATGTGTTTGAAGATAGAGCTCTTCCTCTACATATATTTATTTGTTTATTAAGATTTCCTTTTTAGTTTCTGTCTCTCTTAGCCTCTCTTCTATATCGAAAAGACTTTATTCTGTGGCATATCTTTCGTATATTGCATAGCTGTAGCTCTTAGATATATATCTTAAGACTTAACTTCCTCTGTCAAGTGTCGCATGATCACAGATCTCTATAGATCTCTGCTCTGGAGAGTCTAAAAAGAAAGTCCGTAGTCCTTGTTTTGCATGTCACTTGAGAGAGAGAGAGAGAGCTCTGAGTTATTTCTCTCTCCTGATTCTCTGATTCTCCAAAGTTCTTTGTGGCTTGACCTGACCTTTCTTCCCCCCGCTAACCACCATCTTTCTCTGTCTCTGTCTCTTCATTTCCGTCTCTGTTCCTTGATTGTGGAATGCCTTGTTTGTCGTAGTCGTGCCAAAAAAGAAACCAAAACCAAAAACCAAAAAATTATCACAAATCGCTGATCGTTGATCCTTGACCATTGATCCCGCAGTGCTGGCTCTGCACGAGCAGATCCTGAAATGCCCAACGCCGGGCTGCAATGGTCGTGGCCACGTGCAGCCGCATCGCAGCGTGCACCGCAGCCTCTCCGGCTGCCCGCGGGCCATAAGGCGCTCCAACGGAGCCAGCCGTCGTCCGGGAGCCACAGCAGCATCGCTAGTTACTCTAGCAGCAACAGCAGGTGAAACAACAACACAACAACACAAGGCTATCTATCAAGGATGTGTGTGTGTGAATGATTAATGTCCCAATAAGAACATAAGAATAGCTTTTCCCAATCCGACAGAACCAATGAACTAACAATTGACAAATTTCTGAATACTGAACCCTTAAGAGCTACATTAACCCATTATTAACTGAAAGAAACTAGACTTTTGTGTGTGCTTCACGAATGCCTGCAGAACTGCGAATGAAACTCTAATGAAAGCTTGATGAATGCTTGATGAATGCTTGATGACCGCTTGATAAATGCTTAAGAAGTCTTTAATGAAGTGATGAATACCTGATGAAATTCAAATGAAATTTAATGCTTTATTGCTTAACCCATCAATACTCAAAACTTGACTTAACCCTCTACTTCCGATTACACTCTCGTTTTGCTTCTCTCTCTCTCTTTTTCTCTGGCGCTCTATCTTTCTGTTTCTTTTTCCACTGCCTGTTCTTTTCCTATCGCTCCATGTCTCGCTCTGCTCTATTTCGCACCTTTTAGCCGAGCTGGAAAAGCATGAGAAGGATCTGCATCCGCTGGACAAGCTCAAGATCGCCTCAAGCCATTATCTCAACAATAACAACAGCAGCTGCATTAATAACAACAACAACAACCACAACAGTAATATAAGTAGTAATAGTAGCAGTGGTGGTGGTGCTGGTGGCGCTGCCAGTGGTCCTAATGGTGGTGCCAGCACCAATTCCGGCCCCAAACTAAGCGGCGGCAGTGCTACGATGCCGATTATCAAATCTGAATACAGTCCCGTGGCCAGCATCAAATCGGAATATAACAAGAGCCCCATGCACTCGTACCTATCCAGCGATGCGGCAGCGCCCGCTCCATCGGTTGCCACCGCAGCATCCGCCTCGGCAACGTCCGCTTCCCAGGCACCGCGATCCGTTGGTGCGGGCTCTGGCGGCGGCAGTGGAGCATCCACGAATGGCAATGAGAATGGCAACCTGCATGCACCGCATTTGAGTCGCTTTGTGGGTCTGCAGAGTCCCCCACACCTCAATCCCCACCAGCAACAACACCAACAGCAACAGCAGCAGCAGCAGCAACAACAGCAACATCATCAGCAGCAGCAGCAGCAACACACTCTCCACCAGCAGCGAGGACCCTTCATAGAAGGTAATGATGTCCAAGATCCTACGGCCAGCTATCACTCGGAACACCAGCAGCAGCAGCAGCAGCAGGCGGAGGAGCGACAGTATGCGGAGATGCGGTATGCCCAGAGCCACGAGCTATTGACGGCCAACGGTGTCTCCAGCGACCTGTCACCGGGTACGGCGAGAAGCGCCTATGAACCGCATCCGGGTCATCCCGGCCATCCCGGTCATCCGGGTCATCCCGGCCATCCCGGCCATCCCGGTCATCCCGGCCATCCAGGACATCCGCTTAGCGGCTCCCCAGCAGCCTTCGCTGTGGATGCGGTTTCTGTGGCCGCCGCCAGCGGAGCGGGTTTCGAACGTTACGATTCCAGCGGCGGCGGCGGTGGCGGCGTGTGTTGTCCAACAAATGGCCAGCGTTCCACGGCATCGACGACGGCAGCGGCGGTTACATCGGCGGCGGTAGGTGCCTCGGCAGCGGCGGCAGCGGCCTATCATTACCTGCCACAAACCACCGACGAGATGCAGGCCCAGCAGCAGAAGTACCTGCAGGAGCAGCAGCTGATGCTGGCTAAGGCGGAGCACGAGGAGCTGGCCGCCAATGGCGGGCAGCCGCTATATCCGCGGCCCATGTATCACTATGACCCCACCATGGGTCCCCTGCCGCCGGGCTTCTCGGCCATAAATCTATCTGTGAAAATGGCAGCCGCCCAGGCAGCCGCTGCAGCAGCTGCCTATCAAAATCAACAACAGCAACAGCAGCAGCAGCAGCAGCAACAGCAGCAGCAGCAACATCACCAGCAACAGCAGCAGCAGCAGCAGCACGGCAAGCAGAGCTCCTCGCCAGCTCCGAATGTGGGCGGCGGCAGTGGTGTGCCGGCGGTGGACTTGAGCGGATCCACCTCGGTGACAAGCAGCAGTCCGCATGGTTTCAACTCGCCAGCCTCGCACAACCAGTACTCCGCCCAGCGGATGGGCAACGGCAGCCCTCAGCCGGGCGCCAGTCCGAACATAGCCAGTCCCCAGGTGCCGAGTCCACAGGGACAGACGCTGGACCTCAGTGTCACCCGACTGCCACACAGGTGAGAGCATTGAGAATATATCAAATTAAGTATATAACCATTATCTCTCTCTGTCTGTTTCTGTTCGCAGCATTATTACGAGTCCACAGTACGGCGCCGACGGTCTGGTGGTCGGCGTGGGTGTGGGCCATGCCCAGGGTTTTGGAAGCGGAGCGACAGGACCGCTGGGACCAGGCAACGGTGGTCCCCCACGATCGCCACAAATGGAGCCAGTGGATTTTAGCGGGCCGCCGCGGCCTTTGGGCTTTGGCCTGGTGGGTCACATCACCGGTCCGCGACCCTACAGTCGCGAGTCCACGCCGGATAGCGGCGGTTCTCATTATATTGAAACGTATCGGGATCCCAGTGGTAAGAAGTCATTATCATATATCATACATATACACTTTATTTTTATTTTTATATAGAATCGATAGCAGTTTTGCGTTTAATCAATCCACTTTGATAACCTTTTTTTCGCAGGCTACTCACCGCATCCTGGCTACGGGATGGTGGTGCAATCGGATTATCCGCCAGCGGGTTATCATGGCTACGGTCCGGCCGCCTATCAATGCAGCAATCCATATGCAACGGCTGTCGGTCCTGGTGGCTATCCCACGCCCGTTTCCGGCGGCTACTCGCCAAGTCCGGCCACCTGCTACTCGATGCCACCGCCACAGCATATACCGCAGCATGACAAGACCAAGGACGGGTAAGTGTGTGACGTAAATGGATCAAAAAAAAAATAATTCAACAAAGTGTCCATCCATCTCTGTCATGGGAAGAGAGCAGGCATCATCTGAACTAAACTGTTGCCTACTTTTTTGGGCTCGAAATATGTTTTTAAGTAAATTTACAAAGATTACTCAAGAAATAATTAAGAGTTGGTAGCTTAGGGTTAAAGCAAAGGCACATTACTTGCAAATATCTTAAATCCTTGCCATTTTACGAGCTCCCAGTGGGTAGTTACAGCCTGCGACAGCCTTTAGTCCTGACTCCCAGGTAGGAGTTGGACTTTAATATTTATGATTTCGGCTGAATGTGGACGCAGAGTGGCCATAAAACTGGCCCACACACACAGCAGTCGCCACTGTCGGTGATTAAACGAAAATTTAAAGCCAAAAGTTTCTAGACTTTAAGCCTTGGACAGCCACACACATCCCTTATCTGGCCACGACCACTTGGGTGGCTCTTCACTTCAATCACTAATCCTTGGACCGCCTTTCTTCTCCTTTAGATTGACGGGCTGCTCGCGCTCGGACCGCAACCATCTGCAGTCGCATTCGCAGGAGCTAAAGTGCCCGACGCCCGGCTGCGATGGCTCTGGCCATGTCACTGGCAACTACTCCTCGCACCGCAGCCTCTCTGGCTGCCCGAGGGCCAACAAGCCCAAGAGCAAGCCGCGCGATGGCCAGGATTCGGAGCCATTGCGCTGTCCGATACCGGGCTGTGATGGCTCTGGTCATTCCACTGGCAAGTTCCTCTCCCACAGAAGGTGAGTTGATTGATTGCCATATTCCATAATCCATAATCCTTAAACCTTAATCGAATCCTTAATCCTTACAGCGCCTCGGGCTGCCCCATTGCCAATAGGAACAAGATGCGGGTCCTGGAAGCCGGCGGCACGGTGGAGCAGCACAAGGCCGCAGTAGCAGCTGCCACGGCCATGAAATTCGATGGTAAATATTGTAATTTCAAATTAAATTTCATTTCGTTTTTTTTTATTGAATTTTTAATGAAATTTAATTAATTTGAATTTCGAATTTATTTCTTTTTGTTAGCCTGCACCACGGTGGGCAGCCAAGGCATCAAAAAGCCCAAGTTTGATGAGGTCACCATGGTCTATCCCAAAGGCTATACAGGTGAGTGATCCTTGATCCTTACAGCTTCCCAAGCCCCCTCTCTTTCACTGTATTTTTCTCTCTCTTGCGTGTATTTTTCTGTTATGAACTGGGCCCAAGGCCACTATATACCTTCCTTCCCCCCCCCTAACTAATCTGGCGGGGGGGTTGGGGCATAATGGCGTTGTCATCATCAAGTCAGCAACACACACAAAGAAGATCTAGAAAATTCGTAGAATTCTCATCCAAATTCTTCTCTGTTGTGTTGCTCTCTTCTTGGAATTTTGTGTGCGTGTGCTAAAGTCAAACGAAAAATATAGAAAGAAACTAAAGAAATAAATATATATTCACAACAAAAAAAGAAAAAAAAGAACTTTATTTTTGGTTTTGGTTTCGGAAAATGCAACACAACAAATTGTTTTCAAAATAAACTATTCACATTTTGACGTTACAAAAATTCAGTTTAAAAATTTACCAAAAAAAAAAGAATAATAGCTATATATTCAAATTTGAAGATGGACACGGGCTTATCCAACTCCAAGTCAACCTCCACACCACCAAACAACCCCGAACCCCCCAACCCCCCCTCATAAACCACTCAATGAATCCCTTTTTTCAATAATTAAGCCCCTCCCGGTACATAACAAGAATGATCACCAGCAAAAAGCTGATCAAAAGAGAAAGAAATAATAACAAAAGAAAAGAAAAAACTATTCAATTCATTTCTAGTTTAAAATTTAAAATTCTCATTTTAATTCTGTGTTCTCCTTCTTCTGCTTTTTCGTTTCGTTTCATGTCGATTTTTCGTTGGCGTTTTCTTTTAGATTACGCAACGTTTTGTATCGGTGCCGAGTATCTACTGTAAATAGAAAATCCAAAAACAAACCAAAAAAAAACCACTGAGTCGCAGGTCGAAACTGAAACTGAAACTGAAACTGAAACAGCAACCAAAAATAAATGCAAATGAAAGCCGAAAAAAAAGAACTAAACAATAAATAAATAAAAATATTTAACACCGAAAGACAGCAAAGATTATATTCTCAAAACACACCTCAAATCAGAGAATCCAAAATATATATCATATATACAAAACTGTACATACAAAATAACTGTGTGTCGATCCAAGGTAAGCCCCAAAAAGATTCAAAATGAAGATTAAAAGAAAAGAAAAACAAAACACCAAACACCAGCACCACTCACTCACTGAGTCCGCCCAAATCCTGGCTCAAAAGGTCTATAAAAATGCGTTGGATAAGGCCAAAACTCTGCTAAATAATTCCCCTTTGAGCTGGGCTTCACTACACCAACACACACAGACTCTACACCCACACACACCCGACACACACACAGTACACACAGTACACACTAGTGCTAGCACACGCGCACATTGACAACCCGCGGAATGCCAGACCAGATCCCCACGAAGAGAAATGAAAATATATACGATAGATCATCATAGAATCTCTCTCAATCCTCCTCCCACTCCTCCTTCCATCCAACTCGAATAGGCGCCAGCGGCCTGGACATTGTCATGGGCGGCAGCGTGGGCCTGGGTCTCGGTGTCGTCGGCGGCCTTGGAGTGAGCAGCAGCAGCAGCAGCAACAGCAACAGCAACAGCAACAACAGCAACAATGGCAACAATCCCCATCACACCAATAGCAATGGAAGCAACAGCGGCGATAAGAGTGGCGGCTCAGCTGGTGGTGCAGCCACCTCGATAGCCACTGGCAGCGATGATCTGAACACACTGGAGGCCGAAATCTCCGAGCTGCAGCGGGAGAATGCGCGGGTGGAGTCGCAGATGATGCGCCTCAAGTCGGACATAAATGCCATGGAGTCGCAGCTAAGCACCAGCGATCGGGTACGTAGGCTCAGGTTCGTTGAAAGGCAACAAATTATGAGAACAAAAATTAAATGAAAAATAAATATAACCCTATGACCCCTGGGACCCTTTGTAGATTTATTTAGTTTTTTGTTTTATTGTTTTTTTGAATGCTCTTTGTTTTTCTTGGAATTTCCCTTTAGTCAATCGTCACCTGAGCGAATTTTCCCTGCCTTTCTTTTTGCTTTTCAAGGACGTCTCTAAAAAGAAAAACTCGGCGAACAACAAAACTTAAGTTGAGCAAAGTGTGGGTGAACTTAGGCTAAAAAGTTTTATCAGACGTCTTGAACCTAAGCTTCAGGATATATATATATATATAGCATATATATTTACATATGGAAATTAAGGCGATGATGGCTTCATTTTACAAGCCACACACACAACCACCCAGAATGCAATGCCCCCACCCACCAGGTCTCCGCAAGGCTTTTCTCAGCTTCGACCAATCGCTGGCGTTGCATCCTTGCTGCATCGGGGCAGCGAATCAGGATGCGGCAGAAGGTGTGGCAGCAGTGCCGGCACACACCCCTAAACACGCGTGTGTCCCTAGTGTGCGTGTGTGTGTGCTGGTCATGCGCAGGCGACGATGACAACGAGGACGAGGCGCCAACAAATCGCAGGACTCGATTCGATTTGCTCCTAAAAACAGTTTTCGGGGGGGGGCGGAAAGAAAAAAGTGTGCTACGTGGCGTCGCTGCTGGGGCGCTGCCTTTAACCTTTCTGCCTGCGTTCCTCCAGGAACTCCACTCCGAAAAAAGGCAGAAAAAAATATATACATATAGACAGGGGCCAGCTTTCGCTTGTGTTCGGGTGGTTTCATTGGCTTCGTTGCCTTCACTTCGTCTCTCTTTCAGTTTTTTCTTTTTTCGTTGTTGTTGTTCCCAACCCCCAAAAATGGGGCAATCCTCAGGTTCCCCCATTACCTTGCCTTCTTTCTTGCTGCTTTCTTATTGGAATTTCCAAGTACACATGTGTGTGTGTGTATATATATTTTATTTTCATATTAATACTACTTTTTTAGCCTGTGAAATTCAATTCCCATTCGAGACCAGCGTCTGTGTGCCCCGTCCCACCCCGCCTTGCCTCGGCCTCCCTGCCTTGACTAACCAATCCTCATTTTCCTTTTATTCCAGGAGACTTCTCCACTGAGCGGCCACCAGCAGCAGCAGCAGCAGCAGCAGCAACAGCAACGCTCCTCGGTCACCTCCCTGGCCTCGCCCAGCGGTCAATCGCCATTCGCCAGCGTCAGCTCCACCAGCGGCACAGCCAACGCGGTGAACAGCGGCAACGTTGGCGGCTCCAGCTCGGCGAACAACCTCAGTAACCTGGCACCCAGCTCGGGGGGCAGCAGCTCAACGAATCCCCCCATGGACAATGGCGGTGGAGCGCCGGCCAATGCCAATTTGAACAATTACTATGAGAGCTTGCGCAATAATGTGATTACGCTGTTGGAGCATGTGCGTCTGCCGCCGCCGCCGCCACCGCCAGCGCCATCGGATGGCGTTTGTGGCGGTCAGCTGGGAGCCGGAGGAGGAGGAGGAGGTGGCGGCGGAGGATCCTTGGTGGGCAGTACCGAGCATGCCACGGCTTATTCAACCTTGCTGCCGCCGCCACCGCCGCCACCAGCTTCATCAAGTGGTGGCAATGGCGGGATGTATGGTCACCAGGGTGCCGGAACAGGTGGCAATGGTGGCCTGGGAAGTGGATCATCAACAGTGGTGACGCCACCAGTGCCCGCTGTGCCACCACCGCCGCCGCCGCCGCATCATCATCATCATCACCATCATCCCTACACAGTTCATCATCCCGTGAGCTATGCCCATCCGCATACGCATCCACATCCGCACGAGCACTTCGATTCGTACATCTCGAAGCTGCAGTCGCTCTGCGTCCCGCCGGATGTCTACGCCCTGCCCGAGGATGCAGAGCGGCCGGTGTACAACTCGGTGAAGCCCAGCATGCATCAGGATTATGGCAAGCTGATGCCGACGCCCATCTAATAAGGGGCCACTCGATAGCTCAACTCAAATCAATAATCAAAAGCCCCCCAAGCAGCAGCAGCAGGAGCAGGAGCAGCATAAAGCGCTCTCCTGGTGGTGACAGAGCCACAACCCGTCCAGGGCGACGACGCGTGTAAATATTATTTATATATGATATAAAGAGGGAACCAGGGGAAGAAGAAGGTGTTCCTTGCTCCCTATACAGATAGCTATATTCCATAGACTATACCTATAGCCGGGAGATATACCCATTAAGTAGTCATATATATATATATATATATATATAGTTGATAGGGACACTGCAGTGACCCCGACATAGTGCTAAACTAAACAGAAGACACACACACACATCCTAGATCCTAGACGCTTTCGTCGTGTATAAAACTAAAAGAGAGGAAAAATCGAAATTGGATTATAAATTGCAAAACACACACCTATTTTTTTTTGTCTGTATCAAATACTAAACTAGAAGTTATTAACTTTAAATATATATATATTATATATAGGCATAGAGTGGAATCTAAAAATACATGTTTCAGTGTAGGGCATTTGTTTGGTGTTTAATGTCTGGTCAATTTTTTGCAAAAAACCAAAAACA
Organism: Drosophila birchii; assembly: GCA_035046345.1. Taxonomy (NCBI): domain Eukaryota; kingdom Metazoa; phylum Arthropoda; class Insecta; order Diptera; family Drosophilidae; genus Drosophila; species Drosophila birchii. The sequence continues at coordinate 251,854 of JAWNOA010000014.1, read as the reverse complement.
AAGGGTGTTCCTTTGTTCCGAACTACTTCCCAGGAAGAACCCAAGAGACCCCGCTCCAAGGACCCCGCAGCAGGCTAAGTTTAGTTTAATGGCAAAGTCAAAACACCAAAATGTGGAAAAAGGAAATGCATAATAGCATAATAACAATAAATGGCAAATATAATCGGTACTTAGTGGATCCTAGTGGATCGTACACATTTTTTTTTCGGTGTCGGAATATATGATAGAGTATATCAAAGGTATATCGGGGTGGGGGGTATATCCGACTAATCGGGACATACCTATATATATGCATATGTATATCAGAATGTGTGGCATATATATATTCGTATGCTTCTCCCTGTAGGATCGTAAGTTTTAATGTTATATAACGAGATCGGGTCATTAACCGAAGGAATAGATTACAATTCAGTGCAATACATTAAACAAAAAACAGAAAAAAAGGAAAAGAATAATAATAATTATAAAAATAATGGTAATTGTGTAAGATTAAGTAAACAAAAACATCACTTGTTTTTTTTTTTTTTTTGTATCGTCATACGTCTAATCTTAAAATTAATTATTAAAAATTACTAAAAACAAGGAGAAAACGAGGGAAGGCGAAAAGCAAGAGCCCCTGTAAAAGGGTAATTTAGACGAATTTTAACAAAAAAATATATAAAAAATTATATATAAAAAAACAAACCTAAATCGAAAGAAATCGAAGAAGAGTAAGAGTAAAATATATATATAACAAGCCGAGGAGATCATTGTATGATTAAAATAATTAAACGCTAAACCAAATAATATAAACCTAAAAAACAATAGCATATATATATATAAATATATATGTTTAATATAATATAATATAACAATTGTATTGTATGACAAGAAAAACAAGAAAACAATTCTGTAATTTACAAGCGAACAAAAATATTTTATGTGATCATTGTCTTTTTTTTTAATATTACAAGAATTAAATAATTCGAATACCAAATAAAGGATATACACAATAACATGTCTGTGACTTTAATATATTTTATTCTTTTGTAATTAATTAAATATTCTTTTTGAAATAATAGCTAATGGGGATCCTGGATTTCTGGGAAATTTTATTCCAGTTGCAAAGGGGAAACCTTTCCAGTTTGCTATAAACATTAACATAAATCAGTGGCTTTAATATATATTTTATTTTGTAATTAATTAAATATTCTTTTTGAAATTGAAAGCTAATGGGGATCCTATAAGATCTATAGAAATCTATAGATTTCTTGGAAATAGTATTCCAGTTGGAAAGTTGGAAACCTTTCCAGTTTGCTATAAACATTAGCATAAATCAGTGACTGTAATATATATTTTATTTGTAATTAATTAAATATTCTTTTTGAAATTGAAAGCTAATGGGGATCCTATAGGATCTATAGGAATCTATAGATTTCTTGGAAATATTATTCCAGTTGGAAAGTTGAAAACCTATCCAGTTTGCATAAATCAGTGACTTTAATATACATTTTATTTTGTGATTAATTAAATATTCTTTTTGAAATTGAAAGCTAATGGAGATCCTATAGGATCTATAGGAATCTATAGATTTCTTGGAAATATTATTCCAGTTGCAAAGGGGAAACCTTTCCAATTTGCTATAAACATTAGCATAAATCAGTGGCCCGCCAGCACTTGGCCGGAAAATCAACTGAAAATTTCTTGGCAACGTTTTTAATTTCAATTAGCCACTGGCCCTCTGACCCCTCTCTCTCTCTGTCTCTCTCCGCGGCCGATCATCCACTGCCACTTGATTTATGTGGCTTCATTAGACATTCCGCACATAGCTCTATGGGTGGGTGGGGCAGGGTGGATCCCCGGCTAAGTGATTGCTGGAAAAACTACGGCTACCAAAACACAATTAAAAGCAAAGCCAAAGAGAGAAAGCTTGGGGGAATTTTGCGTAGTTTTCCGATTGACCAACATGGAATATTTTTGGTTGCCACCTCCAAGGACTTGCAGGAAAAAAAATTCGTGCAGGAGGTGAAAGAAAGGGTTGCCGGGTCCAGTTTTCGGTTTTTGGTTTTCGGTTTTTGTGTTTGCTCGTGTGAGCCACAAAAATATTTGCATAGTTACCTTTAATGTGGTTCAGCAGAGCTTTCGGTTCGAGTTTCGAGTTTGGTGTTTTTTGGCTGGGTTCCTCGATGGAAACTTCTTCAAAACACAAACGAACAAAAAACTTTGTCCTGCTGGCATGTAATTTAAAATGAAAAATTTCTATTCTTTTGACGCAATCACAGCCACACACAGCCACACACACACACGTCAACGAGCATTGATTTCATTTGCATAAATAAGGAAAAACTCGAAAGGGGGGTGAAGGACGCCTGTCTAGCCCCCAAAAACCGCCCTAAAAACGTGCCAAGTGAAAACTATTGGCCACCTGCACAGTGTGACAATATTTTTAAATAAAAGGCAACTTTGTATTTTTACAAATATTACTTCTTTTTTTTTGTAGGTAATGAACCGAAGTTGAAACTGTCACTGGAAACCAAACCCCCAACAAAACCCCCCCTGCCACCCCTCATGTATGCGTGTGCTGAGGACGACGGCAGTCAAAAATCGCATAAATTAAAAAACTGCACACACTCACGCACAGACGGAGAACGCGTTCCAAGCTGGTGAAAGGGGTAGCAACCCTTTGTGCTAACTCCCGCCCCCCCACCACCCGCACAGCTGTCGCTCACCACCAAGGAAGTAATAAAGTATCTCGAAAGTAACTTATTAACCATGCTGACAACGCTGCCTGGAGCTCCTGGAGCCAACTCCTGCAGCTCCAGACACACTCACACACATGGATGTGTCTGTACACCCCCGCACTACCCTCTGAGGGAGGGAGGGGGAGCAGTCATGTTTCATGTTTGCTAATTGCAAGTCGATTTTTCATTCCGCTTCCACTTCTCTCCAGAGGGTCGTAGTGGACTTGGGACTACCTCATCCCCCATCCCCCATCCGCCCAGCCTCAACCTCAACCTCAACCTGGAGCCGTAATCCAACTGAGGTTTGTGATATGCACTAAAAAGTAAATTGCAATTAAATAGTATAATTTTTGTAATAATTTCAAAATGTTAAAGGTGGCATAAAAACATTATATATATATACATATTTTTTTTTTAAATAAAATTTTACTTTAAGGGGAATCCTCAAATTGTTTTCTCTGCAAAACAAGACAAGCCTCAGATTGGGGGGCGGGCACCGTGAGTGGAAATTGTTGAGGTTTCCTTGCCGCTGACCCACTCAACGCCGCATCAGAGGTCCGCCGGATCATCCCGGAAGGGACTCGGCGACTCCCAGCAACAACAAAAAAAAAAAAGGCACAAAATATTTCATGTAAAAGCAACAAAAGGGACTCTTGGTCTTGGGGGAGGGGGGCATGCCGGCAAATGGTTAATTTAATTACGAATTCTTTGCTTTCTTCCCAGCATTTCGTATTAAATTTTCATGAGGCCTGCTTGTGGGTGTGTGCCTGTGTGTAAGGATATGGGGATGCATGTGGGGGCACAGCACCTGCTGTCATTGCCATCTTAAGGAAAACCGTTTCGGACGCTTAAATACCCAAGAGACTTGCCGTGGAGTCGCTCCTTTGCCGCTGATTGTCGCTTCAATGAAAAATAGCGCTCATTAATGGTGCTCATTAGCAGGGTCCTGCCACTGCCAGTGACATTCCCTTACGTGTCCAGCGCCATCGAGTGTCAACTGGCAAATGATTTGCCATTATTTACTAATAAAACTCATCAAGTTTTCGGAGGATAGGGGGGCGGGTGGTGAATGCCCTCTTGCTGCTAATCGAATGTGTGGCACTTGGGATTCGCAGAAACCACCCCGCTCTAGGACACCAGGCAGGACCAGGAGCAGAAGCAGAAGCAGGAACTTCTTCCACTCAAAATGGGGCAGTGGGGAAAAAGTCTTAATTCGAAGCGACTCACACGTTTACGCTAGCAAATGACCTCAATCAACGTAACCCAGGATCCAAAAGAGATCGAAGGACTTGCCAACAGCTTTAATTTGGGGAATTTACTAAAGAGATTGAATTTATATATATATATATGCTAGATATATGCCCTTTTAGATGGCAATTGAACTAATTAATTGGCTAACGAAAACGCCACCAAGCGGCCGCAGCTTGAACTACAGATTGTGGGCGGAGAGGGAAAAATGCATAGAACGAGTAAATTTATCGCGCTCTTTCCCTCTCTTCCCCCTCGCTCACAAGCTGTAGTTCAAGCTGCGGCCGCTTGGTGGCGTTTTCGTATACATATCCCCAGCCAATGCAGCGAATTTTGTATTTGTAATTGTTCTCCCCCATTATTCATCTTCAAACAAAAAACAAAATAAACAAATACTTTTCCATTTCAATTTGAATAAAGATGCGCTTCCCTTTGTCACAAGTGTCAGCTTCAAATATATATATATCTTGGCTTGGTCTTTTGGCTCTCCATTTCTTTGATTATTTTTATTTTTTTTGTATATTTATACCCAAAGTTCTCTAAATCATAATGACACTGGTCAGCAAATGTGTGTGTCTGGCGGCGTATCCATTCACAGATGGCATCCAGTTCGATTCCGGCTGCTGTCAATCATGTGTGGTCCCACATGGGTTAAGGGAGGCTGGGCTCAAACGGCCTTTGACTTTGGCTTCGCCCCAGCTCTGCAAAACTCTTTTGCGTTTTGCCCAATTCTTTACATTTAATTTCGTTTATTCATTCGAATGACCACAAAATGACATTTGCATTTGGACGGCGGTCGGGTTCCCACACCCCCACACATCCTGGTCTCATGTGCCGCCCTCCAGGGAGTTCCAGCCGACAGCTTTGGAGTCTTGGGACTCTCCGGGGTCCAACTCCGGCCCCACCGGTTACCGGTTACCGGTCTTCGTAATCTCGTAACAAATGAATGGCACATTTTCCCAAAAAATGTATTTTGACAACCAAAGATGCCGGGGCCAAAGTGCAGAATTTTATATATAAAACACAAAAGTGCGAAACTATCTCGCTTTCTACTATATATATATACATATATCCCTTGCTGTGTGTAATTAATTCTCTGCTGAGTCGGCACACACACAAATCGTAGGCTGAGCCAAAAAAGCACAATTAAATGGTCAACAAAAACGGATTGGGAATGGAGATGAGCAGCTTGCTGGGACATCATCCCATACCCTTGACACATTGGTCCAAACAAAACAAAAATTGGGCTGAAGAAATATTTATTTGGAGAAATTATATCTAATCTAGATCTATATATGTATTTATATATTTTATAAACAATTTATTCAGTTCATAAAAATTATATATTCTAATTATTATTATGGCTTATAGGCCAATGTGCCTGCAAATGGATAACTACAATTTTTCGAATGTTGCAGCAGCCATGGCAGGGGTCCACTCCGGACTACGGTCTCCGGAGTGGAGTCATCCTCGTCGTCAACAGCATTTGCAGTAGCCAACTCCCCTCTCCCCTTTTGGCCGTGGCCAAAAAGCAATTAGCAAAGTTTTCAGTCTCCAAAAACACTCACTCCCAACGATAAGGGAAGGGGACAAGGGAACCAACAACGGCCATCATCAATCTGGTGAAGTTGCGCTACTCCGTCCACGTCCACGTCCGCTCAGTCCCAGTTCCAATGCCGTTCCTTCATCCATTTCAGTTGCACCTAAATTATCAGCTGCCACCGACAGGCCATTGCACCGCCGAAAATGTGATCCTAACTTATTAACGATTATTAAATTTATTAAATAAAAACTTTATTTTAATTGTTTGGCTTTCAAATTCGAAACTATTTCCTATAAATTCAAATCAAAATGATCCCCAAATAAGGTTTATATCACAAGCAAGAGAACTGCAAGTAAACTCATTTCATTAAATTGAAATTAAATTTAATTTAAGTTAAAGAAATATAAAAATTAGGCATATTAATTGTTGGGCTTTTTCTAGCGGTGCTCAGCCATCGTCATTCCCAATTACTTATGGATAATCTAACCCAAAATGGGACATTAATTACTGGCGCATGTCAGTGGCATTTCCCCCTCCCTGTGTGTGTGTGTGGCATGAATTGCTGAAGTGCGAAACTATTTACTTTTTGTCCAACTGCAAACAGCAAGGAGTCCATAGTGTCCTTAGTCCACTCTCTGGTCATTAATCGGATGATTAATTAAGCTGCAAGCAACCTGGGAATGCAACTTTCTGCCGCTGACATCTCTCACCATGGCCACCACCGACTTGCATATAATTTTGATATCTTAAATATAAACTAAACAAAATCTAGTTAACCCAGCTACATGATTAAATAAAGCAAAATGTTTACTAGGTTACCTGTTTTAACCCACCTACAATTTCTGGGAATTAATGCATTTACTTGTAGTAAAAACAATAACAAAAAGACTGAACGATTAGATTACAGTTTGCTTGCATTAGAAGATTACAAGAAATACATTTTTATATGGCCTTTGTCCTTGAAGAATTACCAAGTAAGATTACCACCAGCCCCACCGCTTGGCCCCGAAAGAAAACACTTGATGACTTTGGTAAGATCTTTAGAAATAAAACAGTTGACATGACATGATGATTAAAATTAAATGTTAGTTATGATCGTCAGACAGAATAATCCTCATATTAATCAGTTCATGCGCTCCAAATACTTACATCGAGTAAGTAAAAGGCCAAATAATAATATTTAAAAAAAAAAACACACACACACATAGCTTAGGCTTAAGGCTACGCTTTTCCGTGAGAAGGTGCTTGCCCCGCTAACACTGTTTCATCTTGTGCGCTATAAACTGCACAAAATCGCTGCGGCAGAGTATCTGTGGATCCTCCTCGGTGGCATGCTCGTCCACCTGCCGCAGGTTCGTCCACTTCCAGAGCAGGCGTTCATAGTAACTGTTGCGAAACGAGGCGAAGATATCGATGGCCTTGTTGGTGGGTATCTGGTCCTTGTAATACGACTCCTTGGTCTTAACGTTAAAATAGTACAGCTGGTTGTTGGAACGCGAACGCGCCGACACGTAGTTGGCGGTGAGCTCGCGGAAGAGCAGCAGGCCGCCTGGCACAAAGAACTTGTTGTCGTCGTCCAAGGCATAGCCGAAACGCTTCGAGTTATCCTTTAGGACGTAGTGCCGCATTTCGGCAAAGAACACATCCATATCGCTCAGGGGGAAGAAGGGCTTGCTGCGCAGCGCCCCGAAGGTGCGCTCCTTCCGATATGGCTTGTTCAGGCTGCGGGCGTATTTGTCGCACATGCTGACCCGCTCGCGAAACGGCCGTCGCCGTATATCGATGCCGCCCAGGCAAATCCCGTCGATGATATGCAGGGCCGCCACCCGCTGGATCGTCCGGCCTTCGCCATAGAACTCGTATACAATCTGCCCGAAGAAAATTGAGCGTGGCTGCACCTCAAACGGCGTCTCCACAAGCTCCCACTTCTTGTGCTCGGTGAAGCGGAGGAGATTGCCACGGGAGCGGCACAGGAATAGGGTGCAGGCATTGAGGTTCGTCTCCTCGCGTCCGACGGGCACAAAGTACCAGTTGGATACATTCTTCACGGCGCTCTCCAGACTCGCCACGCCGCATAGCTCGGCCGGGGCCCAATTCATCCAGGTGCGGTCCTTTGCCCAATCGACAAGCAGCTCCTCGAGCAAACGCTCCGTCGGCTTGATTTCGGGCGCCTGGCGGAGCTTGTCGGGCAGGCTCCAGCGCTTGAGACACTCCTGCCGCACCTCCGACTGGCGTGTCTCCTTCAGCTCGGTATTCTGGGCGAATGCAGCGATCTTCTGCAGGCCCACAATTTGTTTCCTTCCAATCGAGTTGTTCGAATCGATAATGTAGCGCAGAAAGTCCTCGTCCTCGGCCAGTTCCTTGGCACTGAAGATCTCCAGGACATCGTTATTCTCGTCCTCCTCCTCGTTTAGCATGCGATTGATCGCGTTCAGGTAGACGGTTATGGCCGCCGTCTCCGCATCCGGCCGCTTATACTTGCAGACCAGATAGCGCTCCGAATTGGCCGGCCGGCTGCTGTTCGGCTTAATGATGGCGATTTGGTGGAAACACTTGTACATCAGGTAGACCAGACCAACGCTGAACGGGGTGAAGAGGTCGAAGACCTTGCACACGAAGCTGCCGTTCTCGCGCAGTATCTTCAGGGCGGTTAGGAACTGGCAAAGGTACAGCTGCTTGGAGAGGATCTCCTGAATGTTCTCTTGCCCCTCCACCGAGAAGCCACCATCGGCCATGGCAAAGTGAACGCCCTGCGGCGTATGGCGACGGATGTATTCGTTCAATGAGTACTGGTTGGCCTCGTCAAATATATTCCCGTCCTCCTTGACACCGTAGTACGCATCGAAGGACTCGGGCGAAGCGGCAAAGAACTTTTCCAGCTTGAAATCGTTGGCGCCGCGCAGGGTGAAGCCGAAACCCTTGGCCTCCCATGATTTACGGAACAGCACGTACTCGGAGAATCCGCCAGGGCCTGCAGCAAAGATAGAAAAAATATTCGATATACTTCAGAAGTGCATTAACTTGTTCACAAAGGTAAAGGAGAAACTTCACTGTCTATCTGTCCAAAACCAAAAAATTGGATATGATAAATCAACAAAGACACTATGCCGCCGAAAAGCATATTGAAAATATTGTTAATAAGATTTACATCGGGTAAACTATATAGATAAAGCTAAAGCTCGGCTCGGAAAGAGCTGGAGGCTTAGAGATATCGATTTGTATATAAATAATATGAACGAAATTTGAGACCAAATCGAGACCTCATGTTTACCTTCGTGCTTTGCTCAAAAAGCGTGATAAGGGGTCCAATTACGAAAGACTCCCCCAACGGAAATGGAACTCAAAATAATCAGTAACTACAGAGAGAGAGAGAGAGAGAGAGAGAGAGGAAGAGAGAGCGACTTAGCCAGGACAAGGCATTGACTTCACCTGCACACATATCCGTGAAATAAAGCAGCTCGTCGGCAGCCACCAGCGATTGGCCGCTGCTGTCGCGGGGATTGGTGAACATGTAGTCGCACATGGAGTCTATGTTGGCCATCTTAACGGCGGCACGATTGAGGAAGATGGAACTGCGTATGGTCTCGAAGGGATTGCAGCGCGATCGCGCCCGCCTCATTTCACTATCGTTGAGATCATCGAACACCGTCTTGGCGTCAAGGATGTGATGCAGGATTGTGGGATCGCAGTAGAGGGTCTCGCCATCGAGCGTACGCTTCTTGGGGCCGAGCACAACGTGGCCATGCAACTGTTCCGTGGTATAGGCGAGGGCACCGCCGCCCAGGTTGGTCAGCCACAGCACTGGCTCCGGTATGTCCAGCTCCTCGCGATTCGGATCCCACTGGCCGCCGGCCAGGGATGTGATTGCGTCTAGCTTGAGGCCAAAGCCGCGACGGCCGTCCTGCTGCACGGCGATGATTGGCTCGAGGCGACCCTGGTTGCTCTTGCCCAGACCTTTGTCGTTCTCGTAGCCCATTTTCTTCATCATCTCCATGGCCTTGTTCGAGTAGCTCTTCGACCACTCCCGCTTGATCTTCTTGGGCGTGGGCTCCGAGTTCTCATCGTCGGAGGGTTCGTCCACCATCTTGCCTGCTTGCTGTTGCACTTCCTCCTCCGTGTTTGTGGCTTTTGATGGCAATCAGCTCGGTGCTTGCCTGGTGGAAACGCTGACAACGGCGCTATCTGTTTATGGTTTTTCGTATGCTCACGTGCGACCGTTCCCCGAATGCCGAAAAACACACAAAATGTGGATTCGCGCATGGCAAAATATCGTTTGAAATAGCAGGCTGGTGTTAAATATCGCATTTCAGTATTCAGGTGGAAAAAATACAATAAATACCGTATTATCATAACAGCGTATTCAAAATAATTTTATTTAAAAAATGTTTAAAACAATAAAAAAATGTAGATCAAGTCATTAAGCTTTTCGTTTAATTTATTCATTTCAAAAACGAAATTCTATAAGATTTTAAACTCTAAACACCGTGAACACTTACAAATATTTGTATAAATATGTAGTAGGCTTGTGTTAAATATCGCATTTCAGTATTCAGGTGGAAAAAATACAATAAATACCGTATTATCATAACAGCGTATTCAAAATAATTTTATTTAAAAAATGTTTAAAACAATAAAAAAATGTAAATCAAGTCATTAAGCTTTTCGTTTAATTTATTCATTTCAAAAACGAAATTCTATAAGATTTTAAACTCTAAACACCGTGAACACTTATAAATATTTGTATAAATATGTAGTCGGCTTGTGTTAAATATCGCATTTTAGTATTCAGGTGGAAAAAATACAATAAATACCGAATTATCATAGCAGCGTATTAAAAATTGATTCAAAATAAATTATTTTAAACAATTTTTAAAACAATAAACAAATGTAGATCAAGTCATTAAGCTTTTTGTATAATTTATTCATTTCAAAAACGAAATTCTATAAGATTTCAAACTCTGAAAACCGTGCACTATTGAACACTTATAAATATTTTTAGTTTCAAACTCAAATTAATTTTAAATTTCATGTTTATACCAAAAAAAAAAAGGATATGGAAACCCTTGAAAGGTGGGGGAAATGCGATAATTACTCCAATGATGCCAGTGACTTCCTCCTACATCTTCTCGTACGTCTCGCTGTACGGACAGGTGAGGCAGGTGTGCGTGTATGTGTCCTCCTCCTCGTTGTAGGTGTCCGGACCAAACTCATGCTCGTGGACGGCGTGCGTCTTCTTGGTGTAGACGCTGCTGCGCACCTCCATGCGGAGCTGCTTCATCTGCTTGTTGTACTTGCGGGCCTTGCCCAGCTCGCGCTTATCCTCGCGACCCTCATGCTGGCGCACCAGCTCCTCCTCGCTGCCCCACACCTCCATGGCGCGCTTGACCACCTGCAGGTGTAGGTACAACTTCATTTCGCCCCAGCGCACGTTGTGCGGATTCTTGCGACTGATATAGCGCAGAGGCGGCTCGCGCTTGTCGAAGTCACAGTCCTTGAGCAAGTACTCCGCCTTGGCCTCCGTGCGGGTGATGAGAGCGTGTCGCTCCTCGTTGTCCCGGCACTTGTCGCACACGGGATGCCCAAAGTTGTTAAACAAGTAGGAGTCGGCAAACTGGTCACCGCAATCGGCGCACTCCTCGTAATGCACCGGAATGGCAATGGCGTCGTCTTCGATAACATTTTCATCATTTCCAGATGGCTTTCCACCTTCAGCTGTCGCTGCTGCTGCACCCGGTGCGGCCGGTAGGACAGGCTGCTCGAGCAGAAAGCCACCGCCGCTGTCAATGTACTTGGTGCCCTGCACCTTGATCACGGCAGCGTGTCCCTTGCCCAACACGGCCTCTGGATGAGCGCCACAGGCGGTGCTGCACAGGGGTTAAGGTTTAGATCAGGGCAAATATAGTGGAAAACAGCAACTCACCTGGCCAGATCCTTGTAGGGATGCGCCACCAGTTTGGCTTCGCGCAACTTTTGTGCCTTTGCCTGATTTCTCTCGATTCGCGCCTTCTGCGCATTGGTTAGCTTCGAGCTACTGGCAGCTGGCGGGGCAGCTGTATCAGCCACCTCCTGGGACATTTTGTAAAATTCGCAAATAATTAAGAAGAGGCGCGCAAGCTGCAATTCCAATTTGCTTTTTCTACTCGACCGGTGTGACCGATAAACATTTCATGAAAATATTAAATAGATGTGCGCAAAGGTAATAAGAAAAGTGGCCTTTTCTGGCCCCCGTTGGCCACACTGTTGTTGTGGCCGCAAAACATGCAAAATAAACACTGGAAACTGCTGTTGCGGTGCCTTCTGGCCCTGCCCCTCATCCTGCTTGTCGACTACTGTGGCCTGCTGACCCACCTGCACGAGCTGGACTTTGAGCGCCACTTTCACTACCCGCTGCAGGATGACCACACTGGCGCCACCTCGGGCGTGGGCAAGTACTCCTATTTGCGGTTGCCCGCATTCACGTCAGAAGTCCAAGTGGAGCCGCCCCGCCTAACGCTGCTGATAAAGAGCGCCGTGGGAAATGTACGGCGACGCGAGGCAATTCGACGCACTTGGGGCTACGAGGGCCGCTTCTCGGATGTCCATCTGCGACGCGTCTTTGTGCTGGGCAACGCCGGCGCGAGCGAAAAGGACGTGGCCTGGGAGTCGCGCGAGCACGGGGACATTCTGCAGGCGGACTTCGTCGACGCGTACTTCAACAACACTCTGAAAACGATGCTGGGTATGCGCTGGGCCAGCGAACAGTTCAATCGCAGCGACTTCTATCTGTTCGTGGACGACGACTACTACGTTTCGACAAAGAATGTACTGCGGTTTCTGGGCCGCGGACGCAAGAGCCATCAGCCGGATTTGCTCTTTGCGGGCCATGTGTTCCAGACAGCGCCGCTGCGGCACAAGTTCAGCAAGTGGTACGTCTCGCTGGAGGAGTATCCCTTCGATCGCTGGCCCCCCTACGTCACTGCCGGTGCCTTTCTGCTATCCCGCCAGGCCCTGCTCCGCCTGTACGCGACCAGTGTCCACATACCGCTATTCCGTTTCGACGACGTCTACTTGGGCATAGTGGCGCTGAAGGCGGACATTCCGCTGCAGCACTGCGAGGATTTCCGCTTCTACCGGCCCAAGTACAAGGGCCCGGACAGCTACAGTGCGGTGATTGCCTCGCACGAGTTCGGCGACTCGGCGCAAATGGAGAGTGTGTGGAACGAGTGCCGATCGGCCAACTACGCGTAGTAATGGATCCAAGAGCGAGAGTGTACATATGGATTAGTCATGTCCCCCGCCTTATGAAATCAAATTGAATGTAGATAACTCACTGGCAGTGTCCTGATTTAATTTAAGCAACATATCGTAAGCTTGTATTGTGTAAAATTTAACTTTAGCTGCTACATTTAATGGCAAAAGAAAGGAGTCTTTACTGGGGGTACCGAACTTTGGGTACCCTTGTAGTTTGGAATTGGATCAGGGAACTGAATTATAAATTGATCATAACTAAGCCAAAATTGCATTGATTTTAATAAGGACTCATTGAAAAATTTCCATTTTTTCCCAAATTCTAATTATGTAACCCTTTACGAAATTTAAAAAAATTTTAGACTTCTTATTGTGCTAGTTTTTAGTATGTCAAAAAATAAAAAAACAGAATTTAAAATTTTCAAAATAAATATTTTGAATATTTACAAATTTTAATGACTTAAAATTTGGCATATAATGAGTAGATTTATTTTCCAGATCAAGAATATATATGTTTTATGAAATGACTTAGAGCGATGTATGGGTAAAGGTAATCCTCTATGATATAGCTTTTCTTTTTTTGTTCATTGCATTGGCCAAGTTCTAGATTGTGTTTACTGTTAATTATAGAATAAATAAAAACAATAACAGAAAAACAAGCAAATTTAGCTTAAACTTTACTTCCAGCTAAACTTAACTCTATAAACGGATAAATAATGATTTTATAATGAGATTTCGGAACCAGTATAGCTTTTCTTTTTTTTGTTCATTGCATTGGCCAAGTTCTAGATTGTGTTTACTGTTAATTACAGAATAAATAAAAACAATAACAGAAAAACAAGCAAATTTTGCTTAAACTTTACTTCCAGCTAAACTTAACTCTAAAAACGGATAAATAATGATTTTATGAGATTTCGGAACCAGTATAGCTTTTCTTTTTTTGTTCATTGCATTGGCCAAGTTCTAGATTGTGTTTGGTTCTCTGTTAATTATAAAATTTATAGAAACAAAAGCAAATAAACAAGGAAATGTAGCCTTAACTTTACTTCCAGCTAAAGTTAACTCTAAAAACGAATAAATAATGATTTTATAATGAGATTTCGGAACCAGTATAGCTTTTCTTTTTTGTTCATTGCATTGGTCAAGTTCTAAATTGTGTTTGGTTCACTGTTAATTACAAAATAATAAAATAAAAACAAGCAAATTTAGCTTAAAGTTTAAAGTTTAAGCCATAAACTTTTCTTCCAGTTAAACTCAACTCAAACTAAAACGGATAAATAATGATTTAATTTTACAATGAGATTTCGGAACCAGTAGTCGATTGGCGCCCACCGAATCGATAGTCCTACTATCGATGCAGCCGCATGCGAAATCGACTTTATTCCCAGCTCTAGCTCTACCCCAGCGTAAATAACTATAAATTTCGGTTCGGGTTGTTGTTCTTTTTTTCGTTCATTAATAGCACGCTAAAACAAATAACCGAAGGTAAATACAGATCAGCTGAACAGCAGGTGATAATCCGAAGAGGCCCCGGGGCAATGCTAAGGGCAGCGCATGGCTAGGAAAAATTGGGCCAGCGATCGAAGAGCTACGGCCATATATATAACAATATAAGAAACCTTCCACACGCACATATGTACACACATCGATGGAGATACAGTGGAGACCGAAAGACTGAAAAGTAGGAAATACTAGTTAACAGTGAGAAAACATGACGCATTGTTTGCATTTGTGAATGTGAATGTGTATGTGTGTGCAAATGCGCGGGTCGCCGTGCACTTGTGTCTGTGAGCTTGTATAAATAATAGCTAATTAACCAATTTTACAGGGGAAAAAACGTTTCACGGAACGGAGGCTTTTTTGGGCACTGCGTAATGTGCTTGAAATAAACAAAAACAATCGGGAGTGGGAGCCGTAATTTCACCAGCGCACACGCACACCAATGCACACAGCATATCAAACGTTGCGCGCCCCGCCCCGCCGCCGCCGCCCTCTTCTAGCTGCTCCTATCGATATTAGCGATAACCGATAGAGCGCCAAGTCCAACATATGCAATTACCACCGTTTTTTCGCTTTCATGCCAGCCTGTTCCGTAAAGAATTGTGTAATATCCCTTGCGGTTTTCTTTTTCGCCGGAAAACACGGCCATATGCAGCGAGTGTGGGCTTAATTAGAGACCGACCGCAATCTTGTTCTTTTTTTTTCACCGCTTTTCTGACTGAAAGTCAATTTGCATGTAATTTGAATCGAATGCGAGAGATCGATCGGTAGTCCGAGGTTTTCGATCTGCATATATGCGTATTTTGTAGATAAAGCTCGTACACAGCTAGAGCTATAGGCTACACTTGCCGAAATCAAAGAACTTGATCATTGAATTTGTATCAAGGAATGGGTATTCTCTTGCAGCATGTTTTTGTAGTCAAGTTTTTTGTTAATGGGTTTTCAGAATATGCCTTAAAGTACTTAAAATACTTGCTTTTAAATAGATATTTAATTTGTTGGCTTTTCACATAAAATACAGTTTTTTTTCTGTCAAAATTACATACAAAAAAACACGTTTTTGTATCGTCTCTCCGTGCTTATTTTAACTTCCGCTGCGCTTTTTCCGATCTTTATCTTCATTCCACTTTTCTTTTTTATTTTGCTGCCACAGCAAATGATTTATGACAGAAAAAAAACTTGTTTAAGTGTGGGTGCGGGCTTAAAACTCTGAATTCTGATGTCATTGGTGTTTTTACAAAAAAATAAAAAGAAGGAAAAACCATATATAAAAGGTTATTTCAAAAATCCCGAAAATAATTTAATTTTCATTAAATAATTTCACTTAAAAATAGAAAGAATTTGTATTCGGAAGGGCATTCATAATAAGCGATGAAGCAACAACATGTTCACGGCCGATAACAACATAAAATATCGATCCACATCGATATACAAAAAAAAAAAAATAAAAAGAAGGAAATCCCACATTTAAGGTTATTTCAAAAATCCCGAAAATAATTCAATTTTCATTAAATAATTTCACTTAAAAATAAATAGAATTTGTATTCGGAAGGGCATTAATAATAAGCGATGAAGCAACATGTTCACGGCTGATAACAACATAAAAATATCGATCCACATCGATATACAAAATGATTATTTCTTGCTTAAGTTAACCAGAAATTTACTAGTATGCGTATTTAACGCTTGAAAGATTTAATCCTACTTGTAAAATCTAATCCATGCTAAGAAAATATTAATTTTAAAACCATATATATATATATCTTTACATATATTCATTTTCTATAATAGTTATTCACTCTTTCAGTTAAGAGATCCTCGACCAGCATTCAGACACCAAAATGCTTTCGCTGCAAAACCAACGGCAACCGAAGACCACTCCCCTGGTGGATGACTACGAGATATCGGACACGGTACTAGGCCTGGGCATCAATGGCAAGGTTGTGCAGTGCAACAACCGCCGCACCAAACAGAACTATGCTCTCAAGGTGCTGCTGGACAACGAGAAGGCGCGCCGCGAGGTCGACTTGCACTGGCGGGTGAGCGGCTGCCGGCACATTGTCAATATCATCGATGTGTACGAGAATACGTACAGCGGCCGCAAGTGCCTCCTGGTCGTCATGGAGTGCATGGAGGGCGGTGAACTGTTCCAGCGCATTCAGGACAAGGCGGACGGTGCGTTCACCGAGCGAGAGGCTGCCCAGATTATGCACGAGATCTGTGAAGCGATAGACTACCTGCACAGTCGGGATATCGCGCATCGCGACCTCAAGCCGGAGAACTTGCTGTACACCACTTCCCAGCCAAATGCGATTCTCAAGCTGACAGACTTTGGCTTTGCCAAGGAGACATTTACCAATGACACGCTGCAGACGCCCTGCTACACACCCTACTATGTGGGTGAGTGACCTTTACTTGAACAAAATATTATCCATTTCAATAGCCTGTCTGTATAGTTGAAAATATCAAAAATTATAGACTTTCCTGAATTTTGCATTCCGATTTGTTAATTGTTGATTTTTTCCGCAGCTCCCGAGGTGCTCGGTCCAGAGAAGTACGACAAGAGCTGTGACATCTGGTCGCTGGGCGTGGTCATGTACATAATCATGTGCGGCTTTCCGCCGTTTTATAGCAACAACGGCATGGCCATTTCGCCTGGCATGAAGAAGCGCATACGCACCGGCCAGTACGATTTTCCCGATCCGGAATGGACGAACGTCAGCCAGGCGGCCAAGGACCTGATCAAGGGCATGCT
Organism: Drosophila birchii; assembly: GCA_035046345.1. Classification (NCBI taxonomy): domain Eukaryota; kingdom Metazoa; phylum Arthropoda; class Insecta; order Diptera; family Drosophilidae; genus Drosophila; species Drosophila birchii. The sequence goes on along the minus strand of JAWNOA010000014.1, from coordinate 234,861 downwards.
GAATGTGGATCCCAGCAAGCGGTTGCGCATCCAGGATGTTATCCGCAACAAGTGGATTGCCCAGTACAATGCCGTCCCCCAGACGCCGCTTTGCACGGGCCGCATGCTGAAGGAGGGCGAGGAGACGTGGCCGGAGGTGCAGGAGGAGATGACGCGCTCGTTGGCCACCATGCGCGTGGATTACGATCAGGTGGGTTTTGTGTGTTTTGTGTTTAAAGAACACTTTGAAATATCGAAAAATCTCTCTCTTTTTCAGATGCAAATCAAGGCGTTGGACAAGTCAAACAATCCGCTGCTGACGAAGCGCAGGAAAAAGATCGAGGAGATATATGCGGCTAATGCGACACGCAACTAAGGCGACAACCGGCGAAAGAGAGAGAGAGTTTTAACACTTGAGCGGATAAACGTTGTACAATTGCTTTACACAAAACGAGAACGATACTACTTATACATATACTTCCTACTTGAAGGACGACATCAGCGGGAGGACTAGGAAGAGACAACCACTACTACTATTGAAACAACAACCTCTGCGAACTCTGCTCCAGGCTATATTACGTTACGTTACGTTTTCCTTTTTGTTCCCATTATCTCTATGTGTAATCCATTTTCCAAGTTAAAAGGTTCGTAGGGTATTTTGTAGTCTAAAAAGTGCTCTTTTTTTTGCTGTAGGAAAAAAGAAACTAAACATAAGGCTAGCTAGCCAGCCCCCAGTTGCAGCTGGAAAACTGCAGCATTTTCGATGCCTCGGAAATGTTTTATTTCCTTTAATTGTCTGTTTTTTTTTTCGTAAAACAATAATATCAATTTTTTTCGTGTACGTGACTTTGATTACAATAATGTATGTATTATATCCGTGTGTATTTGTATGTATGGTATATATTTCAGTATGAAGAAAAAAGAACTAAGCAAAACAAACAATTATAAATTAAATATAAAAGCAAGGAACTTCTGTGTTGGTTACAATAACGTTTATTTTATGTAACTCTGCAAGCGATATACCATTTTACCGTATAGCGTATTTTGTAGTCTATAAACAAAACAACAACAGCAACAAGAAAGCTCCAAATAAATAAATAATTACAAAATAACATGCTTATTTTATTACAATCAAAATCAAATGGATATTGTTGTTTTTATTTGGGGAAAAATGTTCTTTTTCACGCTTTAGAAAGAGACGGAATTAATTGGAAAATCTCCCTTGGAGTTATGAAGCTTCAGATAAGAAACCCATTTAATCAATTTACTAAAAAACAAATAAATTTTTAATGATTCCCACATATCAACAAAAATCCAACAACATTTTTAGTTAGGAGCTGTGTCATTTATTATTTAATTTACATGATCATCAGTGGTGCAGTGCGCCTAGGCATGCGTTAACTTGGGCTTTGGATCGGGAACAGGATCAGGATCAGGGAATGGCTGTGACATGGGACATGGAGAGTGTAGTTACATTTGCAAATAACAATTTGCCAACAGAGACTCGCGCCCCCGACAGAGAGATTTTCTCCGGCTTCCGGCTTCAACTTGGCGGCTTAAATAACGGTACCAGCTAAAGGCTACGACTAACACAATAGTTAACATTTCACGTACATTCATCTCAGTGCTATATATATGTGTGTATGTATTAGGAACGGGTGGAAAATTCCGAAATTATGCATCAACAAGAATCTCGCACTCAATAGCATACTAAATATATATCGAAATTGTAATATCGAAAATATCGAAATTATTTGCCTCGATAGAATATCAATTTGTTCGAATTTTAAATAAAAAACATATTGCATTTAAATTAAAAATACCGATAATAGCAAAAATTATCCAAAGAATGCGTTAACTTAATTTATTTTTTCTGTGCTCGCTTATATTGGTGCGGTTAATCGATCAAAACACCTATATATCGCTCATTTCCGGATTTCGACATTGATGACATTGATGTTCCCCGTCGTCCCTAATGCGTAATGCTACAGATTTGTTAATGATTCGTTTCGTGTTACAAAAGGTTCCTTGTAGTGTGGTTTATCTGATTTATCATTGATCCATCAATTTATCGTTTATCATTTGTTTATCTTTAGATTTGCGTTTTTTTTTGTTGCATTGGCTATCAGTTTACAAAAAAAGTGAGAGAAAATTCGCTTAGAAAAATACATTTGGTTTTAGGTTTGTGTCTCTCTTTGCTGCTTCTTCATCTTGGATCTCCTTTTGCTCTGTTCGCTAGCCCTAATTGTAGTCTAATGGCAGATATCGAGATTCACCGTATCTACGTGTATGTGGGTGTAATGCACGAGGCTCCATTCCCCGCTAATAGTTGAACTTTAAATTCTTACATTCGTTTTTTAATCATCTCCCGGATATCCGTATTTTATCCGTAGTATTTCCGCGATCTATTCCTCGCTTCCTTCCTCGTCTCGTCTCTTCTCGTCCCTCTTCCTTTTTAGCTATAGTTTTGTAAACTGAAGGTACATTTTTTTGTATCAATTTCATGATCCTCCTCTTCATCTCTCGAGGTCCTGCTACCTCGTTCTCTAGAGAAAGCTGTCGCAACTATTTTCTGTCTCGCTGTTGGAGCAATCCATGGCTGGCAGCGAGACGCCGCGGCGATAGACCCACTGCCGCTGTTGCTGGTATCCATATGAAGTGCTTGCCGGCTCACAGCTGGCGCTCGAGCTGGCACTCCCGTTGCCGCTGCTTCCGCTCCCGCTGCCGCTGCCGTTGCTCCCACTGACGACGCTGCTGCTGATGTGACTGCCACGACGTCGGGATGTGGACGAGGGGTCGGGCAGAGCGACGGCATTGAGGCGCGGAAAGTACTTGTACATCTCCAGAAGATTGCCCAGCTTAATGTGCGGCTTGTACTCCACATCCTCCAGCGACTGGGCGACCGAGCTCAGTGGCGTCCAGAAGGTGAGGCCCAGTTGGGCCAGGTGGCCGCCCTATAAGGTAATTTATAGTTAGCTTAGCTTCGAATAGACATATTGAATGACATTCACCTTAATGTCAGTCTCCAGCTTGTCGCCAATCATGGCGCACTGATGCGGCTTAACGTTGAGGAAATTGCAGGCGGCATAGAAGATCTCCGGATGGGGCTTCTCCCAGGGCAGATCGGAGGAAACTAACACGCAATCAAAGTAGCCCCGCACATGCAGCTTGGCCACCTTCTCCCACTGCGCATTCGAGGGTCCGTTGGTGATGAGGGCCAGGGCATAGCCCGCCTGGCGCATACGCATCAGCAGCTGGACATAGTCGGCCGGAACGGCCAGGTAACGATAGCGCAGGCGCAGCCACTGCGGATATATCTGCTCGGCGAGGTGCTTGTGTCGTGGCGGCAACGATTCGCGCCACAGATGCGTCCGCCAGGAGTCCAGCGATGTCTGCGAGTTGTCCGGACACCGGCGGAAGGCCTTCAGGAAGTTTTGCGTGGACAGGTTGGCGTCATCCTTGCTAAACTGGTACTGCGTTTCCAGAACGTCACCGAGCTGCCGAGAGGAAGAAAGCGTAATCAGTGGGTTGCTCAATGTCAGGCGGCGATTGCCTAAGCAGTTGTCATGCTTTATCAGGGTTCTGATCGGGCCATACATATATGATACAATATAATATAATATGTACCTATAGAGAGCAGAAAAGTCCGACCCCGGATATGCTATGTGCTATATAACAACCTGTAGTAAATGCCACATAGTTTTTCAATCTATTTCAAGGGCCTTTATCCGTACATTTCCGCCAATTGCCGCCGACTTTATTTCTGTCTCCCATATCTCGATCAGTTTATGTAAAAACTAAGTGCAATTGCACGAACATACATATATCTCTTATTCCCCGAAACCAACTGAATAAAGACTATATTTCCGGTGTCTAAAAACATATCATATCATATCTGAGCTTCGGATTTGATAACGAAGTCAAGTGATCTAAACTACAAACAATAAGTACCTAAAATACAAATTAAAAGTGAGAAAAAATTATAAATAAAGCAATAAATCAATTTAATAATAATAAAAGACTTTCCCAATGATAAGCCGAATGTCTAGCTTATGTTAATTAACACCTTTTCAATTTGAAATCAAGTTTGCTTATTGTTGCCTTCTATGAATAAACATATTGTTAATTCTAAGCATATACATTATTAGTTTATGATTTATTTTAGGCGATTTTACAAACGGTTTGAATATATACGGGTATTATCTATAAATAAACATATTGTTAAATTTAAGCATAAAGTTTATGATTCATCTTAGGCGATTTTACAAACGGTTTTATCTATTTTATTTATTACTTTTTTTGACGCTTAGCAACCAAATGGGGGTCAATGTCTGATTGGATTCGGAGAAAGATACAAGTCATATTTTTTGATTTTAATTAAAGCTTTGAGATTATTATATTTATTATTCATTTCAATGTCAAAAAGAAATAAAATGAAAATAAAAATAATATATCAAAACGTTTAAAAATAATTCTAAATAAAATTCTGAATTATTGGAAAATCCACTATGATTCCCCAGTGAAATGCGGGTTTTTTTTGTATGTTAATTAAACGTGCTTCCCGCAAATAAACCCATTTATTTATAAATAAATATGCATGTATTTTTGGAGCTGCAGACAATAAACAACTTCCCCAATGCATGCATTTTGAATGATAAATTAAGGTATTTGCTGTGTGTATAATATAATCTGTAAAGTAAACAAAGTATTTTTGGATGCCGCGCGAAAGTCTTACATTCCAGCGGGAGGGGAGGCGAAGACCTTGCAAAGTGCATGTCTTCCGTGCCGACAAAAAAATAAATAATACAAAAATTACTTGAGATTCGGGCGCATGCTATCAGCTGGGAACCCAGTTGGACGAGCCGACAGAGCGCTCGGGGGAGTGACGTCCCGGGTTTTTCGACTACGTAACAGCGACAGCGACGGCGGGCTGCAGTGGAAAATTTTCTAGCTGCCTGCTGCGCACTTTCACCCCCGAATTCGGTGATGCCCGCGGGGGGTGGAGAGCGTGGTGGGAGCAGAGCGTGGACTCACCTTGCGGATGGCCTTCAGGTCGCCGGCCCGCGTTGGGATCAGCGTATTGTCCAGGTCAAAGTAGAAGGCAGAGATCTTCGCACATGTCGCCTCGAAATGTGTGGTCTGCTTGGCGGAACTGGAACTGAGTTTGCTAGCTGCCATCGGGGGGGCCTCGGCCAATGGGAGGCGAGTGTGGGGCAGGGGCGCGCGGCGGCGGGAAAGCGAAAGGAAATGTGAACGCAAAGTGGGAGGGAAGCCACCGACGACAAGTGCAACTAAGATGCAGTTTCGAAATTGGCGCCAAGGCGCAACGACGACAGCTTATTCTGCCAACTGAAAAGAAAAACTATCCGCTCGCGTCGGCGGAGTTCAAAACTGAAGCTAACGGAGCGACTAAGGGAACAGGTGAATAGTAATGGCCATGGCAAGCACTTTAGCGGTGCGCGTAAATCGATTATCCCATATCGATAGGTATACTCGGAGCAGTGCAGCTAGAGCATCGGATAGGGATGCCATTGTGGAAGCAAAAATGGTTATTAAAAGGTGCTGTCAGTGTTCTGTATACATTTTATAAAAACTTTTTGTCAATTTCCCTCTGTGTTGCACTCGGACATAAATAAATGCGTCTAGGCACAGTTTTCCAAGTATCAAATAATTGTTATAGCAATAGTTTTTCATCACTGCTCTGTCGATAGTTCGGTGTCGATAGGTTTTGTGAAAAGAGTGGCATCTTCGCCTGTTTGTCTCGAAAATTTCTTGCAATTCGTTTGATTTTTGTGTTTATTCGGTTTTATTCTCGTTAAACAAAATGTTCAAGAAGGAATCGGGCGTGGAGGCTTTTGCGCCAGGTAAGTGTGCACCAAATACCCGAAGAATGCATTTGATAGACGCATCCCTTGCCCACAGAAACTATACAGAAAATGGACGAGGATGCTGCCGCAGCGGCGGCCGTTGATTCTGATGTGTCGCCCAGCAAGAAGATCTTGATTTCCGCCGAGGAGGCATCCGAGGAGAACAAGGAAGTCCGGGGGGCGGCTGAGGACGAGCTAATCTCGCAGGAGACACTGCGCGCCTCACCCATTCAGTGGCCGGAGCGCTGTGAGTGTAGAAAACGTGACCACTTTCGCACTTTGGCGCCATTTTTAACGTTCTTTCTCGTTTCAAGTCCCCGGAATGGAGGAGTTCCTCACCATGAGCGACACACCCATCTACACGCCCACCACGGACCGTAGCAACAATCTAACCGCCGAAGACATAGCCCACATGAATCGTAAGTAGAGACATGACCAGGCAGACACACTCAAGAGGGTGTAGATTGGGATTTTTGAGTAATATGTTTAAAATACTTGTTATTTTTCCGCGCAGAACTGTCCCAACTGGAGCCCGATCAGCTGGTGGAGAAGATCAAATCGCTACAGGACGAGATCTACCAGCTGGGACTGCGCGAGGCCAAGGAAATGACCCGCGGCAAGCTGCTGGGCATCTTCGACCGCGACCAGCTGCCCAAGCGTCTGCCGTAGGAGGAGGATCTCGTCCCTGAAAATGTAGCCGTAGTTTTAATGTAAATAAACGTTATGCGTTTTCTAGTTTGTAAATGGTACGAATATAGAGTAGAAATAGAAAGAACAAGGATCCAAACGACAGAATGACAGAACCAGTAACTAACGTTTATTTTGTTGTCCATTAAAGCATTTTGCGGGTCCTACAGATACACATGCGCGAAGGAGTCGAGGATGGTGGTGCGGAAAGGCACAGTTTATTGGGCGATTCTCTTTATAACGCAACAAGAAACTCTGTGAAGATGTGTACCATATATATAATATGTCTTTATCCTTGGCCGCCTCGCTACTCCTGCCACTGCATTCCGAATCGCTGCTCAAAGGTGATCCTGTTGTACACCCCGGCATCGGCCAGTTGCATCGGATCGGTGTAATAGGCAAATCGCCGTATATCCAGCATCGCCACATCGAACATCTGCTTCCAGCTGGTCAAATCCGTTACGCTCATGTGGATCGGCAGCTGCGGATCCGGTATATCAATGGCTGCCTGCAGACGGTCAAAGGCCTCCGCTATGGGTCCCACCGACAGATTAACCCAGTATTCGGCCGGAAATCGCTTATTCTCGCAGAACGGCGCCCCCTTGCGCATGATGAAAACCAGCATAAGGATCTCGTACCGCTCCGAGCTCTCGTAAAAGCGCTTGGTGCGCGTCTTCTCCACGAAATCGATGAGCAGGATTAGCGGTGTGTAGTTCTGCAGGTGCATCAGCAGCTCCCTGTCTGTCCACAAATATCGGCCACCTGCGCCACCACCTCCGCCTCCCTTCATGCTAAGCATGCTCATGTGGCCAGATAGTTGCTGATGTAGCTGCTGCTGTTGCTGCTGCTGTTGCTGTTGCTGGTGCTGCTGCTGCTGGTGCTGCTGCTGGTGCTGCTGCTGTTGCTGGTGCTGCTGCTGGAGCTGCTGCTGCTGCTGCTGCTGATGATGATGAATGCCTGCTGCGGCTGTGACTGATGGTATTGGTACTGGTGCTCCGCTGCTCGTTGCCACCTGGCTGGGCATGGCGACCACAATGCCCGTCTGTATCTGGCAGCCAATCTCCTCGACCATGTGCTGTCCTCTGCTGCAATGACGACGAAATGCAATTAAGGCAAGTGACCCCGCAGTAGCCAGTAGTCGTAACTGGGCCAAGGTCGGCCTGGGTGGGTGGTTTACTTGTTGCAAATGCCAATGCAAATGCAATCAACTTACGGCGGAAATTAGATGAGCAATAAGCGGGAACCTGGAGCGGGCTGGGAAGCGTGGTAGGCGGTGGCACTTCAGGCTATAGCTATATCTATACCTTCAACCTATTCGCTTGCCAGCTTTTCAGCTCGCCAAGCCACTGCTGTTGCTGCTGCGAGGTCCGTGTGTGTCCTGGACGATTGTTGCCACGCGAGTGTCAAGTCGCAGCAGCTCGTCGCCATTCGGGCTACGCACGGGCTCGGTTACTCGGCTTGCTCGGGACGTATGTAGACTCGGCTTCCAGTTTGGCAATGAACTTATTGGATGCGGCGCGCTCTGGCCTGCATTTGGCAGATTGGCTTGGCTTGGCAACAGGCAATAAGAAAAACTAACAACGGAAAAAAACCTTAAAAATAAAAATTAAAAACTATGTCACAAATTGAAGCACACATAATAATTATTATAGTATAATAATTACTATAGTTTTATTTATAATTTAGCTTGCAATATACAAATAGATAAATAATTCAATAAAAGCAAAGAGCCTCTGAAACACCTGACATGGGACAGGTAATCGAGATCAGGCTTCGCTTTCCTGTTGCTTTGCAACCCCAAGAATTTGAATCTTGACTCTTTTTAGTAATAATTTTAATAATATTATTAAAAAATCTCCCACAAATTTTGTAGGAATTCTATTATCATAAAGCTCTGAGCTCTTAAATCATAAAATAAATAATATGTATATCTTCTAAATTAAAATTAAATTAAATAAACTGTTTGTAAATGACTCCCAAAATCCATATACAATAAATACAACAAATTTATACAAAAGCCTAGCCTATGGCCTATATTTTTTACATTCAAAGATAAAACAAATAAAAAAAAACATCTATTCATACAGGAATGAACTTAGCAGGACTCTAACTTGGACAGCCGTCGATCGAACTCGGCCTTGTGCTCGTTCTTCAGGAAGCGCCGCATCCCGACAAACAGATAGCGCAGCTGGGGACCCACAAGCACCTCGAGGAGCACCTGCATTAGCTGCTCGAAGCTCTCCTTGCTGCCGTTCTTGTATTCGATCAGAGCCTTGCCAAAGTCCCGGAACTGATCCTGGCTAACCCGGCTGCGCACCTGATTGGGTACAAAAGTAAATCCATATATTTTTAAACAATATATCAAATATATCGCAGCTCACCTCCCGCAAGAAGTCAGCTCTCTCTTCGGGTGCCACCTTAACTTGAGAACTGACAGGATCTGGCTCCGCCTTGACCTTTATGTGGGGGGAAAATGGAAAAATATAAAGCAAAAACTTTGTAAACTTTGAAAAATCTTGAAATTAATGTTAAAATTTGGATATATCTGTTTGTTCCCATTATATGCTCTTTGATATATCAAACAGAACAATTATATTCGTATTTTTTGCTATCTACTACCTTTATGTTCTCTACCAGCTTGTAACGTTTCTTGGGTGCCTGGGAAGCACTGCTCCCCGTCTCCGGTGGCGTTGGGGAACTGCGCTCTCGCTTGTGGATCTTTACCAGGCCACTTTTGCCGTCCGAGCAGCAATTAAAGTCGATACTCTGGCCAGGGAAATAGATAAATAAATAAATTAAAGATAGATAACTCAACATCTCTCAACTCACAGAGACATTCGAGTCGAGGCGGCTCATAAAGTCCATGGCATTGGGTGTCGCTGCCCCGCCTGTCCCCAGCTTTCGCCCCACAGCCTGGGCATAGACATCTGGCGTCCATGTCGGAATAGAATTGGCCATCTCCACTTTTCTAAAGGGAAGACAATGAGTCCAAGTGTTAGTTAGGATGTAGTTTTATCTTTCTTCTCCTTTTTCGAAATATATACATTGCCGTTTCGTTGGCTGCCTTAAAGGAATAACTGGAGCCCGGCTCCCGCTTTATTTTTGGGACAATGGCCGGCAGGGTCTCATCCTCCTCCGACTTGCAAACCGTCTGCAAAGGTGGCTCCGATTCCCGTTCATCTGGCTGCTTCATCTGGGTTTATGGATAAGAAATCAGAGATAAAGAGAGAGAAAAAAAAACGTTGAGATCCTTTACTCACTGTGGCCTCGGCATTCTTGAAGAACTGACGCAGCTCCCGGACAATGGGACCGAAGGGCGAGCACTGCGGCCGATCGCCGAGGTGACCACGTATCCATTTGGACAGCTGCTGCACCTGGTATAGCAGATATCGATAGTAATAAATATATTATCGAAAATCGAACAAAATTATCGGAAATATCGAAAAAATATTAAATTTAATCGAAACTCCCACCTGAGAGGCATCTTTGAAGCGCGAATCACACAGCAGAATGGCGCCATAGTCGTTCCGATGACGGATCACTCTGCCGATGGCCTGGTTGACGGCCCGCGTGGCATCCAGATTATACCATTCCTGGCCGCTTAGCAGCTGGTTTTCCCGCGTTCGATTTGCCTCCAGATAGCGTCGCTTTAGTATCACCTTGGGATCCTTCAGCGGCGGAAAGGGCAGTCCCGTAATGATGACCGCCCGTCCGTTGCGATCGGCAAAGTCCAGACCCTCGGACACCTTGCCGCGGCAAACGGCCATGAAAACGGCGCCTTTGGAATCGCGTATGGCCTGATAGAACTCCTCCATGGTGCTGGTGAACTGATCCTTGCCCCGCGGCTCCAGGAAGATCGGTTTCTTGGCTACAATGTCCGCCCACAAGCCACTCGCCTGCCACGAATCAACGCATTTATTGAGCATGGGATACGAGGGAAAGAAGACCAGCAGGCCGTCGGGAACGATGCGGGACACATTCAAAATGGTCTGGCCCAGAGAGCTGATGTACTTGGGATTGTCCCTAAAGAACAAAAGAAAAACGGATTCACTGGTGTTCAAGGTAGCACTGGGAAGAAACAACTCACCGATTTGTGTAGTTGGATATGAGCTGCTGGCGATCGGGACCGGTGCCAATGATCTTGACATACACCTGCGATTGATCGACTATATGCGGATTCTCGAGATGCTGGGCCACAGGTATTGCCAGCTCGGCGATCAGGGGCTTGAGCGGCGCCAGGGTGCCGCTGGTTAGGATAACACTGCGCACTTGGGTATTGAGCAGCTGTTCCATGCCGAAACCGGGATTGAAGCACCAGAAATTAACTATTTTAGCCTGCTTCGAGCTACTGGTGGTCAGTGTGCCCTTGCTGAGCCAACCGCCCTGCTGTTGCTTTGCCCCGGCCTTTCCCTGTCCCTGCTGCTGCTTGGTCTCCTCCAGCTGGACATGCACCTTGAAGCTGGCGTACACCTTGCTCATCACATCCTCCTTGTTGGCAAAGACAATGGTCAGGAGATCGCTAAGCAGAGTGAAGGTGCCGCCCTTCCTAATGCTCATCTGCTGCGACGCCACCATCAGATACTGCACGAGCTTGTCCAGCAGCGACACTATAGTGGCCACATTGCCATAGCTGAACTGCGGGGAGAAGCTATTAAAAGGACGGAAGGGAGATAGGAGGAGGCGGTGCCACTCACATTAGCCTTGCCCAGCAGCTCGTACATCATGGTGGCCGGGTAGGTGGTGCCCTCGGTAATATTGTCCACCAGAACCGCATCAATGGCCTTCTCCAGCTCCAGCAGCATCTCCTTGAGCAGCGTCAGATCGTCGAGCGTAAAATCCTTGGGCTCGTCGCCGCCCATATCCTGCGACTCGCCGCTAGTGAAGATCTTCATGATGTGCGTGATGTCCTCAATGGCCATGGCTACGTCCGATGAACGGATCTGCACAGAGGCGGACTCCTCGCAGATCTTCTCGATGTTATGGGCCTCGTCGAGGATGACAATTGTGTTGCCCAGCTCGATTTTATTGGCCTTTCGCGCCTTGGGATCCAGCAGATAGTTGTACGGCATAAAGGTGATGTCCGCCTGGGCCACCAGCTCCTTGGAGGCAAAGTACGGACACATCTTAAGGCGCTGGCCGACCTTCACCAGATCCTCGATGTCCATGATGCTCGGCCCGCGAAAATCCGGATGATCCTTCTTAGACTCAACGCGCAGCTGAAACGAACACGTCTTGGAGTGGACGCGCAGCTTGCACATGTTCGTCTTGTTGGAGTTGCCCTGCTCGCGCATCACCTCCGGATGGATGCACAACTGATCGCGGGAGCCCAGCACCACGGACCGCATGTTGGCATACGCCGTCCGCTTCAGTTCTCGCATCGCCTGCGTCAGCTGGGAGTGCGTTCGCGACGCGTATATCACCTTGGGCACACCCCAATTGTTGATCTTGCCCATGGTCCTCGCCAGATCCGAGAGCTCAACGCCTGCCCCTGCTCCCGCTCCCCCATCGCCCTTGTCCAGCTTAAGCATCTGCTGCTGGTGCTCAGACTGGCGAGTGCGAATCCAGGCTAGGGAGGAGCAGAGCAGACTCAGCGTCTTGCCGGTGCCAGTGGGTGACTCTAGCACGCCGTTGGTGCCGTCGCGCAGGCACTGGATCACCTTCTCCATGTACGCCCGCTGCACCGGGTACGGCTCGAAGGGGAAGTGCACCGGGATGCCGGCGATTATGCTCTCCGGCATTTTGTGTCCGTCCGTCCGTGCTTTATTTACAAAGGCACTTTCGTTCTCGTTGTTGACTTTTTGTTTACGCGCCAAATCGCCGACTGTTGTGTGTTTATCGCGCCGATAAACAGCTGATTCGTCAGTCCTGTCATCTTTTAGTGCGAAAATAGGTCTTTCTGGCGGAAATACTTGTCTGCGTTGCAGTGTTGCCAACAATTATAGCTGGGCGGGCCAACCAAAATAACCAAAAATAGCTCAATTCCACAAGAAATAGCTAAACAAATGGCTGTAATTTATCATAATTGTCAAACAATTTTATTATATTTATTAATTATTTTTTTAATTATTATTCGTCTAGTAAGGTTTCCAAAATGTTGTCCACAGCAATCTCCTCGATAGTTAGATATGTTTTCATTGTACCAATCTGCCGAGCCCACTTATCTGGGACATCATATATAAAGCAGCATTTTCCATTATCTGAAATTATTATTTATGAATTTAGACAATTTTTATTTAAAAATTATTAAATACATTCTTGTACCTTATGTCCAAATTAGAACTTAAAGTGCTCATTTGCATTCCATTGTGAAGCTTCGATTTAACCAGGTTTACCTGACTCAAAACTCGTTTTACCGTAGCGTTTGACCAAGGTAAGGAGCATCAAGGAAAATGATGCCAAATAATTATACGGATTATTTCCCCCAGAATCTCTGTACAGGAACACTTTTATCCAAAACTTAGTGTTGTCTTCAATATTGACCCACTTAACCCAATGAATATTGGAGTATTGGTTTAGTAGGGGAACAAAAAACTTCAAAATATTTAAAATATCCGACTTAGTTGGCTTTCAAATATTTTCTACACTAAAAAGATTAATTTTTTCCAAAATTTCAAAGTTGTTTGGTAGTCTAAAATAAAAAAATTCTGTTTAGAGTGCAAAGGTTTTGACAAAATATGCATTTTACAAACCTCCATGGTATATTTGGGGTATTTGTTTGGATTGCACACCATTCCCGAAATTAAGTGTATTACAGATTTACGATTTATTAAAAATAGCTAAAAAATATCACATTTATTTTATGAAATAGCCAAAATAACAGGCTTTCCAGTTTTCGGTCATTCGAATTAGCCAGATCTGACCAGAAAATGGCTAAGTTGGCAACACGCTGCATTGCAAACTTCCGACCAATATCCATATGCCCAGCAAATGGCGCGCTATCGATTCCTGTCGACATCCGGAATTCGACATATCGCCCTCTCTAGAATCGGCCCACTGCCAGCACTAGCTCAAATTGTTTTTTTTAGTTGAATCGAACGGTTGGCTCGGGACCCGGAGCAGCTAACCGAGCAGTAGAAGAAGAAGAAGAACAAGCAGGCACAGCCGGAACGCAGGCGTGTGTGTGTAAGCAGCCCCAACCACTACCTAGGCGAGCGAACGATTGTGGAGACGACGACAACACGACGGCCGTCCCATTGTTGTTATTGCGCTGGCGGACGGTCGGACGTTCTGGCGTTCGGTTAGTCGCGTCGCTCGGTCGGTCGGTCGGTCGGTCATTCTCGCCCGTTCACCTTAAGCAGAGCCACATACACGTAGTAATACGCGCCGCCCCGCTCAGTTAGTCGTTCATCGTTCTCTCTTGCTCTCGCGCTTGTTCGCTCTCTCCCCCGTTCCCCTGTTCCCCAATCCCCTGCCTCTTCGTGTGGCTGTGCGCTCGCTCGCGGTGGTGATAAATTTTTTTTTTTTTGTTGGCACAAAGTAAAAATATAACAGAATAAAAAATCGTGGCGCGGATAGAAGCTAATCGAAAATTATTGCAAGTATTGGCGATTTGAGAGGAGTAAGAGCAGCGAAAGCCGCCTCCACCGCCGCTGTGCTGTGTGCATTTTTTGGTTCTCGTTAATATATATGTTTTTTTTTTGCGTTTGTTGCGTTTGTTGGTTGTTTGTGATTTTTTATCGCAGAGGCATTTGTTGTTTGGTTAATTGGCAGCGTGTGTGAGTGCTTTTCGAAACTCTCACTCGACGAAGTACTTGTGTGCCAGTTGAGAGATGCTGTTAGTCCGCCAGCTCGCGTGCGTGTGTGTGCGCCATCCAGCCAGTGGCCATTTGTGGAGTGCAAAAAATGAAAAGACAGCGTTTGCCTGCGTTGAGTGTTGTTTCAGCTCCAAGATGGGCCTATCCGGCGAATGGTTACAAATCGCATAATTAATAAATTGTGCATGCGATTTGCAGTTCAAAATTCGGAAGCTTTGGCGGTATGCGGCGGTTAATCGATTTGCCGGCGGCAGCAACTGTGCCGATAGGCGGCACCGATGACCACTAATCCCAGCATTATTATCACATGCAAATTAAGGTCAGCCAAATTGCGTGTGTGCTTTAGCCAAATGGGGACCCAAATGACCCAAGAAACTGGATTGGCCCCCAACGCCCGTTGCACCTGTACTCCTTCTCATATGGGAATGCAATAATAATAAGTTGTGTGTTTATCGCATCGCACTTTTCGGCCAGAACTGGCAACCCTGGTGCGCTACGGCTGCGGCTGCATAAGTGAATTCCGACGAAGAGCCGTGTCATTGTAACCTAGCCGCCCCTACGCCGCCCCAATCCTCGGCCCGATTAAATGGCCACAAGAACTCGATTACAGAAACCGACGGTCGCCCCAAATCATTTGTTTTGAGTGTATGTGTGGAATGTCAGTTGAACACAATAAGGCAACCGCCCCCGCAACCCCGTCGCCCATCGCCACCGTGTGCGGGTGGCTCCCACAATGGCGCAGAGAGCTGCCAGATCGCCGGCGACAACAATATTGCTTAACTCCAACTTGGCTTGATCATATCGAATTACACACACACACACACTTAGTTGGCGAGTGCACGAATGGATCCTCGGCGGATACTGGTCAGTGGGGCCAGTTCCACCTGTGCGTCGTTGGTGCTCCCGTTGGCCATCCGGCAACCTTGGGTCCGTCCGCCAGTGTGTGCTCTAGTGTGCGTGTGTTTGTTTGCGCTCTTATTCAAATAGAAATTGAATGTTTTGCACTCGAAGTCCGTCAATCCGTTGGCCGTGATAACGCGATATATGTAACTAGACTGTGGTTTGTGGCGGCAGCACCCCCCGGCATCTATTAGTCGCGCAGCAAAGAAAGTGGACCATCGTAGTTTTGGTGATCGTAACTCCCGGCTTTGGCTTATGTACACACTCATACATATGTACATATATATTTATCGCTCTTCGGCCCCCTGAATCCTCTTGCTCGGCCTTCAGAGATGCGTAGGTCGTGGTCTCAAGATCCTTAGTGGCGGCATTGTGTAATCGATTTCGGATATTTAATTTTTTTTGTACTACTTGGACCGATAGACGCCCTGGAATTTGATTTCCAATTGTTTAAAGTATTTTGTTCAGTGTGGGTGTGTTAGAATGCCAGTGATTACGCAGCTTATCTGAATATCTTTTTTGCTTAATCGATTGATTGGCACACACTGCGTATGCGCAACGTTTAATCATATATCTTATTTATCGATATACGACTTGTTTCTTTTTCTTGCTCGTTTCAGTGCAGTTCATCGTTTTTGTTTATTATCCAGTCCAAATGTCAGCTGTTTCACGCAACATGTACCATAAAAGCGGCACAGCGAAGCGCAGAAAAAGAGCTAACCGATCAAGCCCAGGACAGCAGCAGCAAAAGCAAGGAAAAGATCGCTGCTAACAACGTAAACAAAACAAAAACAGAAATCAATGAACTCACACACAGGCGCAATAACAGCAACAAAAACCATACAAGAAGCAACAAAAATAAAAAAAGGACAAGATTGAGAAGGAGGGAGGCAGAGAATAAGGGAGAGCGAGAGGGAGAGGGAGAGGAGAACCAACCACAAGATAAAGCGGTAAACACAATTCGTAAATGCAAACCGAAATTCCAAAACATAAAAATAACAATTATTTTCAATTGCAAAACAATTTGTAAACCATGTTCCATGACAATCTCAATTTGTTAAGTTTATTCTCTTGCAGAATAAATAATATTTGTGTTGTTTTTTTTTTCATTTAATTTAAAATATTTAATTATTTGCCATACTAAAAAAACATCGTTTTCTTTAAATTCAAATTTCATAAATAATTTTGAGTTTGTAATTATGAAGGCAACAATATTCGAAAATCGATTTAAATTATTTGTATATCGTTTCTATTTTATCTGTAAAATAACGATATTTATGATAACGATAACGATATGCTTACGATAATTTAAATTTTTTAATTATTTGTCATACTAAAAAAACATTTCAGCTTATGCATCGTTTTGTTAAAATTCAAGTTTTATAAATAATTTCGAGTTTGTAATTATGAAGGCAACAATATTTGAAAATCGATTTAAATTATTTGTATATCGTTTCTATTTTATCTGTAAAATAACGATATTTATGATAACGATAACGATAGGCTGTAAATAATGGATATGAGTTGGAATTGTGATCAGAAAATAATAAAATAATAATAATAATAAATTATACAATTACTTATTTAAATAATAAAATAATAATAATAAATTATACAAATACTTATTTAAACGGATTGCATATATAATTAAAATTAAATGAAAACAAATTCCCATTAAATATACTAATAGCAAACAATTAATTGTTATTTTTTGTTTTTGTAGCC
The DNA here is from genome assembly GCA_035046345.1 of Drosophila birchii. NCBI lineage: Eukaryota > Metazoa > Arthropoda > Insecta > Diptera > Drosophilidae > Drosophila > Drosophila birchii. Next base: position 217,949 of record JAWNOA010000014.1, on the reverse strand, counting down.
ATAAACAGGAGAGATCAAGAAGCAGTGAATCATTCAGCTTATTCGGCAGCGGAATCCTCGCTATGACAATCATACTCTTCCTGGTGGACACTTCGTCGTCCATGTGCCAGAAGGCGTATGTGAACGGGGTGCAAAAGACGTATCTGGACATTGCCAAGGGCGCCGTGGAGACGTTCCTTAAGTATCGCCAGCGGACGCAGGACTGCCTCGGCGATCGCTACATGCTACTCACCTTCGAGGAGCCGCCGGCCAATGTCAAGGCCGGCTGGAAGGAGAATCATGCCACCTTCATGAACGAACTCAAGAACCTGCAGAGCCACGGCCTCACCTCGATGGGCGAATCGCTGCGTAACGCCTTCGATCTGCTCAATCTCAATCGGATGCAGTCGGGCATCGATACGTACGGCCAGGGCCGGTGTCCCTTCTACCTGGAGCCCTCGGTCATCATTGTGATTACGGACGGCGGTAGATACTCCTACCGCAACGGTGTCCATCAAGAGATCATACTGCCGCTGAGCAACCAAATACCGGGGACCAAGTTCACCAAGGAGCCGTTCCGCTGGGACCAGCGTCTCTTCTCCCTGGTCCTCCGCATGCCCGGCAACAAGATAGACGAGCGGGTGGACGGCAAGGTGCCGCACGATGACTCGCCAATCGAGCGGATGTGCGAGGTGACCGGCGGACGGTCCTATCGCGTCCGCAGCCACTATGTGCTTAACCAGTGCATAGAGAGTCTCGTGCAGAAGGTACAACCGGGTGTGGTACTGCAGTTTGAGCCACTTCTCCTGCCCAAGGAGACGCCGACGGGTCAAGCGGGGTCAAGTGGTAATGCTGGCGCCGGCACCATTCTTGGTGGCGCTGGTGGAGGGGCGGGCGGTGCAGGTTCTGGCTCAATAACGGCTACCTCTTCGTCGTCGTCCACATCCTCGTCCTCTTCGGCGGCAGCGACGACATCGGGAGGAACGGGAAGTGGATCGGCAGCAGGAGAAATACCCACGGACATTGTCTTCCAGCCGGTAAAGAAGATGATCTACGTGCAGAAGCACATCACACAAAAGACCTTCCCCATCGGCTACTGGCCGCTGCCGGAGCCCTATTGGCCGGACTCCAAGGCCATCACATTGCCGCCCCGCGACGCCCATCCCAAGCTAAAGATCCTAACGCCGGCCGTGGATGAGCCTCAGCTGGTACGCAGCTTCCCGGTGGACAAATACGAGATCGAGGGCTGTCCCCTAACGCTGCAGATCCTCAACAAGCGCGAGATGAACAAGTGCTGGCAGGTGATCGTAACGAATGGCATGCACGGCTTCGAGCTGCCCTTTGGCTACCTGAAAGCCTCGCCGAACTTCACCCAGGTCCATCTGTACGTGCTGGCCTACAACTACCCGGCACTGCTGCCCCTCCTGCACGACCTCATCCACAAGTACAATATGAGTCCGCCGAACGACCTCATGTACAAGTTCAACGCCTACGTCCGCTCCATACCGCCGTACTACTGCCCCTTCCTGCGCAAGGCGCTGGTCAACATCAATGTGCCGTATCAGCTGCTGCAGTTCCTGCTGCCGGAGAACGTGGACAATTACCTGTCGCCCACCATTGCCAACCAGCTGAAGCACATCAAGAACACGGCCAAGCAGGACCAGGAGAACCTCTGCCTGAAGGTCTACAAGCAGCTGAAGCAGCCGAAGCCCCCCTATCGCCAGGTGGAAACGGCCAAGCTGTGCACGGGCGCCGCCCTGCGACGGGATCTGGTGCGGCATCCGCTGCTGCGGGACACGTTCGCCAAGCTTCATGCCGAAATCGAGCCAGTGGAGAACTACACAATTGTGGTGCCGCAACTGACGCATCAGCTGTCGGCGAAAACGTACAGGAATCCCTTTGATATACCGCGCAGAGACCTGATTGAGGAAATTGCCCGGATGCGCGAGACGTTCCTGCGACCCGCCTCGCTGGTGGCCAAGGATTCGGGCCACTGCCTGCCCATTGCCGAAATGGGCAACTACCAGGAGTATCTCAAGAACAAGGATAATCCGCTGCGCGAAATCGAGCCGACCAATGTGCGGCAGCATATGTTCGGCAATCCGTACAAGAAGGACAAGCACATGGTCATGGTGGACGAGGCCGATCTCAGCGATGTTGCGCCCATGAAATCGCCGAATGGCAACGGGCCCGGCGGTGCGCCGCCGCCTGGCTCCGGTTCTGGCTCGGCTTCGGGTTCACCCCCAGGGCCGGGACAACAGTCGCCGGGCGGCCCGGGCGTTAGTCCAGGCATGTCCGGACTTATGATGGGGGGCGGCGGCGGTGGAGCCGGCGGCGGCGGTGGTGGTGGTCTATCCAAGAAGCTGGACAGCACGGCCAGGGGACGCAAACGGAAAGCAGGACCTCTGCCTCGCGCCTTCGAATTCCGGCGCATGTCCACGGATTCGCGATCGGCCTGCTCCAGTCCCGTGCCCTCGTCAACGACGACGATCAGCAGTGCTCCAGTGGGCGCACCGATACCAGGTGCCTTGGCATCCGGATTGGGACTGGGATTAGTGGGTGATTCCTCGATACCGGCCGACAATAGTCCCGGTTCCAGTTGCTTTGACGAGGACAGCAACAGCAGCTGCAGTAGCAGCTCCAGCAACAGCAGCTTTGTTAGCTCCTCCTCCGCCGCCTCAGCCTCAGCCTCAGAGCAGCGGGAGTCACCGAACGACTCGGGCCTCTCACTGGGGCACTCGGATCGCCTGGGCATCGGCTTTGATTTCAACGAGGAGGAAACCAGCGACCAGGACACGCCACTCAATGGTTACGTGCACAACTTTATCAATGGGATCAGCGAGGATGCCATGGGTGCCGTGGATGCGGAAGCGACGACGGATGCCACTACTAGTGCAAGTTCCAGTGCCACGACAGCAGCGGCGGCGGCGACGACGACGACGACGACCACCACCGCAGTGCCAGCGTCGTGTTCTGTCCCCGCAATCATTGCGCCAGCAGAGCCGCCGCAAGAAGCCACGCCAACACCAGCGGCAGCGGGAACAGCACCGACAAGCAATGGAAACGATGCCTCCTGTCCCGCCGCCGCCGCCGCCGCCGCCGCCGTCACCATCAGCAGCGCCGGTAGCGGAAATTTTGGAAGCGGGAGTAGCAGTTCCAGCTCCTCGGGAGTGCTGTACGTCCCCCTGAACGGCCTGACCACCCATGCCGCCTACAGCAGCAATTTGGGCGGACTCAGTTCCTCGCCGCTGGACAGCCTCAGCTCGCTTAGTAGCTCAAGACCGGGCCTATTGCCATTAGCCAATGGCTACGGCCATGGCCATGGAGCTGTGGCCATATCGCCGCCCTCGCCACTATCGCCGACCGCTAGCAGCAGTTCCGCATTGCCCGCAACTTCCACATCCAGCTCCTCCGCCTTCAGCCACTTTAGTCACAATGACATCAACGACGCCTCGGAAATATCCCGCATCCTGCAGACCTGCCACAATGGCACCAGCTCCTCCTCCTCCTCCTCGGGAGCGGGAGCCAACAACTGTAGCAGCAATAGCAGCGGCAGCAGTAACAACCTGAATGGCAATGGCAGCAGCAACAGCAGCAGCAGCAGCAGCAGTGGCGGTAGCGCCTCGTCTGCAGCGGATAGCGGCCTGGCCGAAGATCACTACTCGCTGGGCGGCGGCGGCGGCAATAGCTTCGATGCTTTGAAGCGAGCGGCGGGCGTTGGCGGGAATCCCCACTATTACTGGGCAAGTGGGCTCAAGCTAATGGATTCTCCTGGCAGCGGCGGCGGAGTCAAGAGCGGCAGCTGCGGCTCCTCGCCCACGCACAACAACGGCGGCGAGGTGAGTCCACCGCCGCCGCCACTGCTCACCCTCAGCGAGGAGCAACGCGAGGCGGCCCGTCGTCACAATATCGACTTGCGTCTGCAAATCTTTCGGGATATCCGGCGGCCCGGACGCGACTACAGCCAACTGCTGGAGCACTTGAATCTGGTCAAGGGCGATCACGAGATGCAGTCGGAATTTGTGGATATGTGCATTGGGGAGTCGTTGCGCTTCCGCCGGCATCGGATGGTGTGCAGCATCCAGGACTGGTGGGAGGAAAAACAGCAGCCAACGCCGCCGACAGTAGCCACTGCGGCCGAGCAGGCCGTCGCCAAGAGTTAACGATGGCTAATGTGGCATCACTGAGCCCACGGGGTCATCATCCAAGCCATCTGTCTGTGAGTGTGCCGCCGGAGAGGGAGAGAGGGAGTGTGTCGTTGGGAAATCAATGGGGAGAGCTCACTCCCGCTGTAAATATTGTTGCCAGAGGACAGCCAAGGGTTTTTTGGATGGGACACGGGGGACTATAGCCACCACTATAATGAAACATACATACATATACCAAACAAGCACGAAAACAACAACCAACACGGGAAACTAAACACACAGAAAACATGAGAAGGAGTATCTAGGACCAGGAACAGGTCTTAGCCGCAGATATTTTTAATTAGGATGATCTATTATTATGTATGAATGTATGTAGCTAAGCTAAGCTAAGCTAAGCTATGCCTAAGTCATGCAATTCAAATGCGGGAAATTACGTAAGAATCCACAATATACACAGTTTTTGTAGCCGCCGTTTCATTTAGACATTTCTAGTTATAAACAACAAATATATTTAAATGTAGGATTATCATTTTTGCCCCGATGCTAGCAGTTATTGTAGAGTTATATGCATACATCTATCGAAATTATGGATCTAAAGTGTAAATTAAATGTGTAAATGCCGCTCTAACGGAGAGTTTTAGAAGAAAAAGTAAAAGCCCGCAACACATTTTAGCAAATTTTTGTGGGAAGCCCAGAGAATAGGATGCCAGAACAAGCCCTATATAAAGTATGCATTACATTTTCAATTTCATATTACATATTTAGATTGTAACTTTATATTTATTGCGTATTAGTTTGTATCATCCTTTGGGTAGCCTTCCCAAATCTCCATTTATTATAATTAAACATGTAAAGCACACACGCAACAATGTTGAGCAACAAATTTGTAAAAGGGCGTAGCGTTTGTTATATAAATATATTAGAAATGAGAAGACATATTACAAATAATGATTAAAAACGGAAAAATTAAGAGAAAAGTAAAGAGTAAAAATTAAAAGCTAAAAATATACATTTTGCACTATTTTTTTACGTGTATATCTGAATGTGTGCGTGTGCGGGTGCGTGTGTGTATGAGAATACATGAATAATTGATTGAGTAAAAATTAAAAACAAAACAAAAAAACAACAAAATAAACAAAAAACAAATACAAGTTTGCAAATATTAGCTAGGCGGATGGCAGTGATTTTTCGACTGCTTCAGGATTAATATTCAATTATGTACACTCGCAGAAAATGTGCGAAAATGTAAATTTAACAAATTTCATGCATACAGCAAAAGAGGAAAGAAATCAATATCAACAAACAACAGAGCAGAAAACAAAAACAAACGAAATCAAAGAGAAATAAAAAAGAAAAAACATTGCATTAAATTTAATCGTTTTTCTCGGGTTATCGGACTTGGTGAAAAACTCCTCTTATTTTAACCTTCTTCTCAGATGATCATATAAATACGCCCCTATTTATGGTCACAGCCAACGATCCCTTTTTATGAACTTGTCCTCCTTTACAATTCAAGCACAATGCCAAGCTAAGCTTTGATTTTGGGTGGCCCAACTTTTAAATTCACTAAAAATATTAAGACAAATTTAAATCTGAGGATCTGATGTTTTTAAAGGTCCTCAACGGACCGGCTTGTAGATGATAGCTTGAGCTATCGATGATAACTCGAGCTATCGATGATAACTTGAGCTATCGATGATAACTTGAGCTTTCGATGATATCTTGAGCCATCGATGACAGCAACCGCCAAATACGATTGGCGATGTCAATCGAATCGAAAAAGTTTGACATATTCTTTTTCCTTTTACCGCTTTTCGGAATTTTGAGCAATTGCAAAATGGATAATTCGACGCCTCCAACACCGACGAAGACGATCACCACCACCAACACGGCCACGGGCAGCGGCAGCGGCATGGAGGACATTGAGCGCCTACTAAACTTGGAGGCGATGTGCCGCTTCCAGGAGGACGCCAAGAATGTGCAGCGTCAGGTGCAGGAAAAGGCGCGTGAATGGCTGGAAGTCAAGAGCGAATACCAGCGGGAATATGCACGCCTGACGCGCCTCATCAAGTGCATTGGCATGCGCGTGGCCGTGGACACCAGGTCCACCAGTGTGGACCAAGAGAAACTGAAGCAGACGCTAAAAATGCTCAACAACCTGCGAACGAAGATAGACAGCGATGTGCGTCCCGCCACCCTGGACGCGGGCGTTGTGGAACAGTGTCAACAGCAGCTGGACACTGTCCACCAGCCGCGCTCCCAGCTCAGCCGGCAGAAGCGGGAGTTTGCCGATATTCAGGAGGCGCTGCAGAAGGTGCGCACCTCGGTGGAGGGCCTGGAGAACGGACTGGAGCTGCATACAATGCAGGCAATGGACCAAATGGTGGCCGAACTACACCCAGCACGAAGAAGCGATGATTAGCGATCGAGCAGAAGTCATTAAATAGTATTATTAAACACGTTTATTATACCTTGCATTTAAACAATAAAGAACCAAGTCTGCGAATGTGATTCCAGCAGTATTCAAGCGTATTGACAGCGATTGCATTCTACAAAAGAGAGAGGGGGTGTTGGTGAGTTGGTTGAGCTGCCAAGAGCAGTCGTAATTTTACCATTTGGAGCGCTTGGACCAGTCCTTGGGCGTCCAGTGCAGGCACTTGGAGTCAATGCGGATTTTGCGCTTGTCCATTGCCCGGCGGTGCTGCTCGATGGTGTCGCGGTTGATGCACACTATGTATTGGCCCTTGTAGTAATTGATCAGGTTCAGGTTCTGCAGCGTCGAGATCACGTCCTCCTTCTTGATCGAGGTGCACTCACAGATGTCGCTGGATAGGTGAAAGATTTAGGTATAATTTAGGTGGAATCCAAAGATAAGGCCACCTTACTTGATCGTTATCGTTGGCTTTTCACCATCCGTGCTCGGGTTTTGGCTGATGAATATCTCCAATATCGTCTGCGCCCAGTAGGATCGGTATGAGAGCAGGCCCAGATCCGACAGCGGCTTCTCCGGCGAGCCCGTTTTGCCCTCAAATTTGGACAGCTCGTAGCTGAACTCGATGAGCAGCTTGCCATAGCCCTTGCGCTGATATGGCGGCATGGTGAGGATGCAGGCCACGTTATAGTCCTCGGTGCTCTCCTTCTCCTTGGAGAAGTATCCCACGATGTGGAAGCCACGCGAATCGAACTCGGTCATCACGTAGAACAGAAACGGATCGGTGTCGTAGTAGAGGGTTTTGTGGTCGAGAAACAGTTTGGCCAGCAGGCAGAGATTCTGGGCGTACACCTTGTTTTTGCGGCCGTCGATCTCGAAGAAGGAGATGGTGTGCTTGCGGTAAATCTCATTGCCCGGCGGATGCCGCAGATTGCACTTGGACAGGTGCCGCTCCAGGCACTTTCTGCTCTTCCGGTACTTCAGGCAGAACTCGCAGATGTAGATGCACGGCATTTGGCACAGCTCCTGGGGGTACGGCGAGAAGTACCAGGGCTTTATGCGGTGCCGCCCGAGCTCGATCATCTCGACGTTCTTCATGCGCGTGACCACGTCGTCCTGGTGCGTCACCATGCTGCCCGACTGCCTGGGCGTCGGTATCTTTCCGTCCTGCGATCCATCGCCGTCCTCAGTGCCCGCGCTGATCAGTCCGTCGCCGGTCACGTGTGTGACGACAGGTGTGGCCGTTGGCGTTTGCGGGGTTCCCGAATGCGGATGCTGTGGCTGTGCCTGCGATGCATGGTGGCCGTGTGCAGAGCCACCGTGCACCTTTCGTTTGCGATTGATGCGCTTCTGTAAGGCGGCCGCCAGGTTGTTGCCGTTGACCAGTTCGCCGCTACCACCGCCGGGGGTACTGGGTGTTGGGGTCACAGGGCCGCCGCTGATGCCAACGCCACCGCCACCGCCACCACCACCACCATGTGCTACTGGTGGCCCGCCGGGAGTAATTGCGCCGGCTGCAAGGGCTCCCGAAGCGCCAGCACCAGAAGCGGGATGCTGTGGCGACGTGGGGCGGGATACGCTGCCCGCCAGCGAGTGGTGGCGCTGCGGCGTGGTCACACCCGTGCTGGTGCCCGTCTGGGAGCCATCTCGCCGCGGAAACTGTACCTTGCGCGTGTACAGATCCTCCTCGTTGACCCACTCGTCCAGCCGCTTGTTGACTGCAATCCAAAGTGTGAATATGTGAGAGGCTTTAAAGGGCCGCCGCATACTTACAGTCTACATAATGCACATAAAACTGACGCCGCCCGTCGAGCTCCTTGATGCTCACGATCTCCGCCAGCGGCCAGTCGTCCGTTTTGTGCATCCGCACGGGCAGGCGACAGCCCTCCGTCAGGGCGGCCTGCGAAAACAAACAAACAAAGCAAGCTGTGTGAAACAACCACGTAGACTTTCCCCCAGGGGACAAGCACACACCGTCGACTCGCAGATGGAGGCCACGTCGTCGTCGAACTCATATTTATGGTTGATTTTCATTGGTTTGCCCTGAGTTTGTCTTTTATTTATGTTTTTTTTTTTTCACTCTGCAAGCGTAGTTTTCGAGTTATTTACAGAAAATATATCGATAACATCCAGCTGATTCCAGTGAGTGTTGCCACATCCAAGCAACATGGATATATCGATATGGCAGCAGTTGGAAGCGATAGTGCGGTATGACCGCGGCGACTGACATAAACGGAAAACTTGGCAGGCAGGCACACTGCCGACTAAATTACGACCAAATTAAATAAATAAACGCAATCTGGACAGTTAACAAAATGTGCAAAGCGAAACACAACAACGAGCAGACGCCCAGACCCGAGTGATTCACGAAAATCGCTCTTTTTTTTATGTTTTGTTTGTTCCGATTGAAAAGTGCGGCGCAAAAGAGGCAGAGCGGCTCTTAGGCGGAGTTGTGAAGCGCTCTGAAAGTAAAAGTGGCGGTGCCTGTCTCTATACGTATGTGCGAGTTCCACTGCTATAGTGTGCGTGTGTGTGTGTTGGCGCGTTTGTTTGTGGCGGTGTGTGCCGTAAAAGAAGTTGCAGAAACATAATCGGCGGCGGTGAAGAGTTACGCAAAAAAAAAATAGAGGAAAAAAAGAAACAACAAAAAGAGCCCCAAATAACAAGCACAGCGAAAGATATTGTAAAAAGGAAAACAACGGCGAATGCCCACTGCGCCGAGTTAGTGTATAAAGTGGTGTGCGTGTGCGAAGGCGACTGATTGAGCGGTGGAGAGGAGTGGCGAAAAGAGGAGCGGAGGAGCAGAGGAGCGGAGGAGCGACCGTAGCGCAGTGCGTGCGAGCGAGCAAGAACGACCGGCGCAATGAGCAGCATTGTGGGCGAGAATCACGGCACCAACAGTCTCCCACAATCACCACCACCACCGCCTGCCGCCGCCGCCACCACCACCAGCGCCACCACCACAGTGGTGGTCAGCAGCGGCGTCTCTAGCGGCGCTGGCGGTGGGGGTGGGGGTGGTGCCGTCGTTATGGGCGTAACCACCGCCAACGGGCCGCGCGTGGTCACCATTTACAAAACGGAAACGGGCTTCGGCTTCAACGTGCGCGGCCAGGTGTCCGAAGGCGGGCAGCTGCGGTCCATCAACGGGGAGCTGTACGCACCGCTGCAGCACGTGAGCGCCGTGCTTGAGAATGGGGCGGCGGAGAAGGCGGGCATCAAGAAGGGTGACCGCATACTGGAGGTGTAAGTACATCCTTGCATAGATCCCATGTTGATTAGTCAAAAAAATAACCCCGGAACTCTTTATTATATATTTTTATATTCGTTCAGGGATGGTAATTTGGATTTCCCACACTTTTGTTTATAATTCTCAAAACAGAAATTCGGAAGAGCAAGCTTAGGGCTATAAGGCGGGTTTATTAGGTGGAGTTTGCCCCATAAAAAGAACTTGCATGTCTGGAAAATGGAGTTGAGGGGCATTTCTGGTGGGGGAGCTGTCCCTGTGTGTGTGTGCGCTATTTGGGGGTGGCTCAGGGTGGGTGCTTGTCCCGTTTGACCCATTTAAGAGCTTGTAACTCTATGAAAAGAATATCTAGTTATCCAATTAAGATTGAGTGATCTTTTGGTATTATTTGGAAGCAAAAATAAAACTCAGTATTACGAAAATAAGCGTGGCTTAATGAATTATATAGTCTTTGGTCATGCGTTTAATTTGTTGCCTATTAATATTAGGCACACCCTAAAGTGTTTTTTTTAATATATGGCACACCCTAAATTGTTCCCTGTGCATCTCTCCGCCGCTAGGTGGCTCTCGCTCATTTGCTCTTTTACATTTATCATAGGACCTGGATCCTTTCTGCCTTCCCCATCAATCAAATTGTATTTTTACGCGTTTACTCTATTCCCCGATAATGTAGCTCAAGCTCTCTCTTTTGTGTCCGCCCGTGGGTGCGGTTGTAGTTGCTTGCCGCTTGCCGCTTGCCGATTCAATTAATAAATTTTACTAAAGTATTTTCCTCGACAGCAACTTAATTATCATCGTCACCTTCTCCCTCTCTCTCTCTGTTACTCTCTCTCGGTACCGACAAAAATCGCAAATTTTCCACATTTTTCGCACATATTTCCATGGCAAACGGCGGACCAAAGCGAAGGTGTGAGAGAGAGGCAGTGCCTCGCCTATTATGCGGCTGTATTGTTGCTATTTGCTATTTGCAGTGGCCCATCATTTCATTATCAGCAAAAATAGTAAAAATAACAAAAGCAGCAGCAAGCGGGAGACGTTATAATTCGGCTGCGCGTGAGCTAACAAAAGCAAAAGCAAAAGCAAAAATACAAACATTAAACGAAAGCAAAAGCAATAATAATTTGCATTTGATTTCCGACTTTTTAGCTAACCAGTTTCCAACTGGAATCTAAACTAATTTCAACTAAATGAATTCCTTAATTTTCTGCTCACTTTCGCAAATCCCCAAAACAATATCAGAGTTCAAAAAGAAGACAATATCGAAAGCTTCTTATAGGTTTCTATGTGTATAAACCAGAATTGGGTTTTATTTTATTTCTGCAATTTTGAGTTACTTCAAGTTATGATTTGATATTCAAATATTTATTATTCTATTATTATTATTACTATTTTTTATTCTGTAATTTCTTTTCACTGTAAACCCAAAACGATAAACTTTAATTGTATTTTTATTGGCATTGTTTGCTATTTATAAGCGCATTCGTTATCCGAATCTTGCTTTTGTTTGCTGTTTTTGCGGGGGCGTTCTTCTTAAACATCCGTCGATGACTCACACTTATCAGCTGTGCTGTACTCCTATACTAACGCCATCGAAGCCTCCTGGTCCACCAGTAATGGACGAGTGACCAAAAGCCATCGTTGGGCAGAGTCACACCGCTTGGGTCAGTCCTGTCCAGCTGCTTTTGGCGCCACAACGTGGGAGCATCGTTGCACAGACTTCCGTTGCAACGGACACAGTACGGATCATTGGCCGAGCATTCCGGCACCTCTCCGGCGCATCCGCGCACCGTATAGATGCCGTCCAAGCGACTGACCACCGTGCTAACGCATAGCTCTGTCGGCCCAGAACAGTTGCTGGTGGCCATCAATGTGGGCAGCTCCATGGCCGCGCAATCCTCCTGATCCTGATCCTGGGCAGTGCAGCGATAGCAGGTGCGCACGGAGAAGCGGTTGCAGGAGTCACCATCGCGGCACACCTGGCAGCTTTCGCCCGCGGGGGAAGGTGTGAAAGTGTCATCCGCACAGCCGCGTCGCAGGAAGGTATCTGCAGGCACAAACAAACGCACACAAAAGTTGAAAGTTTATAAGAGATGAAGAGAGATCGGAGATCGGGCATTGAAGGGGGATTTACACCTCCAACTATATTATTTTAATTTATTTTGAGAATATTTATTTCAAACTCAATGCTAGACTTTATTTTCTTTTGTAAATTCGTTTTGGAATAATATACGAATCGCTTTAATCCTGCTAACCTTGCTCGCAGGAATAACAGGACGTGGTGCCCGCAGCACATTTCGCTGCGGGCAGATTCCGACCCGCCCGACAGCCCGGATCCGCCGTGGAATTGCACACGGCACAGGCTATGTCCTGGCAATTGCCATTACAAAACTCCCCATGGCACTCGCTCAGCTCGCCGGTGGGAAAGAAGCCCATGGTTGTGGAGCAGCCACGCTGCAGCACCTCCGTCTGGGTATTGCGATGCGTGTAGCAGTTCTCCCGATGGCCGTACATCACCTTGTTGGTGCAGTGCGTCACCGTGGCGTTGCTCAGCGAGCACTTGGGCTCCGGGGCGGCAGCTGGCCCCGGATCCTGATCCCTGAGGCAGTCCGGATTGGGTGCCAGCCGATTGTGGGTGCACTGAAGACACCGCGTCTCCGTGACGGTCTTCTCCGCATTGCAGCCATTGTAGTTGCATTTGAGGCAAACATGCGGACAGGTCGCCGGTAGATTTGTGTGCTCACAGCCGCGCTGCGTGTTGGAAAGATGCAGCACGTTGGTGTAGCATCTGTCGTCCTCCCGGTAAACTGGGCAGGGCAGCAGCAAATGGGGCCTGCTTGTCACATCGATGCATTCCGCTCCGCTGCATTGGTAGCACCTCAGGCGATCCGTGGGATAGACATGGCGGTTGCAGAGGCTCGTGTTGCATCTATCGCAGGGAGCGGCACAGTAGCCATTCGGATACAAACGCCCCAAACAGCCGCGACGCGTTAGGCCCGCCGATATCGAGGTGACGCATTCATCCCCCGGCGCTGAGCACTCCTCCACTTCCAGTTGCTGGCCAGGACGCGTGGCGCACTCGGCATCCTCCGCGGAGTCGCAGGCATAGCACTCCAGGGCCGTACTCGATCCTGGTATGATGAGGACTATAGCCAGGAGGAGGAACGGCGGTAACAACTTGTTGGCCATCGTTTCAGTTACGGACTGCAGCCGCCGTAGAACGAACCGGTGGTTAGGCCACATTTCAGATTAGATTAACGTTGAATCTCAAGTGGTTCCAAATCGGCACTGAGATTGCTCCTCCGGATAAGTTGTCGATTTGGTGGGGAATTGCACTTGAAGAGTGCTAATCGACTGGAAATTGCAAGGGTTTTTTTTTATATGAATACAAAATGTAATCGGAGAATCGAATTTGTTGTTGATTAGAAACAAAAAAATAAGGTTTTTGTTTTGATTAGCTGTTTCTTGTTTTAAACCATTTTCCATATCAATTTTCCTTTACAAACTTTGTATTTTCAATTAACTCTTTCCATTTTCCTTGTCAATTTCCCGTTTTAGGCATGCAAATTTCACACCGCATTAAGCCAATTAAATTCAATAAATAAATAAATTTAATTCAACGATAAAATGGCTCATGAATTACGTATTAAGCAAGTTTCTAGGTAGTTGTCTGGTCAAGAAAGACAAACTTTTGGGTGTAACCAGATAATGGATTCATTTTGCGATTAATCTTTGATTTTCCCAACACTGTATTAGTTGCGGTAACGAAAATCTAAAGAGATTTCTGATTTCTGGCCGTTGCTTTATGTCCTCCTTATTTTTTTTGCTATTGCTGCTGCCGTTCTGAGAGAACCAAAAGCAATTCAGGGTTCCCCAGATCCAGTCTTTAGTAAATCTATCCTTCAACATCCTTCTCATCATCCTAATCTCCTGCTCGAGCTTGTTATGTGCCCCTCAAAATGTGGGTGGGCTGCCCCCTGCTTAGGTTTAGGTCGTTTCCCCCATCAATGGGGGATTATAAACAATTTCAGGTCTGCCCTGATGGGATACAGCATTTAAAAAATATTTCAACATATTATTAAACTCTAATTTTATATAGCAGCGAATTCTTAACTAAAACCTAATAACAGAGCTGTAAAAAACGTATTTGAAATTGATCAATATATACAACATAAAGCCTTATTTTATTTTAGGATTTATTTGATTTTTTTATTTATAAACTTCATCCGATTTTCTTCCCTTCTTTCCTTTGGATTCCATCGCCAACGTTTAAGTAAACATTTTAAATTGAGTGTTGGAAAGTGTGTGCAGGGTATTAAAATATATCTGCGATCCCTGAGATATCCAAAAGCTGTATGAATATCTGAATATATATTTCCTTATGGCATTTTTTCACTCTCATCAAATTACAAGGAACAAATTCAGAAGCCTAACTAATCCTTAACATGGTCTTAAATATGTTAAAATCCTTAATCAAAAAAGCATTAAATTCAATATGGAAAGCTTTTCTATTTTAATTTTGACTACAAAATTTTAAAATTAAAATTTATTTAACTTTTTGACTATTTCAAAATTCCGTTACACTGAATTATTTTCGCAATATTTTTTTAATAATTAATTAGTAGTTTAATTACAATTCGAAATATGTATGCATATTTGCTACAACCGAATTATATATTATTTTTATTTAAAACTGCTTGTCAACTTTAATGATAAATTGTCAAATATTTATTTACAAATTCATGACCAGTGCTGGGTAACGTAGGATCGATACTTTGCCTGACAAAGGCCTCCCCTTAAATGCTTCCTTTTTTTTTTTTGTTAATGTTGCCATTTGCAATAACCGAATTATATATTATTATTATTTAAAACTGCTTGTTAACTTTAATGATGAATTGTGAAATATTTATTTAGAAATATGTTGCCACGATTTTTAAAATTATAATAAAGCATGACCAGTGCTGGGTAACGTAAGATCGATACTTTGCCTGGCAAAGACCTCCCCTTAAATGCTTCTTTTTTTTTTTTTGTTAATGTTGCCATTTGCAATAACCGAATTATATATTATTTTTATTTAAAATTGCTTGTCAACTTTAATGATAAATTGTAAAATATTTATTTACAAATTCGTTGCCACGATTATAACAATTATAATAAAGCATGTCCAGTGCTGGGTAACGTAAGATCGATACTTTGCCTGGCAAAGACCTCCCCTTAAATGCTTCTTTTTTTAATGTTGCCACGAATTTGTGTTTGCGGGTTGGTTCTGTGTCAATGCTGTTGCTGGTCGTGTGCTTGTGGCATATGCCCCAACAATAATCAATAGGTTTACGTCACTGGATGGACTGGCCTGGCCTGGCCTGGACGGGACGGGACGGGACTGGACTGGGATGTTGTTGCCTCGGTTGCTTTGCTCGACTGCCTCGCCTTGCTTGCTGGGTGGCTGGGCGGCTGGCTGGCCCACATTTCCGCATTTCCTAGACATGAGCAGAGACCCGAGTTCATTCGTTCGCTTGGTGGCGGTTTTAGGTTTCTGGTTTCCATGTTTTGAGGTTTCACTTTTTGGTTTCGCTTGGACTGAGCCAGAAATACATTAACACCGAAGGTGGGGACAGGGGACAGCAGGGACAGCAGGGGGACAGGTATAGGAAACGAGACGAACGAGCAAATGAAGCTATGGAAGGACACTTGTTAAATACTCATGTTAAGTCCCTGTCGGCAATTAATTAATTTTCGAATTCAATTTCGGTTTCCATTTCCCAGTTAATGGAATTATGTACATTTCGGTTGCACTCACTCGAACGTGTCCAAGATAAATGAAATATAAACATGACCCGCAGGATATATAGTATGTATGTAAGCCGTAACCCGAATAACAAAGAGCACAGCTCACCAGGCACATTTTTAGATCATTTTTAAAGAATTTTGGGTTTCCGTTATCGCAATTACATTTGAATTAGCATTGAATATATCCATATATAGAAAAGTGTTATGATTTATTTGATAAAAAAGCAAGGAAAAGGCAAATTTACATTCATATTCTCATATTCTCATGCATTTCAGATGCCTTTATATATATTTACATTTTGTTTCCCGATTTAGTCTTTGTCTTTTCTGATATTTTTGCAATGTTTGTACTATTTGTATCAAGTGGCTGGCAGGTATTGCAAACAGGTTTCCGTTTCGTGGCCATCGGCAGCCGAGAGAGGAGACTTCAGTCACCATTCCTCCATTCCTCCGTTCCTCCGTCCTCCATTATGCTGGCATGTCTTGTCGTTGGATTTTTTGCCTTGTCGCTATGTGAGTCACGCTGGGCTCCAGAGTGCGTCACACGGGGGGAACTGCTGCGATTTATTTATTTATTTACTCAAATTGCAAACCGGAAAGAATCCGCAGCAGCAATCGCTGGGATACCTCCGGAGCAGAAGATGAAGCGCTTGACAGAAACTGAAAGGAGATTTAGACGGGGTTGTGAGGGTTGTCTGGGAGGCTTGGCTTTAATTTCACTCATAGAAATATAGAAATTTTGCTGGTTTAGCACCTTATCTCTCTGGGCTCATAGCTATAGCTCTCGATTGATCCCATTGAGATACGCTACTCCGCTGGCCACTCGAGATGTATTGTTGTGGTTCCAACTTGACCCGAATCGCCGCCTTATCACTGCCATGTTCGATGTCAATGCATCCCACATTATCGCCACTCGCGGACTCCCTCCTCCCCCCGTGTTATGTGTATTATTTTTTTGGTTTAAATTGATATGCATTCGATGGCAACGCCTTCAATTTGTCTGAGGCGCTTACAGAGTCTAAACCTTAGTTTTGGTTTCAAGTCCCAGCCATGCTTCCCTTTCACACTGTCCAGTTGGCACAGTTGAGCGCGTTAGAGCGACGATGCCGGCGGTGACAATAAATTGAATAATAAATATATGGTAAATAATAATACATTCTTGTTTAATTGCAGAAATGGCGTCAGTGTGGAGGGGGCCACACATAAACAGGTCGTGGATCTAATTAAGTCCGGTGGCGATTGCCTTACGCTCACGGTGATATCGGTGACACAACAGGTGCGTTTGCTTTCCCTTTTATATGCATATATTTAATATATGATATATCTCCTTTTGCTGCCATCTAGGAGGCTGATCGCCTGGAGCCGCAGGAGGATCAAAGCGGTTACTCCTACATTGACTACTCGGACAAGCGATCTCTGCCCATCAGGTACATATAAGTGATTCTTCTGCCAATTCGCAATATTCCCCTCTCACCAACCTCCATTTATTTGAAGCATACCCGACTACGGAATCATTAATAGGAATGGCGAGCGGTATATTGTCTTCAACATACACATGGCCGGTCGGCAGCTGTGCTCGCGTCGTTACCGGGAGTTCGCCAATTTGCATTCGCTGCTGCGCAAGGAATTCTCCGGCTTTAACTTTCCAAAACTGCCCGGAAAGTGGCCCTTCCAGCTCAGCGAACAGCAGCTGGATACGCGGCGACGCGGCCTCGAGCAGTATCTGGAGAAGGTGTGCGCCGTTCGGGTGATTGCCGAAAGCGATGCCGTGCAGGACTTTCTCACGGACACCGAAGACGACATATCCGCCGCGCCGGTGGACATCAAGGTGATGCTGCCCGACCATGAGGTGAGCACCGTGTCGGTGAAGAAGTCCTCCAACGCCCAGGTGGTGTGGGAGATTCTGGTGCAGCGCGCCAACCTCACCGCCTACACGCAGCAATATTTCTACCTGTTCGAGATCGTTGAGTACAATTTTGAGCGGAAACTGCAGCCGCACGAGATACCGCATCAGCTGTATGTGCAGAATTATAGCACCGCCTCCTCCACCTGCCTGTGCGTCCGCCGCTGGCTATTCTCGGTGCCCAAGGAACTGACGCTGCCGGACGGCGAGCAGGCGGGTCGCTTTATCTTCTATCAGGCGGTGGATGAGGTGAATCGCGGGAATATCCGTGCGGATGGCCGCCTCTACGAGCTGAAGGCGCTGCAGGACGCCAAGAAGGCGGCCGATTACCTGGCCTTGGCCCGCACACTGCCCGGCTACGGGGATGTGGTCTTTCCCCATTGCTCCTGTGATAGTCGCAAGGAAGGACATGTGGTGCCTGCCGTGGGTGAGTTGAAATCGAGTGAAATCGAGCTTCCTAAATGTTAATTCAATGCCCCTTTCTCGTTCCTCTTTCCGGCTAGGCATGAAGAGCTTTCGCCTGCACGCCTGCCGCGAGGATGGCTCGCTGGAGGCGCAAATGGTTGAGCTAACCTGGGACAGCATCACTCGCTCCGAGAGCGACGAGGAGTCCATGTCATTTTGCTTTCAGTACAATCGTCCAGACAAGCCGGCACGTTGGGTCAAAGTATATACGCCATATGTGAGTTGGATGGATGATATTTGTGTTGTTTCCTGTCTATAAATATTAACCAATGTTTCCTTATAGCATGCATTCCTTGCGGACTGCTTTGATCGCATCATGGAGGAGCGCAAGTGGGAGGACAGCGGCGACTAGGGAAGGCGCAAACCAGACCAGGCAACGGAGAGTGGGAAAGGGACGGAGCCGAGGAAGCGTCGGCAGGAAGCGCAGAATATTATAAAGCCATGCAGGCGGGCCGAGATATTGCACATTGTTCGTTAAGTTGCGGATTATAGCTTGGCTGGCACACACACATATATTATATATATTGTAAAGTATATCTAGATTTGTGCGCAGGTACGACTGGCAATGGCAATGGCAATCGCAAGGCAAGGGTTAACAGCAAAGAATATGAAATGTTACAAATGTTTTTCGGCACTTTCTTAGCACATAAACACCAACCAAAAGCAGGCACCAATTTAGATCAAGCTGAGAGCATGAACCGAGGATTCTCATTACACACATACAGTACATATGCATATAATGAAATATAAACAGAAGATTATATATATATACACACGCATATATGTTTAAGCCAACCTCAGCGTATATTTAATTCACACCGCGTACTCCCATTTAACCCACAACACCATAGTCTCTGTTTTGTTCCTTTAGAAGGGCAGGACGAATGTAAAAAGTCAATTTTAAACATGCATACATATTATACGGCATATAATGTATATATATTATATATACAGTGCATACGCATAAATGTTTAGCAACAAATCGTGCACAGAACGAACGCAAAGGCGACTCAAATGGAAGAAAGCAGAGAGACAAGAAGACGATGTGGGGATATATGTGGACAGGGGAGTGGGAGGGGGCATAAAATCAATTTAACGATGAACATGTTGAAATTATTGTACTCATTCGAAATTGTTAGTTAAATTAAGCATAACGTTAATAGTTCTTAAACGAAAACGAAGGGAAAACACTCAAAAACCAAACTCAAATACAACATGGGACAGAGACGGCGGCAGAGCTTCTTCACACACATTGAAAACTTGAGAAAAATGAATTCGAAACTCTAAATATTTATAAAAGGAAGCAAAACAAATGGCAAATAGGCATATAAACAAACATAATACATTTATCAACGATGCAAGTGACGTCTGCTTGTGATATTTACAATTTACACAATTATTATAATTACTTTAACATTATTATTATTATAATTATTATTATTATTGTTTAATGTAATGTATTCCACGTATATTTGTTTATCTCTCTCACTCTCTCTCAATATGTGTAATGTATTGTATTTATTATATTTAGTTGTTAGTCCCCACATGAATTTTGGATTTCCTTTTCCCTCCTTTGGCCATTTACTCTGTAACTTAGATTTGTGTGTATTCCATATATTGATTAATTAATGAATACTATAAACCATAAACTATGCTATTCGTGTCGTTTCATTCTTTATTTTAAGTACTATTATTTATTTTTATTTGCATTTCGGGAAGACAGCAAACACCAACGTAAATATACCTAATAAATATAATATTCTATATGCTAGAAACATTCCTTAAAGAAAGAAAGACAACATAAAGATCATTATCAATGTTTTCTAACAGATTTAATAAATAGAAAAGTGAAGAAACAAATTTAACAAAATTAAATTAAAAGCGAATAGGAACTGGGAAAAAAACATAAGCATTCAAGCGTTTAAGTGTACAACTAAACTAAAAAAAAAACAAACAAAAACAAAAACCACAATTTAACATTTTATTGATAATGAAACAAAAAAATAATAAAAACAAATTGCATTTTTCCCCTTTTCAAAATTACTCAACGTCTTTTCTGTTCGTTTTATTATTTTCATTGCTTTGTCAAAAGGTTATTTGGTGGGGAAAATTGGGTTTTTTTTAAAGAATGTGTTAAAGATTCTCTACAAATATTAAATATTTTATTTATTTATAATTTTCTGACAGCTTTGGGACATTGTGCAAAATGGAAAAACGGTCTTACTGGAGTAAGAGAGACCGCAAAAAAAAATACTAGTATTAAATATATTTAAAAAAATACACAGCAACCAGCGATGCCAGACTTTAGAATTTCGAGGGTAAAACGGAAATTTGCTTGTTTGTTTTGTGGGGATTTTCTACAAAAATTAAATATTTTATTTATTTATAATTTTCTGACAGCTTTGGGACATTGTGCAAAATGGAAAAACGGTCTTACTGGAGCAAAAAAACGCAAAAAATACTTGTATTAATACTAGTATTAAATAAAATACTATTATAAACCAGCGTTGCCAGACTTTTGAATCTCGAGGGTAAAACGGACATTTGCTTGTTTGTTTTGTGGGGATTTTGTGACTTTTCCGGGACTTTTAACTCTTTTTTCGATGAATAGCCGGCGGGCAGGCTCAACTGTTCCAATTGCGAACTATATTAATTAAATTGGATGTCCCAAAATTGCCGTAAATCGTTTGCTGGCAATGCACTGAAAAGCAGCGTCGTCAGAGGAGTCGGCGAACAGCTCGACGGCGGGTTCTCGACGTGTCAACGATTTGGCAGCGTTTTGGGTGCACAACTTGGACAGAATTGGCAAAGATGACGGCCACGCTGCGGTATCGAGGCGACAAGAGCAACCTGCTGGAGTTCGCCAAGAACCTGGACGCGTTCAAGAAGGTGCCGGAAAAGTACACGGAGACCACGGAGATTGGCGGGACACGTAAGCGCTGGAGCAAAGGGAGTAAAGGGGAGCCTCGGCTTATGCTTATCTACCTCTACCTCTACCCCCATCAGTTTCCCTGCTCAGCCGCCTGCTGATCGTCTACTTGGTGTACACCGAGCTGCACTACTACTGGCACGAAACGGACATCGTCTACCAGTTCGAGCCGGACATCGCCCTGGACGAGCAGGTGCAAATGCATGTGGACATCACGGTGGCCATGCCCTGCGCCTCGCTCTCCGGCATCGATTTGATGGACGAGACGCAGCAGGACGTCTTTGCGTACGGGACGCTGCAACGCGAGGGCGTCTGGTGGCAGATGTCCGACCACGATCGCGTCCAGTTCCAGGCCATTCAGCTCCAGAATCACTACCTGCGCGAGGAGTTTCACTCGGTGGCCGATGTTCTGTTCAAGGACATCATGCGGGATTCGCATCCGATGCACGAGAGCCCGGCGGCATCGCCGCATTTCCCGACTGTTGCACCGCCGCCGCCGCCCGGGCCCCTGCTGCCCGTCGCCCTGGACTTTCATAAGAATCCCGGCGAGCCGGAGAGCAAATTCGATGCGTGCCGCTTGCACGGCACCCTGGGCATCAACAAGGTGGCCGGTGTGCTGCATCTGGTGGGCGGCGCCCAGCCAGTGGTGGGTTTGTTCGAAGACCATTGGATGATCGAGCTGCGCCGCATGCCGGCCAACTTCACGCATCGCATCAACCGGCTCAGCTTCGGGCAGTACTCGCGGCGCATTGTTCAGCCGCTGGAGGGCGATGAGACCTTGATCCACGAGGAGGCCACCACGGTGCAGTACTTCCTCAAGGTGGTGCCCACGGAAATCCACCAGACGTTCAGTACCATCAATACGTTTCAGTACGCCGTCACGGAGAATGTGCGGAAGCTAGGTGAGATGTTGTTTGCCCTTTTGGCTGAGCCCAAATCACTCCATCAAAACGTATTACCCACAGACTCGGAACGGAACTCGTATGGCTCGCCCGGCATCTACTTCAAGTACGATTGGTCGGCCCTCAAGATTGTGGTGGGCAACGATCGCGATCATCTGCTGACCTTCGCCATCCGCCTTTGCTCGATCATTTCCGGCATCATTGTCATCTCGGGTGCTATCAATGCGCTTTTACTGGGCATCCAGCGCCGACTGATTGGCGTCTTCTGTCCGCAACTGTATCACAAATTGGTTAAATCATCGCCAGCGCCGCCGCCGCAAGCAGCTATGCCTTCGCCTGCCGCCCAGGCAGTGGTGGCGCCGCCATTGCCAACGCCTGTCAACGAACTGCTGCAGACGGCCAACCTGATGGCCAATGTGGACATCTCGGCGTATCTGCCGGCGGCACAGCCCAAGCTCAAAGCCGGCCAATAGCCTGAATCTCACCGGGAGCTCAAAAGAGTAGACTAAGTTCTTTTTTATTCCCTCATTAAAACATATATAAAATAAAAAAAAAATGAATGGCACACAAAATAAGAGCTGGAGCTGTACATATATTCGCCTTAGTCGCTCCCCAGGATGCCGGTGTCGATGTTGCTCCACTTGCCGGATCGCCGGTAGCCGAACATGCTCTTCAGGATCTCCAGGCCGGACTCAACGGTGGTGCGGACATCCCGATCGCTGCCCAGCTTCGGGTTGATCTCCACCAAGTCGACGCCCTGCACTCGTTCGGTGTCCCGCAGCGCCTCGACGATGCTGATGCCCTCGCGCAAGGTGAGACCGCCGCGCACAGCTGTTCCGGTGCTGGGCGCCACATTGCTGTCCAGGGCATCGATGTCGAAGCTCACATGGATCTTGTTCTGCGGATCAAGGGCATCCAGTGTCATCTCAATGATCTTTGGCACGCCCACGCGGTCGATGGTCTGCGTTTGGAAAAAATAAAAAAAAATGCAAAGGTGCAAAGAGGTTAGCGAGGAAAATCGTAGGAGTAAGGATCATACAATTTATATTTATCAGTTTTAATAAATTGAATATTCCATATAAATTAATATTAATATAAAAATCATAAATTAGGATGCTGATTAGGCCGGAAAATGGCCTCCTCTATCAATGACTTTGGCAGTTAACATCGATTGTGCGCCATCACAACTGTACAATTGCGATTTTCCCTTCGCCTAAGCGCCTAGTTTTTCCATTTGCCAATTTCCCATCGAACTAATGAGCGATCATAAATTTGCTGGATTGACTCGGAGGCCGGGGCAGGAGAGGATTAGGACCATTTTTCAACGGACGTCGGACATTGCCGATTTTGCACGAGCCATAAATAATGGCAGGGCAACGAGCGGACGCGGACAAGGATGCCAACCAGGCAGGATGTGGCCGGGCACGTAATTCGTAGTTTTCCCTATTCAGTTTCCTGTGAGAGCAGCCGCCGTCGCCGCCACCACCACTGCCAGGATCCGTTCAGATCGGAACATATCGAATGGGAGGGAAGTCCTGTAACAGGGGAACTGGCATGGAATGGAAGGGCAGCAGCGCAAGGGGTTGCTCTGTCTGCTGTCCCTCGCAACCCCTATGAATGCCCAAGCTTACAACGCACACGAAGGATGCAGGACTCTTGCACGCACGATCGTCATCTGATCCTGCGCGAGGGGGAGAAACCGGAATTTAAAACAAATTCTTACAACAACTGCCAACTGAACAGAACTGAAAACCCGAAAGAAAACCGATCCGATCCGATCCGAGAGTGCACGGCATTTTCGGCGTCATACATATAGTACATTATCTACCTAGACTGCCTTTCTCTAGGTTTTGCGCACTGACAAAAAAATATACTGACTTTTTGTTGTTAAATATTATTCCAAACCTCAACTAATTCCCAAGAGTCATTACGAAATATTTATTAAACTCATTTTTTAATTTGATTTCAATATAAACAAATGATTTTTGGCAAAAAAAATAAGCGAAAATATTGGGACTTTAATCGTTCTCTTTTTATATTATCCTTTTTCGTGAAATGTAAATATTTACAACTTTGTAACTTAGAAAAACAAAACGAATTCTATAAATTTATAATTTATAATAATTATATATAAAATAAAAGAATTAATAATATATATTATATTAAAGAATATATCAAATAAAATCATTTCTCTCAGCGTACTCACATCCATCGCATAGTAGCGGATCCCGACTTTGTTCAGTATGAACGCCTCGTAGGGGTCAATGTCCCTCAGGCCGATGTAAACCAACTGATCCTTGGGCAAACTGAAATTGACAAGCAGACAGGCACGGGGCGAGATCAATGGGATGGAACATGGCACAGAGCTGGAGGGTGGAGGATGGGGCCATACAATATCCTATAAAGGATATATGCAGGTATTAATACGGACAGCTGACGTGTAAACAAATAGTCGTGGGTTCCCCTTGAAGGAGCAGGAAGCGCCTAAAGTGCGGGGTGTCTTACATACTGGAACTGGTGTGTGTGTAAGGATAATTTCGGGATCTGTCCCCTTTGTATCCTTGCAAAGGCAGAGAGAAAGTGTGCCGAAGCGAAACTCAAGTTTCGTTGACCTTCAGTTTGAGATTCTCAAGGAAAGCTTAAAAAAAATAAGATCCTTGTTTATAGGTCTCGAGGATCTCGAGGAAATAATCCTGCCCTGCCAGAGGCTACTTAAAAACTTTAAACTATATTTTGATCAATATTCTATACTCGTAAAATTAATCTAAAGGATTGCTCCATTTTCCTTTTTTGATAACACCAAATGGCTCACGAAAAATGCTTCCTTCTATTGTTATTGCCATTCGCAATTCGTGATCCTGATTAGTATGCCAGGTGGCGAGTCCTTGCAACTGCAACCGAGTCCGATTCGGAAAATCGGCTGTTGAGGGGGGGAAAGCAGCTTGCACTGCGACAATGCTGAAAATTTCTGAAAAGGAAAAACGGCAACAAAAACACACACGAAACACACAAGCAGCGGGGAGGTTGAACAATGCCAGAAGCAGGAGCAGCCAAAAGGACGCTGCCGTTGCAGTGGAGAGGGGGAAACACATGCCACAATTCAGTACCGAATGTCCTGCGCGATCACCCCTGTATTCCTGCATTGCCTAGAACCTAATACCCAAAACCGAAAACCGAAAACCCAAAACCCCGGTGTCTTATGGTAATTTTTATGATTATTATTATTTCGTTTCAGGATGCAGAACTGCATCTGTCGGCGACTGGCCGCGTTCAGCTGCGGAGTCCGGATCCCTATCGGGA
Organism: Drosophila birchii; assembly: GCA_035046345.1. Taxonomy (NCBI): domain Eukaryota; kingdom Metazoa; phylum Arthropoda; class Insecta; order Diptera; family Drosophilidae; genus Drosophila; species Drosophila birchii. Next base: position 192,864 of record JAWNOA010000014.1, on the reverse strand, counting down.
AGGGTGGCAGTGGTGGTGGTGCACTGAGACGTGCCAAGTTAAAAGCCCTTAAAGATCATTATGCAAATGCAAGGACCGGCAGCAGAGATGGGGAAGGAGAGCAGGAGCAGGAGCAGGAGCAGGAGCAGGAGCAGGAGCAGGAGGTAGGAGCAGGATCGCTGGGAGACGTACTATATGTAGGTGTATTCTAATGGAGTATCACCAGAAATCGGGGTGTATGTCTGATAGTCCTGTTCCGTCTCTCTCCCGACTCTCCGAGACTGGGAAAACTAGGACGAGACGAGTCCTTTTGCCTCATAATGTTTACGTAACTTAAGGGTGGGCACAGCGAATGAATGACTCGCTCCGGCTTCCTGCCCTCCGCCGCTACCAAAGCCTCGGGGAAAAAGAGCAGAGGCAGAGGCCAGAGACGACCATCCATCCCCTGCCCTCCCAGCTTTGTTGTAATCCTGTGTTGGTCCTACGTTGTTTTTCAATTTTTTTTGTTTTTCTTGTTTTCCAAAACTCGCTTTGTTGCACCGCCCTAATGTTGTAGCGTTGTTTTGTCTTATTCCATGGCTAAAACGGATTAGGCAACCCCTTTGGATTTCGATTTCCAGATTCCCGAAGAACGAAATAAGTATTGCCTACTTTTTTGGGAGACGCCGAAGGAGCCACCCATCTATGCCATCTACGAGGGAAACGTCAATAAATATTGGGATATAGAAAGGGATATAGAAAACATCGTAAGCTTTAATCTACATATATAAAAATTTCGATATTCTTTTCCTCTTTGCCTGTTTTAATGAATAAATTTGTTGGATATATATCCAAAAGGGTCTCTCGATCCTTTTTTGTGCTGCCTTTTTTTTAGGTTATTACATTGTCGAAATAAAACACATAAAACAACCCACTACAAATATCCTTTCGAAGATCTCATGAGCCATCTATAGAACCCTTCAGATGGGCACACAACTTCTTTGGGGTCACGTCACTGTTGGGCTGGGATTATTATTCATATGCAAATTTCTGTGAGGACTATAAAGCCAAACACCAGAGACGCCGATCTGTCTGAGTGCAAATCGAAGTCCGAAACCGAATTTCCGGCGAGGACAAGCTTCGCTGGTGCTGGGTGCTGGCAATGGTGGTGTCACCACCCCTCATCGTATGAAAAAACAGGACGAAAACCACCCCCATTCCTGCGAAAAGTGGCGTTACAATTCTCGCAATTCCACTGCCGCCGCTACGACCACGTAAAATTGGAACAGGGCAGAAATCAGCACATGGCACGGGCACAGGAACAGGAAGTAACCAGGGGGTGGCTGAGGATATATGTATGTATGTATGGTATGTACCTATAGCTACATCCTGCGTGTCGAGCGCCAAATACAAGCGCAATTAGGCACACGCACGCAACGCAGGCGAAGGGAAACCAGACAGGACTCGCCTCTTGGAAAAATGGGTCCTGCTTTTTGGATTCCTTTCTCCTTTCGGCTGCGGTAGGGGGTGTTGGTTGTAGTGTAATACTCGGAGGCAAAGCATGCTACACGGAAACCCAGGACGAAGCCACCCCAACGATGGTGGTGGTGGTGGCTTGGCTTGGCTTTACTGCAAAAAAAAAAAAATAAATAAATAAAAACAAGACGCGAAAACGGTGAGCCAAAACAGCCCTTAGCAGGCTATGGCGGCTATTTGGCAAGGATAATGGTAGTGTGCATCGTAAAACGGTTGACGACCTCCTCAACCGGCAAGCCTGGAAACCTCAAGCCATCAAACGAGATCTTCAAAATGCCTAGAAACCTGGGTTGCGATCGATTGAATCTCTTTCCATAGGAAAATAGGCGATAGGCAGAATAAGGAGGCGCCAGGATAATTAGTAAATAAGTAAAGCTTAAAGCTTAAGGTTGGATTATGTTTAATATATTGCCCATTTAAATTCTCCTTTTTGATAGTTGGGAAAATGTCAGATGAGTTGCCAGCCCTGCCAAGGGGAAGTCCCCTCTCGCTGCTTCCCAGCTACTCGCTCTGTCTTTATGGCAATTGCACTTAAATAGTTTTTTTTTATTATTTTAAACCTTTCGACTAAACAAGGACTTTCCCAATGGCTAAACATTTGTATTTACTATTTGGGGAAAGCAATAATACCGTTGATCAGTTCATTTCATATGTGGCAAGTATTGTTTGGCCTGAAATACAACGAACGAGCGGATGCCCAAGGCTGGAAAGGGGGGTCGTAGTGGCCCATCAACATTTTCCTTTTGCCCAACTCAACTATTTTGGTTACTCAAAAAGGATTTTTTCTGAGAGGGAAGGGAAATTCTTTTGGAAATCAAGGGGATGCATGCTCTGCCGCAGCCTCTGCCGCCGCCATCGAAATTGAGTTGCTGCGTCGCAGCGCTCTCTTCTCTCGCTGTGAAAAGGATGCAACAAACCAGAGATGCCATTTCGTCGACAAACAAAACCAGATAATTTTAGCATTTTAACAACTAACAGATTTTGAATTTCATACATATTTATAAAATACATCTCTTATTTCCTCATAAATGCAAAATTATAAATAATAGTATTAATTATGCATATAATAAAATATGAGAAAAACGGCTAGCGGATATAAAGAATTAAAAAAAAGCTAGCTTTGCCGAGAGCGACACTGGCAACACTGTGTGGCTAGGGAATTGCTCTTCACCACTCGCCTACCCACCCTCTCTTGGCGCTTAAGAGAGCGAGAGAGAGCTCATTCACTCGTCGGCCCTCTGCTCAGTTTGGGCTATGGAGAAACCTATAAATACAAGTGCAGGCCAGCCATTCGGAAAGAAATTTTATTTTTTCAAAATTCGAAGTCCGGCCGGTACACTGCAGATCCTTCGATCCGATTCATTTCGTGGCGTGAGTTTTGAATTGTTTCTTCCCGCCATTTGACTTTGAGAAAAGCCAGTTTTGACGTGGAAAAAGCTGAATTGGTTTTTATTTACACATCCGATCATCGCTCCACGGTTATATTGTGCACTTTCAATAACATTTGTGCCCTTTTTGTTCAAATCTCGTGCTCTGTGCTATTCCGCCAATTGATTTACATTTTTTTTTTTTGGTAGTGGAAAACAATATTAATTGAAATTAAGAAGGAAACAACAACAATAAACAACGAACGAGAGCATTGCAAACGAAACAGAAAATGTAAAAATATCTAACGGCTCCGACTTGTGCAACCAGCAACAATCATAAAAGAATAACAACAACAACAAACGCTATGAAATTTTACAATTCTGCGCTGCATAATTGTGCAATTATACACAATAACATATGTACATACATACATGTATCTTGTATATACATACGAGTGCCTCTATCAATGCATTTTTTTCTTCTTTTTTTGTCTGCTCGCTATACTTTGCTTGTGGGTGTGCGTGCGTGCGTGTGTGTGTGTGTGTTCGGTAGAAGTTTTATACTCAAAAATACAAATAATTGTAGGAAAAAACAAAATGCAATTCAGCGGTTAACAGCGTGGAGAGTGAAGGGGAGAGTGTGCCGAAAAAGTCCAGCATAGCTCCAAGAAAGTGGGGCGGCGGTAGCCGGGAGTAAGAGGGGGGGAGGGATACATAGTAGTAGTGTTAAAAATCTACTGCTAATGCGACGCCGCCGCCTCTGTGTATCTGTATCTGGCTCTTCATCTGTGTGTGTGTGCGATGGTGAGAGAGGGAGCTGAGCTAGGCAAGAGCGCAAGTGGCAAAAAGGGCGCAGCTAACATATCGATTTTATGTGGAAGGAGCATTGTACGCAGCCAGCAATAAAAAAAAAGAAAACACAGTTAGATACTTTTAGCCAGGAGAGCGGTATGTGTGGGTGGGGGGCGGTAAGAGAGCGCAAGGGGGTGGCAGATATTTGCAGTAAACAAAACGCCGGTTGCCATAAAAAGCAATCGCACACCACCGCGATCACAGCACACACACACACACTAACAAGCAGTATGTTGTACAAAGTAGTAGCACAAATTTTTAATGAAATAAAGCGCGGAAATAAAAATTAGGACAGTTTGAAGAGACCCTTCGACGCATAAACACACACACTAACCGTATGTTGATTGAAAACCATTTTTTGAAAATTATAGCACAAACCAAAAGCCAAAAAAAAAACATTAGCGCGTGTTTAGTTCCAACAATAACGAAAATAACAACAACAAATGCCTTATAGATACTAAGTGCTCCTGTGTGTGTGTGTGAGAGCCGAGAGTACGTAGATTTCTGTGCGTGTTTTCACAAAATCAAATACATACGCACCTCCTCTATGTGTGTGTATGTATGCTTCTATGTAGCAGCAGCTGAGGCAGCCATACAATGTATCTGGAAGGGAAAGAAGTGTGAGAGTCTCCACTTGCCGCCCGCCCACCTCCCACCCTCCCAACTCGTTGACCAGCAAAACAAAAAAAAACAATATACAAATCAGTGCAGGCCAACAGAGAGACGAGTCGGAAGCAGAGAAAGAGAGAGTGGGAGAGCGAGAGAGTTGATAGATACAGATACTTTTATAATGAGCATTTGGATTTGGATTTGGGTATTTGAAATAACGCAAAAATAGCAGCCACTCGCATATAATACAATTGTATAACGAACAAAAAGCGAAATGTTTTTGCTACGTTAATTTTATATGTATATATATTTTATTTATGCCAGTGAAATGATAAATGGGGGAGGGGGAAGATCGATAAAATCGATAATTGCGATAACAACAAACAACCCTATAGAACAATAACAACTACTAGTAACAACTAGCCAACACACATTGACTTACTTTTTTGTTTTGTTTTTATTTTGTTTTTGTACCCATCAGACGGCAGCGACGACAGCGACGCCAGCGTCTTTTTATTAACAAAAACGATTGCAAGTACCAACAACAACGCCAAGCAGCGAGAACCCAAGTCCTGGACCACCGGCGAGTGTAAGAGAGAGAGAGAGAGAGCGATAGCGAGAGCGCGAAAGTGTTTGAGGATAGCGCCGTGAGAGCGCGCGCGCAAGGTATCCAAGGAGTCCGCCCAAAAAGGATATATAACGAAGGAGAGAGAGATCCCACTAACAATTAAGAAATTTCGTTTGGAAACCAAACGACGCAAGCTACAACTACAAAACTACATTCGCTGTAAACCAAAACAAGTGAGTATTTGAACCACTTTTAGATATAAGCAAATGCAACTGAGACGCGGCGAGTTGCTCTCAAAGGGTGCGGTGTCCTGCAGTTGCCATGGCAATAGTTGAGTCAGCGAGACCACTGGTCTTGCCTTGGGTGGTGGGGGGTGGGTGTTTTTCAGCGAGTTGCTGGGATAGATGATGCGAGTGTGTGTGTTTATCTGACCTTTTGACTCTTACTCATACTCTTACGGCCGTACAGAGGCAAAAAGGTGCGAATTGGCCATGCGAATAAATCAAAACTTTTGAATTTATTAACAAATCATTCAATAAAACGTATAGCTTCTTTCTTAAATGCGATTTGCTAACAATATCTTCCTATAACTCAATTCCAAAGTGCGATTTACAGAAATTTAGATCGATCCTGTTGGTTTTTCTCACTCACAGAAATTTCTCTGTGAGGATCGTCACTTGGTCAGCCCTTGGTCGCTGTAGCCCTAGTTCATTGAACCGAGCTCTCTCTCTCTCTCTCTCTTGCTCTGTCTCCCTCCCCCGCAGGGGCAGTCCCTGCCGCCGCCATGTAAACGGCGGCCGTGCTTAGGGGGTGGCAGTGCCGCGCATTTAACCCTTAAGCGGTGCCAAGTCTCGCAGAACCCTCGGCCGTCGAGTTTATGCTTTTTCGCAAAAGGAAATATTACAACTTGTTTGACTAAGGGTGGGTCTCATGCCTGCTGCTCATTTTTGGTGTTGTCCCAAGGGGTGAGAGTCGATTTCTCGCATATTTTTTGGCCAGCCGCCCCTGTTAACCCTCCTGATGCCGTCGCATTACATAACAGGGCGGGGTGTATATGCACACACACACACATACAAATGCAGAGAGAGCTGTAACAGTTTGCCGAAAAGAAATGCGAGCAGGCGGATGTATGGAGTGGGAGGGAGAGGGAGAGGGAGAGCAAAAGAGCGGCCAAAGCGAGAATCCTGGCGAGAAGGTCCTGCGCTCGCCTCAGAAACGTCGTGTGCCTGGGACGCAGCGGATCTGGTCTCGCCATCAACGCTCGCTCTATAATCTTAAACGAAATCGAAATAAAACGCAGCCGCCTCAACGGGAATAAAATCAAAGGCGCCGCTAAAACAAAAGCCAGCGATAAGCATATAAATCAGCGAAACATATAGCAAAAGCGGCGAATCCAGTAAAGTTCAGTTCATCAATTTGCCGAGGTGTGTGCCGAGTGGGTGTATTAGTTCCTGTGCCGGCGTGTGTGTGTGTGCGTTGGTGTCTGCTTTGCGAACTTTGATTGTGTCTGTGGGTGTATCTGTGGGCGAGGTTATAGTGGGAGTAAAAGCGGGTGAGACCACTTGAGTGGGATAAAGCCAAGTAAGTGGACCGCTGCGCGGCGCCAGTGAGCAAAGCTTTAACCGTTAACCGAAAAAGGATAGCGACCAGGGTTGCCAGCTAGTTCTCAGCTCGAGTCCTTTTCCTTTAAAACACTCGCAAAGCCAACTAATAATTTTTAACTAATAGTACATAAAACAAAAAATTACTTCTCTTATATCTTTGGCTAAATCTTTGGATTAAAAACAACTCGATTCGTAAATCCTAAGCCTAATTCCCTGACCTAATCCTTAAACTAACCAAGACAAGGCTCCGTTTGTAGACATTTACTAACACATCATGCAAATGGTTTAATCTTGACATTTAACTATCTTTTTCATGCGCCTGCCCCTGCGTTGGTCCTCGTCGTGTCACCCAAATCAACTCGACAACCCATCGCAACACCAACACCAACTCCAACTCCAATTCCTACTCTAACTCCAACTCCAACTCGAATCTAATCCAGTGGACTTTATGATGGCAAACACTGGAGCCGGCGGCGGAGTGGACACACAGGCGCAGCTGATGCAAAGCGCGGCAGCTGCAGCGGCAGTGGCGGCAACAAATGCGGCCGCCGCTCCCGTACAGAATGCGGCAGCCGTGGCCGCCGCTGCCCAATTGCAGCAGCAGCAGCAGCAAGTTCAGCAAGCAATTCTGCAGGTGCAGCAACAGCAGACACAACAGGCGGTGGCTGCAGCGGCGGCGGCCGTTACCCAACAGCTCCAGCAGCAGCAGCAGGCGGTGGCCGCCCAGCAGCAGCAGCAGCAGGCGCAACAACAGCAACAGCAGCAGGCTGCAGCGGCGGTGGTGCAACAACAGGCAGCAGCGGCAGCAGTGGTGCAGCAGCAAGCGGCCGCAGTCCAACAGGCCGTGGTGCCTCAGCCGCAACAGGCGCAGGCCAATACCAACGGCAATGCCGGTGGAGGAGTCGGAGGAGTTGGCGTCGGCGGCGGCGCCCAGAACGGTAGCAACGGAAGCACGGAGACTCGCACGAACTTAATCGTAAACTATTTGCCGCAAACGATGACCGAGGACGAGATCCGATCGCTCTTCTCCAGCGTCGGCGAGATCGAGTCCGTTAAGCTGATACGCGACAAGTCGCAGGTCTACATCGATCCGCTCAATCCGCAGGCGCCCAGCAAGGGCCAGAGTCTGGGCTATGGCTTCGTCAACTACGTCAGGCCGCAGGATGCCGAACAGGCGGTAAATGTGCTGAATGGCCTGCGTTTGCAGAACAAGACTATCAAGGTGTCGTTCGCCCGCCCTTCGTCGGATGCCATTAAGGGCGCCAATCTGTATGTTTCGGGGCTGCCGAAAACTATGACCCAACAGGAATTGGAGGCCATCTTTGCGCCCTTCGGTGCGATCATCACATCGCGTATACTCCAAAATGCCGGCAACGATACACAGACGAAGGGCGTCGGCTTCATAAGGTTCGACAAGCGCGAGGAGGCCACTCGGGCCATCATTGCCCTTAACGGTACCACACCCTCAAGCTGCACGGATCCCATCGTTGTGAAGTTCTCCAATACGCCGGGCAGCACCAGCAAGATCATCCAGCCGCAGCTGCCCGCTTTCCTCAACCCGCAGCTGGTGCGACGCATTGGCGGCGCCATGCACACCCCCGTCAACAAGGGGCTGGCACGATTCTCGCCCATGGCCGGTGACATGCTGGACGTGATGCTGCCGAACGGATTGGGTGCGGCGGCGGCGGCTGCCACGACGCTGGCCAGCGGCCCGGGCGGTGCCTATCCGATATTTATATACAACCTGGCACCCGAAACTGAGGAGGCAGCGCTGTGGCAGCTGTTCGGCCCCTTTGGGGCTGTGCAATCGGTGAAGATTGTCAAGGATCCCACAACGAATCAGTGCAAGGGCTATGGCTTCGTCTCGATGACCAACTACGATGAGGCGGCCATGGCCATAAGGGCGCTCAACGGCTACACCATGGGCAACCGGGTGCTGCAGGTCAGCTTCAAGACCAACAAGGCCAAGTAGGTCGTCGGCGACGTGGGATCGGGAATGGGAACAAGAGATATTTGATCCCCTCGAATCGTTTCGGAATACAACCAGAACAACAACACACGCAACAGCACTCGAAACACACTCAGCAGCACACACAACACACACAACACACACACAACACAACACAACAAAACAAACACACACATATATAAATATGCATGGTATAACGGTAACTAAGCGCAACAACAAAGCAGTATGTGTTAAACACACACGAGGCGAGAAACAAATTAAACAAAAAAAAAGAAAAGAAAAGAAGTCAAAGCCAGGACAGAACAGAAGGCAGGCAGTAGGAGAAGGATCACGAAGGATCTCCCTCTCTCACACACGCGTCGAGACACACAACGAAACGGCGGTATAGCAACCAAGTCCCTTGCCAATCTCCCCAAGAAATCCAACTTTGAGGACCCTCAGACCCCTGAGAAAGCGCCGGCCAAAAGCGTTGCAATAGCAAAATTCTTCTTGTTTAGCATTTAAGTAACGAAAATCATAAACTAAAACGAAAACAAAACAAAAAACCAAAAATTAAGAAGGAAGAAAGCTGCTTTTAGGGAGAGCGAGAAGGTAGAAAGGTAGAAAGTGAGCGAGGCTGAGGCAAGGATAATGAATAATGAGATTATAAGGAACAATTGCAATATATATAAAAGAAATGAAAAGAGTAAACTCGAAAAGGGGGCAGCTCGGGCTCTTGGCAGCCGTCGTCAGAAATGAGTCACAAAAGCAAAACAAAGAAATCAACACACAAAACAACTAAGAAAATTTAACTTAACTTAGCGAAAAAACAACAACAACAACAAACAAATGAATAAGGATAATGAGAAAATTTTAAAAATTTAGACTTACACTTAAGATAAAACGCAGCAATGAAATCTTCCAAACAACAACAACAAACAAAACAAAAGCAACTCTGTTAGTTACACTCCAAAAACAAAACAAAAACAAAAACTTTTCTACCATATATTAACAAAAAACAAAAACAAAAACAAAATGAAATCTTTAAAACTCGAAAGTAAAACCAATTCACAAAAACAAAAAAATAGAGACAGAAATGAGAAAGGATTCAGTGTCTAGGATATTCGGGGGACATGAGTTCGGCTTTTGCGGGGGGTTAGGCGGCGGGTCAAGTATTCATAAAATAATAGAATATATATAGTTATTGATAACATGGAGGCTGCTACAGTATTACCACAAAAAGCTACTTAAAAAGGAAGATGAAAATATTTATATATATCCCAGATATATATAGGCGAGGAGGCAATTCTATATATATATATATATGTATTTACCTATTTTATATAGAAATTTAATAATGAATTCTTTTTTTTTTAAAGAGCATCGATTGTGTTTTCTACATTTAGAAGAGAAACGAGTCACGAGCAGCCGCTTAGCCCCCGTCGAACTCGTGTCCTTTGAGCCCAAAATCTCGCATAGACAACATTTATATAGGAACGATTAGCGAACGAAAAAGGGAAGGAAGAAAGGAGAGAAAGATGGAAGGAAAGAGGGGAAAAGGAAAAACAAAAGGAGTAATAACAATAATTTATGCGCAAATTTGAAACGTTTTACTACAGACAAGTACATAATTGTTAGTGAATATTATTAAAGAAAAAACGATACTGTAATTTCTCATATACTTTATACATATAAATATATATATCTATATATATATATATATATATATGTATATATATATCGTATAGTTGAAGTGACGCAGAGCAATCAGCGTAATAACAACAATTTTTAGCGTTTAAACAAAGGCCTAGCACAACAGAACAAAAACAAAACAAAAAAACAGCAGCAACCAAGCATCATTTTTTATATACAAAAAGAAAAAAGAAAAAAGAAAATACGAGAAAACTACAACAACAAAAAGCAGTTTGAAAAACGATAGGCAAACGAGCGAATAGGGACGGTCTATAAGGGTCTATAAGGCACTCTAAAGCCAGTAAAGCCATTAAAGCCATTAAAGCATTAGCCAAGCGTTTTCTCTAATAGTTAAGTAGGAGGAGGATATATACCAAAATCCTGTTTACAACCGACCTTTTCAATACTCGTGTATAATACCTCAGAGTTTGTTTTTAAATTTGCTTTCTTCGCTTGTTATTTTCCCTTTAATTTTTTCCTTTCGTTTTTGTTTTTGTTTTGAGAGAAAGGAGGCGGAGGAGGAGTGACACAGTTCCAGAAACAAACAAACCAACAACCATCAATCAGAAATCTATATCTAAATACATATGTATGTTTTTTTTTTCTGTTTGGATTTTCAATTCTATTACGTTTTCGTTTGATTTCTTTGCTTTGCTTTGGTTTTTCGACATTTCCGGCTCTCCTGCATCCTGCAACCAAGTTAATTAACCAATAGGAACTACAATCAACCATGCATATTTATAATAATTTATTTATATATATTTTTTTGTATTTCCTTCTCTGCGGAGAACATGTAGCGAATTCTTAATTTGAAGAGTTGGGAACCCTGCAGAAAAGGATCTAATTATATTAGTGTAATCGGTTGACACATCTCCGATATCCCCTAGGCATATACGTATATCTTTAACTAGAATTATCAATCCTTTTTTTTGGAGTAACTATTTATTAGGCGGCCAACACAAAAGAAATCGTTGTTTTTTTTTTTAATTTGCAACAAGAAATCTAGTCAGAAGATGTGGAGGATAGGGATAAGGACAAGGCGGAGGAGATAAAGCGAAGTGAGAGGAGAACGGTGGTGACTCTCGCCCCTTTCCAAAGATTATGGCGCAGGCAATGTTCGGGGGGTACGCCCCCCGACTCGAATTTGCAATAATTTATATATGAACAAATCTGCTAGTTTATTTATACAAAAAAGAGACAGAGAGCGAAGGAAGAAAGGATTATATGTACTTGATTTTGTTTCATTTCAATTTTCTGTCACACCAACACACACACACCTATACCTACACCTACAAACATACATGCATATATGTATATTTAGTTTAATTTACTAATCCCCAAACATACATACACACATATATATATTGTTTAAGCTTATATTTTTGCGTCTTCAAATGGATCTTATTAATTCTAATTCTTGTGCAATAGTTTTAAAATAATAATGCAACTAAGCAAAAAGGCATCTCAGAAACCACAAATTACAAATTTCAATTTGCGCGAATATGCACTGCGAGAAATGAACAGAAAATGAACAGAACAGCGACCCCCATATATATTTATATATCTCATCAAGATTTTTCTTTAATCTATTTTAAGTAAGCAATGAACCAAGATGAAAAAGCGAAACAAACAACAAAAACAAACATTATTTATTGTATTCTATAATTACGTAATTTAATTTAATTCCTTTGATTTGTGAGGAAGAAGAGATGATGATGATGAAGAACTAGCCTAATTATACACACACAAACACACATACGCAGACACACAGAAAGATAGATAGAGGAAAAGAGGGGAATAAAATCGATAAAAATCGATAAGAATCGATCTGAAATCGAATTGAATCCAAACCAAACTCTCTTTCCCTCTTGCTATTTGTCTTTTTCTAAACCATTTCTAAAAGTCCCCCTTTTTTCTCAAACTCTACTATTTACGTTTTACAATTAATTTAAATTGCATTTTCGATTTTAATTTTGATATCGATTCGGTTTTAGTTTTAGTTTTAACTTTATAATTTCTTTTTTTTTCGTTCAACTCATTCGATCTACCAGCCGGCAGCAGCAACAGCAGCAGCACACAGCACACAGCCCAACGAAAACATCGGCTCCAGTTTTAGATATATGTATATATATCATACATGTATATACATTATATATATCGAGCTATATAGATATAGACGACACATGTGTAATGATTGTTAGCTCTGAGACAGAGAGGGGATTCCTGTGAATCCCTGGGCCCATCGAATGCAATATTTTTATGATTTATGATTACCATTATATGTTTATTATTATTTAGTATGTTTGATTTCCTTTCCTCTTGATTTTGTGTATTTTTCCCCACGAATTATTATATGTTCCCATTTGACAATTTATATGTTTTATACAGCCTTATGATTTTCACCTTTGATTTTGCGACAAAAAGCGAAGCAAACAAAAATTTACTTTCAATAAAAACAGCAAAAAAAAAAAAAAGAAAACACCTAAAAAGCAAAACTGTTAGCATATTTTTTTGATTTATTTGTTTCTCTTTGGTTTTTGTTTCATTTCATTTGTAAACCGTATGATTTCCTTTCTTCGATCGATTTATTTTTATTCCAACCCAATCCCAAGGATTATAAATATAATTTTTTAAATCTCTAAAAAAAAACCACCCCCACTAACACCTCACACAGAAAACATGAAAAGGAAAATGATAAGAAAAATCGATAGAAATCGATCTAGTCAAGGGCCTTCTTGACCCACGGAACCCATGGATCTCAGCCGGAAAAGACATTCCCGATCGATTAGGATCCCGAGTACTCCCCTCCCCCAAAAACAGAGTCCCGAAAGGACAGCATTCCAGGAGTAAAAGCAGAATTGATCTCCCGCTTTCTTTTGCTCGGTTGCAGTGTTGCAATTATTAGCAATTAGCAATTAGCGATATTATTTGTGTGCAAGCAAGTCGAGAATACTTTTATGATTGATTTGATTGATTGATTTATGTAATATTATTATGTTTAGTGCTTATATTTATGATTAACACGAATCTCTCGACCTTGACTCTGGTCCCAAATACCATACATAGTTTAGTTTTTTTTTTTAGCAGAGCAAGGACAGTCACTCTCTGCCACTCCCCTTGATTAATCGAAATAAATCCTTAATGGGATTATATGTTCGTTCGTTGTATGATTTTATACCTGTATCTGTATCTTTGTATTGCTTAATTAATTGTGTGTACTTTTTGTAATTTTGTAAAACGCCTAATTTGTTCCACGGTTAGAGAGCGAGCGAGCGATATAGCGATAATGATACCGTTAATAATCACAACAACAACAGCAAGGATATATATATATGCACTTTGATATATATATATATATATATATATATATTAATATAAATTATTATTATTATTATTAAAGCGAAGCGAACGACGGAGGAAACTATTTAATTTATTTTATTAACATATTTATATCGATTAATTAATTAATTAATTAATATTTATCACACATTTCAAATGATATTTCAAAATGGAAACAATACAAAAACCAAAAACCAAAAACCGAAAAACAAAAAAAAAACTAATGAGAAAATGATATTAATATTATAAATGTATTTCAAAATATACGATTATGAGTTTTTCTTGCTTTTTGCCATATAATATGTATCTCTCTATATAGTATATTGTATCTATCAGAATACACCGAACTTTTGTTTTATTTACTATACGTATAATTCTCTTTCGATCTGCTTTTCTTGTACTTTATTTCCCTTTCCTGTGGTTCAGTTTTCCAATTTTCCAATTTATTTTCGATTCGATTGTTTTGATCAATTTCTTTGAACTCGACTTTTCTCTGATTTCCAGACCCTCGTTGTTGGTTCCTGTGTTCTTTAGCCTTCTCTTTTGTTCCAGTGTATATTACACTAACCGAAAAACATACGACACGCGCAGACTCTATTTCCATTTAGTACATTTCCAAGTTGCTTTCAGTTTCTTGTTGTGTGCTAAACAAAAACCAAAAAGTTGAACTTCGTTTGCTCTTATGATTTTGTCGCTCAGTGTAACGCTTCTTTGGTCCCAGCCGAGCAGGTGCCACCCCACCCTTCCCCCAAAGAGATGAAGGAAGATGATGCCTTAAAGGCAGAAGGAGAGTCTTGAGTTGATACCGATTTCCGATTTTCTATTTGCTATTTTCTATTTTCTATCCATCGATTCGAATTTTCCAATTTTTCAGTTCCTAGTTGCCGTTCGTTGTTATCTATATCTACATATATATATATATATATATATATATATATTTATGATATATCTATATATATATATCGTTGTATTGTTGCATACCTCTCACTCACTTTTATTGTTTCGTGTGGTTTTTGTTGGTAAGTAAATCGGAGACGAAGGGAAAGAAAAAAGAAGAGGATCCCAGGATCCTTGTTCGGATCTGTACAATTTTTCGGCACACATATATATTTTGATCTTCCCAAATAAATACATACTGATAATGATTTTCTCTAAATGGTTTTCCTTCTCATTTTTATTAATATTAATATTGATCTCTCCTCTTTTTTGTAGCAAAATGAATAAAAAAAAAAGAAGAACACTTGACAAACAAAAATCCAGCAGCAAAAAAGAAAAAAAAAACGACTAATAATAATTTTGAAACGCATTTTCTAATTTGTTTCTTTCTCTTGATTTATTTTCAGGAGTGTTCGTTCTTGTTCGTTCGTTCGATTTTGAATTAAATTTATGCAAAAAAATAAAAAATAAAAAAAAACAATACTATAGACCAAAAAAAAAAAAAAGAGAACACATTTAGTTAATTGATTACTTGATTAAAAACAATAATGATTGTGTAATTATATTGATTCATTGATACGTTAATCTTTAATATTGATTGTAATTATTTAATGCATAAACCACAGATGCCCCGAGATCCCTTTCCTTTTCCAAATTGATGTACACATGATGTACAGACACACACACACCCACACACACACACAAGACACATTATGTAATTTTCGGATACAAAAAAAAAACACTAGTGAGAGCCACCGATATTTAAATAATTTTTTATGTATATGTATGATTTTAGGAATTACGAAAGAATTTCAATTTAAATTTGCAGCTTTTTCTATAGTTTATAGATTTGATTTTGATCGAGCAATGCACAAGCCACCATCCCCACACGATCCACCAAGTAACCCAATAATACCATATGCTATATCCCTCGAGAGGAATATCGGGCAGTCCTTAGTCTCTGATGTATAATGTTTGTATATAAAATATATATATTTATATATCTATTTTGGTTTCCATTTCGATTTTCATTGTGTCAGTGCCAGTCTCCGTTTCGCCTGTTAGTTATATGTGATTTTTTTCTGTGTATAAAGTATGACTCACCAAAAATATATAAATATTTTTTGTTTTAGTTTGAGGCCTTTCTCAGTTTCGATTCTTTCGGTTTTTTTTAATGATTTCTTAACGGACGGACTAACCATTAACCCAAGGATGCCAAGGATCGAGTCCTAAGAATAGTTTGTAGACAAATAATTTTTTTGGAAAATTTGTAAGCAGCTTCCTTGGTTTCTTCCCAAAACTCATTGTTTTCCCCGTTTTCAAAATTACCTTCCATTATATTTTTGGTTTTTTTTTCGTTTTCTTAAAAACAAATGATAAGAAAATAGCGAAAAACAAACGAACTGCCGCAAGAAGAAGCAAATGTGTAAATGAAGCAATCTAAATATATTTAATAAGCAGATTAAAGGTTGTTAGCAACTAAAAAAAAAAAAGACTGAAGGCAAAATGAGAAGAAAACAAAATCAAAATCTAACAAAAAACGAAACTGAAACTGAAACGAAAGCAAAGAATCAAAGCAAAGCAAAACAAAAAAAAAGAAACTTAGTTCGTTAAGAGAGGCAACTGTGATAAGGCGACAAGAACCCCACCCAGCCAACAAAAAAACAAAAAAACTAAAACAAAACCCACCCCAACCCCCCTTAGTTATGTTATATGAATACCACAACCCCATCACCCCCCTGGACGGAGGAAGCCCTAGAGACTAAGTGCTACTTGTAAGCTGTAAGCTGCGATCCTCAACCGATCTGGCGCTATACAAAACAAAACAAAAATAAAGCAAATGCAAAATATCTCACCAATTGGGAGCTATCTCCTGGAGGCCAGCGTGCTGCCAGGTGGTGCGCAGCTGCTCCAGCAGAAAGGACACGGGCATGCCGTGAATGTTGCCCGACTGCGAGGTGCTGTGCAGATTGATGTCCGCATGCGCATCGATCCAGACCAGCGACAGATTCGGCGTGTGCTGCAGGTGGCCAGCCACGGAGCCTGCGGAGGATGGGGACGGATTTAGCTGGAGGATAAGGATAAGCAATCAAAAGTGGAGTCTCACCAAAACCGATCGCATGATCACCACCAATGGCCAAAAACTGGGAATTCTCTTTGAGCATCAGCTGAACCTGATCGATCAACGCCCGATTGCAGGCCATGAAATCGGCGTAGTTCCGGATGTGGTGATAGTGCACCCGCTGCTGTTGCAGCAGCGATTCGTCTACGGCATACTGTAGGTTCCCATAGTCCCGGATAACCAGGCCATCTTTGAGAGATTTAAAAACAACAAAAAATAAATAATAAAATAAACGAAATGAAAAATACATTTACGGTTGTGACACGACCTTTGAGTTTTCCTTTACATTTTCACATTTGCATATCAAAATGTAATTTCAATTTCATAATTTTGGATTGCCTCCCTATACTAATACAGTGGATTTCCTTCCATCAAATATCGAACAGAAATATCTATATATTTATGCTTAACCCTTCCCCCATACCAGAGGTACCACCAGCTGAAGAGAGGTAATATCTGGCGATTATAAACCGACTCACCGTGACTGCTCTGCAGCACCTGTCGCAGGCTGCTTTGCCGCAGCAAATCGGGTGCTAGTTCCACACCCTGTTTGCCCTGACCTTTGGCAAAGGGCACACCGATGATGGCCAACGTTTGCTCCGGCTTGAGGGCGGCGGCAGTGGAGTTGGTGCTCTTGCTGCGATGGAGGCCGAGGCGGAGGCACCTAGTGACTATCTTACTGCTCCACCACATAATTCTGCTGTTGCTGTTGTTCGCTGGGATCTGCTCGGGACGCTGGAAACTGCGCAACTGTGTGTCGCCGTGTCGAATGGAGAAGATCCAACGGATGCTGCTGCTGTGCTCGCTCGGGCGACAACTATCTCTTGGGCTCTGGACCCCCTGATAATAATGCTCGGCGACAGTTCAGCCGCGGCGAGAGAGATCGCATTGTACATATATTATAGTGTTTTGTGGATGGATAGAGCGAGAGCCGCTTGCTGGTTGGTTGGGTGATAAGACGGCTATCACCAGATGACCTTGATCCTGGCTCTGACGACAACCAAGCAGCGGCTATAACAATGATGGTCACAAAGGCAAAAGCCCCAGAAAGCACACAAGAAGAAATCGAACTCGGTTTTGTATTGTATTTTAAAGTATTAATAATATATTTTTAATAGGCTTTTCTTGCCGTGCATTAAAGATGAGACACGCCAGGGCGTCCGGGAGACCCAGGAGGTCCTAGTCATAAGTTGAATCCTTTTTTTGCTGTCGTACCCTGGAGCTGCAGCCTGCCTCAGGCAGGTCGTTCTGTTGAGCCAACTTTGTCACAAGCTGCGGCAGCGGCGGTGCCGGTGGCAAGCTCACCTTCTTGGCGGCGGGTTCGCGTGCCACAAGCTGTGGCTGCTGCTGCAGAAGTTGATGCTGATATTTGTCGATATTTTTATACTACTTTTTTTTGTGAAAATCAATGTTTAAAAAACCCATTACTAAGCCAATTCAAATTCCTCCTAACCTGGCTCAATCGACTCGGCTGTTGATGCTGATCAAGAATATATATGGTTTATGGGCTAGGAAATTGCTCATTTACAGGTAAAACATATTTTAAAATAAGTTCGTTTAAAAGTTCGTTAGAACAAAAGCGCCATCAAGCGGCCATAATTTGAACTACAGCTTGTGAGGGAAAGAGAGGAAAGAGTGCACAACGAGCAAATCCATCGCGCTCTTTCCCTCTCTTTCCCCTCGCCCACAAGCTATAGTTCAAACTACGGCCGCTTGGTGGCTTTTTCGGTCTGACGACCCTTTCAAACTATCTTTTAAAATACGTTTTAAAAAGGGAAGGAATTAAATTCGACCCAATAAACCCTATATATTCTTGATCAGCATAAACAGGATAATCGATCTAGCCATGTTCTAAAATATTAAATGGCAAATTGCAAAAATGAAAATTCATATCTTGGCCAAAATTACACCAATTTCAAATCGGAAAACATTGTTGTATTTGTTTGTGTTTCTTTAGCCATACTCTATATTCCCTCCACACCTATGTATCTATTTTGACTTAACTTTACCAAAAAAGGATTTATTCCGAATCGGAAAGCTGTTCTATGCTAGTTTTTTAAAGGCCAACTAATCTGCATAAAACTTCTTAAATTAAACAAAATGTTTCTCTCTAACCTGGCTCAATCGACTTGGCTGTTGATGCTGATCAATAATATATATGATTTATAGGTTCGGAAATGACTCCTTCATTACATTGCAGCCTTCTAACTAAATTTATAAACCTCCCAGAGTAACAAACAAATGACTTAGGCAACGAACTGGACGGCAGAACACGCTGTAGTTCAAACTGTGGCCGCTTGATGGCACTTTTGGTCTTACTACCCTTTTATGTTATGTTTTCAAATGTGTTTTACCAGTAAAGGAGTCATTTCCGATTGCCTAATGAATATTTAAATCAGCTATATGTATTTTAGGCTGTATGCTAGTTGCTACTTTTTTATGCAATATATTTAGATGTAGCCTAAAATAAGCTAGCCTGGCAGCACCGTGCACAGTGCGCAAAACAATTCAGCTGGGCACACTAGGCCTGGTAAGGTAAACAAAAGTTTGTTGTCTGTTATTGGAGATTTATTTTGATTGGCAAGGGAAGAGCGCAGGCCTAAAATAGGCCACAAGCTGGCCATGGCGAAGCTCAGCGACACCAAGATCCCGATCACGGACTTCCTGGAGGCGTACCGCCGCCAACCGTGCCTGTACAACTCGGTTCTTGACACCTACAAGAATCGCGTGTCCCGCGAGAAGGCCTACGAGGCGATAATCAAGGCCCTAAAAATCCCCCAACTGACCGTGGTGGATATCAAGCTAAAGATCAAGAGCGTGCGAACCGTCTATTCCAAGGAGCTGCGCATCTGGATGCGCGAGAAGGAGCTGGGGAGGTGCTATGAGCCCAAATTATTCTGGTTCAAGCTGGCGGACTCGTTCCTGCGATCCGTGTCGCTCTCCCACTGCAAACGGGTGAGTTCCAGTCATGGCCATTGCCCAAGCCAGTGTACTATCTATCCCTCATTCTCAGACCAAGAACAGCAAGCAACCTCAAACGCCGGCCAAGACGGAGTCCCTGACGCCGCCGAGTAAACTGCTCTTCACTGCCACGGCGGACATCAGCATGAGCGAGGATGCGCTGGAGGAAGATGAGGATGAGGTGCAGGGTGAGGCGGAACCGGAGCTAGAGGCGGTGGAGCACCCTGGCCCAGAGAAGCCGCCGGAGAACACTTGCATTATTTCTCTCGCCACGGAGAGCGGACGCGCTGGCAAGGCCGAGCTCATTATGGATGATTCCACGCTCTGCTTGGTTGAGGCGCAGCAGCAGCAGCCACAGCCACAGCCACATCTTCATCCGAATCAACATCACCAGCAGCAGCAACAGCTGCCAGCAACGCACCCAAACGCACGAAAAATAAAGTACAACAACGCTGGCCCGGGCCTTGACGCTGCCAGTGAAGACGAGCTGGTGATCTTTGGCCAGAGCATCGCTTCCCAGCTCCGCACCATTATGGACTCGTATTCCCGGTCCG
Source organism: Drosophila birchii (assembly GCA_035046345.1). Lineage (NCBI taxonomy): Eukaryota > Metazoa > Arthropoda > Insecta > Diptera > Drosophilidae > Drosophila > Drosophila birchii. The sequence continues at coordinate 172,818 of JAWNOA010000014.1, read as the reverse complement.
TGGCAAAGCTGCGCATCCAGCAGGTGCTGTTTGAGGCGGAAACTGGCCAGTTTCAGTCCAGTTCCGATGCCACCACTCCGCAGACCCAGCAGCAGCACAACTTTTAATTCTTAATAATCCTAGACTTTAGTCCCCTTTCATGATCAAATTGACTACGTTTAAAGAATTGTAAATATGATATTTCAAAAGTACATACATCTATCTTCGTAACTATCAAAAAACAAAGTTATTAAATTTTTTTTTATTTTTCTTATATATTTATATTTTCTGCATATTTTGAAATATTTTCTTTCTTAAATCACAAATTTAATATTAATACATATTTGACTTTTGCAAAAAACATTCTTTTAAAATATAAATTATCAAAAATCTGGTCTGAAAATATACCATCTTGCTGTAAGAAAAATACTGCAACATAATTTTGTACTTTCGATACTATCGGGTTTTTGTTTTAGGCGATGTCCTAAATATAATAATATTTTGCTATTTATTGGGTTAAAAAAAGAGAGTATAAGCATTTTGTATTATATTCCAATTATAAAATAAGATATAAACGCTTAAAAAGGTGTCTAAATTTAAAATTTCTTATTTCAATGACTTTTCTAGCTACTTCAATCAGATGGGCAGCCCCAGATATAAACCTTGCCCCATTCGATATGTGGCAGTGCCGCATGCAACCCTGCGCTCCAGAGCAAGGTTGCTTGGTGAAGATTTATTAAATTAAACAAATTGCATTGGCTGCATTTAATCAAATCGTGAGTATTGCAACGCCAGCGCCTTTTAACTTTCCGACCGAAACCTATCACCCACCTACGAAGCTCTATCGCTGCTGCTGTTGCACACACACACACACGCACACACACACTCACACATTCGTCGTCTGCATTGTTTCTGTTCTGACTGTGGCGATTTCTTTTCGTGGATCTATTTTTTTTTACATTAAAGCTACGGTACTTATTCCCTTTTCTCGTTCGTCTTTTTTTCTATCGAGCTTATATTTTTGTGAACACGTGTGCGGAGCTCCCAGAAAAGGACGAAAAGAAGTCGGTTTTGCAAGGAGTGGAGAGAGTTTTTGTTGTTGGCCTGCAATAATGAAAAATTCGGTGAAGCAGACACACATACACACATTATAGCATTTGCCCGTGTGCGATGGTGTGTGTTTTTGTGCTGGTGTGCGAGGAAGCAGTTCAATTTCACTTGTTCTTGTGAATTGCAAAAGTTCCGGGAAAGAACCGAAGTACGGAAAAAGTGTAAGAAAGTGTGTTTCTGCAACCGGAAAAGCTCGCAGGCTCAAAACACGCAAACATATACTACATACATACATATATTTACATAGGGCCATGCAATACAAGCCTACATGCAGCCTAGTCGGGTGTATGCATGTAAGCATGTACATACATATGTATGTGTCTGGCGAAAAAGGAGTTTGCTGCATATGCAGTCTCCTGTTCCGTTCTGATGTTGTTGTTGTTGTTGCGGCTGCCAACCTTGACTTACGCATCGTATCTCCTCGCGCTCTCTCTCTTTCTCTCTTTAGTGTTGCACCTTTCATTGCTGTTTTCTGCGCTTGGCGCTCATTTGACATTTTGCTCAAACATGTTGCGTTGTCTTGAGGTCTGCCTCCGTGTGCGTGTGTGTGTGTGTGTGTGTGCTAGTGCCCCTCGTCTTCTCTCACTCTCGCTCTGTGGATGCATTAGTGTTTGTGTGTGTGTGTGTGTGTGGTGTAAAAAAATAAAATTAAAAAATAGCGCAAAACATTTGATTCGGAAATCGCAAGTCGTTCGTACACCTCATTTCTATATATCCGCAGCGAAAAGTCAGTTAATGCGCGCGCGCTCTGTGTTGCCCAGTTAGAGGGGAATCCAATTGGCTCAGCTGACAAGTGCAGTTACTTTTCCGAAACCGAACCGAACGCCCCCCCCGGCCGCCTACGCTTTTGTTTTGGGCTGTCAAACGGTAGAGGGCGGCAGGAAAAGTCAGAGAGAATCGGAGGCAGCAGCCGGAATAGTCGCAGGAGACTCTGAATCAGTTCTGTTTCCCAATTAAATCCAATCCCAAAATTGCCTTTGTGCTGTTGTTGTACTCTTTTTTTCTATTTGGTCTTATATTTTCTTACTCTCCGCTTCCGTGCTGGCCTTTGTATTTTGATAATAACCCACAAACATTCATTCATATTCTCGCTTTCACACGCTTTTGCAGCTCACTGAACGCGCTGAACGTATATGTGTACATATGAGCCGCAATTCGATGCCCAACCAATAAGCAAACGACGCCGAACGATCGCCGCTACCCCATTACAACTCCCCCCAGCTCCTGGCCACAACCACAATACCAGATTCCCCATCCAACGAGCCGACGTCCAACGCCCCCACAAAGCAGAAGACGACGCAGCAGAAGAGAGGAGCCAGGAGGAGGAGGAGGAGGAGGAGGAGGAGGAGCACCCTGCCTGCGCTCAGGTAGTGGCCACCTGCTGCTCCGCCGTCTCCACCGCTGTTAGCTGCGCATAAACCGAAACAGTCGCAATGAAGGTGGACACGGTGAAGCTGAAGAAGGGCTCCTCGGAGCTCACAGCCGAGTGTCGCGAGCTCATCGATGAGCTGACCAAGCGAAGGACCCGGGCGGAGCTGCTCGAGTTCCTCGACACGGTCCACGTATGGATCTACGGCAAGTGTGAGCTCTATCACTGGATCGAGATCCTCGACCGCTTCGACAAGATACTCGAGGAGGCAGCGCGCCATGTCAATGCCAATGAATTTGTGCTGCAGTGCGACACCAATTTCCAGGATATGGTATGCACGACCCCTATATATGTGCATATATTCTTTATTCATTGATTTCTGCCCCTTTTTCAGGATGTCACCCTGCTGCTGCACGTCCTCAACTTCACCACACTGCTGATCGAGCACTCGTTCTCGCGTCACCTGTACAACTCCATCGAGCACCTCACGCAGCTGCTCTCCTCACAGAACATGGACATAGTCCTGGCCGTCCTTAACCTGCTCTACATGTTCTCCAAGCGCAGCAACTTCATACCCCGCCTGCCATTCGAGAAGAAGGAGCTGCTGATTGTCAAGCTCTTCAACATAGCCGAGGTGGGTCTCCGGCTTGTGCGGCTTGTGCTTTCCCCGATTGTAATTCGTAATGATTATTGATTATTTGATTATTTGCAGCGCTGGGGCGATCCCAACTACGGCCTGTCGCTCAAGGACTGCTGCATCGGCGAGCCCAAGCTGGAGTTTCTCTACCAGCTGTGCATCGACTATGTGGACGAGCACGGTCACGCCGCCCAGCTAGAAATCCCGGACATGATGGACCTCTGCCACACGGCGGCAGCTCCCGAGGTGATCAAGACGATTGCCGGACAGATCTCAAAGCCCAGTGAGGCAATCAAGGTGAGTTTCAGCCAAAGTAAATGCATTTCTAATCCAATTTCTCCGCAGATGCGCATTGCTCATCGTGTGCGCTTAATCTCGGGCTTCAACAACTACAAGCTGCGCCTGCAGTTCGTCCAGGCCCGCCTGCAGGCCGTCTCCATTCTGATCTACTCCAATGCCCTGCAGGACAACACTGACAAGGTGCTGTATGCCGGCTTCGGCGAGGAGCTCTGCGAGCTGATAGACAAAGAGGACGTCCACCTGGTGGAGATAAGAGCGGCCGTGCTGCGCACACTCACCTCAATGCTGCACTTTGACCGCAATCCCAATGTGCCCAGGTAAGCGATCTCATCTCATGGCCGGTTGTCTGTCTGGTGCTGCTTGCGCGTAGGATCCCCCGATAATTGCCTCCCATTCTCGTTCTTGTGCAGCAGGGCCGGTTCGCGTCTGATGAAGATTGTCCATTACACTGGAGCCGAGCGGCAAGGCGGGACGCTGCCGCTGCTGGTGCGCGACTGCATCGATAATCTGACTACACACGGACTTACCGAGCGCTACCCGCTCATCCTGGCCACGTCGCTCTTCTCGCTGCTCTACCACCTGGCCAGCTACGAGATGGGCGGCTCCGCTCTGGTCAAGAGCGGCATGATGCAGTCGCTGCTGTGCGTCATCAGCTGGCCGGGCGTCGATCTCGAGCACATAACGTTCGTGACGCGGGCGGTCCGCGTAATAGACTTGATCACCAACATTGACATTGCCCGCTTCCATCAGAACAACGGTCTCAACGTGTTCATCGATCGCCTCGAGAAGGAGATTAAGAGCTGCTGCAAGGCGCTGGCCGACATTGGCATCACACTGAAGGAGTCAACGCTGCGCGACGACAACAAGCTGGACACATCGCTGGACCAAGTCGATGAGGATGTGGAAGGTAAGTCATGGGAATGGAAAGCGTTTGTTCTCTAGGTTTCTTGTTGATAAACTAAACATAAACATAACCGGTGGCCTCAGGTTGCCTTCCAAGAATGCCTTAAAGCTGTGAAATTAAACAAACTCGAAGCTGGGCAATCTTTTGCGCGATAATTGCTTTCAGTAAACATGCTCCTCGAATATCTGAGACTGGAGAACAGGGCGCGACTTTTCCGATCCAATGTCATTGTAAATCTATCTATTTCTGATGCCTGCACTTTCCTTTTCTTCCTTTCTCAGATGGCACCGGCGAGAATGCGTCTATAGCCAGCGGCAGTGGATCCCCGCGTCCCGATAACTCGAGTGACGGCGGCGGCGGCGGAGGAGGAGGAGGGGCCGTCTCGGGAGCAGGTCTCCTGAACATTGTCGGTGCGCGCAGTCTTGCTGGCAGCGAAGCTGGACCACCTGGCCCAATTAACAGAGACGGAAGCACCTCTAGACCGCCCATGTACCCCACAAACAGTTACTACGCCCGCCCGCTGGCCGAGCGCAAGGCGGAGCTCTCGTCGCAGCTGCCGAGCAGCCTACAGCCGAAGAAGCCCTCCTGCGTGACACAGCGTGCGGCTCTGCTCAAGTCGATGCTGAATTTCCTGAAGAAAAGCATCCAGGATCACGCCCACTTCAGCAACATGCGCAACATCATGGAGACGAGCCTCACCCAGAGTCTGCGTCACATCATCGCCAATGCCGAGTATTACGGGCCGTCGCTCTTCCTGCTGGCCACCGATGTGGTCACCGTGTACGTATTCAACGAGCCGTCGCTGCTCTCATCGCTGCAGGATCTGGGCATCACCAGTGTGATGCTGAAGGCGCTGCTCCAGAAGGATGTGCCGGCCACTCGCGAGGTTCTGGGCTCGCTGCCCAACGTCTTCTCCGCCCTGTGCCTCAACGAGCGCGGCCTGTTCGAGTTTCTCTCCTATGATCCGTTCGACAAGGTGCTGAAGGTGCTGCTCTCGCCGGACTATCTGGTGGCCATGCGGCGCCGCCGCTCCTCGGATCCCCTGGGCGACACGGCCACCAATCTGGGCAATGCCATGGACGATCTGATCAAGCATCATCCCTACTTGCGGGCCGATGCCACCGAGGCAATTGTGCGGCTCCTTAATGAGCTGGTTCGTTTGGGCTCTGATCCCAGCTTCATTTGCTGGCGTGCCAACAAGGAGAGCGGCGGCTCTGGCTCCGGTTCGGGCAGCCATGGCGCAGCACATCATGTGGCCTCCGCGCCCTCGCCCATGGTGATGGTAGCCGGGGCCGGCGGTGGTGTCTCTGTGCTCCAAGGTGCAGCTGATACGAACGATAGCAGCGGCGAAGACGACGATGATGATGATGAGATGAGCTCCGCCTCGCAGCAGCAACAGCAGCCGACGACGACGACGACGACCGGACAGGTTGGCGCCACCACGCCTAGGACACCACAGCAGCAGCAGCAGCAGCAGGCGGCGATGGGATCAGCGGCAGCTGGTGGCTCAGGAGCTGGGGCTGGAACGGCAGCCACATCGTCGCAGGCTGTCAAGGTGGTGACGCCACCGGAACGGGAGGCCATTCCGCTGATTGACTACATACTGAACGTGATGAAGTTCATTGAGGCGATCTTCAGCAATAGCCCCAACGGCGATCACTGTCGCGACTTCGTGCTCCACGGGGGACTAAAGCCCATCCTGCAGCTGCTCTCGCTGCCCAATCTGCCGGTCGATTCGCCCGTTTCGACCACCTCGCAGGCCGTGGCCAATGTGTGCAAGGCGATCCTCACCCAGGCCCAGGAGACCAAGGTCCTGGATGTGGCGCTCAAACAGCTGGCGGATATCGTTGCCCAGCTGAAGCCGCTGATTAAGCATTTCACCTTCCCCGGCGGCAGTGTCCTGCTCGCGGAGCTTGTCTGCTGCCAGCGACTGGAGGATGGCTTCGCCAACGCCGAGTACACGCCCATTCTGCACAACATGAGCTTCGTGCACGGCTACGTGGTGATGTTGGTGCATCTCTGCCGCAACGCCTCCAACGAGATGCGCACCATTCTGCTCAAGCGCTGGGGCGTCAATCGCGAGACTGGCGTCCAGCTGCTGCAGCAGCTCGTCCAGCTCTACATTTCGCTGGTGTGGGAGAGCACCATTCTGCTGAATTTGTGCTCGGACGAGCCCACCCAGCATCCGGATCTGATTTGGGACGAAATCGCTGCCCAAATGTCGGCGGCAGCCGGCACATCCGACCCGCTGACCGAAGCGGAACTCTCGCGCAAGCTCGAGCGCGCCGCTGAATTCCGTACAAAGTACACGCCCGAGGAGCAGTTCCGATATATCAAATCCCTGCTGGCGGCCAGCTCCCGACTGGGCCGAGCCCTCGCAGAGCTGCTTGGTACGCTCGTGAAGCTGTCGGTGGGATCGCCGCAGACCCGCCAGCGTCGCATCAACGATCTGATCAGCAATATCAACAAAGTTCCTACGCCGGAGGCTCGTGAAATAGCCCGCATCCTCAGCTCGATCCTGGTCAATGGCTTCAGTCACGAGAGCATCCTCCCCAAGCCGGTGCCGAAGCTGAAGCTAACGTTCCTCATCTGCTCCGTGGGCTTCACCGGCCCGATGCTGTTCGACGACAAGCGCAGCGCCTTTCACCTGATGATCTCGCAGTTCTGCGCGGAGAACGGCCTGAAGGCGTTCTTCGAGATGTTCTACTGGGCCCTCTCCCTGGACAATGTCTCGCAGAAGTTCGAGTTCGATCAGTGGGCCTCCATGGAGGACCTGATGCAGGACCATGAGGACGACAAGCGCGACTGCCCGGAGGGCACGGGCGAGTTTCTCGATGCCTGGCTGCAGCTACTCGAGAAGATGGTGAATCCCCGGGCCATGCTCGACTCCCCGTACACGATGAGTCCGCGGCTGAACTATCTGCCCGATTCGGTGCCCTTTGAGCCGGTCTTCTACTTGATTCACATCCACCAGCTGGCCATGCAGGCGCTGCGCCGCATCTGGGCCCGCCGCCCCATTCCCAACTACGGGCCGAGCATGTTCGAGACCATGATCCTCATCCTGAAGCACCTGATCAAGTCGCACCAGACCCTGCTCGACCGCTACCACACGCGCATGAAGGAGATTCGGTTCGAGAATCTGTACATCCGCAGCTCGGACGAAGGCCTCAACGCCGACCACATCAAGCTGCTGACGGACATGGGCTTCATGCATTACCAAGTCATCGAGGCGCTGCGCAGCAATGCCTCGCTGGAGGAGGCCACCGACTATCTGCTGAACAACCCGGAGACGAGTGCCCTGTGGCAGCCGGGCAGCAATGCTGCAGCTAATGCGGCGGGCGGAGGCTCTGGAGCTGCAGGTGCTGCTGCTGCATCTGCTCCGCCGCCGCCGCCGCCGCCACCGCTGCCACCGACGACAAGCGGTGGTGGCGCCACAATGGACGTGGACATGGAGATGGATGGCAGTGGCAATGGAGCTGCTGCTGGTGCTGCTGCTGCTGGTGAGACGCCGCAAGGCGGTGCTAATGCATCAACGTCGTCCTCCAGCTACGACTACAAGCACCTGAAGCTGATGCCGTCGATGATCTTCTATCGCTTCTGCGACGAGGCCATCTCGCGGGCCTTTGAGTTCATGGAGGCCATACCCGACACCGTCAACAGTGCCGCCGACCTAATCGCCGTACTCTACCGGCGCCACAATCACCTGAACAAGCAGGTGTTTGTCACCAATTTCGTGCGCAATATAATCCAGTGGGTGGACTTCACCCTGCAGCTCTTCGAGCCGGACAAGGGCAACACCGCCCCCGGAGTGAATGGGCCCCGCCTGGACGAGTGTCTCACTGGAGTGACGGCCACCCGGCTGTTTGTGCGACTCAAGACGTCGACACTGCTGCTCGAGGAGAACTACAGCGATCTGCATCGTCCGCTGGTGGAGGCCATTACCGCCCAGGATGCCATGGTGTCGCTGGTCAAGCTGCTCGACTGCATGAGCCAATGGATGCTAGAGCAGGCCGGCGAGACGCGGCCGATTGTGCCGCGCTGGATCCAGAATCTGGTGGATCTGATCGATGCCATCGACAGCATCAGCCACATTCTGCAGCGCAAGGCCAACATGCGGGCGGTGAGCAGCGACGTGTGGCGCTGGTATGATGCCTCCACGGGCAAGTGGAACGCCTACTCGGAGGCCAACAACGAGTTGATACGCAATGCCTACGCCGCCGGCGAACGCTGGCTGCACATCAACATTGGCCGGCAGCGGTGCACGGTGAGCCTGAACTGCATGACCCAGGTGAGCGAGGCCTCCGGCACCCATCGCCCCGTCTTTCCCGCCCTGAAGCTAAGCGAGGCCATCGGCTTTATGAACAACCCGGTGGTCCTGCCCAGGGCGGATAACTTTCTCAATCGGATCGTTCGCACCTCGCCCGATGGCACCGGCACCGTGCACAGCGACGAGTTAATACCCCTGCGCCAGCTGGTCAACTTTAACGATGGCCAGCCGCCGGAGAATCCCGCCAACAGCGAGGTGGAAAGCGGCGGCGGAGGAGAAGGATCAGGAGAAGCAGCAGTGGCAGCAGCAGCGGCGGCGGCAGGCAATGAGGATAACACTGCTGCCGGTGCCAGTGGGGGATCATCGCCGCCACCGGCCATGACAACACGCAGCAAGTCGCGGCAAAAGAACGCCGCCGCCGCTGCGGCTGCGGCCAAAGTCAAGACGTCGTCGTCGTCGTCGCAAGCGGCTGGCGGCTCTCCGCCCATCCCCAAGCGTACACAGAAGATCATACTGAATGAGGAGCAGGTGGGCCTGAGCAAGTTCGACTGTGGCCGCATCATTGGCAGCATTGTCGATCTCCTCAAGCCGACGAATTTGCTGCACAACGAGACGAAGCTGTCGCTGCTCCGCCTGTGTGCGCGGCTCACGCGCAACTACGACAACGCCCAGGTGTTCATCCGGCGGGGCGGAGTGCGGATGCTGCTGCACCTGCAGCAGGCCTGCAGCTTTATGGGCTTCCCCACCTACGCGATCATCATCCTCCGGCATGTCCTCGAAGCGCCGCCGGTGCTGCAGGAGGCCATGGAGCGAGTGCTGGGCATGCGGGCAGCCGGCATTGTGCCCGTTGGCCATCGCGACCTCATCTACGTCCTCACCCAGGTCTCGACGGCGGTGTCGCGCAATCCGCAGATCTTTGTGGCCGCCGCCAAGGAGATGCTCAAGGGCGAGTACCTCCTGAACTCGAGCAGCTCCACGCTGACCGACGATGCTCGGGTCATGGTCAAGTCCAAGTTTGGCCAGCAGCCGACGGCGGCGGCAGGCGGGGCCACGCCACAGAGCCAAACACCGCCGCCGCCGGCGTCCAAGGGCGACGACGACGAGCTGAAGGACGATCCGCAGGTGCAGTCGTCGGTAGCGGTGCTCAAGGATCTGCTCCACGGACTGGTGCAGCCATGCTGGCACTATGGCGGCACAGCATCCACGGACCGTGGCCATGGTGCCGCCGAGCTGGTGCAGCCGGATCAGCCGCCTGGCACGGCGCCACAGGGATGTCACGACGACGAGGCGAGACAGGAGACCAGCAGCAGCAGCAGCACTAGCCAGCCCACAAACAAGAAGCAGTCCTCCTCCTCCGGCGGCGGCGGCGGAGCCGCTGGCAATGCCCAGGCCACATCTGACAAATTTGAACCCTGCTGCTGCACCTGGCACATCCCCACCAGCGCCCACAGCCACGCCAAGCCGACCATCTCGCGGGCCACGCTGCTGAAGCTGCTGGCGGACGCGACGCGTGCCTACCAGTCGCTGGTGCCGCGCGTCCTGCTCTCGCACATCTACACGCCCGCGGACAGCCCCCTCATCTCGGCGCCCCAGCAGACCTTCCTCGGTGTCCTGCTCGATCGCTTCCTGCCGCTAACACAGCGCCACCATGTCCCGGAGGTGAGCACGATGACCCGGGTGCTGGTGTGCTCCCTCTCGGATTGCTATCAACAGCCCGGCGTCCAAGTCCAGGTCGCCGAAGAGCTGCACGCCGCCGTGGCCCGGGCCCTGGCCCAGCCGGACTCGTCCGAGAAGCACACGCGCCTGCAGGTGCTGATGAGCCTGTTCCCCAACCTGATCGAGTCCCCGATGCTGTACGACAAGGTGCACATGCATCGCAACAACATGTACCGCGTGCTGCTGCGCCAGGGCGTGATGACCTACCTGACCAAGGTGGCCCAGTACAAGGATCTGTCGAATCACAACACCCTCAGCACTCTGGCCGCCATCCTGCGACCCATGGAGATCCTGTTGCGATTCAGCGTCTCCACCACAACGCTGGGCTCCAAGCGTATCCTCTTTGGCGGCGGCGGCGGAGCTGGCGGCGGTGCAAACGGCACCGGCGGCACCAATGGCAGCAATGCGTCCGGCGGCGGCGGCAGCGGCACAGGCCAGGGATCGCTGAATACCTACGGGGCCATCATCAATCGACGGCTCTATCCTCGCCTGGCCGCACGCGCAGCCCTGAATGCGGAGCGCTCGAATGCCGGTGAGCATGTGCTCCGGGACATTATCCGCAATGTGCTCTCCGATCGCCGGCATGCCTTTGAGTTCATCTTCAACTCGGACGAAATGGCGGTGGATGCGGAGGACACGACGGCAGCAGGAGCTGTGGCTGCATCTGCTGGCATTGTTGGTGCCGGTGGGCCCGGCGGTGGCGCCCCGGGAACTGGTTCAGGCGGCGGCGGCGGTGTCACCGCGGCCGTCATCGATGTTGTCGAGGAACGCAGCAATGGCGGCGATACAAACGATCCACCGTCCAATGCGGGCTCTGCTGCTGGCTCTGCTGGTGGCCAATCCGGCCAATCAGGACCCGTCCGGCCAGTACTCAACTTTGACCAGCTGTGGGACGACTTCCTGCAGAGCGAGGGACTACGTCTGGCCTCGCGGGCCATCGGAAGCAATGGCTCCGGTAGCGGAAGCGGCGGCGGAGGCGGCGGCGGTGGCACTGGTAGTTCAGCTGCCCAACAGAATGGCAGCAATGCGGTGGGCAGCGGCGGCGGCGGCGGAGGAAGTGGAACTGGAGCCAGTGCCAGCAATTCCGGAAATAACTCGGTGAACGTTGATCCGCGTCTCCGCAGCAACCCCGATGTGGATGTGGATGGCAACGGTGGCGGCGGGGTCGCGGGTGCCAACAATTCCAATTCGGTAAACGACAATGGAATCGGCGGTGGAGGCGGCAGTGATGGCGCCTCCACGTCCTCGGACCAGGGATTACGCGGACTCCGCGAGATAGGCGCCTCGCTGCTGGGCGATGTCAGCACCACCGACTCGGACTCGGATGCCTCCACGGAGAACGATGAGCGCAACGAGGAGGAGGAGGACGAGGACGATGAGGCCCCCGACGAGGATGTGGACGAGCACAGTGAAACGGATGTGGATGAAGAGCGTCCGTTTATCGAGGTCTTTGATCACATCTACGAGCCGGAATCCTCGGAAACGGCCTCCAACGATGCCGATGTGGATGCCGACGACGATGACGATGAGGATGAGGAGGATGTCGACGATGACGACGATGATGACGATGACGGCGACGACGAGGATCGCGAGGAGCGCCAGAGCCTCATCGATGCCGAGCTGGAGAACCAAATAGACATTGCCATCGCCCTGACCACGTCCAGCCAGCGTCCGCGACGCAGTGCAGCTGTCAATGCCTCGGGCGATGGCTCTGCGAATCGCACGAATCCCGGCAACGACGAGGTCGATGACGACGAGGACGACGACGATGACGACGATGCGGACAATGATCCCGATAACGATCCGGATGCGGATACGGCGCGAGTGGCCGCCGAGGCCGAGGCCTATCTGTACAACCACCTGGTCGGCGACAGTCACCTGATGCCCACGCCGCCGGACAGCTTCCGGGTTCGGATGAATCGCAGCATTGCCCAGATTGCCCAGCCGCTGGATATTGATGTAATCGGCGGCAGCGGAGGCGGCAGTGGCAGCGGTGGCGGTGGCGGTGGCGGCAACGGCAGCGGCGGAGTCGGTTCCGGAGTCACCGGAGGATCGTCCAGCAACTCTGGCGGTGGCGGCGGCGGCGGCTTCTCCTTGCGCGGCTTTTCGATGCGTGGCCAGAGCGGCGGCTCCACATCTAACGCCCTGCGTCCCTCGTCTAGTTCCTGGATGGCTCCCGATTTCAACTTCCTTGGCGTTTCACTGGGCGCCAGTGGTTCCAGCGGTGGCCCAGGAGCCTCCGGCAGCGGAGCAAGTGGCACCGCCAGTGGCAACGCCAACGGTGGCGAGGTGAACGCCTTCCTCACGCCCTCGCTGGTCCAGGGCGTGGCCTCTGGCAGTGGCCAGAGCATGAGTAATCTCTTGGACGAACAGCCGGGCGTGGGAGTGCCGCGTCCAGGCGATGGCAACGGGACAGGGGCAGCAGCAGCAGCAGCAACCTCGGGCCCTGGCACCACCACCACCACCACCACTGGTGGCGGCGGCGGCGGCGGCGGAGGTGGAAGTGGCGGCAATGCTGCCGCCCAGCATCCGAATGCCACTCTCTGCACGAACGGCGTGCGACGGCGCCTGCTCTACCTGGACCAGCAGTACTGCGTGTGCATGCCCACGCACCAAAATCCGACCGAGGAGACCCAAATGGAGACCTTTACGCAGGACGGTGAGTGTTTTGTCCCCTGGGAGCAATATGAGCTTTGCTGTAACTTCTTTCCTGGCCATCGTTTCAGCTCTGCACTGGTGGCTAGAGGAGGCCAAGGCCCTGGACATGGAGAGTCAGACGGATGCCTGCCTGTATGCCGCTCACTTCCTGCTGCCGCATCTCATCAAGGAGCTAAAGGTGGCCCACCAGCAGCGCAAGCAGGAGGAAGCTGCTCGCCAGGCGGCGGCTGCCAGTGCGGCGCCTCCAGCAGGAGCGGCAGGAGCAACAGCAACAGCAGGAGGATCGGCGCCAGCAACTGGCCCAGCCCCGGCCTCAGCCGTTACAACGCCAGCGAATGGAGGAGGAGGATCCACAACCACATCGTTTATTGGCTCCAGTCTGCTGTCGTCGGGAACGTCGGGGGGAAGCAACAGCAACAGCACCAGCAGCTTGGTGGTGCCACCAGTGGCTGCCTCGGCCACAGGTGGAACCCGGCGCAGCTCGATTCCTGTGCTGATTCCCTCCAACTTTAATGCCAATAACACTGCGCCAGGAGGAGGAGCAGCACCAGCAGCAGGATCAGCGGGAGCCAGTGGCTCTGGGGACGGAGCAGGTGCCACGGCCACCAACAACAGCTCATTCCTACAACTACCAACAGCGGGTGAGTAGAAAAATACAGATGCTGGAGGAGAAGGAGCTGCTATTTATAACCCACAACCCTTATCATCCCTCCTCCTTCAGCAGTTTCCAATAACAGCAACAACGCTGGTGTAGCTGCCGCCGAGTCACAGGCGTCCACGACGGCGACGCGTGGACACCGGCGCGGGCGCCCCGGTGCCCCCTCCATCTTCAACATATACGCCGAAATCGATCTGACCAACGAAACGGATAGCCAGGGCGCCACCTCGACCAATCCCACGCCGGCCGGTGGGGGCACTGCTTCGGCCGACGCTGGGGGAGCTGATGCTTCGCAGAACTTCTTCACCAACTCCTCGTCATCGTCACCGAACCAGCGCCTGCCACTGGTGCTGCCTTCGCCGACCGGCAGCGGCAGGCCTTTGCGTCCGTACTCGCGTCTGGATGATGCCGAGCTGCTATTGATGCAGGTAAGCACATGGGTTACATGGATACATGGATTATTTGCTAACTTTTGTCCAAGCTGGCCACTCGCCAGGCTTCTCGCAGTCGCCCCGTGAACCACAGCTTGTATCCATCGTCGCGCCACTCGGGCGGCGCTCGTCCCACTCGTGATCTTCCCGCCCGGCTGCAGCGTCTCGTTCAGGCGCATAGCGGCATTGTGGGGCCACGGAGCAATGCAGGCGGTGCTTCGCCAGGCCTCACGCTCCTCTCCACACCCCAGGCCATTGCAGCGCTGGAGCAGCAGCTGGGCCAGGCACCCGCTGAGAATCGAAACAACTTTGGCCTGCCCTCGTCCCTGGAGGTCGATGTGATGCCCGGAATACTGGGCATGCCACTGCACGAGGCCCATCCGGAGGATGACGTGGTGGTGCAGATTGAGCCGCAGATACTGCCACCGCCACCGCCACCAGTGTCCAGTGATGCGGCGGCGGCGGTGCTTATCGATGACGACGAGGATGAGGAGGATGAGGACGAAGATGGCGACGATGGCCTCGAAGCCTTGGCCCGCTGGATGCCAAGAAGTGCGTCGGAAGGGGCTTCAAATACCTCTAACCTGCGCGAGGCGTGGTTTGCGCTCAATCCCAGGGAAATGGCCACAGAGTCGTCGAGTCAGACGGATGAGGGCGCTGAAAGCAGCCCAGCAGCTACAGCTCCAGAGGCGGAGCCCGCGTCAGGAGAGACGGGAGGAGCAGCAACTGGTACAGAGTCAGCAGAAGGCACGGAGACAACGAGTACGGGTACAGGAGTTGCACCAGCATCGGGAGGAGGAGGCGCTACCACCAACACCAACAACTCCACTGGTGCTGCCACCATTACCGACATGAGCCCCGAGGTGCGTGCCGCTTTAGGAGATCTGGAGGTGCCCGAAGGCGTCGATCCCTCCTTCTTGGCCGCCCTGCCCAGCGAGATGCGCGAGGAGGTGATCCAGGAGCACCTGCGCATGCAGCGCATCCGCCAGCGGGCGCAGCAAAACGCCATCCAGATCGCCCATGACTCGCTGGTCGAGGTCAATCCCGAATTCCTGGCCGCCCTGCCGCTGAATATACAGTCGGAGGTGCTGATGCAGCAGCGCATTGAGCAGCAGCGGCAGGCGGCTCAGAGCGCCAATCCCGAGGATCCCGTGGACACGGCCGCCTTCTTCCAGAACCTGCCCGAGAATCTGCGCCAAGCGGTGAGTTTGTAGAGAGTCCCGAGAGTATATAGAGTCCCTGAGTGCAACCTTTCCGCTTCCCCTTAGATCCTAACGGACATGGAGGAGTCGCAGATCGCGAGCTTGCCGCCAGAGCTGGCGGCCGAGGCACAGTTCCTGCGTCGTGACTGGGAGTCGCGCAACGGCGCCCGCATGGACGCCCATCCGCCCAGCAATGCCCTGAGTAAGTATTCCCTGCGTACGGCTGAGGCTGCTCAGCGCAATCCGAGAACCGAGAACCGATTAACCGACATTTGCCTCCCATAGCCCGCTTCCAAACCACTCTGCAGAGCCTGGAGGAGGCGCGCTGGCACAGCTCCATTTGGTACGATGCCAGCGGCAATGCCCAGCCGCAGCATCACCAGCACACAACGATCGTCCACCATCACCCCCATCCGCACCAGCTGGCGCCGATGGGCAAGCCCCTGGCCCTGCTGATGATGGAGGACGAGAATATCCTGCTCGACCCGGACTCGCTGGCCACGCTGCTGCTCTTCCTGTTCGTCGAGGACCAGAAGGTCTACAGCATGCGGCTGCATCGCGTCATCCGGAATCTGTGCCACCACGAGCCGACCCGGGACTGGATTATCAATGCGCTAATCAGCATCGTCCAGAAGACCAACGAGGACAATGCCAATTTCGGAGCTGCTGGCGGCCAGGCTGGCAGCAAGCCCGAGTGGCTTAAGCTGCGCGTGGACGCCGCCTTCGGCTACAAGAGCAACATCTTCCTGATCAACCGCCTGTACGAGGGCAGTGCCCGCAGCATCAGCATAAATCCCCAGGCGGCCCAGATGATCGTGCGCAACTGCCTGGACCTGCTGTTCGTGCTGGCCAAGCACTATCCGTCCAGCTTTGTGCCCTTCAACCGCGAAGTGAAGACCCGCCGCATGCTTAGCGCCGTCTTGGGCTTGCCGCCCAACGCAGTGATGGGCACAGCTGGAGCTGGAGCTGGGGCAGGAGCAGCAGCAGCAGCAGGCGGTATGCCCTGGCCCACGGCTGGAGGAGCAGGAGCTGGAGCTGGAGGAGCTCCGCCTCGGCTGGACGATCCCGTGCCACCGGGTGGAACTCTGGACTTTCGTTCACGCTTCTGCCGCTACCAAGTGGCCAATCGGCTGCGCGGCATCCTTGACGATCAGCCCGTTGGTTACCAGTCATCCTCATCAAAGCCCGCCACTCCGCTAGATGAAACGCCGTCCACCTCGAAAGCGGCGGCGGCCAAGGCGGCGGCCAGTGCGAAGGTGTCCAGCGGCAGCCAGCAATCGGTTGCCTACCAGACGAACGCCAAGAACTTCTGGGACGTGGTCCTCAACATCGACAGGCAGACGCAGGTGCGAATGTCGCATGTCTCGCAGTTTCCACTCACCTCGCAGCCGGCATGGGAGTGGCAGACCAACAG
Organism: Drosophila birchii; assembly: GCA_035046345.1. Lineage (NCBI taxonomy): Eukaryota > Metazoa > Arthropoda > Insecta > Diptera > Drosophilidae > Drosophila > Drosophila birchii. The sequence goes on along the minus strand of JAWNOA010000014.1, from coordinate 156,173 downwards.
CGCCGACTTCCTGTCCTTCAGCGACTCGCCGTTCGGCCAGCTGCTCGAAATGCTGCCCTACAAGGTGATCTGCCGGTCTCCCCATCTCACCGACATGCTGGTCAAGCTGCTGGCCTCGCTCAGCACTGAGCTGCCCAAGGAGGAGGAGTGGCTGCCCGATCAGATGCCGCCGCTGATACCCATTGGCCAGGCGACAGGAGGACCGGGACCGGGACCGGGAGCAGCATCTGCATCTGCAGTGCCATCTGAGCTGTCGGCGACGGGGGCCGGCGGCATTGGCAGCGAGATCGGTGATGGTCTAGCCACCAATAGCACCGAGCAGGCGACACCCGCCGCCGGAAATCCAGCCTCTGGGGATGGAAATGATGGAGTAAAGCCGGCAGCACAGCAGCAGCAACAACAGCAGCAACAGCAGCAGCAGCAGCTGCCGCCACTGAGCGTGGCCATGCCGGTGCAGCCGTCGAAGCCCAGGCGCAAGATATACGCCAAGAACTTCTCCCAGCTGCAGCTGGTCATCGAGGTGCTGACCCATCAGTGCGGCACCACCGAGGGCCTGGACAACGTGGCCAAGCTGATAGTCAATCTGACGCAGTGCTCGCAGGCCTCCAACGCCATATTCATCCAGTACTTGACCGCCGCCATCCTGGGCCTGGCCGAGGAGGTGCGCCAGGCCATCCAGACGCTGCTCAACGAGATTCGGGCTTACAACAGTAACCATGGCGTGGCCAGCAGTTCGCAGCAGGCCTCTACCTCGGCATCGACAGGTGTTGCGGCGGCGGCGGCGGCGGCTTCGTCGGGAACTCCATCGGCATCGTCCAGTGGCGCCAGTCTCCTGCCCAACCTGGCCGTGAACGAGGGCATCATGCAGGATCGCTTTACCGCCGAACATGTCATCATTTCGGCGCCAAAGAACGCCAAGCCCACGTGCGAACTGCAGTTGCCGTCGATGAAGAAGCTCATGTCCAACTCCTCCGCCCAGCCCTACTTCCTGCGCACCCTGAAGATCTTCATGCAGGTGCGCGACATGTACGACTCGCCGGATATTCTGCCGACTGTCGGCGGGGGGAACAGCAGCGGATCAGTGCCCAGGCGAACCCTTGGTCCTGGCCCTCACGATGACGATGACTTCATTGACATTTTGGGAGATCAGCCGGCTGGCAGCAGCATCTGGGCCAACGAATCGGTGAGTACAGGCCCCTCGCCGCCGCCTCTGTCTGGCTTCAGTATGGACACCAATCATCATCATCAGCAGTCTCAGCAGCCGGTGCAACAGGTGGACCTGCAGGATGGCGAGGACGAGGAGGTCGACGATGATGAGGAGTATTTGGATATCGATGAGGCCCTCGAGGCTGAGCAAAGGGCGCGTCTCAATAGCGAGGCAACCGCGGCGGGCGTTAAGGCGACCGCAAATGGCAACAGCAACAGCAACAAGCCGACGCTGAGCCAAATTCTCTGCCTGGACGTTCTGTGGCACACGCTCAGCGAGTGCCTGGTGGCACTGGAGGAGTCCAAGGACGAGTTCGCCGTCCTGGTGCTGCAGCCCACCGTGGAGGCCTTCTTCCTCATCCATGCTTCGCATCGCAACGCGGTGAAGAAGCCCAGGATTGGCGGTTCCATAGTCCTGGGCCTGCGCTCATTGGCTGGCCCCAACGGTCGATCGTTGGCCGCTGAGGTGGCAGCGGTGACTGCATCAGCGGCTGCCCAACGGCAGCGCCAGCAAACCAGTCCACCGCCGATGGACGATGCGAGCAGCGCCAACAACAGTTACGAGGGTGAGTTTCTTTTTTTTGGGATTTAGCTTGAACGAATCTCTGTAACGACCAATTCTTCCAGATGAGCCACGAATGCAGGACGCCTCTACCAATACACCCAACCAAACGACGGCCAACAGTGGCAGTGCCGCCGGCAACAGTGGCAGCAGCGCCAATGCCAATAACGCCCTTAGTGCCCACGAAGCGCAGCTGCGACAGGATCGCCAGAAGTTCCTCCAGTTCGCCGAGAAGCACCGCACCGTGCTCAATCAGATCCTCCGCCAGTCGCCCACCCACCTCTCAGACGGCCCCTTCGCCGTGCTGGTGGACCATACGCGCATCCTGGACTTTGATGTGAAGCGCAAGTACTTCCAAACGGAGCTAGAGCGCCTGGACGAGGGTATACGGCGCGAGGAGCATACGGTCAGCGTTCGGCGAGTCACTGTCTTTGAGGACTCGTTCCGTGTGCTGTACCGCCTGGGGCCGGAGGAGTGGAAGAACCGATTCTATATTGTCTTCGAGGGTGAGTTGGCGTTAAATTGGATTGGTTTCCATCCCATGCAGCAGCAGTTAATGGCTGTCTTTCGTTTCTTTTCTCGCAGACGAGGAGGGCCAGGATGCCGGCGGCCTGCTGCGCGAGTGGTATGTGATTATATCCCGCGAGATCTTCAATCCGATGTATGCCTTGTTCTGCGTGTCGCCTGGCGACCGCGTCACCTACATGATCAATCCCTCGAGCCATGCCAATCCCAATCACCTGAGCTACTTTAAGTTCGTTGGCCGCGTAATTGGTAAGAAAATGCCTTTCCCCAATTTCTATATCCCATATAAATCCTTCTCCTTCTCCTACAGCCAAGGCCGTGCACGACAACAAGCTGCTCGAGTGCTACTTCACGCGATCCTTCTACAAGCACATCCTGGGCAAGCAGGTGAAGCACACCGACATGGAGTCACAGGACTATGAGTTCTACAAGGGCCTCGACTATCTCATGAAGAACGACATCTCCACGCTGGGCTATGAGCTGACCTTCTCCACGGAGGTCCAAGAGTTTGGCGTCACCCAGATCCGTGATCTCAAGCCCAATGGCCGCGACATAGCGGTGACCGAGGAGAACAAGTTCGAATATGTGCAGCTGGTGTGCCAGCTCAAGATGAGCGGCTCCATACGACAGCAGTGAGTTATACATTTATTCGTTATACATTTAAGAACTTCTCCTTATCGATATTTATCGATATATAAACATCGATATCGATAAGGAGAAGTTCTTAAATGTATAACGAAAATTGTGCTCAATTTTAATTGTTTATTTATATATCAGACTTTTTCTCTAAATATCTATAAACCATATATCTATAAATCGAATCTCGAATAACCATTCTCGTTCTCTTTCCCAGATTGGACGCATTCCTCGAGGGCTTCTACGACATTATTCCAAAGCATTTAATATCGATTTTCAACGAACAGGAACTGGAACTTCTCATATCCGGCCTGCCGGATATTGACATTGAAGATCTAAAGGCCAACACCGAGTACCACAAGTACACATCCAAGTCGGCACAGGTTAGTTTCGCTCGCCCGCTCTCCCAGAGACAGAGAGGCCCTGTGCCTCCATCCCCCTCTATATCGTGTGCCTGTGGCTTATCTGAGACTTTCCCATTTCCAGATACAATGGTTCTGGCGCGCCTTGCGCAGCTTCGACCAGGCGGACCGGGCCAAGTTCCTGCAATTCGTGACGGGCACCTCGAAGGTGCCATTACAGGGCTTTGGCTCGCTGGAGGGCATGAATGGCATTCAAAAGTTCCAGATTCATCGCGACGATCGATCCACGGATCGCCTGCCCTGTGCCCACACCTGGTAAGCTTCGCCCCACGTCCTAATCATTCACATACCGTATCGTTAATTATTTCTTCTCTCGAAAGCTTTAACCAATTGGATCTGCCCATGTACAAGTCATACGACAAGCTGCGCAGCTGCCTGCTCAAGGCCATACACGAGTGCTCCGAGGGCTTTGGGTTTGCTTAAGCTGCGACTGGCGACCCAAAACTATTCCTAAATGCGATAAATGCTGCGATTCGGGATTCGTGGATAGGAGGAGGAGAATGAGACAAGGGAGAACCGAGCACAGAACAGCCACGATAGATAATGAGAGAGGAGCGTCGGAAACAGAAACAGAAACTGCATACACACACACACATAACGTACACACGTACATATAGTTATATAGTATATATAAAAATGTTGAATTAATTATTAATTTTCGCGCCTATATATATACAATATATATTTTCTTAAATTTTCAAAAGAAAAACGATAAAAATCGAAGAAAGCATTCAAAAAAAGAAACAAAACAAAACAAAAATGAAGGAAACAAAATCGAAAAACCTAGAAAACTGATACGAACACACGATTTCAATCAATCTGCGTCACTGAATTTACAAGTCTTTATTATGTCGAAGAATCTACACTTTTCATTTGCAAAGAAACTGATTTACTTTAAACAAACACACAAAAAGCGACACACTTTTATTTAACGCGAAGCCCAAGCCGAGAATAGCAAACACGATGATACAGATACGCGTAGTATATACTATATATATACATATATAGGGAAGCTAATGCACATAAACAAGAGCAAGAACAAGATGAACACAACACACGCCACACACCACAGGTTATACGCTTTGGTTTCGTATTTACTTAAGTGAACTTACCGAGCAAGGGTCGGAGGATGGATGGCAGGTGGAAATAATTAAACGGATTAAAGTATTTTGATGTAAGAGAAATAAGTCCCCTATGTTATGCATTTTATGTTTACCTTCTTTTCAAATGAGTCGCGGATGTAGCTTAAGGAGAATGGAATAAAATAAGAGAGTAAGCGCTCATTTATCATAATAAATTTCCAGAGAATCACTTTTTCGGGCTTCTTCCTGGCTTTGCAATGTGGCCGGAAATGGATCCGATGGGAATATGAAATATACAAATAAGGGGCTTTCAAAAATAGGGTATTTTTTGTGGTTTTTTTTAAGTTTAGCCTTGGTGTGGCCTTGGAATATGTTTTATATCTCTACTAGAATTATCTTTGTTTTTATTATTATTCTTGACAACCGGAGTTGCCCAAGTTTGATTTGGATTCAAGTGCTGATCAAGAATATATATGATTTATAGGGTCCGAATTGACTCTTTTGATGAGTTTTAAGCTTCCCCGAATTCTATGGACTTTAAATTGATAATTTTCAACTGGAGATCTCTAGTTTGATTCGGCTTTAAGTGCTGATCAAGAATTATAGGGTCGGAAATGACTCCTTTGATGAGTTTTAAGCTTCTGACTGTAAAAGGGGACTCCCCGAATTCCAAGGACTTTAAATTTCCTTTTTTATATAAAATGTTAGTGTTAATTTCAAATAAAACCTGATAGTCAATTATAAATTTGAATATAGCATCTGCAGATGCAGATCTGCAGACGAATTATTTCCCAGATTTTTTAATAGTTCCCAAAAGGATCTTTGCACATTTGTAGTTATCTTTCCAGAATTGTCCAGTATTTTGGCCTCGCGAGGCGACGTCCACACTGAAACGATAAACGAGCGCGACGGCGACGGCGGCAGGGACGTAATGGATTCGTATATACGCAAGGACCTCATCCTGACCAGCAGCACCGCGCTAGAGGACGTGGTGCCGCACTGCCTCAAGCTGCTCGCCTGGCTGCGCGCATGCCAGGAGGAAATGTTGTCGCAGCACCGGCGCCTGCGGCTCAGCCAGTCACTGGTCGAGTCTATGGTGAAGGCCACTCTGTACCTGTTTGAGTGCCACGATCGCTTTGGAGGGGCGCTGACGGAACGCTGCGACTTGCATGGATTCTTCGGCGACTCGCGGCAAGAGTTCATCCGGGAGCTGTGCGCCGACATAGTGAACACGCGACGCGGCGAAGAGCATGCGCCGCTTTTGCATCTAATGCACAAGGCCCTGGCGGAAATTCAGCCGGCGTGGAGTGTAGTTCGAGACCTGGACTGGACGCAGATGCGGCATTTGGAGGCGCTGACCGGCGCGGATTTGGTCAATCCTGATCTGCTGCAGATGCGCCGCCTGGTGAAGCGAATTGGCCGGTTGGCCAGCCTCCAGGACATGGAGACAGCGCTGCAGCGCTCCCTTCAGCTGATGGGCTTCCACGTGTGGCTGCACCTTTTCCGGGAGCCCCGAGAGAGCGCCATACACCTCGAATGCCACCTGCTGCGCAACATGATCTGCGACACGCTGACGGAGGGCACCTCCTCCGCCTGCGCCAGCTTCCTGCACAACATCTTCACATTTGTCGCACTGCCCGCCAACGAGATGAGATTCTGGGCCTGCCTGGAGCATGGCCGCTTGGCCGGCAGCCTGATCGCATTCCTGATCGGCTATTGGAGCCGACAGCTGCCCTACCTGGATCTGGAGGACATGCAGCTAACGCCCGAGGCGCCTGCCCTTCACACTGTCCAGCTGCCGGTGAACGAGGCCACTTATGTCACCCACCTGATGCTGGCCTCCTGCTCCCCCTGCCGCCAGCAGTTCCGCCAGCAGCTGCGTCCGCTCCTGCCCACTGTTGCCGGTGGTCAGCTGCTGCAGCTGCTCAATAAAGTCGCCTATGTGTATGGTTAAGCGGCAGACCGCAAGACAAGGGGTCTCTTTAATCAATTTTAGGCACGAACTCGCAGTTGCCGTCGACCAGGCGGGTCACCTTCTCGCCCTTCTCCGCCAGAATCTCCTCGATGTTGCGCTTGCCCTCGAGATCCGTGAACCAGTTGAGGTTATCGGCGATGAGGTGGTGATTGGAGCAGCCCTCGCAAGTGACAATGACGACGCCGCGGTTGTAGGCCACCTTCGAAATGGTCTTCATGTTGCGGGTCTGGCACACCTTGCACGTGTAGATCAGCTGCATCTTCGTCTGCAGCTCGGCCAGGGGAATGCTGTTGGTGGCCACCGTCTTGTCCGCATCATGCTGCATATAGAGAGTTAATAGTTTTATTTTAATTGTAGTAAAATGTCAAAGATAAACCTGATTTACAGATTTAATAAGAAAGCAAACCTATTTTAAGGCAAAGTTAAGAAAGACTTGTTAGAGTTTTAATTGATTTACGATAATAGAATATAAAAATATATGTATTTCAAGCAATTTCTTATTAAATATTTATTTTTTCCAACTTACAACCGAATTACTGCTGTGAAAAGTCCTACAGATGCACGTGTAGTTGTTATTGTTGTTGCTGCTCCCAAAGACAGCTGATTTTGTTTTGTTGGCCAGTAGTTGCGTTTGCAATCGAAGTTCCCGGCGCTCAAACGCTGCGCTTTGTACTTTCCCCGCCGCGACACAGAGGGAACGTCTGCCCAAACCTGCGCTGATTTTGTACATTTGTTTCAGGACACTCATTTTCTTGTAATTACGCTTATTATTATGGATATGATTAAATTCGATCGAACCGTGTGAAACACAAATGTTATTAGAGATGGCACTTTGACATGTTACCCATCAACAACAACAATGATGCACTTTCAGAAGAAAACCACATATTTTAAGCATACAAATATATATCTGCGATGACTGTCACTGTAAGTTAAAAGCAAAAATACAGAAAATACCTTCCTTTATGTCGATTTTCCAATAAGATTTCTCAATACTTGTCGGAGTCACGGTCCTCACGCACCTAATATCGTCGCAATTCACGTGACATCTATCGGCAGTCGGTGTCAGCACTACCAGCTGGGAGAACTCATAATTTCGAATCGCAAAATCGTGGGAAAACAAATTATATAAAGCACTAGGAGCGAGATGGCGACACGTGTGGTGGCAACAGCGACCGTGCGCGCGGTCAAGGGACGCAAGCTGATCCCGACGCGGGCCGCCCTGACCCTGGTAAGAGCTGCATTCTAGCGCTGCGTCTGTGGTGAAATCGGCGCGGTCGGATTGATGAAGTAACAGTCGCCCGTCGCCCTAGTCCCACTTCCTCACTCAGTTGTTTACGTTCTCATGTTGTGCCTTTTCCAGACACCCGCAGCTGTGCAGCGGATCAAGACCTTGCTGCAGGATAAGCCGGATATGGTGAGTGGAGAGCCCGTAAGAGGAGTACTGGAAAACCTATGCATGTATGCTTCGGGGACATAAAGCTGTCTGTCCCTGCTGCATATTGTGCAAAATTCTTGATACGGCACCGCCTCTAAGGATATTAGGCCCTAGTAAATGGAAGATCCTACCTCTATATCTTCCTAAAATGCTCCTTTTGACCTCTCTTTAGATTGTATTGCGTAGATTCAGCGATTTGTAATATCTTTAACCCCCTTTAACCCTCGAAATCCTATTATATATTTAATTTGTTAATCCCTCACCCAAGTGTACTTAAGCGCTTGGATTTAACTTTAACTTTTCATTATAAATCAGACGAGCCTTGAGGTAGTTGAACCACCAGATTATGGCAGGCAATAACCATGAGCTACTCTGTGAGGTTCAAGGTCTTTCCGATTAGCGAGTCTTAGGGTATTATAATTAAATGAGGCATCTCTAGCCGAACCTTGCATCCCAATGCACATAACTTTGAATTTTAAAGTCGAACCTCAGACTCAAGCAATCCCCTTTTCGGCTCTCGCTCTTCCTTCCTGCCAGGTCGGTCTGAAGGTGGGCGTGCGACAGCGCGGATGCAACGGTCTCTCCTACACGCTGGACTATGCAAGCCAGAAAGGTGAGTGCAAGACATCTGCCCATTTAGAGGCTTCCCCTACCTTCATTGTGTTGTGCATTTACGTCTGCCAGCAGATAAGCTGGACGAGGAGGTGATACAGGATGGCGTCAAGGTGTTTATTGACAAGAAGGCGCAACTCTCGCTGCTGGGTAAGGGCCTCAGACATGGCAATTAACTGATACCTAACTCTTAACCTCTTAACCTCTTGACTCGTGGCCAGGCACCGAAATGGACTTTGTGGAATCGAAGCTGTCCAGCGAGTTCGTGTTCAACAATCCGAACATTAAGGGCACCTGTGGCTGCGGCGAATCGTTCAGCATGTAAGCCGGAGATGGAGATCCAGAGGAGATCCGCCGGCACACACCCGCCTCGCAGACCTAAATTAACCAAGTTAAATGGAGCAGCAGCACGCAGCAGACTTAGTATCTCATTTCTGTTGGCTAAACAAACACCGCAACCTCTACCCCTTTGTAAATTCTACTTCGCAAACGAATGCTAAATGTTAAGTTGTGTTCTTTAGTTAAATTTTAGTTGTACAATGCTTAGCGCTAGGTAAGTGACCCGTGGCAGTTGTCCTCTTAGCCCTAGTTCAATATATAGACAAGAAATGTTCTACAAATGACTCTCTCTCTCTCCTTCTGGATACTGATTTAATGCGTTTACAATTAGAAGACTAAGTGCTACCCTTAGGACTACCGCTGGTTCAGCCCATGAGCGCCGTACTCCTCGTAGTCCTCGCGCGTGTACACGAACTCGTCAAAGTTGGGGCTGGTGGCCACCTCCTTGCCGCCGTACCAGGCATAGCGCACCGGATCCTCGGGGCAGATGAGGGAGACCTCCAGATCGCAGGGCACTAGGGCGCGCAGATCGCGCTTAAGGCGCGGCAGGAAGCCGGGAAACTGGGCGCTTCCGCCCACAATTAGTATGTTGAGCAGGAGCTCGCGGTGGGCCTCCCAGGGGCAGGCCTTGAGGCAATCGGCCACCGCCTCCGGTATGCCCACCTGCTGCACACCAATGTCGGAGGGATTGAATAGCAGCTCGGGGACGGTGAAGCGTTCGTTGCACAGAGGCACCGACTGCTGCTGGTCCTCGTCCTCGCGCGGTTGACCCGGCACCCGGACATAGCCGCGCTTCACCGTGGTAAAGTCGGGCAGCACGTAGTCCAGCGTCACCTCGCGTCGCTTCTCTTCGCTCTGGTGCACGCGCATTGCCTCCTTGAAGTCCTCGGCCACGAAGCAGACGTCCTCCTTGATCTGATTCACCACGTGGCTCTCGTCCATCACGTTCAGCTGGCGGTAGGAAATGAGCTCCTTGAGGTGATTGGTCAGCGCCTTGCCGCCCATGTCGATGCGCCGGATGCCCTCGAGCACACGGCGCCCAAGCACGAAGGGCACAACATGCGTGAAGCTATAGCCGACGTCGATGATGATGCAGTTGAGCGATTGCATTGTGGTGCGCTCCTCGCTGTCCGCCACATAGTTAAAGGCAGCCAGATCGGCGGCCGTCGTCTTGTACATGCCCCCCACCCGGTATTCCTCGAACAGCATCTCCAGCATCGCCTCCTGCACGCTCTGAAAGTTCATCTGGGGCTCGGTAATGACGATGTTGCGTCCATCGAGGGTGCAACCGATGCCCTCCTTGCTGAAGATGTAGTCCCACACGGTCTTCTGGGTGTCCCAGTTGAGGAGGTAGCCGCGCTGGAAGGCCAGGATGTAGTACAGCGCCGAGGTGTCCCGGCATTCGTCGATCTGGTTGCCGACAAAGGCGCGCCGTCGCTCGCTCTTGGCCTTCATGATGCAGTTGGGCACCACCTGCGGCTCGTCCTGGTTGGCCAGTCCCACCTTGGCCGTGTGCGCCCCGTTATCCAGCACCACCACTGCGTTGGCCATCGTTAAATGCGTCTACGACGGGCGGGTTTCTACAGCATTTTCTGAAAAGTTCAAAAATCACAAAAACCTCGCTTTAGTGATGACCAAAGCCATCGATAGCTAGCTAGCTGGGAGAGATTAATCGGATTTTGCATTTGTTCCTCATACCATATATCGATATATTGGATATCCTTCCACATCTCTATCGCGAATTTTATTGATTCAGCAGAAGAATTGTCCGCGTAAATACCCGATCAACTGCTGCCCGCTGCGCCGTACATGTGAACCGGCACCTGGCAGCCACCCCGCAGCATCGGATGATCCATCGGTCCGCCAATCTGCCGGCAGTGCCTACTACGACGCGAAGGAAAAATAAACCACAAAACTGCATTCGTCAACGGTCCCCTCCTCGCTCAGCGGCTGCAGTGAAGAAGAGAGAAGTACGAAGGAAGGGGAGCGAATAGGCGAGGAAAATGGTGGACGCCGCCAGGCAAATGCTCGATGAGCTGATGGGCCGCAACCGGAACCTGCATCCCTCGGAGGCAGGCGCCAAGGTCAACTGGGAGGACCCCGAGGTAAGTTACTTTTAATGCCAATGCCAATGCCACATGCAATCCTCATTAATCCCGTTCTCGATGCAGTTCTGCCAGTTCTACAACGTCAAGTTCTGCCCGCACGACCTGTTCATCAATACCCGCGCCGATCTCGGGCCCTGCACCCGCATCCACGACGAGGAGGCCAAGCACCTGTACGAGGAGGCGAGGCCCTCGCAGCGGAAGCGGCAGTACGAGGACGAGTTCCTGCGCTTCTGCAATGTGATGCTGCACGACGTGGACCGAAAGATCCAGAAGGGCAAGCAGCGCTTGCAGCTGATGCAGCGCGACCAGCCCATTGCCCCCACACCGCTGAACAGGCACCAGGAGCAGCTGGCCAACCTGACGGCGCGCATCAATAAGCTGCTGTCGGAGGCCGAGGAGGCGGGCATACGGGGCGATGTCGATCAGGCCCAAGACCTGATGACCCTCTGCGAGGAGCTCAAGGACGAGAGGGAGCAGCTGGTGCGGCAGTACGAGGCCAGTCACAAGGCCAACAGTAGCTCCAGCAGCCTCCAGCAGTCAAGCGGGGACGAGCAGCAGCCACAGCCACAGCCACAGCCGTTGCCCAGGAGTCCCGGCGCAAACTCCAACGAAGGGGGCCCCGCCAGGGAGGAGCCCCTCAGCCTGACCCAGTCAGCTGCCGCCAGTGATGAGGCCACAGAGGCTGTTACACACACATCCGCTTCGGCTTCGGATTCCGTATCCGGAACAGTCAATGCTGAAGAAGGCAGCGAGGGCGCTGCCACGGCTGCTACTGCCAGCAGCGAGGATAAGCCAGAGAGGCCGACGGAGGCAAAGTCTGCTGGCTGGTCGCACGAGGCATTGCCGGAGAAACAAATGAAGGTGTGCGAGATATGCGGCGCCTTTCTGATTGTGGGCGATGCCCAGCAGCGGATCGAGGACCATCTGATGGGCAAGCAGCATTTGGGATACTCCAAGCTGCGCAATGCTGTCGCCGAGATCAACGAGGAGCGCCAGAAGGAGCGCGAGCAGGAGGATCGGCGTCGGCGCGAGGGTCGCGTCCAGCGCTTCCACAACTACGATAATAGGCGGTAAGTGGCCATTACTGGGCTCTTTATTTGGAGTCTGTTTGCCATTTAGGATGCGCTTATAAGGGGAGGCACAGTATTTATTACCCCACCTTCTATGTCTCGACATAAATTACTTTTCCCTGTGTTGCTTCGGTACTCTGTTATTCGCCAACGCATTTGGCAAGTTGCCCTTGAGTGTGACTAATGGCCAATACTGCCAATATTTGCCTTACTCTGTAGCAATCTGCAATCTGCAGTGTGTGGGTTCTGCACTTCCACTTCCACACTGTGCACATGCAGCTAGTGTGGGTGGCCAAGGATTGCTTGTCCAAAGGGGGCATCACAAGCCAAGGTCAGTTCTTTCTAATCCATGATCATTGTATTCTCCAGGGATTCACGCAACGACTACAGGGAGCGGAGTCGCGACTATGGCCAGAATCGCCAGCCCTCGGATCGGCGGCACCGTAAGTTAACTTCCCCACATGGAGTTGCACACGGCCCTCAATTGCTTTGCCCTTCTCTTTCCAGATCACCACAAATCGCATCACAGCTCGCATCATTCGTATTCGCGCAGCGGTGGCGGTGGCGGTGGCTCTGCTGGCGGCAACGGCGGAGGAGGCGGTGGCGGTGGCAACAACCGGAACAACCGCCACCATAATCACAACCATAGTCACAGCCACTACCGGCACGATAGCCGCGAAAGGCATTGTCGCAGCCGGAGTCGCAGCCGCTACTAGAGACCAAAAACCAATTCAAAAAAGAGAAACGAAATAAGGAGCAGAGAATAATAATTAAAAGTCAAGTTAATATAACAAGCGCTGAGACGGACGCCTAGAAGCATAAGCAGAATGTTTGGAAACGAAACCTTGCTAAATACACGAACAAGACCAACCAACCAACCAACCGACACTCTCTCCAATTCGCTCGCAATCTGTAAGCAGCAGCTGCCAACGCAGAGGCAGCATCGAGGTACCCCCAAAAAAAAAAAAAAACAAAAAAAATCATTAACACAATTTCCAAAATAATATGTATCAAGACAGTAAAAAAAAAGAAACAGTATATCTGAGAGCTGGCTAGAACGAGTGCGCAGAGGTGAGTCCAACACTTGATCATCTCCGTAAACGTAACACTCTCCGGCGCCACTGTGCGCCCCTCCACACTCCGTAGACATACTCGTACTCGTACTCGTACCATAACTTTATCTATCGATCGATCCGACTGACTCAGACCTCCTCCTAAATGTCGTACTTTTGGGGGAGTTACTATGCAGGAGCGTAATCCTTTTTGTAATCTTGTACAGAGCATTCAATTTTTGTTTATTCTGATTTTTGAAATTCACCAAGGGAGCCACCAAACGGTGGCTATATGTACTACAAACATTAAATACATTAAAAGCTTAGATGGAGTGACTTTCTTTATTAATGTAATTTCTATTCTGAAAACTGAAAACCATGATAATTGTACGCTTCAGAAAAGACAAAAAGTCAAGTAAAATATATAGCAATCTAGTAATATTTCGAATATAAATAGGAGAAAAGTCAAAAGGCTCTGTAAAGTGTGCAGGATAAGTTATTGGCGGTATTGTTGTGAGGATTTAGGTTGAGAAGGAGCGCTCTTTGGGCGCATCTGGGACACCAACGACAACAACGACAACGGGACAGTGACTGTTCCAGGTATTTACCAAGCCTTACTCCTTATCTCTTTGCGCTTAACTAACCAAAAATTACAAACAATAAAGAAAACAGTTTCACCACGCATCTCATGCAATCAATTCCCTGCACACTCCGAACCCAACACCACACACACACCTCCTGCTCCTCCTCCTCCTCCACATAAACCGTTAACGATAAACAATGAATGTAAATATATGTATATACTATATAGCGACTTAGAGAGACTCGGAACTGCATGTGCTTTGGCTTGGCTTCGGGAAGGGGTACCTGGGTCCATTGCCTTTGGTTTGTGTGCGTGTGTGTTTGGGCCATGGGAGATCCTTTTGTTCCGAGTAACCATAACCGTAACCATTACCCAGAGGTACGTACGTAGTTGTACCTAAAAGGCAGATGGGTTACCCAAGAAGAGTGATAATGGTAGTAGCTTCCGTTGTGTTTCACAGCCTAAAGCTTATCCGATTTGGTGATAAAATGCATTTAATTATTTAGAAAGGATCATCAAATTAGGCCTCACACTCCCATTGTCACTGCCGTGTGTCGTGGCTGTTCGTTCACATCTTGTAACTTGTTACGTATGTTTTTTTTTTTAACACACACACCCATATACACCTCCTGTGTCATTGTTGTGTGTGGTGTGGTGCCCCCATCAACCCACAACCCACAGCACCACCCTATTATACCCTCCTCCTTATTATTATTGTTAAGAGACATGAAACTACTACTAACACCAAGCGAAATCTTCAAAGCCAAGATTCCAAGACACCCAACGAAGCCACGAGGTAATTGCATCGATCGTTAATTCGCATTAAATAATAATCAATAGACATAGGCAGAGGCAGAGGCAGATTCAGGAGGGCATCAGAATCAGCACATAGCACAGGCACAGGCACAGGCACAGGCAGAGAGCAGGGTTCGAGTTCCCATACCCAAAACAACACCAGTGTGTGTCCGTCCATATGTTCCCCCCAACCATCCTCTTCGCCAAACAGGTAAATTTCGAACGAACTTAATAGGCCAAAGCAAACATTCAAACATATATATAAGAATGATATATATATATACCATATTTGTCCCCCCAACACGCCCACGATCGGCTGTCTGTGATGTTCGTGCCACACCATCACAACACACTCAGAGGATCTCCGCATATAACAACCATATATAATATGTATATAATATATATCGTCTCTATATGTGTGCATCTGTGTGCCCGACTTCTTAGTTTAAGCCACAGAGTGTACTATATATATCCCAGATTATTGCCTAGCTCCCAGCACTAATACTCTTCACTCTGGCACATATTTCAGGAGCGCCGCCTGGAGGATGATGATGATGATTATAGTAAGGATGCCCAAAGGAATAGGAATGAATTGTATGGAAGATGATTTGTTTAGTAAAGAAGAAGAGCCAACCCAGGTAACTTCTATGCCACTCCTCCTCTCCCCACATAAATGTTTCTTCAAGACAGACACGAGGCGGCGCAACGAAGGAGCAACGATCAACGAACGAACGAATGATCACTGATCAGTGATCAGAGAGCAAAGCAGAGAGTGAAAGAGAGAAGGGAATGAGAAGGAGATGAAGAAGAAGGCAGGAGAAAGAACCATGTAGAAGCGTATTAGGCAGAATGAAACTACCAAAACGAGGTGAATTTCTCAATTTCTCTCATCTATGCATATAAATGATTTATAACTCCACGATTCCGCAATCCACAATCCCCACAAACCCCACCATTGCCCCACTATACCATTCTGCGATCAATTAACGTCCCCCCCGAACCGCGTACTGTATGGTACTTCGGCCGCTTAAGTTTTGTTCGAGCAAGTGCATCCCACATCCCACATCCCCTGTCCCACATCCCCATACCTAGCCCAATCCCAGGCTCCCAATGTTCCTTTTCGGTTATTATTGATTCACCTAGCGTAAATTAATCAATTGAATTGAATCGAGCTCCCCTCGGGGGCGCAGGCAAGCAAATAAGCAGAAAGTATATATATATGCATATATATACTCGTATAGTCTAAACCAATCAAGAAATTCGATCGATCGCCTGTCTGTAGTCATGTAAAGATGTTTTTAAGTATGAATTATGATTATGCTGATGATTTATGAGTAAGGTTATACATTCTACATATATGTATATACATATATATCGAAATATATATATATATATATAGATATTGAGAGAGACTCGCAATAATTTTCTAATAAAGATCAAAACCAGTCCCAAAAATGAAACCAAACCATGCAGTTTTCTTTGCTTCCAATTGGTTCCCCCATTGAAAAGTCCGTGTGTGCTTGATATAACAATAATTCCGCCAGTGTATATATATTTATTAATGTCTACGTATACATAGATTTAATATTAATAATAATAATATTTATAAATTTGTTGCCTTTTGTTTACTGTATGTATTTGCCTTTTTTTTGTTTTTAAGTTTAATATCTACAACATCTAGCCCCTGGAAAACAAAGACAATCGAAAGCATTGACTTTTTTCTAGCTCTCGCTTCGGGGGATTTGTATTACAATTACATTTTCGAAAAGGAAAGGCAGAAGGCGTTGAGCAAGATCAGTTTATGGATAGCAATAGTTCCAAAACAGACACCAATTAGGAAAGGCAGTCGAGGGTATAATAGGGAAAAGGGAACATTAACACTACACATAGTAATTTAACGATCGAGTGAAAGCGTTGTCGCGACAACAGTTGTTTCGGAAATAACAATTTTCGAGCCTTAACTAATGAAATGCAATGCCCACCATCTGAACTGGATGTTTGCTTTTGAATTACATATTATATTGAAAACGTAAGCTGAATCATCTCACAAGAGCAGCGTGCCGAGACAAGGGAGATGTATAAAAACAGGGTTTTTATTTCCAAATCATAATAATAATCGTAGGTGTATAATTATAAGGGGGATACATAGTGGTATAATAATCGCGATAAAAAAAATAATATATATATATTTGCTTTTCGGGGGAAATCGGAACGGAGGAGGAGGATTACCAAACAAACAAACAAAATTAAAGGATTGCTTTCGATTCTTCCGGTTCTTAAACATTCTTAGCTAATATGCAAGTATGTCTGATAAACTTTAGTTTGAGGCACACACTGTACACTGCATCTACTCGATGGCGGTCCTTGCGAGAAGTCCTCCATCCTTCCAGGAGCGGGTGGGGGGGCTAAGAGTTAGTTACGGGCTAATACCTAGAGAGTAGCAATTGGTAGCAGGGCGTGTGTGTGTGTTTGTGTGGGGTGGAGTGGAGAGCTTCCGGGAATTCCAGCTATTTTAGCACCAACGGTCATCGCCTCCGTCTCAGGATCCAGCCTGCCGCTGCTGCTGCTGCTCCTCCTCATCATCATGATCATCCAACGTGAGGCATCTGCGACTGAGGCTGCTGTGTGTCCTCCTCTGCTAGTGACAGTGCTCCGTGACGTCCACAATGACCGATTTCTTCCAGCAGAAGAGGAAGTATCCAACGGCGGCGCCCAGCACCACCATCAGGCAGAGCCAGACGTTGTAGGTCATAAAGATCAGCATGAGCAGGAAGGAGAGCGTCACCTGGAGGACGTGCAGCAGTGTCTGGAGCAGGTGGTTCACCGACAGCATCGAGGGCCTGGTCAGCGATCGAGAATTTCAGTTAGAATCTCAGTTAGAATTGCAATTAAATGAATCAAAAGAGGACGATAACAGAGACTGTACAGAACTGAACTACTTCAAAAAATCAACAAGGACAAGGAGGAGAGATGATCAATTGAAAGTAAACTGAACTTAAGTGAGGCAACGGGTTAACATAAGCGCAGGGACTGGAGGAAGGTCTGTTTTTGGGTTCTCAACGGAGCGATACTTACGGTTGCTTGTGCACAACTTCGCCCACGTATCTAAAAGGATCGATCGAAGGACACACGATTGCGATTCGTGGATGTAGATGCAGATACAGGAATTAGATTTTCAGTTTCAATCACAGATTCGCGTGAATCATTTACAAAATTACAATAACAATTACAGGCGAGGCGAGGCGAGGCGCAGCGGCATGAGTTTGGATATTGGATATATTGGATAGCATTTGGTTTTGTGGATGGATCGATTTACAAATGGGAGAGCGGCGCGAGTTCGTTTTATACAGATGATATATATTTATATATGATGGATCAGGATGAGGCGGTGGCAGTTTCAAGGATATTACGGTGACGGCAACGAAACGGAGAGCGACAGCGGGAGAGACAGAGAGAGAGAAGAAGAAAACATTAAGATTAATATATACAACATAGGCATCACACACAAAGCGGTGGCAATAGGAGGCAGGCAACGATAAGCAAGCGGCATGCTTGGTGGCGGCCAGCAGCAACTCGATGTACTCACTGCACGGGCGAGGGCGCCGCCGCCGCTGGCGAGGGCAGACGCGGAGCCTCTGGATTTCTCTGCGGCCCCGTTACCGGGCGATACTCCATCAGGTTGTACGTCTTCCAGAACAGATATTCGCGGTAGTACTTCAGGCCCTCGTACATCAGGGCCAGCAGGAATATGGCGATCATGGAGCCGACCAGTCCGGCCACCGATTCGATGTGCCACCAGGAGAACAGGATGGTCTCGTTGTAGCCGAAATGGAACTGTGAACACACCCAATGAATGGATCAGCTTGGAAGCATTGCAACCGATTACAAGATCAACGTACCGCCATGGGCATCATGTGCTCCATTCCGGTCCCAGAGCCGCCGCCTCCGTGATTGTGATGGACATGGCCCGCATGGACATCCGTGTCGGGGATCAGATCAAACATAGAGCCGGCGTCCGCGGGTGCCACAGTTGCTGCCAGGGCTCCACTGGGATCGTGATGCATGCCCGAGTGGTCGTGATGCATCATGGAATGATCTGGGCAGGAATATGGTTAGATAAACACAGAAATAGCTTCAATCGGGGGTTCGGGACGGGACTCACCAACTCCGGCTGCACTGAGGTGGGCGTGGTCCATGACTTAGCAGGATTGCTTTGGGCTGGCTGGGCGTTTCCGTGAATGTACTTCTGGTGGTGGTGGTGGTGCTGCTGCTAATGGCTGTGTGGAGTGGAGCAGAGTGAAAGTCGCATTAAATCTGGTGGCCACTTGCGGAGTGTAAATGTTATGTGCTTGATATGGGAATGGCCACAGCTGCGGTCAAGGGAATAGCTGCCAACGGAATTGGTGAAATATCTGGGATTACATTTCAATCCCACCGATCTCTTGCCACTTTTTAACTACAGTTTCTTCACCTCAAGTGTGCGGCGTGTGCTTGGGGGGTTGGGTCAGTAGCCTCAACCTACATACAAAATCCATAAACCCATTCAGCCCGATATTTCAATTAGAAAGTCAATCTCTCAGAGACAAAAGGCCAAGTGAGTGTGCCCCCTGCCTTGCCCTGCCCAGCCGCGCCACTGTCGATTCCCTTTCACATCTACGGAAAAGGGAATGCGAATTGCGAAGTGAAAACTGGGGAGCTGGGAATGTGGGTAATGAAAAATTCCAGGCATAACTCCATAACACCAGCCCCCCTTTTCCTTCCCTTCCGTTCATCTCCCCTCCTCCCGGCATCTCGCCTCACGTCTGACCTTGCTTTATAGCCTGGATTCACCGCCTGCTCCAACTGCTGTTCCACTTCTGCAATGGGAACAAAGCGTCGCTTGGAACACACGACGAATCGGAGCACTACTTACTGGCTAGCTCTCGCCGCCTGTGTCTGTTTAAGCTTTTGTTTGTGGTTCACCGCATCGCATATCGTAAACAGATTATACATATATGATAAGGGGCGAGACCGCAGCAACAAGAAAAGAAAAATTAATCAGGGAAACTATGTATGTTCGCGGCACTTGTGGCAGGGCAGGCATGCCAGGCGACATGGAGCTGAGTGATAGCGAACTCGCAGGAAGTGTGTGGTTTTGTGGCAAGCAGCAAACAGCAAACAGCTGGTCAAGGACATTCATGGCTCATTTATGGCAGTGCATTATCCCGATATAATCATCTTAAGTGGCTGTAGCTTGCACAATCATCAAATTAAAGTCCAATTGCGATGGATTATTAATTAAAAAGGTCAAAATACATGCAAGTATTAAGTTTCAGATCGATTTACATAATAACACAAAATATACAGAATTCTTATATATTGATTGATCCTAAAAACTTGTTGCCTGGCTTGAAACCTAATGCAAAACCAAATATTTTAAGAGATATCTTTAAAACGTAAAGTATACATAAAAATGTGAATATCTAGTATATATTTTTTGCTCTCCCTCATAAAGATAATAAACAAAATGCAAAAAGCTGCGGGAAAAAACGCACACCAACACACACACACACACGCCCGCAGATTTCAGCGGAACGATAAAAAACACGTATACGCCACCGACAGTCATGTTTGTAATTAATCTCCACAAAAAAACAAAAAGCATTAGAATGAATCGTGTCCAGAAATCCCTGCCTCCCTGTGCAACCCGTTCGGTTTCCACGGAACCCTTCCAAGCCCACAAATCGGTGGCCAACAACAAGTGCAGCGAGTAGTTAATATGCTCTCTGCCGAGATCTGGCGCGGAATGGAATGCTATAACCTTGGAGCGAATCGAACTGGACCGGACTGGCACGACTGGCTAACTGGTTAACTGGTTAACTAGCTGCTTGGCTGCCTCTTTTGCGTTTCTAGCCCCAAACGAAAGGAAAACTAACTCGCTGCCGCTGCCGCTGCCCCCCGTATCGGGTATGTCTCAACATTAGCCAGACACATACAAAGAGCTCGATGCGGAAGCCAAATCTCATTATTGGGAACATAATTGCCACTTTTGGCTGCAGCCGCAAAGCGGGCTTTCGGATTTTGTAATACATTATTACTGGGTCACAGGCGTAGGGTAGATCATGTCGCTGGGGGGGCGGATTGAAATTAATTCATTTTAGGTTTTTAGATTTTACCAAAATAAAAACCATTGGAAATATCATCAAATTTAAATGCATATATTTTAGGTACAGAAATGAAACTCTTAAGCCCCCCTTTTGCCACGTCCCTGTATTGAAAATTTACCTAGAAAATATCCATTTAAATGCATATATATTTTAGGTACAGAGTTAACTATATATATTTAAATTTCAGACTTTTAAGTCCCCCTTTTGCCATGTCCCTGTATTGAAAATTAACCTAGGAAATATCAATTTAAATGCATATATATTTTAGGTACAGAAATGAGCTATATATTAATTTCCGACTCTTAAGCCCCCTTTTGCCATGTCCCTGTATTGAAAATTAACCTAGGAAATATCCATTTAAATGCATATATATTTTAGGTACATAAGTTAGCTGTATATATATAAATTTTTGGACTCTTAAGCCCCCCTTTTGCCACGTCCCTGAACATTAACCTAACCGGTTGATACTCTCCCAACCTCCTCCCTCCTCTGTTCAACACTTTCGCTTTCAATTGGGGGGAGAGGGCATTAACTGCATTAGCAACTCTACCCCGCCTTCGCCCTTCGCCTGGCCCACTATCTCCCCCATTTGCATGGACGTGGAATCCACAGTTTGAATGCTGTAAGTGCAAGAGCTCTTGGCGCTATCTCTCGAGCGCGCACACAGCTCCCCCGATTGCGAAATGTCAAATCGTGACTACAAAAACCAAGCATAAAATAAAATAAGCAGGAGGAGAGCGGCAACGAGAGTGCGAGTGAGAGCGGGGACATGTTTGTGTGGTGCGTGAGGGGCGGAGGGCGGTGGGGCTGCGTTATATCACAGAGTGAGAGTGATCTAAATTCGAATATCAATCAATAGGGACAACCCGCTCGCACATGCACACAGCCCACTAATTGTGCGTGTAACGGTATTAATTGTCAACCGACTGATAACCGATCGGCAGCACTGATAATCGCAATCGGCACGCAAGCGTTGATTATTGATAAGAGAGCTGTAAAGCTCTTCTTTTATTGCTTGTTTTGCTTTTAGTTCGAATTCGAATTCTTGTTGCTGTTGCTGCAGCGACCCTTCCCCTACTTACTGCAGTTCAGCTGTTGTTGTTGTTGTCTTTGACGTTGTTGCAATGTTGCCGGCGAACAGCGAACGAATATCGCGCGAATAGTGGTTTCAACGGAATGTGTGTATGTTGTAGCTAAAAACAAAATCAAGAAATAAATGCCAATAAACCACAATTCAGCAATCAGCAGCAGCAGCAGCAGCAGCAGCAGCAGCAGCAGCAGCAGAGAGCAGAGTAGAATGGAGTACAATGGCAGCGAAACCGAGGCGGCAGCAGCTGTCGCCGCACTTCCAACGCCGCCCCGCACAGTCACAGTCACAGTCACAGTCTCTGTTTATTACTTTGTTGCTGGGCTTTTTGCACTAAATCGCCTGCACATATGCACACACAAGCCCACAACACACGCACAACAAATCACTTTATCGCTCAGCATATGCTTGGCTTGGCATGGCTGGCGTGGGAGGAGGAGGATATGGGGGAGACGGGGCACAGATAGGAAAGCAGCCTCATCTGCGATGGGTATAAACTGGGAGAGTAAGCGTAATTTATTTCACGGATTCACTGTGTTATCCAATCGCACATGTGTATGGGTGTGCAGCTGCTGTATGCGGCCCGATTGAAAGCAGAGCGAGCCTTTTTGTATCAATCGCTTTCAATTACTCGTTATCGTCGTCAGTTATCCTTGCAGGCAAGCTTACTTCCTGCGGCTAGATTAGCGTCAAATTATAAACAAAACAAAATCCGCGCACGTCCGCCCGCAGACTACTTGTTCCCACGAATTTGTTGATGGATTATTTGACGGAACATATGTTTTTTTTCCATTTTAAATAGCACGAGAAAAGCACTAAAAAACGACACAAATCGGGGCGAGCTAAACCGGGCTTGATCAAAGATCGATAGTGTTGCATACACTTTGGCAAAGCCCTGGGATCCTTCACTCCTTGAATTCGTATGTGTGTTTAGTTTAAATTTGTTAATTTGTCAACAAATAATTGAAAAGCCCAACAGCTGCGACGTCAGTGTGTGCACACCTCCTAACGCAAAATCGTTTCAAGCAGTCGATTAACTTCAGTTATCGAGCCTTTATCACCGCCACCAGCCAGCAGGCAACTGTTTGTGCGTAGTAAATATTAAAAACATTGTTTATTCGCTTCTAAAGGTAAGGCTATTGAGAAAATCAACCTCGCTGCAGTAAGAATTAATAGCCAAACTACTTGTAGGTTGTTTGCAACTTCAGAACGATAAGCGGCTGCCTACTGACCGATTTGGACCAAAACACGTGCAGCGCAGCAAAACAAACGCTTGCTCCAATCTTTAATTCGCGTTGCAACAGCTGAACTATACACACACGGCCGCAAGATGGGTATGGTACAGAAGCGCAAGAAGATGCACTATGGCGACACTCACCTGCAGCGCCGGTGGCGCGTGCGCAATCGCCGTCGCGACCTCGACCAGATCGACGACGACATGCGCACCAGAAGCGCCGAACTGATCAACCAGAACGTGGACCTGGATAAGCCGGGCTTTGCTCAGTTCTATTGCGTTCACTGTGCGAAGTACTTTATCGATGACACCGCCATGCAGGCGCACTTCCGCACCAAGGTGCACAAGCGTCGTCTCAAGGCGCTGGAAACGGAGCCCTACAGCATCGAGGAGTCTGAACGGGCCGCCGGCCGGGGCAGCTTCGTCAAGGCCAAGAAGCGAACGATTGAAACGCAGCCAACGAAGGAGGAAGTAATTGCTGGCAAGCGCA
Source organism: Drosophila birchii (assembly GCA_035046345.1). Lineage (NCBI taxonomy): Eukaryota > Metazoa > Arthropoda > Insecta > Diptera > Drosophilidae > Drosophila > Drosophila birchii. The sequence continues at coordinate 132,811 of JAWNOA010000014.1, read as the reverse complement.
TCAAGGTGGAGGAACAGCCATCAACCTCCGAGGCCGATGCATCGATGCCCTCCACATCGAAGGCGAAGAGCAAGAGGGCAGAGAAGATGGAGACCTAGCCGCGGGGGAGGGGGATTAACCAGCCATCCACCTAGATTAATGTATAACTCCAGCTTTTCCCCTAAACTCTGTACCCTAGAAATGCATCGTATAAATATATTTTTTTCGCTTCTGTATCCAAAATCTGATTAGCAGTTGGTTTATATTGTAAATTTCAGCTTGAAGGAAGCGCAGGAACCCCGCGTGACCAATAAGTAATGCTGGGATTCACTTTCATCGGTATAAATATATTTCTTGCTTCTTTAAATATATATATATATATCTCCGTTCACAATTTCGCTTGATACATACAAATAGATGATATACTTATGTAGGTTAGCTATAAACTATTCGAACTATACAACACGCAGAGGTGCAGAGGGTTGCCTTCGCGGCGGCTCTTCAACATATATACTCCACAAATCATTATCTTTTCGCTTTATCCATTTTATTTTTGGTATTCCTTTCCTATTGTTCATGATATATCAAAAGAAAAAAAAGAAAACATTTCTACAAATATAATTGTGTGCGTTGTGGCGGGACCCTAAGCAGCTTGAGGTAAGTAGATGGGGCCGAGCTGGCACTGGGCACGGTACACTGGACTGGATTCGGGGCTGGGCTGGGTGCATGAGATGAGCTCCGTTGATGGGGGGATGATAAATGTATGTACAATCGTGATATGTGCCTTATCTATATACAAATGACGAGACTAGCATGAGGGCATGAGGACTAGTTCAATAACTTGTTGATCGTGTTCTGCTGGTGCTCCAGATCTGCCTGCTGCTTCAGCTGTTGCTCCGATGTGATCGTCGGCTTATGGTGACGCTGGCGTCGCACCTTTCGCACTGTGCCATTCGCCGGCGGCTGATCTACCGCCTCCGTCGGCTCTGCGGCCTCCGTGAAGAACGGATGCTGCAATGCCTCGGCGGCAGTGATCCGCTTGTGCGGATTGACCTCCAGCAGGCGGTGCAACAGGTCGTAGGCGCTGGCCGGAAAGCACTCGTAGGCGTCCAGCGGCTCCGTCATGTACTCGCTGTCCTCGCACAGGCAGTTGAAGAAGTACTGGTCACAGTTGCGGCACACCTCGCACCGCCCGTCGGCGGACTCGTGGCTCTTGAGCAGCTTGGCGTCGCTGAAGACGGTTCGGTGGCGAAAGCGCAGGCACAGCTTGCGCAGATTCAGGGGCTTCGACCGCTGGCTGAGCGTGATCATGCGGTCGAGGGCCAAGGCCGTTTTCCGGATGGCCTGGTCACCGAATATGGTAACGATCTCGGCCAAGGCGATGAAGTCATTGGGCGCCTTGAAAAATGGATACACCGAGGACATGATGGACAGAAAAATCACGCCAGCCGCCCACACATCCACGGCCGTGGTCTGGTCCGGATACTTGAGCAGCACCTCCGGCGGCCGGTAGCCGGGTGTCCCGGCCCGAGACGCGTGCACCTCCTTCTTCATCAGACAGTTGAGGCACACGGACGGATTGGCAAAGCAGAAGCACTTGGAGTTGTTTGCCGTTGCCCCCGAGGCACTCCTGTTCGTGTTGTACTTGCTGCCCGATGCCGGAGTTGAGTTGGGGATGGGCTGGTCCTGCTGCGGCGCCTGCTGCTGCTGTTGCTGCTGCATCGGGACCGGCTGCTGGTTGGGATTCGATCCATCGGCCAGTTGCGTTTCGCCCTGAGCGATCTCATTGACCGGCTTCAATGGCATCTTGGTGCCCTCCTCGTGCAGCCGCATCCGCTTCACAGCGCCACCCAATCCGGCGTCAGCTTGGACACTGGCCTGCACTGCCTCCGTTTCCCGTTCCCTTGGCCGCTTGCTGTGGGTGTTGTTGTTGTTGTTGTTGTTGCTCCCGGCGATGGCACTAGCTCCGGCAGCAGTGATGGCGCCCATAGCCGACGGATTCACATGCTGGGCCAGGCCAAAGTCGACGAGAAGGAATTCGCGCCGCCGCCGATTGTACAGGAAATTGCTGGGCTTCACGTCGCGATGGATTACATCGAACTTGTGGACGTGCCGCAGGGCCACCAGCAGATTGCGCATGTACAACCGGATCTCGGGCACATCCATCCGCGTGTAGAAGTCGTGGAAGCGATCGTGCGGCATGTAGGGCATCACAAAGGCGGCGGAGGCGTCGCAGCGCAGGCAGCAGTGGATGCCCACAACGTTCTCGGTGCCCCTGGAAGAAAGCAGAGCGGAATTCCGAGAGATTAGCAGTGATATTTTTGCGTTTTATTTCCTTTTTCCTGGGTTCCTGTTTGCAAACAACACACACACACACACACACATATGTAGGCCCCCCCCCTTAGCCCCTCTCCTGCTCCGTAGTTAGCATAAAAGTGTGAGTGCCATTTTTAGAGATAATCAAATTTAAATTTCGAAAATGCGATTAAGTTAATCCTCCTGGGGAATTGGGATTGATTAAACTCTCTTATCGGCATGGCCCTACAATTCAGGGCCAGCTTTTGGAGCTTGTGCCGCCTCTGATTTGTGCCCACACGCACACAAACACACACACGCACACACCGGTGCTCCCACTGTGCTCTCTCTCTCTCTCTCTCTCCGCCCACTCCTCCGACTGTGTGAGACAGAGAGACAGAGTAGCTTCGACGACGTCACAAGCAGAACCAGTGTTGGCCATTTGGAAATTGGACAGGTAAACGGTACAATAATAGGTACAACAATAATAGGTACAATAATACGTACAATAATATGTACAATATGTACAATAATTACAACAATTATTCGTACGGATTTTCTAACTCGATTTACAGACTTTTAATGCAAATATTATTCATATCTCTGGCCTCCGTAGCCGGGTGCCCATCACTGCGAACCAAGAGCGATGGAAGATGCGAGGCGAGTCATATTTATTGTCGTTGTGACGCAATTGGGGCTAAGGAATTTGCGCAAATCGCTTGAATAGACACAGGACCAGAGGGGCGAATGGATGGATGGATGGGGGTGGGTGGTCAGGGGGCAGCCGGTTTATGTCAAAGGCAAACGCAACGCCCACATGCGAGTGCTCTCCCTCTGTAACGCCTGCTTAGCTGACCAGCTCGCCGGGCAGTTTGAGGCGGTATTGAACGGATTCGAAGATTCGGGTTCGGGTACGGGTTCAGCCTATGCGTAATCTAATCTTCAGCTGTTCCCAACTGCCGGCGAGCAGCCGCCGGAATCGAAATCGATAACAGACGGCCGGCTGGGATTGCAGGATATGATATGCGAGTGCCGTGCCCTACACTGGCCCAAACATACGTACGTACGTACATATATGTGTGTATGTAAACAAACATTACAGCCGTCAAGGGCCCAGACCGGGACAGACGGCGCAGAGCTGTGCGCGGCGGCATTGTAACTGTAAATGGGCACGTGAATGGCGTGTGAAAGTGCAATAAACGAACGTCGGTGCTCGCTCGTTCGTTCGTTCGTTCATAATGTGTGGATGTGTTGCTCCCTCGCTCCCTTGCCTTGTTCGTGCGGCCGGCAAACTGAAATAAATTGCAATGACGTATGTATAACCGACCGGCTGACGTCGGTTAACGGCGTTTGACGCAGGCGAGGACGAAAGCGAGGACCGTTCATGTGTGTGGGTGGGTGGCCGGCATGCGAATGTGTGTTTATTTGTACGAGTCTAAGGGCTAAGGATAAGCAGCAGGATGATGAACCTACCCCATTTTGGTCATGCACTGCAGCTCCTTCATTATCCGATCCGGATGGCTGGTGGGTATGTGGTGTTTGATGGCAAACTTTCGCCGCAGGCTCTCCGGCAGATTGGCCTCCCGTCGCATTGTGGCCAGGAGCACGGTGCTGAAGGTTCCGTTCCCGATGCGACTGTGCACATCAAATAGCTGGCCAACATCCGGAATGCGCACGAGAAGATCGGCAATGGCCTCTGCGTATAGATTTAGGGTTAGCACTCGCGCAGCACACTCTCACTCTCACTCTCCCTCTGCTTCTCCGCTTACCTTCGCTCTTGTTGCGCGGGGGCTTTATCTGACCCGATCTGGGCGTGGTGGGCAGTGCGTCCGCCGCCACTGCAGACACTTCGCCCGCCGACGGCTGTGGCAGCTGCTGCTGATCCGAGTTGGCCAACTGCTTGGCTTGTAGCTGCTTCATTGCAGAGGCGCCGGCGGGGCCAGGTCCGGACCCCGTGCTAATGGTATTCGCATAGTAGGCCTGCTGGCGCGCTCCCCGCCAGGTCGCCGCGCCATTTGCATTGGCGTAGACATGGCCCGGACTGGCCATCGCCGGCATGGCCGCCATTCCCGGCTTCGGACGACGTTGCTGTTGCTGGGGATGATGGAAAAGCGGCTGCGAATTCGGCGATTGCTGCTGATGGTGCTGGTGGGGGTGCGAATGATGGTGATGATGGTGATGCACGGCGGCCAGCTCGTGGTAGATGACGCGCTCGGCCATTCCCCGGCGCTTCGGCGCTTGTTCGCAGTGTCCAACGTCGTCGTCAGCTGGCAACGGTTCCTGGGCATCGGCGCTGCAGTTCGATGGGAGTCTCTTCAAGCAAGCTGGGAAGTTCGTCTGCCGTATACCTTGCGGTGTTTTCTGAAAGTCTGCAGTCGAATTTAGACATCAAATTTGGAAATATTGAGATTTATTTGGAACTTTTTACTATTTGCTCTGACAAATCGTAGCCGCCTACTCACGTTGGTTCTATCCGGGCTCTCCGAGTCTCCTGGTGATTCCAGAGCCAATAGCGACTCCGCGCTCCTGCTGCGCCGCCCTTCAATCCCGGAACTATGGCAGTGGCGCAGCTTCCGCTGGCTTCGGTTGCGAGTCCCCGCTGTTGCCGGCTGTATTATCTAATTCGCGGACAGATGCTGGTGCAGCTGCTGCTGCTGGCTACCAGGTGGCTAGTGCTGGGCTCTCGTCAATAGCGTTGGCGCTGGCGGCAAAGCGTATCTTATATGAAGGCAGTTTTTTCAAGCATTCTTTCCTCAGTCGATCAGTGTGACAGCGCCGATAACGATAAATATACCGTTTCGGTGTAACCAGTCCGTGCCGGAGGAAATCCTGCCATTTTGTGGCGTTTTTTTTAAACCTCGATGATTCGATGTTTTCGGTAAACATCGATGTATCGATACATCGCCAATGTTATTTCCAGCTCTAATTTGACTTTATTAGTTTGTAGTGCATATAGCAAAAATCAAAGTTCGGCTAACTAAATTAAGGAGGCTACTGTTGCCGCTGCCATCCCCCACCACTCCCCTCCGCCCTAGAGACTGTTGCAGCATGTTTTTGAAAAACTGCAAATATTAAACGACGAAAATCAACAAAAATCTTATTGGAAACAAAAGACTCCTCCGAAATGAGAGTGTGAGCTAGAGAGTGCGGAAAGAGAATAAAAATCAAAATTACCCGTTTATTCGTAACACAAAAACAAGAAAAAAATTTTAATCAAAATTCCTAGTCGGTGGTGCTGTGCTTGAGTGTGTGCGCGCGGGTGGGTGAGGTCTGTGCTTGTGTGTGAAAAGTGCGTGAGACAGCTGGAGGCGCGTGCATTACAATAATTGCACAAATCCCAAGACAAACGAGGGGCGGGGGTGTCACCAACCAGCGAGAGCGAGAGCGAGCAAGGCAGATGTAGAGGGCGAGCAAGACAGCCACGAAACACAGCAGCAGCAACAACAAAGGGCTGTGATTTCTGCCAAAACGCCCACGCACCCGCCTCCGCCACCGCCCCCCCTTGCCGTGCCTTTATTGCCTTGCTCTTCGCATATCCGTATTTACCTAATAAACGGGACACGAACCGTGCAACAATAAACAACAACATCAGCAACGGGAAGCCCGAGAGAGCAGGAAGGAAAAACAATCGGTGAGGGGGTGCAAGGGAGAGGCATAGAGGAACTAGTACGGTGGCTGCAGAGTAAGCGAGACGAATATGGATATCCTGGAGATGCTGCGCGCCAGCGCCACTGGCAACTACAACACGCTCTTCTCGGACGCGTGGTTCGTATACGTTTCCCAGGAGATCAGGGCAACGGTAAGTGAACTTTACCCTTTCTTTGTCTATTTCCACTCACTAGAGTGAGTCAGTTGAGTAAGTGTCTGTGCGAGAGCGAGACAGAGGATAGCCAGGACAGCAGCTTTGGGCTTCGAGGTAGGGCACAGCGGAAGCGAATAAGGGTGGGATCATAATGCGCGCGATTACAGCTGTTTTCGGGAGTCAGGAGAATCAAAGAGAGAAAGAGAGTAATGGATCCCATGTGGAGGATAACGATAACAGCTGTGCTTCGTTCTTGTCCCAGCTATTAGTTTTCTGTGGAACTTAAAGAACACTTGAAATTGTTAAAGAACAAGGAATAAATCAGAAATACGTTTTCTGTTGAAAGCCGCGCGTTTTAAATGTCAAGATTGATTACAAATTGATATTGTGCTGACAATGATAAGCCCTCTTAATTAAAAACAAATAAAATAAAATGCGCAAGAAACCTAAAAACAAATAAAGAAAATGGTAAAATTAAAAAATCGATAAAAGAAATACATATACATTTCCATGAAAAGATAGGAAACACCTGTTGGATATTCTGAATAATATGATAATCTGTGATTTGTTTGTTCCCATTTCATAAGAGATTCGAACACAACAAAGCATTAAAAAGAAACCATTATTTCATTAATCTCTGCATTTGGTTCAGAACCTGGCTAGGATTAGCTGGCAGCAGGACTTCTTATTAGATGCTTTTTCTGCTGATAAGCGGGATCTTATCAGCCGAAAAATAATCTACTAAGAGGGATCTTATCAGCCGAAAAAATCTTCCAATAAGAGGACTCCTCTCCCAACAAAAGCTACTGAGCTCTCACTCTCTCTCTCTCTCTCTCTCTTGCACGCATCCCCATCTGTTTTCGTCACTTCCGTGTTTTGATTTTTTTTCTTTCCTTCGAATTGGAATTTGTTTGTTTTGTGGCCTTGCATAAAACCAAAACCAAAAACAAAAACAAAGAACCGATAGAAAAGAAGGAGAAAAACAAGGCACTGGTTACAGTAGCCACATGATAAGCACACGGCCCAATATATTATACTGATAACGATAGTGTGACCCCGCTGGAGAGCTGATTACACGTCACATAACTATAAACGATTGCTAATCAGAAGCACGTGCAATTGGGCGAGGGAATGGGGGTACGGAGGGGGCATGGCTGCCCAAATCAGTTATCAAATAATTCAATTAACCCCTTGGGGCCGCATCAATTTAGCCCGCCGCCTTGTGACCGCGAGCATTGCTCTTCTTCACTTCGTTCTGTGTGTGTGAATTTCCCCCCTTTCCTCCCCTTTCCCTGTTGCCATGTCTGATCAGTTGGCTCATTTGTAAATCCAATTGGATTGAAAATTGTATATGCGTGTACTGCTTTGGATTCTAATTGGATTCAATGTGGCATGGATATCAATTGTGTGAGCGTGTGAGAGGGGATAGCAATCGGTACCCAATTGGAATTCCCTATAAGAAAGGCAACCTAATGTAAAACCAAACTGTAAACAACAATAATAATAGAGGGAATCATAAATAAAAGTAATACGCATATTTACGAACTATATTTATATCAAAATACGGCCACAATGCGGAAATTGCAGAGAATAACAGAAAATAAGCAAAACAATAACAACAACAACAACAACAACAAAGTAAAGTCAAAGAAAAAAAGGCTAACAGCAGCAACAACAACTATTGTAAAGAATGACAACAACAACAACAGCAGCAGGAACAACAAGTGCAACGACGCCGCCTCGTCGTCATTTCAATGTCAAAGCGCCTATGAATGCAACAACAATAGCAATAACAATAACAATTGCATATATCAAACATTAACAAGAATATATTTTAGCGTAAAGTCGAATATGTGAATACTCTTGAACAGTTTTCGAATTTGAATAAAACTTAAGAGAATTTATATGGCTTTAAGTACTTGTTGTACTACGCATAACAATTATAAATATAAATACCAATTATAAATAAATTATAAATTATAAATATGGGTTTATGGCTAATTTTTCCTATTCGAAAAGAGTTAGCGAGGAGGCACTGAGGAATTTTCGTTAATTATCGATAATTTTCGATCGATATTTTTGTTTGAAATTTTTGTGCAGTTCGCAAATAAAGTTTTAGGGAAAATACCTATTTTTAATACCTAAAATAAAATACCTAATTATTTTTTTTAATTATAAATTATAAATGGCTAATTTTTCCTATTTGAAAAGAGTTAGCGAGACGGCACTGAGGAATTTTTGTTAATTATCGATCATTTTCGATCGATATTTTTGTCTGAAATTTTTGTGCAGTTCGCAAATAAAGTTTTGGGGAAAATACTTAATTATTTTTTATATTAAAAAATATGGGATATACCCTATAAAATTATAATACTCTGCCAGCAGGGTAAACAAAGCGAAAGAAACAAAAAACCGCAAATGCCGCACAGCTGATGAGCTCGATTATACGGGCCTCACACTTACTGGAATCCAGAGCGTTTCTTGGGAATAATAGCAAGTGTTTCTCTTTTTGAATAATTCATCAAGATCGTCTGGCTCACTGAGCTAACTTGGGTGTTGCTTAAATATTGCATTATGCGACCACAAGAGAGGAAGAAAAAAAATACACAAAATCATATTATGGACAGACCACAACGAATGGTGGTTACAGTCCTTTATCTCTTTTATAAATAAATTGGTATAAACTATATATTTTACATATGTGAATTATAGAATTGACTGGATTTTTGGTAGCTAAATTATAATTGGCATTCTTATTTAAACAATCAGTTCCATTTTCCCTTTGGGAACTTTACAAGTGTTGGCTAAATGATTTATTCATGGTCTCCAAGTGATTTTCAATTAAACAGACAATTCGAATTCGATTTTTCGAGGGTCAGGTCCCAGTAACAAGTATCATATCAATATCCTAGCTAGAGTAATTCGTTAAGGATTACTCGAAAAGACACATCACTAGATCTCAATAAAGTAGAGTTGAATGTAGTTCAAGTTGCTAATGTTGCTATTAAAACGGCAATTAATCTTTTATCTGATAATTTGTGTTATTTAAGTGACTTTTCCGTATTTTAAAAATATTTTTAAGGCATAGATTTGGCTTCTTTGGCTTTTTTTCCACGGGATTATTAAAAATGTATCGCAATATATCGCAGGATTGCCCTGTAAACTCCCATCTCTGGACTCTGCCAAAATGTCAATTTCAAAAGCGTCTGCAAAATCATCGTAGAACAAAAATATAATGAAAATGAAATATAATAAATAATATAATAAAATCTGCATAGAGATCTCCGCACACAATGAGGACTACGATTAGACTAGGATGGACATTAAACATTATTCCATTTGGTAATCAATTTCTCGTTTGCAACTCCACAGATGTTCCTCACCCTGTTCGTGCTCATTCCGGCCATTATCCTCTTCGCCTGGTGCATATACTTCAAGCGCCTGGCCCGGCTGCGTCTCCGCGATGAGCCCTTCCGCTCCCTGAGCGCCGTCACCTCGTCCGGCGGGGATTTGCGCGGCCTGCGCTTCCGGAAGCGCGACAAGATGCTCTTCTACGGCCGCCGCATGCTGCGCAAGATGAAGAACGTGAGCGGCCAGATGTACAGCAGCGGCAAGGGCTACAAGCGGCGGGCGGTGATGCGCTTTGCCCGCCGCTTCCTGCAGCTGCGACGCGACAATATGCCGCTGGAGATGCGAACGGTGGAGCCGCCGGCCGAGTATCTGGAGGAGACGATGGAGGGCAGCGACCGGGTGCCGCCCGATGCCCTCTACATGCTGCAGAGCATCCGGATCTTCGGGCACTTCGAGAAGCCCGTCTTCCTGCGCCTGTGCAAGCACACCCAGCTGCTGCAGCTAATGGCCGGCGATTATCTGTTCAAGATCACCGACCCGGATGACAGCGTCTACATCGTCCAATCGGGCATGATCAATGTGTACATCTCGAATGCCGATGGCAGCACCCTGTCGCTGAAGACGGTGCGCAAGGGCGAGTCCGTGACGTCGCTGCTCAGCTTCATCGATGTGCTGTCTGGGAATCCCAGTTACTACAAGACGGTCACCGCCAAGGCCATTGAGAAGTCGGTGGTCATTCGACTGCCCATGCAGGTGGGTGTTTCTTATTTAAAAAAAAAGGGAAAAAATAATATCTCTGTTCTCCATTCTTCAACAGGCCTTCGAGGAGGTGTTCCAGGACAATCCAGACGTTATGATTCGCGTCATCCAGGTCATTATGATCCGACTGCAGCGCGTCCTCTTCACCGCCCTGCGCAACTATCTCGGCCTGAACGCCGAGCTGGTGCAGAATCATATGCGAAAGAGCATTGCCATGATGTCCGGCACCATTATTAACTCACAGTCGTCGCAATCATCACGCCAAACCGCCACCTCTGCAGGCGCACCAATCCCGCCCAGCCAATTGCCAATTCCACCGATGCCAGCGACTCCGAATCCGACTCGGGAAGCGGGAGCGGGAGCTGGAGCGGGAGCGGGAGCTGGAGCTGGAGTTGGACGAGCTCAACAGCCCTTGTCGCGGCATTCGCGCGAGGAGCATACACTATCCGATCCAAATCCCAATCCCGAAGCCTGCCCACAGATCGGAACAAGCCAGATATTCAGTGAATTACCTGGCGAAGCGTCCAGTGCGTATGTTTTCCATCAGCAGCAGCAGTCCGTGGGAAATCTGTCCACGCGGCGCGGCTCCCTCACCCAGGCGGGCCCATCTTCACCCCTTGAGGGCGGCAGCTCAGCGCAGTCGGCAGCGTCGTCGGCGCCGCCGCCGCCCCCACCGCAAACGCCATCGATAGATCTGCGGCTGGTGCAATCCTCGGCCGTGGAAAGCCTGCGCCGTGAATTGGGCCTGCCCGAGGAGGATGCTCACATTATAGAACCCTTCGTCGAGGTCCGTGAACTGGAGCCCAATGTCACGCTCATCAACGAGGGCAATGCGGACGATGTGTGCATTTGGTTCGTGATGACCGGGACCCTGGCGGTCTATCAGGGCAACCAGGATGCCACACGGGCCAAGCCGGATAAGAGTGATATGCTCATACATTTCGTCCATCCCGGCGAAATTGTGGGTGGCCTGGCCATGCTGACAGGCGAAGCGAGTGCCTATACGATCCGATCGAGGAACAATAGCCGGATAGCCTTCATCCGGCGAGCGGCCATCTATCAGTGAGTATTCCATCAGATGATATCAACCTTATCGCGTCTTATATCTCCCTCGCCTGTTTTTAGAATCATGCGACAGCGGCCACGAATCGTTTTGGATCTGGGCAACGGTGTGGTTCGTCGCCTGTCGCCGCTGGTGCGGCAATGTGATTACGCCCTCGACTGGATCTTCCTGGAGTCGGGCCGTGCCGTTTATCGTCAAGATGAGAGCAGCGATAGTACCTACATTGTGCTGAGCGGACGCATGCGATCGGTTATCACGCATTCCAGCGGCAAGAAGGAGATCGTCGGCGAGTACGGCAAGGGTGACCTTGTGGGCATCGTCGAAATGATCACCGAGACGTCACGCACCACGACGGTGATGGCTGTGCGCGACTCGGAGCTGGCCAAGCTGCCCGAGGGCCTGTTCAATGCCATTAAGCTGCGCTACCCCATTGTGGTTACCCGGCTGATTAGCTTCCTTAGCCATCGCTTCCTCGGCTCGATGCAGACGCGCTCGGGCAGCGGGGCGCCGGGCGCGCCCGTTGAGGCAAATCCCGTCACGCACAAGTATTCAACGGTGGCCCTGGTGCCCATCACCGACGAGGTGCCGATGACAACCTTCACCTACGAGCTCTATCATTCGCTCTGTGCCATAGGTGCGTATATATCCGGCCGCTGATGATGCCTTCCTGGTAAAGTTTGAACGTCAAGCCAAGTCCTGGCACAGCCAAGTCCCCACACCGAACTGGGTCAGTTGATAACACATTTCTTTACGTTCTTTTTCGCACGGCAGGCCCCGTTCTCCGGCTCACCTCGGACGTGGTGCGCAAGCAGCTGGGCCCAAACATCTTTGAGGCGGCCAACGAGTACCGAATGACCTCGTGGCTGGCCCAGCAGGAGGATCGCAACATTATAACGCTCTATCAGTGCGATAATTCGCTCAGCGCCTGGACGCAGCGGTGCATGCGGCAGGCGGATGTCATTCTGATTGTCGGCCTCGGCGACCGTTCCCATTTGGTTGGCAAGTTTGAGCGCGAAATCGATCGGCTGGCGATGCGAACGCAGAAGGAGTTGGTGCTGCTATATCCGGAGACGACCAATGCCAAGCCAGCGAATACGTTGAGCTGGCTGAACGCGAGACCCTGGGTGACCAAGCACCATCATGTGCAGTGCGTGAAGCGCATCTTTACGCGCAAAAGTCAATATCGGATTGTGAGTATTGAAAAGGGAAATCAAAATCAAAGTCTGCTTGGGGTTATCTATACTTTGGCATGGCATTTATTATGGCATTCAGCTTAGAGATGATATTGTCAGTTGCTTATATATCAAATTTGCATTAGTTTTCTGTCATTTTCTTGGATTATTGATTGTTTTTCATATACTCTATATGGTAAAGTCTGTATTCTGTTTGATTATCTACACCGAAGACTAAACATCAAATGAATTAACATATTTCCCGATAATATCAATATAAATTCTATATTTTTCGATACAAAATATGCATTACTTTCGATACATTTCTATTTATTTACATTCCCAATTAACTTTATGTGACATTCAATAACCCGACTAGGGCCACTGCATTCAATTGAACTTCCGTGGCATTAAGCATCGTAAAGATAATGCTATCTGGGGAGCGCTTGAAATAAAATAATTGGTGGAAATAAGAGAGTGCGCATCATAAACATATATCGACTCGATTACAGATATAGATTAGCACAGATTAGGTCACGATGCAGGTGATAATGATTGACAATAAGCTAATTAATTAACCAGGCTTTTCGGCAAAATATTTACTATAATTAATTTGATTTTAATTATTCTTTTAATGCCTTGCAGAATGATCTCTATAGCCGCGTCCTGCTCTCCGAACCGAACATGCATTCCGACTTCTCGCGCTTGGCCCGCTGGCTAACGGGCAACTCGATCGGCTTGGTCCTGGGCGGTGGCGGAGCACGCGGTGCTGCCCACATTGGCATGCTGAAGGCCATACAGGAGGCGGGCATACCCATCGATATGGTGGGCGGCGTTAGCATTGGCGCTCTGATGGGTGCCCTCTGGTGCTCCGAGCGCAACATCACCATTGTCACACAAAAGGCCCGAGAGTGGTCCAAGGTTTGTTCGCAGTTCCCTAATCGCTTTCAGTTCCGAAAAACCTCTAAGTTTGTGCAAAATTCATTTGTTGCAGAAAATGACAAAATGGTTCCTACAACTGCTGGACCTCACGTACCCAATCACATCGATGTTCTCCGGGCGGGAGTTCAACAAGACCATCCACGACACCTTCGGGGATGTGAGCATCGAGGATCTGTGGATACCATACTTCACGCTGACCACCGATATCACGGCCAGTTGCCATCGCGTACACACCAACGGTGAGTCCTGTCAGTCGCCGTCTGCATTTGCCTCTTCTCTCTGTCTCTCTCCTTCTCTGTGTCTGTCTCTTTCCGTAGATGTGTCTCCCGATATATAGTCTGTCTCCTTTTCTATCTCTGCCATTATCTGCCGTTTGCTATTACATAGTTCTAGAAAATTGCAATTAATATGTCGTTTAAGGAGACAAAAATATAAAGATTTCGATTTTTTATCGATAGATTTTTTTAATTATAAAGATTTCGATTTTTTATCGATAGATTCTTTTAATTAAGGGAATGATTTCCTAATAATAATTTACTTATTAAATAAATTGATCTCTTAATTGACATATTACCTGCACTTCTGCGGTATGTTTTCCTTTCTAGTAGCTCTGCTTTTCTATTCTATTTCTCTGGTACTTTGATAACTTTTCGGTTCGATGGTATCGTTAACACGCAGCTTCTGTTTCCGGTTTTTGGCTTTTGTAATGCTCTTCCTATTTGTGCTTTATGTTTCTTTAGTAAAAGCCTTAGAACTGAGTGTACATCCACGAAAAATAAGACAAATGAAACACACACCCCACACACATTATCCATGGCCCGCAATTTGTTTTGAAGCAATCTTCTCGCACATTTAAAAATGGAACATTTTTGGAATACCGACGCTGTGCTCCCTGTCGTTAATTAGCTGTAATTTCTTTTATCAAAATTTGTAACAAATTCATTTTTAATTGCTGTTGTCGTTGTTGCTGTTGTTGGTTTCGCGTTGATATTGATATTGTTGTCTCTGCAACATTTCGGAGGCTTAAGCATTCAAAACATGAAATGAAATGAACTCTCGGCTCTTGTGCTTTCTGCTGCTCGCTGCTCCCTCGTAACTCCCATCGCTGCTCCCATTTCCCATAACACTCCATAACCTGTGAGACTCATTTTCCTGCGCCCCGGCTTAAACTTCATTTAAAGTTTATACTTTTTGTGATCCCCCCCGCCTCTTACATTCATAGTTGTCTGTTTAGTTGTGGCCCCTCCCTTATTACAAGTCCTGTAAGCACGCATGTCCCTTGGTTATTCCCCAACTCATTTTTGTGTTAATCCTCATCAAAACATATCCTTACCAAAGAAAAAAACAAAAGAAAAGATCGTTGAACGCTTTTTTCTCGCTCTCTCTCAATCTCTCTTTTTTTTCTCTTCTCCCCCGCCACACACACACGCACACAACACACACCCTACACACACCCACCACGACTTATCATTGCTGCTGGCATGTGTGTCTCTGTGCCTCAGGATCTCTGTGGCGTTACGTACGCTCCTCCATGTCGCTCAGTGGCTACATGCCGCCGTTGTGCGATCCCAAAGATGGGCACCTCCTGCTGGATGGCGGCTATGTGAATAATCTGCCAGGTAATTAGCAATTAGCACATAGAATACGATTTAACCCCAAAAAAAAAAAGAAACAAAAAACGATAATGAATATGAAAATAATACTTTTAACCCACTGAGCGTGTTGTTTATCCAAATCTCACTTTCAATTCCAATCTAGAGCTGGTGGTTCTTTTTTTTTGTTGTCTTGGCACACAGAGAGAGAAAGCGCGCAGAGTGTTGGAAAGTCCTTATTGTTCGAACGATCATGCTTGCCTGCGTTTCCTTGTTCCCAGCTCCCAGCTCCCAGTTCCCAGCTCTTGCAGTGTTGTGTTTCCGTTTCCGGTACCGGTACCGGTTCTGGTTCTGTTTCCGTTTCCGGTAAAGCTCATCTCCGCCATTCCCACTTACTCATGACACCACTTGACACACACGAACACACAAACAAACACCGAGTGCACAAAGTTCCTTTGGTTTTTTTCTTCCTTTAATTTTATTTACTCTGTTGCTTATAGTTGTTGATATTTCTGAGTTATCCTTTTGTTTGTTTTCCCCCCCTTACCTTTGGGTTTTCCTTGGCCTTTTTTTTTTTTGTTTTTTGTTGTATTTTCATTTGTAGTTAGAAAGCCTTGTAGCAAATCGTTATTTCTACACACAAGCAAACCAGTTGTCATCGTGGATAAAAATTGTGTCTATCTCTTTATCTCTCTCTTTCTCTTTATCCTTGAAACAAACACACACACACCACACTCACACACCCCACTCACACACACACACACACACACACGTTTCACTATGATGAAAATGAAAAAAACTATGATGAAATTGATGAAATTGATGAAATCCCAAATTCCATCCACAATCTCCGCCATGTGTCTTGTCGTGTTGTGCTGTTTTTGTTGCCTTTTGGTGCACCTGTTTTGTGAAAACAAAAAAAAAAAAAAAAACTGTAAAAACAGGCCACCTGTGGCGTTACTGCCGTGCCAGCATGTCGATTGCCGGCGTATTTCCGCCATTCTGTGATTATAGTGACGGTCACCTGCTGCTCGACGGCTGCTACACCAACAACGTTCCAGGTAAACTTGAGCAACCACCGGGTGGCCAGTACTAAGTACCATCGTCCACCAGTTCCATCAAAATCTTATCATTCATCCACCAAAACAACACCTGGTCCAATTCCAATTCCGATTCCCGTTCCAACGCTCTGCGTCCGCTCCAGTATTGGAAATTGAATTCAGCGAGAGTCCTTGCAATCTCGACTTTCCCTCCGCGCATCTTGAGTCCCTTGGCCGCTTGCTTCACGAATTGCCTCAAAATTCCAAACATTTAAACTAAATTAATTTGAATTTCCGCAAAAAAAAACATTAATTGAAAATGAATATAAGCTCACAAGACTCAAGATGCTGAGGGGGAGGGAACAAAACACAGCCAGTGGATTCTCTTAAGTTATAAACGCGAAAATAACGTGATATTTATTTATTGTATTTTCGCGTCAATAACAAGTATTCTCTTTTTGCAAAATTAAGCCCCAAAATATGGTTTCCAAAAGCATAAATTAGAAAATTCCCTAGTAAAGTTGCAAAAACTTATTTTATTATCTGCTTAATTTTGCAAAATGAACCAAAAATCGCGCTCGTGATGATATGTACTTCTGGGGATTACTAACAAAACAATATTTGCATTTCGAAACAAAAACAACAACCATCCAACCCTCACGCCCCCTTGAACCGCATCCGTGTCTTCCAACGCCATTTCCCTCCCGCACACGTCCACATTCCCGTGTATATATATATATATACATAGCCGATGTGATGCACAACCTGGGCGCCGCTCACATCATAGCCATAGACGTGGGCTCGCAGGATGACACCGATCTGACCAACTACGGCGACGACCTGAGCGGCTGGTGGCTGCTCTACAAGAAGTGGAATCCCTTCACGTCGCCCGTTAAGGTGCCCGATCTGCCGGACATTCAGTCCCGTCTGGCCTACGTCTCCTGTGTCCGCCAGCTGGAGGTGAGTTTGCATGCTCTATAAATCCGAAATTGCCGCTAAATTCCATTCTTTTTCCCTCCTCTCCCCCCAAACAGGAAGTGAAAAACTCGGACTATTGCGAGTACATCCGGCCGCCAATTGACAAGTATAAGACCCTGGCCTTTGGCAGCTTCGACGAGATCAGGGACGTGGGCTATGTGTTTGGCAAGAACTACTTTGAGTACATGGCCGAGACGGGGCGGCTGGGGCGGTTCAATCAGTGGTTCAACAAGGAGCCGCCCAAGCGCGGCAACCACGCCTCCCTCAACGAGTACACCTTCATCGATCTGGCGCAGATCGTTTGCCGACTGCCGACTGCCGTTAACACCGGTGCGGAGATCTTTAGCGAGGACGAAGACTGTGATGGCTACATCTCGGAGCCGACAACGTTGAATACGGTGGGTGTGATCTGAATTAAGGCTGGAATCGGCCAAGTTATTGTCTGTGTTATTTGTGTTTCGTTTGCAGGATCGTCGACGCATACAGGTGCCGCGTGCCGGCAACTCCCTGTGCTTCTCCGAGACTGAAATGGACTCCGATGTGGAGATCGATCTGAAGCTAGACAAGACGAGTATTCAGAGCAAGGAAGAGGCTACACGACATCATCATCGTTATCATAGGCATAAACGGGAGGACGAGGCGGTGGCGGTGGCGGTGGCGGAGGTGGTGGCAGCTGCAGCAGCAGCAGCAACGACGGCGGAGCAGGCAACACATCAGCAGCAGCAGCAGCAGCAGCAGAGCACAGCGGAGCTCGGAGAGCGGTGTGGCTTGGAGCAGCGAGAGCATGGCCTGAGCAAGGACGACGACAAGGAGAACCGGAACAGGGCGAATAATGAAACCAAAAACTAGCAAATAGACAACAAAAGGAAATCAATCATCCGCAGAAACACGGTTGACCTCTCCTCTCTCTCCTCTAGGTTTTATATAATAAATAGCAACCAAGACTTAGGCTTAGCTCTTAGCATACGAGGAATAATGAAGATTGCCTTGCCCCCCATTGCACACTCCTTCCCACTCGCCCACACCCACAACCACACCCACAGCCACACATATTGTAATGCTGGCACAACTTTGTCTACAAAACGTTGTATATTTTTACTGAGGAGCAAACCTCTAGGGAAACGGAGATGCTGGGCCACCCCTACACCTGGTGGTGTGTGTAGTCTCCACCCCCCGCCTCCCCCTCTCTCTCTATATATATATTACTTTTAGTAAATGCAAATTGTTTGTTTTAATGGTCGGATATATATATATATACATAGATATATATGAATTATTTTTTGTTTTCTTTTTGTAAATGCAAGCAAATAAACTGAAATCAATTGAAAGTACAAAAAATACACAAAGCAACGTCTTTAAATCGAAACGGAGGCGGATATTTATTTATTTATGTGCAATCCACCAACTGTTGCAAGTGTTGGATTCGGAGTCGTGGCCAATTCCCTGGAAATAGCCGTGGAATGGATCTGATACTGAGTGGTGCCGGCGCCCCAGGCCTCATCTTACAAAAGCATCGGCCATAAATGGCCACATCCAGTGCCCAGGTGAATCAGTTGTCCAGGTAATGGCGACCACAGAGCTTTGGATAGTTGCCGGCTAGACCACAAGGAGGTGAGTTCCAAAACAAAAAAAGGGAAGGTGCAGGATAAAGCCTTCGAGGAAACTGATTATGATTTAAGTTGTACGTTTAATGAAAAACTAGAAAAATAAAATAAAATGAAATATATACCCAGATAGAGGCTTAAAACTTTAATGAGTTTTTGTGTGAACAATTAAATATTTAAACCTATATTTGATACACAAGCTTTATATATTTATGTATGTAAGTTTCCCATAGAGATTACATTTAAATACCCTATAAACCCTATATATATATAATCTTGATCAGGAAAACAAACTTTAGTACACGCTTAAAAATTAACCCCACGCTGCCGAAATGTAACAATGTTATTGTTATTATTGAAGGCACAAATCCAGACATTAATCTTTTAATAAAAAACAACAATAATTTCAGCTTAATAACAATAACAAATACAAAAAACAAGAATAATCATCTACTTCATTTAGGCATAAATTTGCTGCATCCCTCGATTTATGTACCAGGCGCGCAGAAACTGCAGCAAGCAGCTGATCGGCGAATTTAAATTCGGCAAGTAACGGTGACTAAATAAGGGGAAATGAAATAAAGCCTTCTGATTGGTCAATGCAAATGTAAACAAACAACAGAACTGTTATAGCAGCTCATCGCAAGCCAAGTAACGGTGCCTGAGAGAGGGGAAAGCTAGTCACTTGCTGCTGGGCGCCGAGCAGCTGCTTTCTGTTTCTGTTCGCCTGGTTGAAAGAAACCATGAAATTGTAAATTTATATGGATTTAGCCCGCCTTCGAAATAATAAACAACAACAACAATTTCGTCTTAATAACAATAACAAAAACAACAATACCAAAAACTAAAATAATTTAAACTTAATTTAGGCATAAATTTGCTCCATCCCTCGATTTATGTACCAGGCGCGCAGAAACTGCAGCAAGCAGCTGATCGGCGAATTTAAATTCGACAAGTAACGGTGACTAAATAAGGGGAAAGGAAACAAAGCCTTCTGATTGGTCAATGCAAATGTAAACAAACAAAAGAACTGTTATAAGCAGCTCATCGCAAGCCAAGTAACGGTGCCTGAGAGAGGGGAAAGCTAGTCACTTGCTGCTGGGCGCCGAGCAGCTGCTTTCTGTTTCTGTTCGCCTGGTTGAAAGAAACCATGAAATTGTAAATTTATATGGATTTAGCCCGCCTTCGAAATAATAAACAACAATACCAAAAACTTAAATAATTTAAACTTAATTTAGGCATAAATTTGCTCCATCCCTCGATTTATGTACCAGGCGCGCAGAAACTTCAGCAAGCAGCTGATCGGCGAATTTAAATTCGGCAAGTAACGGTGACTAAATAAGGGGAAAGGAAATAAAGCCTTCTGATTGGTCAATGCAAATGTAAACAAACAACAGAACTGTTATAGCAGCTCATCGCAAGCCAAGTAACGGTGCCTGAGAGAGGGGAAAGCTAGTCACTTGCTGCTGGGCGCCGAGCAGCTGCTTTCTGTTTCTGTTCGCCTGGTTGAAAGAAACCATGAAATTGTAAATTTATATGGATTTAGCCCGCCTTCGAAATAATAAACAACAATACCAAAAACTTAAATAATTTAAACTTAATTTAGGCATAAATTTGCTCCATCCCTCGATTTATGTACCAGGCGCGCAGAAACTTCAGCAAGCAGCTGATCGGCGAATTTAAATTCGGCAAGTAACGGTGACTAAATAAGGGGAAAGGAAATAAAGCCTTCTGATTGATCAATGCAAATGTAAACAAACAAAAGAACTGTTATAAGCAGCTCATCGCAAGCCAAGTAACGGTGCCTGAGAGAGGGGAAAGCAAATAAAGCCTTCTGATTGGTCATCGCAAGTCACTTGCTGCTGGGCGCTGAGCAGCTGCTTTCTGTTTCTGTTCGCCTGGTTGAAAGAAACCATGAAATTGCAAATTTATATGGATTTAGCCCGCCTTCGAAATAATAAACAACAACAACAATTTCGTCTTAACAACAATAACAAAAACAACAATATCAAAAACTAAAATAATTTAAACTTAATTTAGGCATAAATTTGCTCCATCCCTCGATTTATGTACCAGGCGCGCAGAAACTGCAGCAAGCAGCTGATCGGCGAATTTAAATTCGACAATTAACGGTGACTTAATAAGGGGAAAGGAAATAAAGCCCTCTGATTGGTCAATGCAAATGTAAACAAACAAAAGAACTGTTATAAGCAGCTCATCGCAAATAGGGTAACGGTGCCTGAGAGAGGGGAAAGCAAGTCACTTGCTGCTGGGCGCCGAGCAGCTGCTTTCTGTTTCTGTTCGCCTGGTAGAAAGCAACCATGAAATTGCAAATTTATATGAATTTAACCCGCCTTTGTATTATTAAACAACAACAACAATTTCGTCTTAACAACAATAACAAAAACAACAATATCAAAAACTAAAATAATTTAAACTTAATTTAGGCATAAATTTGCTGCATCCCTCGATTTATGTACCAGGCGCGCAGAAACTGCAGCAAGCAGCTGATCGGCGAATTTAAATTCGGCAAGTAACGGTGACTAAATAAGGGGAAATGAAATAAAGCCTTCTGATTGGTCAATGCAAATGTAAACAAACAACAGAACTGTTATAGCAGCTCATCGCAAGCCAAGTAACGGTGCCTGAGAGAGGGGAAAGCTAGTCACTTGCTGCTGGGCGCCGAGCAGCTGCTTTCTGTTTCTGTTCGCCTGGTTGAAAGAAACCATGAAATTGTAAATTTATATGGATTTAGCCCGCCTTCGAAATAATAAACAACAACAACAATTTCGTCTTAACAACAATAACAAAAACAACAATACCAAAAACTTAAATAATTTAAACTTAATTTAGGCATAAATTTGCTCCATCCCTCGATTTATGTACCAGGCGCGCAGAAACTTCAGCAAGCAGCTGATCGGCGAATTTAAATTCGACCAGTAACGGTGACTAAATAAGGGGAAAGGAAATAAAGCCTTCTGATTGGTCAATGCAAATGTAAACAAACAACAGAACTGTTATAGCAGCTCATCGCAAGCCAAGTAACGGTGCCTGAGAGAGGGGAAAGCTAGTCACTTGCTGCTGGGCGCCGAGCAGCTGCTTTCTGTTTCTGTTCGCCTGGTAGAAAGAAATCATAAAACTGCTTAGTTTAAGAAATTTGAGTGTGATTTGATTTCTCAACGAATTATTTATTGTTTTCAAATATCTATTTCAAGTTCCTAAAATACACATAATTTAGGTCAATTTTAGGTAGAACATGAAGGCTTTATAGAGTTGTGATTGAATCTTAATTATATAGTTCTTTATATAGAGTTCTATACTCTTTGTTAAAACTCTAACCAATAAAAACGAGCTATTGGAAAAAAAATATAACCAAAATGTTGATTTTCTTGTGCTTCCAAAACTTCAAACTTTGATTTAGAAAACAAAAATCTCTTCTGAATTCAGGAGGTGCTGCTAGTATTCATATCCTTATATCTGGTAGCATTTATATTTATGGTTCTTTGAACTCTCTAATGCTAGATAAACGCCTGCCACTAGTGACAATCCTTCGACTTCGGAAATCAAGGTAGCCAGGTGGGGGCAATCCTGCTCCAACACACCTGTCATTGTCACTTTCGTCTGGTGTCAGAATTTTTCAGTCGTTCATCATATTCGCAGCTCCGCTAGAAACCCAAACGTTTTCCAATTATTGCCTTTGCCGGCATTCAAATTCGATTTTGTAATACTTTCTTATAGCGAGAGGCATCGGTTGTGCCTTCCATCTTGTCGTTCGCCCACGCAGGATTCTCGTGGTCCTTGGTAGCTTCCAGTTTTTGGTGGTATTTCTGTAGTTCTCTTGGGAATGGAGAAGAATCCCCTTCCGAATGCCGGTGAGTACGGGGGGAAGCACACCACGAGCTGTGAAAGTCAGAGATTTTCCCGAGGATTGAGATTAGGTTTGGTAATTTATGAATGAAAATCTTTAATTTTTGCAGTCTACAGATTTCTTCTACATTTTCATAGGATTCTTAATTTTAATAGGCATTGATTTCATCTACCAATTTGCATATAAATTCATACAAAATGCATATTTTACATACTTCAATTGCAAATAATTTTTACTTTCTTTCTACTCCTTTCTTTTCTTTAATTTTGACACCTTACATGCGAATAAATATATATAATATATATATATCTGGTCCAGTAATTGCCTTATTGTCCTTTCTATCCTTTTTTTTGACAGTTGTTCGTTCGCAGATGTCCTTTGTTATATATGCCTGTGTGTGTAATCCTTCTTTCCCTCTTCCTCTCCTTTATTCCCACCTCCCACTTCATCAGGCAAAAATATGGCACGCGACGAGGAGGCCACCCACCTGGACCCAGACCCCGCGGTTCCGGCGGATGAAGCGCGGGCCCTGATGCCGCCGCCGCCTTCTGTGCCGCCCAAGAAGGAGCCAGTAGCGGAATTCGAGCCAGCCAACCAGCACATGGTGGCCCTGAAGCCCAAGTTTTTGCCCAATCTAAAGAGCCTGATGTTCCCGAAGATGGTCTACGAGCAGACCAAGCGCCTGGTGATCACGCCCCTGTTGACCTACAACCATGATCCCGTCGCCGCCTTGAAGCTGCGCGGCGCACGCTGCGCCAGCTTCGAACTGCCCAATGATATGTTTCCCCGCGGCGCACCCATATGGAAGATCACATTCCTGCCGGAGGAACTGCTGCCCATGGGCTTTGATGCTGGCGGCGTCTTTGGCACCGGCGTCCTGGCCCGCAAATACTATCCCACGGACTTGTTGAGCGCCGAGCACAAGGGCCAAACGCCGCCCCTGTTCATCGGGCATCGCAGCTCGAGCTATGTACTGCCCAAGGGGGTCCTGACACCGGCACAGGCTCAGGCACAGGCCAAGGGCAATGGCCGGGGCAGAGGCCAGGCCCAAGCCCCACCCAAGCGCATCCAGCCGCTGACGCCGGCACCGCCGCCCTCGCCGGCCTTCAAGCGGAGCATACTGAAGCCCAGTGCCGCCGTTACCGCCGAGATGAATCGTCGCCTTGCCCTCAACAACATCTCCGTGATCGAGATGGTCATTATGCCGGCCTTCCGCAAGCCACCGTCGCGCTACCCAATGGCCGTTCCAATGCAAATGCAGTACAACATGTATGCGCCCGACTTGAGCAAGGTTATCTTTGCCATGCAGGACATTGACCAGATGACCGTGGCCATCATCTCGACGGTCCATCAGCCAAATGTACCGGAGGTGGCGCTCTCCACCATGGGCAACGAGGCCTGCCCCAGGTTCGAGCTGCCCGCTGATATCTTTCCGGTGGACACCAACCGTCTGGGGCCACGTTTTCTGCCGCAGCGCTTCCTGCCCGATTTCTGTGATGCTGGCTGCGTCTTCCCGCCGGGCTCGCTGCCCGACTCGGTCTTCCACGGCGCCATGCGTACGCATTTTGACCTGGAGCAGCATCACTATTCGATGACGCCGCCCCTGTTCGTCGGTCGTCGCAAACAGCCGCCGCCGCAGTGCGGCAACGGAGCAGTCCAAGTGCCCAAAATAGATTCCATTGCCATGCAGCTGAAGAAGCTGGCCCTGAGGAATATGGCAGCGACGAAGCAGAGCAACGCCAACACCGCGGTCCCCATTCCCGAGAGCACCAAGCGCTCCAACGAGTTCAAGATGTCGGTGGCAGCCGGTAGGCCCAAGGGCTTCGTCCTCATCGAATCGGACCGTGTGCCGCGCGGCGCGATCCGCACCGACTTCTTTGGGGCCTTCCTCATGGGATGCTTCTTCAAGATCGTACCAGATGTCAAATGTATATTCGAGTCCTTGTACGGTACTGACACTGACGACGACGACGACGACGACGACACCGACGATGATGACGAAGAACTTTACTTCCGTCACTGCAAGGGGCATCAGATGACGGTGCTAAAGGCGGACAAAGCTAGTCAGGCTGGAGAGATGAAATCCGAGGAGGTGGAAGCAAAGGACGCCGGGGTTGAGGGAAGGGAAGCCGCTCAGTCCCACGATGAGGAAGCGGCGGCAGTCGCTCAGCCCGAGGCTGAGAAAGCAGAAGTCGAGAAAGCTGCTGCTTCGGCAGCTCCGAAGAAACCTGAAGTCGAGGAACCCGAAACGGAGGGATCTGAGGCCGAGGTCGAAGCCGAGACCAATTCCGAGGATTACGAAACTGAAGAGTACATAGCCGATGGGTGCGACTGCGGACATTGCGAGTCCGAAGAATACGAGGCAGAAGAAGTCGACTCCGGTGAATACGAGGCTAATAAGTGTGCGGCCGAGGAGGAGCGCAAGGCCGTGGACTACAATTCTGATGAGTGGGTGACCGATGAGCTTGATGAGGGCAAGGCCGCTAAGGACAATGCTGATGAGGGCGAGGCCGAGGCCGAGGAGACCGTGGCTGAGCAAACGAAGGGCGAAAATACGCATGTGGTAATAACGCAGAAAGACGACTCCAACATCGCACAACCCTTGGCCAAAAAGTCCAACCTGAGCGGTAATTCCAAGCTGTGTTCCATCTGTAATATTTTGACAGTTAACTCGATTAACTCTGAATCTTGCAGGCACACATACCAGCGATGATGAGAACGACAACACCGATTCCACCAAACCGGAGTGCCCCGGCTGCGCCAAGATCTACAGCTACTTCACCGTCGACAGCAACCTGGATGACATAGCGGAGGCAGCCGGTGACCTGAACACGGCCCGCTTCGAGGTCATTGTGCATCCATCCGAATTGCCGGGCATCAATGTGGAGCGCGCCGTGGAGCAGTTCCGCCAGGTGCTGCAGTGCCGCAACGAGATCCGGGCCAAAATGACGGGCATGATCAATGCCCACGTCACCAAGATGGAGGCAAACAACAAGCCGATCCTGGCATCCCCCGCCCCGGTCGAGACAGCCAAGCGCACATTCCGCAAGCCGTGCACGCACTGCGGCAAGCACCATTAGCACAAATTGATAGCGACGGCGGTTAGCGTAATGATTATAGATTTTTAAACGTATATACAATAAATATTACACTTTAATGGTTTC
Organism: Drosophila birchii; assembly: GCA_035046345.1. Lineage (NCBI taxonomy): Eukaryota > Metazoa > Arthropoda > Insecta > Diptera > Drosophilidae > Drosophila > Drosophila birchii. The sequence continues at coordinate 107,202 of JAWNOA010000014.1, read as the reverse complement.
TCAATTTTATTCAGGGGCTTTTCTCGGCTCGTCACATCTCGCTCCCGACTCTGTATACATTTTCTTAGCCCTGCGCTTTGGGGTTTAACCATATATGATCTATATAGTTGTATAGAGTGTGTGTGTTCCAGGCGGCTGTGTAATAAGACTGTGCTTTAATCGGAAATCGGAAATCGTAATCGTTAATTGTTAATCGTTAATCGTCTTGTTTTGTGTGTTTGTGGAGTATTTAAGAGTTATTTGTATAGCTAGCAAAAAAAAAAAACGGAAATCGAATGGGGAAATACCTATATATGCCTTTCGTATATTTACAAACCCTAAAAAATATTCAAATATTATTTAAATAGATTATTTCTCGTGTCTTTTATGTTTTATCTTGTGTTTAATAAGCAACTCAAACGTCAAATTGTGAATAATCCAATTAATTGCTCTAGAATTCGATGGAATCACCAATATAAATAATATATATTCACCAATTGGGAGTAGTGGACAACCTTTTTCCGTTTCATTTCATTTGTTTTTGTTTGCTTTGCTTCAACTACAAATACGTTTCACAACTGTAAAAAACCTTAAATATACAAATGTATTTAATTGCTAGAGCTAGGAAATCCAAAAAAAATAAACCGGAAACTCTTTAGATCCTGGGACTAACCCAGGCAGAGGTGCGCCGCCAGGTTCAAAGAGGAAACGTGGGCCAACAAAATTCACCTAGCTCTTCCTTGCTTCCTTCGCTCCTTGTCTCGCCTTATTACATAACATCTACAATATATATATAATAATTAATATAATATAAGGTGTGTGTGTGTGTTATGCAAACTAATTTCTACGCAATTCACAATTCGCTTTTCGTTTATTTGTGTAATTCTTGTTGTTTGTTTTTTATGTTGCATTAACTTTAGTTATATTTTATCATATATATTAACTATATAAACTTTCTTTATTCATTTTTTACATGCACAATCTCATGAGGCCAAAACGTAGACAATTTTGTTAATATATCGCTTGTTAATGGTAGTGTGTGTTGTGTTGTGTTTACTCGCTCATGTTTGCCTTTGTATTTGCTTTCTTTTTACCTAGGGAAAAAAAATATCTATAGAATTACGGCCCTAAGACTTATCTGTAGAGAGACCGACTGAAACTGAAACTGAACTTCCTCGCCGCTGCCTTACTTTATTATATATATATATCGATCTATATATATATATATATATATATTTATAAGTCGTACTAGATTTCTTGCTAAACATTTTCTGCCTTTCTGACCGGAGATTTGCCGACAACAAACAATCGCAATACATAAATGTGGCTTATGTGGCTGTGTGGCTGTGTTTCGTATTCATATTAGAAGTAATATATGTATAAAGGGCGTGTGTTGTGTGTGTTGTGTGTGTTGTGTGTGTAATATCAATTAACTGTTAATTGCCAGGACTTGCTTACTAAGGTGGAAACACTGCTGCGGCTACAGAGACTGCCTGGCATGCCCTACTAGTGCTCCCCATCGTCCTCCTCCTTCGCAAAACAACATACAAAAAATATATAGGGAACACGCGGGGCGGAGGCGGCGGCGGCGGAGGAGGAGGAGGCTGGAGGAGGGATTGTAGCAAACGGATGATTGGAGATTTGGAGATTGAAAGTGTGTGTGTGTGTGTGTGTCGTCTTCGGAGGAGCTTCGGGTTCGGGTTGAGTGATTCGACTAGGCTGGGAGCGGCATTGCAGGCAGCTTCAGTGTTTGCTTAAATCTGGCCAACCAGCTCCTGTATGCTGCGCAATAAGTCTTCCATATTTCACAAGAGATCCCTGTGGAACACCCAGGTGTGTTTTGTGTGGGCAAACTTGTGCGACAGCCACTGCGACTCCAGCAGGTTGAAGCGATCCTGGCTCAAATACAGCGGCTTGCCGCGCCTGCAAAGAAAATAGGTTTACTCACTCATCCGATTATGGTTCAGCGCACTCGGAACACTCACTTGAGATCGCGATCCTCCTCATCAAAGTCGTCCAAGTAGAGGGAGCCCCACAGGCAGGCACGACGACCGCGTATAACGATAATGTACGTCGAGGTTACCACCAGGAAGATGCCAATGCCACCGCCACAGGATAGGGTGTGCTGCTCAAAAACAAAAGGCATTATAATTTATATTTATGGCATCTAGCAGACACACTCACCCGCACCGCCTCGCAGCAGTCGTTCTCCGCACAACAGTTCTGTTTGAGGCACACAATCGTCCCGCACAGCAGGCAGATGGAGCTCTCCTTGGGCACCTTGTAGCAGTTGAGGCAGGGCCGTTCGTGGTAGTACTGCCGAGGAATACAAATATAAATATTGAATTTCAGATCTCAGTTATTGCTGGATCTCTCTCTCTCTCTCACCGTAAACAGGCGCTCGTACTCGCGCGGCAGCTCGAGGAGGCGCGGCTGCTGCCACAGCGAATGCTGATTGATGAGCACCAATTCCCGCACCGTATCCGTCGGCGGTCGCACGTCCATTAGCTGCTGGCACCAGAACTGCGGCAGCGTTTGCTCGGTGCCGGGTATAAAGCACAGGCCCTTGCTGGCATTAAAGCAATCCCAGTCCATGGAGTCGGTGACCAGTTCCAGGTAGTAGACGAGCCGCACAAACTCCAGCGGCGGCGCCGAAATCTCTGGCATCTCGTGATGATACAGATGCTGGCGCAACAGGGCGGCCACGCGCAAAAAGGGCAGGCACAGTGTCTGCAGTTGCAGTTCCATTGACTTGAGGTTGACCTCGGATGAGGAAGAGGAACCTGCTGCTGCTGCTGCGGATGGGGAGGTAACAGTAACTGTCACGCCGGAGGAAGTCGAGGCGGCAGATGCTGCAGCTGCTGCTGCCGCAGAACTGCTGGTGCTGGGTATGCTGTCTCGTCGCAGATGCGACAGCTTGTTCGTGTGTCCCAGCACCAGGGCCATGGCCTTGCCCAGCTGCGAGGAGTTGGCCTGCTGCTGCTGCTGATGGTGGTGGTGGTGGTGGTGGCCACCAACAAGTCGGCGGCGTGTGTACGTGGAACTGGACGTGGCAGGGACTTCCCCAGGGGGACTACTATCGCTGTTGCCGGTGCTGGTGGCCCCGTAGGTGGCCAGTATGTGATCGCACTCGAGATCCGTGAGAGTGACGCACAGCTGGACTACGATTTGATAGTACAGCAGGTTGTACATCACCTTCACCATGCAGGTGAAGTAGTCTGGAACGAGAAGGAACCCGATAAACATATGGATAAGAAGGGATAATGGGGATAACACTCACCCTGATCGAGATGCAGCGGCGCCAGCAGTATAAACTTGAGCAGCAGCGCTATGGGATCCGCCAGCAGGCTGGGTATCAGCTCCAGGCAGTGAGCCGGCAGCGGTTCCGTTTCGCTCACCGGCAGACCGGCCAGCGAGGCCCAGCTACTCCACAGCGGCCACTCGACCAGGACGCGGACATGCACCGAGAGCACATGCAGCAACGGCACAATGCAGTCCCGCTTCGGCTTGTATCGCGTGGCATTCGCCGAGCACAACGAGCCGCCGCGCTGTATGATTTCCGCCTCCAGGTTGGTGCGGGCAATCGAGGTCACAAAGATGAACAGTTTGCGGAACGTGATCGAGGCGCATTTGACCTTGCGCTGGGCTATATTGGTCATCACCTCCATGGCATGGCCCATGGCCTCCGTTAGCTTTGTGGGCTGCTAAAGGGTTGCAAATAAGAATTGGGAATTAGGAATCGATCTTCTAGGGTGCCACAATGCAAAAATACTCACCGGTATCGTCTCATTCTCCTTGATCAGATCGGTTAGGTCGGCCACGAGGCGCTCGAAGGGCTGATTGCCCGAGCGCACCAGATGCGTGGGCCTGTCCAGCTGCGGACTGAGCGGCAGCACAGAGTTCGAAAGCTGCCGGCACACCGGGCAGTAGAACTCGCCGCGATCCTGCACCGGCTGCCGCTGGGTGGTGTACAGGGTCTTTAGGTACGCTTCCAGGCAGCCCAGATGGACGTGGTGGCCGCACGACTGCACATGGACGCCGTTGTCGTAGGCCATGTTGTTCGAGAGATACCACGACTCGTCGCCGAACTTCATGCTGAGCAGCTCCGTGCGGCGTCCGAATTCGGCGGCCAGCCGCGTGGCATGCGCCAATTGGTACTCATCCTCCACGTTTAGCGGCAGGGGCAGTCTCTCGGGTATGCGCCGTCGATGGCCAACGATGCCGCTGGACTCGACCAGCACCACCAGGCCGATGGGATTCGATTCGGTGCTGGGCGTGGTGCAATTGCAGATAATGCAGTCGTACTCCTTCTCGCGCGGCTGCTCCTCGTACAGCTCCTCCTCATCGTCGTCCTCCAGGCCATAGTCCATGCTGCTGGCCGCCGCGGCCGCCGATTGCATGAACTGCTTCTGCTTGTTGGCAAAATCCTGCATCATCTTCTGCTGGCGCTCGCGCGCCTTCTTGCGACGCTCCTCCTTCTCCTTGGTCTCGCGCGCCTTCGCCTCCGCCTGCTTCTCGCGCTGGTTGGGCCAGAGGCGGGCTCGGATCTCGTCGATGCTCAGGGCGCAGAGCTCGTCCTGCTTGGCGATCTTGCGCAGCAGATTGCCAATGAAGAAGGGGCCGTCGCCAATCCGCGACGCGGACACGTGAATGTTCTTGTAGTTGCGCATGCCAACGCTGGCAGTGCCGCCGCGTCCCCGTTCAGCCAAGGCGGTGCTCGAGGTACTGGCCTCATTGCAGTCCACATCCATGGTATCCTCGGTCGACGACGCTCGCTCCTCGCCGTCGCTCAGCGAGAAGCTGTCCAGCGTGCCCGAGAGCTGGGAGTGCAGCTTGAGCAGCAGCGACAGTATGCTCTCGTCCAGGTTGAGCTCATCCTTGTTGCTGCTGCCGCCGCCGATGGCAATGTCCACGGATCGTTTACGCGCTCCGCCAGCCTCATAGTTCATTCGCCGGCCACTGCCGCTGCCACCGCCACCGCCGACGGCGCCACTGACGCCCGATGTGAAGCCACCGACGCCGCCACCGCCAGCGCCGACATTCGATGGCACAATGTCCATGTTGACGCTGCTGCTGGGCACGGCCACGGGCTGGACGCGCTGGAAGGGCAGCAGCATGCCGCTGCCCGTGGGCGTTGTTGGGGAGAACATCTCGTTGCTGGCCGGCGGCTGATGTGCGATTCCAGCGGCTCCACCAGATCCGGCTCCAGTTCCAGCCCCGCCAGCCCCATTGTTTGTCTCGGCCAGCAATAGGTCCCGGCGTATGGCCACCTCCATGCCGCTCTCCGGCAACGTGATCTGCTGCAGCGGAAAGTGAAAGTCGAGGGCGGCGGCGGGACTCATGTCCATGGCATGATCATCGCCATCTCTTAGCAGCTCGTCCTCGTTGCTGTCCTGTCGGATAACAACGCCCGTTTCGGCGACCACGGAGAGATCGGGTGGCAGCGCCACCTCCATGCCAGGCACTCGCATCAGGGCCAGCGCCTCCGATACGCTGCGTCCTCGGACACCGCCTGCTGCCGCCAGTCCTAGGCCACTTGCGCCACTTGCGCCGCCTCCACCTACAGCGCCGCCTCTTGTGGCATCTTCGCCCTCCGCCTCAGACTGGCCAATCATGCGCAACGCCTGGTCCGGATCCGCGTCGACATCAAAGTCAAGATCCGAGTAAAACGGATTGGAGCGGTAGCTGGAGGTGACCACCTGCGGGTCGCGCGACTTGAGCGACACTTTTTTGACCATCTGACGGAGATTGCAGCTGAGATTGTCCGTGGGATAGCACTGGAACAGCTTGGGCGGCTCCTGGCAGCCGGGGCCGTAGCCATGATGATAGCCCAAGCCGCCCGACGACTCGACCATGGCAGCAGCAGGCGGAGCGCCGCTGCCACCAACGCCACTGCCACCCACATCCTCGCTGGTCTCCACGGCAATTTCCAGCAGAAAGACGGCCAGGGCCAGCACATGTTCCGAAACATCGCGCGTGTGGACGGCGCGAAACAGGATCGACAGGATGGTGGAGTGGAAGACGCGCGAGTTGAGGATGCGGCAGGGATCGCTGAAGGAGCTGGTGGCGGGCAGCGCCTGTGGCAGGCGGAACGGTGGCCATAGATTACCGCTAGCGGGCATCTTGTCCTTGCTCTTCACATAGTTGGTGAAGCGATCCAGCGACGACTGGAAGTCGCGACGATGCACGGCACGCAGGAGGACATGGAGGGGATCGTAATGCTTCTCCCACACCTCGTCAATGGGCGTGAAGAGGCCCTGTTCCAGGTTCTCGCTGCCGCTCGACGGCGCCTTGTACACGGACAGCTTCTTGAGGAACGTCTCGAAGTTCTTGGTGTGCACGTTGCCCGATCGTTCCGGCATCAGTTCCAGGAGCTGCGAGTGCGTCTTGTTCTCCGTGGAGAGCAGCGCACTGATCTCGATGATGCACTGTGTGGCCTCGTCGTTGCCCAGATTGGTGCGACTCGTGACCAGCGTGGCCAGGAAGGTGAGGAAGCCCTCCAGCATCGACGACTGCTCCGTCTTTTGCGTCTGCTTCAGCGGCGCCGTCTCCAGCCACTGGGCCACATCGAACAGCTCGATGGTCTTCTGCAGGAAGAAGTACTGCGGCAGGTTGGTGGCGCAGATCTGCAGAAAGAACAGATCCATGTCGGCCATCGAGTTGCAGAAGTTCGCCTGGATGTAGGTCATCGCCTGGCCCTTGATCTGCAGTCCATTGCGCACCCATTTCCCTGCCAAAATCTCGTAGAAGAAGCTCTGGAAAGCAAATGGGAGAATAAATGTAATTCAAATATGAATATTTTTTGGGATTTACGAAAAACGATCAATAAACAATTGATAAATAACGGCAACTTGCCGATTCCGATTATCAAAAGTATCTACATGCCACTTCGATAACCGACCGGTTGCCGCAGAGTTATCGAAACTCGTTTTGGGAATGTCAACTCTCTGAGCGGCACAGCTGATGTGCCCAACAAGCATGCCAGCCTGCTCCCACCAATGCTGTGACCTATGTATGTATGCTGGCTGCGCTGTCTCTTCCCCCTGCCAACAAAAAGAACCGTTCGTGACAAAGCATAACGCACATAAACAAAGAAAAAGAGCATACTTGAGTGTGTTGTGTGTGTGTGTGTGTGCGTCAGACTGTCTGAGTTTGCAAGGGGCAGAAAAAGAAAAACACAGCACATCACATTTCATCTCATTTTTTAATCAATCTCGGAGGCAGCGGAGGCAGCAGCCCCAGAAACCGAGCCAAACTCAACTCTCTGCTTGTGGCGGCCGCATTCGTGTTTCGATTGTCAGCGGGCGCAGTTTCGTGCTAGGCTGTGTGAGTGTGTGAGTGCGAGAGTGTGCGTGTGTGTAAACAATTCCTGCTTGCGCGAAATTTAATCATAATATTTAAGGCTCCCCCAAAAGCCAGCGTCATCGCCACCTCCGATCAGATTCAAAGCAAACAAATAGCGCACACACCGCACGCCGCATCGCCACCGCCAACCCGCCATGATGGAGTTTAGAAAATGGGGACTTCCCCTGCTGCTCGCCACTCTGATATCCCTGCATCAACCGACGCCGGCAGAAGCGCTGATTGAGGACGTCCTGGACATCATCCATGTGGTCAAGGAAGTCACCTCCGGCGTGCTCAAGGCTTGGGATATTGTCCAATCCTCGCCACTGGCCGCCAACATTGACTTTCCGCTGATGCGGGAGAAGCAGAAAAAGGTCTTGCAGCGCCTCAAAGAAGTCAGCAAGCAAATAGACCACACCGAAGAGCAGGTGAGTCATCAGCGGTGGTTAAGAGTCAGAGAAGCGACCATCGATACCCTTGCAGCACTAAGCATTATTAGATGGGATATGAAATTATGTTTTGCTGATATTTGTTGTGTTTACTAGTTCAATTCAATCAGCAAAATCAATTAAAAAGAGCTAAAAGAGCAAGGGTAAACGACGATCGTCTTACTTAACCAAATCTTTTTCGAGTGAAACCCCTAATCTTCTTTTTCGGAATTACCCACTTCAGCACGCTCAATATGTTGCCTTGGCCATCGAATCGGTTACCAGCTATATGCACAACAATGCTCCCATTATGGCCAAGATGAACGACATCACGGACACGATCAACAGGATCTCATCGCGCTACCAGCAGATGCAGAACTACGAGGCCCACAAGGACAAGCTGGAAATGTCCACGCTTATCACATTTGCCGAGTGGACAGTGTCGCCCAATGCACACTCGGTGCACCATCTGATGGATCGATTGCATATAACTCTGCTGGGGAGCGAGGATAGGGCCAACGCCACATCCAACAACCTGCTCGCGCAACTGGCCACCGCCTACGAGGTAATACACAGCCGAGCTTGTGAACAAAGATACAATCGTTAGGAGTAGGTAGGGTCGAATTTGAAATAGTTGAAGGAGATTTTGATGAACTTTAAGAAGATCAAGGTTGATCAAGTAGCTGCCGGATTTGGGCTTAACGTTCCACTGTACTGTACTCACTGTACTGTGGCTGAACTGGGATCGTGAATGGGGTGTCAATTTGCGAATAGCTTCCTGCACGGGCCACACTAACCCGGAATGAATCACTATCGCGATCATGATAATGCTTATAAGGCATAATCCCCGAGGAATTGGATGCGGGTCTAGACCTGAGAGACGTAGAGCGTTGGGCCTTTAACTTTGGATGATGAGCAGTATAAACTCGACTTTCCGGTTGCTGCCGCGTCACTTGTTAATTCCCCAAAAGAAAGTCTTTGCAGGGTATTAGTCATCGTCATCATCATAAAGTCGTGGTCGTTGTCGCTAAATAACTGTAAACAAAGCTTGAAAGCAGGCGCTTCCACGCACTTTATGCAAAATGCTCGCCAAAAAGCAGAGCTTCTGTGACTGCGTGGCGGTGTGGGGTTTTTTTTTGCTTTGTATTTGCGTGAGGTCAAAGGTCTGGTGTCAACAAAAGACTGCGGGACAAGTTAAACAAAACAAAAATAAAAGAAAAACACTGTGGAAACAAAAACAAACGGCAGAGGGCAATGCAGCAGTGCCGCCCCCACGCGGAGAGCAGCACAGAGAGCGCATCTCTTTGTTTGTGTGCACATTGCGTCAAGGTGGGAGCGGGATAGCCCACGCACTGCAGGAAGAGAAAGAGAGGGAGAGAGTGCGGAAAGCGAGGAGTGAGAGCACTCACAGCTGTTTGGCATACCAATTACACACGGGGACAACAACAATAACAACAGCAACTGTAGCACAAACAATCAGAGTGAGAGACGACAACTTTCCAGTTATCGATTGGCTCTGCATGTGACAAAATGATCGCCAAATCGATTGAATTGTATAATTAAGTTAGTCAAACTGCAGTGTATTATTTAAGTCGTCGCAGCCGAGGGAATTTAACCAAACAAAAATTTGCTCAATTCGTGATTGCGGGCTCGCTGCTACTTCTCACCAATACCGATGCCTGCCAAGAATAAACAAAAACAACAATGGGGCACGTAAAATGAGCTTCCAGTCGTCAGCGGATTCGTCGTACACACATAAACACACTCATACACTGGCAAACGAGCGGAGCGGAGCTGAGCGAAGCGCTTTAAAACTGAAAAAAACAGAAAAAATCACAGTAGCCGACGACCAGCACTCAGAATCACAACACACACAGCAAAAGGCGTGTAAAAAAAAATAAATGGGCGAGCGCGAATTAAAGTAAATCGCAAATAACGCACAATCAGTTTTGGGAAAAATTTAAGTGAACATAAATCCTAAAACCAGGCTCCCCAGCAAGCAGTGCCCTGTCCGCCAGAGCACAAGCAGTGCACGCAGACAGGCAGGCAGGCAAAGCAGGTGGACGCGTGTCGTCGTCGTCGTCGTCTTCAAAAAGGAAAAGAAGAAAAAGCAGCCTAAAATATCCAGGAAATCCCCTTTATTCGTTTTATCTGCTGAGCGGATATCACTTATCGTTAATACGTACGCCACACCACACACACACGCTCAAAATGGCGTCGCCTGGTATCGCTGCTAATGCCCTTGCCGCCACTGCCGTTCTCTGCTTGGTGATTTGTTGCGCGGCATCCGCAGCCTCTGCCTCCGATGGATGGCTACAGCCGCGCAACCCCCAACTGGAGGTGGACGCCATGCGCACCGAGTACATTGCCTTGGAGCGTGCTCTGTGGGATTATCTGGCCAAGACGGCCAACAGTCAGAATAACAAGGAGACGCAGCTCCGCAAAGTGTTCGATTCGCATCGCGACTTTAACGCCAAGCGACTGATGGGCCGTAACTTTGAGGAGCATCGCTACGAGCTACTCAATCACTACGAATGGTCGCTGCTCGAGCGGGATCTCATCTACATCAGCAAGCTGTACGAGACTTACAAGGTATCAGATCAGAGGACCAGAGAATTCCTGACCAACTAGCCATATAACTCTTATAGTAATCCCATCAATCTGCTTTAATAGGATACCTTTGTGAGGCAAAACTCTAGCTCTCAACTGGATCAACTGGCTGTGCTGGATCTGACCCGGGAAGTGCTGCGGAATGACAACACCATCTCGATGCCGCGTATCCTCGCGGAAATCGAGCGCGTGATGGTCCAACAGACGCTTTACTATCGCGCCATGATCGTTAGTTGACCTTAGTACAAGATATAGAGGGGATATAGACTTTCAGGATCAAGAACTAATTATTATTAATCTCCCTGTTATCTGCATGGTTTCAAACTTAATTGTCGCTGATGAAATTACAAGTTTTGAAAGAAATTTAGAGCCACGCGATCAGAGTAATTAGCCATATTTTGATGAATAGTTTTATAGTTAAAAAGCGATCTTAACGGCCAGATGTTACGAGTTTAATTAAAGCTAAAAACGAACAGGAGACTGCTCCCTCGCTGGTATTACCACCACAGGAGGAATGCATGCCACAGCTGCGCAGCCATATATCTGCTGGCATTCCTAATAAATATTCTTTATTCACCATTTCTCAGGTGTCCACCAATCAGATTTGCTACACACAACAGTCGGCGCAGCAGTTTGTCTACTCACTGTACGCCGACATCGCCCTGACCGAACTGAAGGCCTACACCATGATGGAGTTCTCGTGGATGATGCTGCGCGTCTATGGCAAGGGCAACTTCACCCAGGAGGCCGAGCTGATGCGAGCGGACTACGAGAAGCGTACGGAACGCACGCTGAAGCTGCTCAAGGACGTAATGCTGAGAGCCGATCGCATCGTTTATCGCTGTGATCCCGACAAGTATGTCAAGGGCGTGAACTATGACGAGGTGACCCGCCTGCTGCAGGGCTACATTGAGAACGAGGTGGATCTAAACAATGAGGAGACGTGCCGTGAGACCTGCTCCTTTTACCAGTCCACCCGCAGCGAGGGCTGCTTCAAGGATCTGTACTGTGCCCGCCAGCCCCGATGCTCGGGTCGCCTATACAATTGCCAGTTCGTGGACAGCGACATGTGGGTCTGCCCATCGGCGCAGAATAGCACCAGGCGATACGAGTTTATCGAGTATGAAAATGGACGCGTCCTGGGCAAGAGGGCCAGTTGCACCAGGGGCACCACAAAGGTGGATAGCTGGTGGCGTTACCTACTCTGGCACTGCAGCTACTGTTTCTGCCTCTGCGACGAGCAGGGCCTCAAGTCGGATCGTTTCTTTAGCCTGCGTGATTCGGTGGCCGATGTGAAGCGCAATAGGTAAAGTGTATGCTTAAAGACCTCAAAAATATACTTATATATCATTCATTTTTTGCAGGGTTGTGACTGGTCTACGCTTTGTCAAGCTCAATCGCATTTTCCACTTGCAAATCCAGGAGGGCGAACTCCTGCCCCGCGGCGCCATCAATCAGAGCACGTTGGAGTGGAAGCCCGTGGATCAGTACAATATCTTTGATCGTGATGTGAAGAAGGGCGTCGACTATCACACCCTGAGCTACGAGAGTCGCACCATCGATCTGGACGATGTTAATACGGATGATAATAGCTTTGTGATAACCGGCGTGCGATTCAGGGTGGTGGGAACCCATCTCAATCTGGAGGCCTACTACAGCGAATTCGACTTCAAGACGGGAAAGCTCATCCAGGCGGATGGCAACAGCTATTGGAAATCCAATGACAACACCGATGTCAGCAATAATAGCAAAGAACGAAGGTGGGTGGTAGAGAGGATACTAATGTCAAGGGGAACTCGAAACGAATTAACTTTATATATATGGACTTTTTGCAGGGAGAAGCTGCGCCTAGAGAACGCGGACGTGTCCACGCGCACGATCACACCCTCGATACCTCAGTCGCGCCACAACCAGTACATTGACTTCACTAACACGGGCCTGGACAAGGATGCAGCGCAGAGCACAGTGCCGTTCATTGATATCCAGGACGTGATCTCGAATCCGCCGGTGCCGCTATCCGGAATTGGCATCTACTATAAGGGACGCAATGGCTATGGCGGCTTCCTTGGCCCCAAAATCATCACGTATGACTTTACGCCCCACGTCCAGGTGCCCAAGAAGAAGTTCTAAAGGGGCCACGTAGCGTAGAGATGAGGCGGTGCCCCCGCATATATGTCATAGCTTTCTTAGTTGTACACAACCTACACACACCCTTGTCGCGTAGTGGAGCGAACGAACGAACGAAGCGCCAGGCGAGACGCGAATATAACTCAAATCATATTGGAATTTAGCCATAAACAAAACAAAAACAAAAATAAAGAGAATCTGAATCTAAGAATCCCCCAGAAAACCAAAGTCTATTTATAATACATAGAGAGAATATTGGGAGCAGGACTCACCTGGACACGGAGGGGATGGATCATCAGCAGGGGCAGCAGATATGGACGCGAGGGCAGCACTTCGCTCAGACTGATACCCATCTTGGTGACCGCCTGGCAGACAAAGGCGGCCAGATAGCGATGCAACGGAAAGTGGAATGAGGCCTGCATCATCTCCTCCTGCGAAAGGGGCTAATTAAAGGGTGTTGGAGGATTGTGTATACTCTACTTACCATCGACAGGTGGGCTTCCATAAAGTATATCGAGTCCAGCCACTCGTGCAGCGTCGTCACACAGTAGTTAATGATCTTCTTGGCCAGATGGGCGTGCGTACCGTCCTGCAGGTGGGAGATAATCGACCACATGGGATAGGCACTGGCCTCCAATTCACAGGAGAAGGCTGCATAATAGCTATTCGGCTCGAATTCCACATGCGAGGCGGTCTCCCGCACGTTAACGTTCATGCCCTGCAGCATTTGAAGGAACTGAAACCACATGTCGATGAGGTTATCGTCCCGCAGAAAGACCAGAGCCACCGATTCGTGCGATAGGACGTTGTTGAAGTCCGAGACTAGCGGCCAATAGCAGTGATCCTTCATCACCTGGCGGGTGCAATCGATGACAAAGTGAAAATTCTTGGAGGGATCTGCGGAAGAAGAAAGCTCTTGATTTAGACGGAACGGAATGGGGAAGAACTACGGTACTCACCATGCAGTGTGTTCTGTATGAGTATCTTGGACATCATTAGCTTCAGACTGATGATCATCACGTGCAGCAGTGACAGCTCGTTGACCATCTTGAGGGCCAGGCTCTCGTTGGAGAAGAGCTGGACGCTCATGTGCACCACACGGTTGCTGAGCGTGTCCGGATCGCGGGACATTTCCAGCACGGACGGTATGCGACTGTAGTGCATCACAAAGGTGCGAGTGAGGTGTTCCTATTGCGAGGCGAGCGAGCGAAAAAGAGAGGTCATTGGGCATTTAAGTGATTATGTCGCCACACTCACCTTGTAATCCTGATCTGGTAGCATGTTGAGCAGAAAGCAGACCAGCGTCTGCGGAAACTCGAACTTGAACGTCCAAAAGATGAACTCCTCGAGCAGTGTGGTGTGGACCAGAGTATCGCCCAGCGCCGGCAGATCCCTGTACTCATCGGGCGGCTCTGGATTTGGAAATCTGTTGACCGCATCCTCGTACTTCTCACGGTTGGCCTTCAGGAATCGTCCGTTGCGCGTGTCCAGGCACGGCGCCTCCATAAAGTAGGCATACACCTCCGGATTGATTAGCGTGCGCGTCATCACTTTGCGCATTATCTCTCCCATGTTGTTCAGATCGATCAGCATGTTGGCGAACTCCTCGCACAGGTACGAGGTCATTGCGTGCACCTGCAGCGAGGTGTCGCTATGCTCCCGGAAATGCTGCAGCAGCCGGAACAGTAGCTTTGGCATAATGGCCTCGGCCACAGCCAGGAGATTATTTGGCACCGGATCGCGATTCACCCGATTATTAATGCCATGATCGCTGCAGAAGCCCTCTGCCTTCATCACGGATGTGTCGCCGCAGTCACAGGCACCGCCCGCCTGGGACAGGAACATGTTGAAGTCGTGGTTGGCATGATTGCCCTTCTTGAAGCAGTCGCGGCAGATGGACATGCAGGGCGAGATGCCGCAGGTGCGGCACCTGTATGCCACCACATGGGGCACCCACACCAGGCCGCACTTGGCATGGTTGTCATAGCTGCGCACTGCAAACACAGAAAGATGGAAAGGGAATTTAATAACGAATTATTAGTGGCTTGGTTTAAAGTTGAAAAAGGGTTAGAGAAGGACTCAGAGTGTCCTTTTCTGCGTTATTGTTTAAAAAGCCCTGTGCCTTTTGTTATTAATTGTAGTTTAATGTCAGCTTGTCAAATGGCTTGAACGATGATGTCTCCCACTCTTATTTACCAGGTTTATGGGGAAATTTCAACTTTTATCTGGGGAATGGGAGGGACACAGGTGTAAAGGATAAGTGTGGTGAAGGATTTAAATAGATTTTTCAATGGTTTATTCATAGCAAATGGAATGTTTGATTTCAAATTAATGTTTAAACAGACAATTGAACAATTAGATGGGAATTCTTCAATAAAATAAGAAGGGGTTCCACAGAATAGATAATACTTATATGTATTTTTTAATAGGAGTTTTTAAAAAAGATAAACATTATAATTGAATAGAACGTTAGTTATTGGTTTTGAATTTGTACAGATATTGAATTAAAAGATTTCAATTTCAAACTATGAAAAACAACTACAACAACATTTAATGTTTAACGAATATAATGTATTTTGTAGAGCATTACCTAGTGTAAAGATATTCCCAGGTTTTTTTTATTATTAGTTCAGCGTATTATAGCGCTGTAACCATCAAGTTTACGATTTAAGTAACGCTTTTTACTTTTGTTACTGGGCATAAAGCTATATTGTAATATTTAATTTTTTAAGCGAGAAAGTATTTTCATATTTTATTAGCATTTCTCATTTATCCTATGCGAATTTTGGGTAAACAAATAAAACAATATTTGATATCGAAATTATCGATTTATATTTTTTGCCTGACCACCTGTAAATTGGCGAGCGATAACTTAAAACCCGCCGAGGCCAGCGGTTTTTTTGGCCACCTTGCTTTTGCGCTTGGCATTGCTATTGCTATTGATTTGATTGAGTTCCAAAAATAAAATGATGCACTCATTGCTTAGTTAATTTCGCTTGTTGCGTGACTCTTAGCTTTTGTCTTTGGGCTGCCGCTGCCGCTGCCGTTGCCGTTGCGTTCTGGCTTGGACCTTGTTAGCTGAAAAGGTTAACGTCGGCCGCAAGCGGAAGGAAATCAATCGAAAACAACAACAACAACAACAGTGGCGGCGGTGCAGCGAAAAGTTGATTGACAATTTTTGTAAATGGCGATCGATCGTCAGCCAAGTTGGCAACTCTCTGTATCGCCCTCACTCTCTCCCGCTTGTGTTGGCCGCCATCTAGCCATCCCCCTCTAACTGAGAACTTTTGGACAAGGTTCAGTGAAATCGAACGAATCAAAATCAAAGAAGTGGGGGCGAGGCAGAGTGGGGTGGGTGGCAGGTTGCACGGTGCATGGGAACGGAAAGAAGAGGTGCTGCACACACTCTCGCAGAACATAACGGTCTTAGTCGGTCGGTCAATTGCCGATGACAGCTTACAGTGGGCCGCACACACACACACACACACACTTTGTACAGCGCACCCACTGTGCGTGAATTAGTGGCGTGTTTTGTCAAATCAACAACAATGACGACGGTCAATAAACTTTTGCAGAAGCGCATTAATTTCATGTGCAATTTTGCAATTGTTCTTCTATGTAAAAGGCCATCCAGCATAAAGCGGTGACAAAAGGTGTCATGCCAACCAAACAAGTGGCAGTGTGCATCTACATTTATGTTGGTGTGCGTCAGTTTTTGGTTTTGTTTTTGCTGTTTTTTTTTTTGACGGATGCTGCGGAAATATTTATTACGCAAGGCGAACAGCTGACACACAGGCA
Organism: Drosophila birchii; assembly: GCA_035046345.1. Taxonomy (NCBI): domain Eukaryota; kingdom Metazoa; phylum Arthropoda; class Insecta; order Diptera; family Drosophilidae; genus Drosophila; species Drosophila birchii. The sequence goes on along the minus strand of JAWNOA010000014.1, from coordinate 90,916 downwards.
CAAGGTGCAAGTTGCATTCCACTGTGCGTGCGCTTGTGTACGTGTGTCAGTCAGCGCAGTCCGTGTCTGTGTGAGCTGACAAGTGGGACAAAACAAGAACAAATGGCAACCATAAACGATAAAAGCCACTTTGGCGACATACGCAGGCTGGCACAAGAAATAAGTAGTAATCATAAAAAGTATGCACAAATACGGCACACACAGCATGGCAGATAGATGAGCAGTTGAGATTAAATTGGGCTAAAGTTGACTCCCCTAATCAGTGTGTGTGTGTGTGTGTGTGTGTGAGTGAGGAGAGCGGTTGATTGCTGTTGCCATGGTGGTGCACTCACACCGTGCTCTTCATGCTGCCTTGCACCTTGCTGTTATTATGCTCTCTCCCTCCCTCTTTGTTGCTCCCACACCCTTCTGCTTTGCGTGCCCTACAACAATTTCATACACACACACACATGCAAACATATATGTATACAGTGCACAGGTATCTCGCAGTCGCACAGCGTTTCAGGGGCAACGGACTTGCCTGCGATCAGCTGGTCGCGATAGAAATGCAACATATATCGATAAATCGCATGGCGAAAAACTGGAACTCGAACTAAATTCGTTTTAGGATGATTTTATGCTTACCAATTTTAACAAACTCCTGCGGCGTTCGCCCGCCGGCAATTAGCCAACGTATCCACTCGATGTTGTCCGGATTATCGATGGGCGTGCCCGGATTGAACAGGGTGTCCATTATTGAGTCGAGATCGGGCGTGGGTCCACCGCGGCAGCACTCCGTGTTGATCAAGGCGGCCACCTCCTTGCGGCTGCGCAGACTAAATGAGGAGGCGCCAAAGAAGAAGCTGGCCTTGGCGCCGGCATCACCAGCCGGGGCTCCTCCTGATCCGGATCCCGTGCCCGTGCCCGAGCCTGTTGCGGAGCCTGCTGCAGATGCTGCTCGTGGGGGCGGCGGCGGCGGTGTGGCTGCCGCTACACTCGAGTCCCAGTCATGGAAGGGGGAATGCGAGTTGCTGGCTGTGCTCGCGTTGGCGGCCATGCTGGCTCCGGCCACAGCTGCCGCAGCGGCCACGCCAGATGCACCGCCGCCTGTGGTTCGCGTTGTGGCATTTATGCTGGAACCCACCATGGCAATGGGCGCATTACTGTGCGGCAGCACATAGACGGAGGACAGATCCACATCGGAGGCATCGGCCTCCTCCTCATCCATGGCCTCGCGCTCCAGCTCTACCGCCTCCTCGTCCTCGATGCTGATATCGGCATTGGACAGGTTGTCATCCTCGTCCATGGCTCAGGGATGTGTGTGAGAGAGCGAAATGAGGCTGGGGCTGTGCCGCCTATGACTGGCGTTTGGTATTTGGTTGTTTGGTGACGTCGCCGCCGCGGCTGCTGGGATGATTTGGTTCTGAAATTCCACTTATCCGCTTTTTCTACGCTTCTTTCGGGGGGGTTTTAAACAAGTTTTCTTTTTCGGCTGCCGCGACGAGTGCTGCTTCTGCTGCTGCTGCTGCTGCTGCTACTGTTGATGGTGGCCTCTCCTTTTGCCCAAGCACTGACCGTGTGTGATTTCTTATTTTGTTGCTGTTGTCTGTGGACTAAACTGACTTCTTGTTTATTGGAGAGCGAGCGAGCACTGCTGCGTTGCGTTTCGTATTGAAAATTTTGGAACGTTAAGCACTATAACTGGGATCACGGGTGGATGAACTGTGTGTTTGGTGTTTCGCAGAGATATTGACGATTATATTGACGAAACGACGAGAAAACAGATAATTTCACAACACCAAAACATTCGGATCTTGACTCCGGGCTCAGTGGAGACTCTGCTCCAACATCTCCACTACGTTCTACTACAGCTGCTGCTGCTGCTGCTTTGCTCTGGGCTCTGGCTTTGGCTTGGCTCTGGCTCTCGGTTGGCTCGGTTCAAATGACGTGACGTCGCCCGCCCGGCCAGCTACATCCGCATCGTCCAGATCCGGACTGTCTTAACTCCTTGCCGGCCGCCAATTGTTGCCTTTTGGTAATTTCTCGATGGCTGCGCCTTGGTTTTCGGTTTGCTTTGCTTTTCACGCTGTTTCATCCGCGAGTCTTGCGAATAAGAGATACGCACACATACTCGCGTCGGGGGAGACACACACTCGCACACACGAGACACACACTCGCGCGCGGGGCACACACACCGTACACACACGCACACTGGCAAGTGTGGCCAAATATATTATTCGTGCATTGAACTCCCCAATTACACCTATTTTCGCACTATGTCCGGCTATCTGCAGCCCTGTTCGGTGGCTATCTAATGTCCGTGGTCCTCTGGCAGCCCGTATGACCACCGCTTTAATTGCGAACGCGTTAAATCCTAGCAATTTCGGTTTGCTTTGCTCCACGAATCCACGAATGACTAAAATCGATTCATAAGAGTGTACTGATATCGATACTAAAGTATCCCACCATCGATGGAGGGCGTTCGATGTTTTCTCCGCCATATATTCAATAGTATCGATAGAACGCTTTTGGAAATTTTAAATTAAAAATATATTTAAAATAATATTAACTGTTCATTAAAAATAAATTCATTTTTAAAATAAATTACTTGCTTAACAAAACTAATTTCACTAGTTTGATTCGCGTGTGCAAATCGACTTTTAAGCTGCTGCATCGAGTTTGAAAATAAGCTATCGATAAGCGGCGCTAATATGGAACAACAAGAGATTATTCAGATTTCCACTTTTTATTTCTATATTTATGCTGAATTGATGTATTTATACAAAAAATAAACGCAGCAGAACAATTGGTCTTCACACTCTACAGACGACGACCACGGCGACCGCCCTTCCTGCGGGTGGAGTCCGATGGGATGGGGGTAACATCCTCAATGCGTCCGATCTTCATCGAGGAACGGGCCAGAGCACGCAGGGCAGACTGGGCGCCGGGTCCGGGGGTCTTGGTCTTGTTGCCTCCAGTGGCACGCAGCTTGATGTGCAGCGCGGTGATTCCCAGGGTCTTGCACTTCTCAGCCACATCCTGGGGGGATAATCAGCGGATTAATAGTGTTTCCGAATGGGGATTCGCTCCTCTTACCTGGGCAGCCAACATAGCGGCGTAGGGCGACGCCTCATCACGATCGGCCTTCACCTTCATGCCACCGGTGACGCGGGCAATGGTCTCGCGGCCAGACAGATCCGTGACATGGACGAAGGTGTCGTTGAAGCTGGCGTAGATGTGGGCCACGCCGAAGACGATCTCGCCATCGCGGACCTGGGGTCCCAGCTGGACCTGGACCTCCTCCTTCTGAACTTTAGCCTTCCTGGGTGCCATTTTGTGGGATCTGCTCGACGATAAGCAACTAAAATGGAGAGCAATCACTCGTCAGTCCTTGGTTCGAAAAACAACAACAAAAGTTGCCGGGCACCACAAACAAACAAAAAAAAAAACAACAGAAAAATAATTCAGTCGCATCCACACCGTGCCATCGAATATTCCCATTTTGGCTGGCCCAATTATATTGCCAGTTAATTGCACTAGCTGTTGCATAGTTCCGTTTGTGGCGCCCGATTCGCAAATTGCAATATTTTCACACAAAAAAAAAAGTAATGGGGGAGAAGACCGAAAACGAACCAATTGCTTGAACCGGATACGAAAAAAGAAGGCGAAAACACAGCTGCTGAGCCGATACTTATTGCAGCAGGGTTGCTAGACGTACAGGCAATCGATAAGTCGCACGCGAAGTGTGGCAGCACTGGCCGGCTGGGCCTGCGGTTTTTGTAAACATTTCACCAAAATCGCTTGATTTCGATTTCGCATTATAAATTGGTCTAAAGAGCCCCCTCTAAACACAAATAGCATTCGAACTTGTTAATCTTTCGTTTTAGACAATCTTCCCGGTTTATTACAGCGCCTTCATGCACACAAACAGAATAGCGATCTTCTTGTCATATACACAAAAGCAGGGGAACAGCAAAAGGAACATCCGGCGCAACCGGATTCCATCTCTCTACAGACGACGACCACGGCGACCGCCCTTCCTGCGGGTGGAGTCCGATGGGATGGGGGTAACATCCTCGATGCGGCCAATCTTCATGGATGAACGGGCCAGAGCGCGCAGAGCGGACTGGGCGCCGGGTCCGGGGGTCTTGGTCTTGTTGCCTCCAGTGGCGCGCAGCTTGATGTGCAGCGCGGTGATTCCCAGGGTCTTGCACTTCTCAGCCACATCCTACAGGGGGAGCAAGATTACACACCTTTAGGGCCGAACACTCCTTCAGCGAGCAGCAGCAGCAGCAGCAGCAGGGAACGTACCTGGGCAGCCAACATAGCGGCGTAGGGGGAAGCCTCGTCGCGATCGGCCTTCACCTTCATGCCGCCGGTGACGCGGGCAATGGTCTCGCGGCCAGACAGATCCGTGACATGGACGAAGGTGTCGTTGAAGCTGGCGTAGATGTGGGCCACGCCGAAGACGATCTCGCCATCGCGGACCTGGGGTCCCAGCTGGACCTGGACCTCCTCCTTCTGAACTTTAGCCTTCCTGGGTGCCATTACGTGGTAATTCGTCGATCAGCAACTGCGGGATAGCAAGGGAATGCATATTTATAACACACGGTGGCTTCACAATCACAAACACAAGTGCGTGCGTGCGCACAAACAAAACAAAAAACATAAAAAAAAACGTAGTTGCCGGGCGGCTTTTCATCAGTTCTCAATCGAGCCATTGAGCACTCTTGAGTGTGGCCCACTTTTATGGCCTTTAAAAGGCTCTAGACACGGATTTTTAGCAAAAAAATAAAAGGGCAAAGATTGGGACGAACCACTTGCGTGAACCGGATATCAAAAAAGAAGGAAAGAAGTAGCTGTGGCAGAGCTGCTTAGACATCGATGTCACTATCGTTACTATCGATGTGCTCAAATTAAAAAAACATCGATAGACACACCTAAATCGGTTTTGAAAAGTCTTTTATATTTTTGACATTGGTGGAAAACCTTTCCCGCTCTCGCTTTTTGTGGTTATATTTTGAGGAACTCAAAAAAGTCTGCACATGCGCAGAGAAACTTATGATATAGAAATAGCAGACTTTGCTTAGTTAAGAAAATAAATAAAATAAAAACGACATTCGATGTTCTTACCTGAAGTTGAAACGATATGTTTGTGTCTTTGCTAGAGCGGCATCTTTCGCCAGGCGTTGGGGTATTCTAGGCAAAACAAGCGGTCACACTGATTTTTCATAGCCACGGGACCCACCACCGGCCGTAGTATAATTATTGTTTTGTGTAATTAAACCGATTCTACGCCTTGAAACACACACGCAGACTTTGGGGCCATCATGTCGTGGGTGTCCGACTACCAGTACTCGTTGGCGGAGAGAATAACGATGCGTACGCTACGTATCTGTGGCCAGATACCGCACCACGTCGCCTTCGTGATGGACGGCAACCGGAGGTTCGCCCGGTCCCAGCATATCGACAAGATCGAGGGTCATTCGCGGGGCTTCGAAAAGCTGGCGGACTGCCTACGCTGGTGCCTGGACGTCGGCGTACGCGAGGTAACCACGTTCGCCTTCAGCATTGAGAACTTCAAGCGGTCCAGCGAGGAAGTCGACGGCCTGTTCAATCTGGCCCGCGAGAAGTTCGCCCGCCTGCTGCAGGAGACGGCGCGGCTGGAGGAGCACGGCATTCGCATACGGGTGATAGGGAACATCGAGCTGTTGCCGCCCGATCTGCAGAAGCTGGTGGCCACCGCTATGCTGAGCACTGAGCGCAACGACAAGCTCTTCCTGAACGTGGCCTTTGCGTACACGTCCCGCGACGAGATAACGCAGGCGGTGGAGACGGTCCTGAGGCATGGCAGCGAGGATATAGAAGCGGCAGACATCAGCGAACGGTTGCTGGAGGAATGCCTCTACACACGGCACTCCCCGCCGCCGGATCTCGTCTTCCGCACCTCCGGCGAGACCAGGCTGAGTGACTTTATGATGTGGCAGGTGAGTGCTGGCACGTATTAAGATTGGCAGCTCAATTAGCTTCCTTCTTCCTTCCTTTCTAGCTGAGCACATCGGTGCTGTACTTCAGCAATGTCCTGTGGCCACAGATCACGTTCTGGCACTTTTTGGCCAGCATTCTGGCCTACCAGCGCGACCGTTGGCAGCTGGACGACTTCCGGCGAAGGGAGCGAATGCATAGCCTCCAATTGGCCAAGACCACCGACTTTTACAGCGAGCGGGTGCAGAAATTCCTGGCCACCATCGATGAGGATCGGAGAAAACTGCTCGTGCGAGTGGCGGCCGCCAACTAAGGGCAGCAATGTTGATGTTTTGTGATATGAGTGGCAAATAAATCCGGGTAAATACCACATATACCCATGTACATTCAGATTGAACGCATTTGCTTGAGCAGCTGCCGAGAAGTGCGCTTAATAAGCTTATTTTTGCAATTAATTGAGTTTTGTAATATTATTAGTGCAATAACGTTTCTGCCTTCCGTTTGATTAGTAAATTATATACAAAAGTTTATAACTGGTTTTTGATTCGAACTGGGAATTCCTTAAACGTGTTTCCACTATTTATTTCAGAGATTGTACGGTTGGCAGTGTATTGGCAAGGAACGCGGCTCGCTTACACTTTAAAATCCATGCTCCTGATTTGGGTTTATAAATTGAGAATATTTCATGCCTGCACTACTTCGTTTTATAAAACAATAAGGGTATTTTTATGTATTTCTTGTAGTTTGCCAATTCTTTATCAAAGTCCGAAGCAAGCAAGCAAGTTTTGTCAAATTTGAATTTCGATTTCGCGCAATTTCCTTATCGATGGCACACGTATGCGCATTTAAGCGATTGACCGACAGAGCTATCGATGTTTGGCCAGGTTCTTCCTTACGCCACGAATCAGGTTTTTATGTGCCCTGACGTTATGAAGATTACGTCATGAAGATTACTTTATGGCTTACTTATGGATCGAAATCGAAGATATCAATTGTTTAATTCAATTTACTGGATATTTTTCATATTGCCAAGCGACAAAGAAAAACTATCGCATAAAAATGTCGATATATCGAAACATTTATCTCATTCCTAAACAGCAGGCCAGGTGAAATCTGAATCAGGAGATATTTATTAAATTGTGCCGGCTCTGCATGGTGGGAATGTGTGTGTAACAATTGAAATCTATTCGAACTGAGAAACGACCTGATTTCTCCGAGGCTCCTGAACACAGCACCCACGGCTCGTCTGCTGGCACGCCGCCGATTGAAATCGCTCGAGTTTCGCTTTCTGGTGGAATCTGCACGGAATCTGCGTAATCATGGCCACGGTAGCCCTGCTCACACGGCAGCATTTGCTCGCCTGCCGGCTGCGCCTGTTCAGTGGCCGTCACACACATTGCCTGGCGGCCTTGCCGAGGATTGGCACTGCGAGTCCATCGTCGTCGTTGGCTGGCAGCGGCCTCTCTTCGCCGGGTCTGACGGAGCAGCGTGGCTTACTGCTGCCGCTTCAGCTGCAGCGCCACAACCACAAGTCGTCGGCCACCACAAGCACCACCACCACAGCCACCACCACCACTCACTCGACGGATGACGAGAAGCACGCAAAGGCTACCGTCACCTCGTCCACCGATCTCTTTGGGGACGCGGCAAACATGTCACTGATGTCCAAATTCAAGCATATGTACAAGAAGTACTGGTACGTGCTCATTCCGGTGCATGTGGTCACATCGCTGGGCTGGTTCGGAGGCTTCTACTATCTGTCCAAGAGGTGCGAGCATCTTGAATCCCCTCCTAGGATCCTCATTTAACATTTTCTTGCATTCATTAGCGGCGTGGATGTGCCGGCGCTGCTGCAGTACTTGCATCTCAGCGAGAACATCATCCAGAAGGTTCAGAGCTCTCACATGGGACACTATGCCATCGCCTATCTCTGCTACAAGGTGGCCACGCCCTTGCGCTATGCCCTCACCTTGGGTAAGGATTATTATCAGCGAGAAATCTCGATATACTGGTTAACCATATTAATGCATCGTTCCCTGCTGCAGGATGCACCACCATTTCCATCAAACACCTGGTCCAGCATGGCTACATCAAGCCCATGCCCACCAAGGATCAGTTGATCAAGATGTACGAGGACAAGAAGGCGATCCGGGCCAGCGCCAAGGCTGACAAGGCTGAGAAGGATAACTCTAAATGATCTTTGGCCGCGGGCCGAGGCGGCAACGCCGGCCCGCTGTTGTCGTTGCCGTTGCCGTTGCCACAGTCACAACACCATCCCAAGCCGTCGCCGCGGATCGGGGATCAGCAGCAGCAGCATCAGGGACGGACGGCCGCCAGCCAGGGGCGTGCTGCAGTTGACCTGTTGTCTTTTTTGTTAAACTGCCGCCGCAGCTGCTGGCACTGGTGCTCAACAAACATAACTCTTGTCCGGAACCACAGTCGTCGCTCACAGAAGCCGCCGCCGCCGTCGCCAAAATGAGGCCACCATTAATCACATAGTACATACCAAACCCACACCAATGCCCACGCCCACGCCCACCCATTCCCTGGTTCGAGACACATCCTTAGTTGTGGGAGGCCGTGGGAAACCAAAATAGCACGGGAGCCACACACCACACACGCAAACACACAGAGCCGAAGGACCTGGAGTTCAGTTAGTCGTTATTTATATAGATATATTTTGTAAAATGTGAGAAAGTTGTCGCAAAACAATAATAACTTAACTTTTATTAAACTTAAATTACAAAACAAGACCCCAACAGGGGGCACCAAATTGTTGACATGAAGTTCTTACGTTGTTTTTATTATAATTGGGATTGATAATTGATAAAAGTTCAAAAACAAATCGATTAATTTGGAAAATATCGAAAAATTTCAATTGGGAAGTCTTGAAAAAATATGAAGGATTTTCAAGAAAGAAAAGGGTATACAAACTTCGGTTTCCCCTTGCTTAAATTAAATAAAAATTTAAATCAAAACCGAAATATTTATATTACTTTTAAAACATCGATGTACTTACGGCCCCCTCTGTAAATATGTTGTTTTTATTATAATTGGGAAGTCTCGATAATTAAGTTCAAAAACAAATCGATTAATTTGGAAAATATCGAAAAAATTTCAATTGGGAAGTCTTGATAATTGAGTTCAAAAACAAATCGATCAATTTGGAAAATATCGAAAAAATTTCAATTGGGAAGCCTTGATAATTGATTTCAAAAACAAATCGATTAATTTTGAAAATATCGAAAAAATATTAGGGATTTTCAGGAAAGAAAAGGGTATACAAACTTCGGTTTCAACTTGCTTAAATTAAATAAAAATTTAAATCAAAACCGAAATATTTATATTACTTTTAAAACATCGATGTACTTACGGCCCCCTCTGTAAATATGTCTATGGAAATCGAAACAAAATTGTTTTTATTTTTTGCGTTTATTTTTCTTGTTTTCCTCTTTGTGTTTGGTTTTTATCTTCTTCTTTTTTTGTATTTTTTTTTTGTTTGTTTTTGTTTGGTTTTCTTTTTAACGTTAGTAAAATATCCAACAATTTTAATTGTAACTAATAGTTAAGCCAAAAAAAAAATATAGTAGTTGCTGTTTCACTTTCGTTCATTTACAAATAAATAAATAATGTGTCTTGTTTTTATTTTTTATTTCAAATCTTTCATCAATTATTATGTACTTTGTATATATGCTGCTGCAGTTTAGGCGTTTTGTAGGTTTCCTCTCTCGTTGTTGTTCCGCTTTTCTTTTCTTTGCTTTTCATTTTATTTATTTTATTTGAATTTTTGTTTCTGCCGAAAACAAGTTGTTGCAGTATTTACACAATATATATACTCCCGTTTCGCCGAGTGTAGGAGGAGTCTCTTTCTGTGTTTGTTTTTCTTTTATATATCATTTACATAAATACAATAAATAAATAAATTACATAATATAGTGTGTATTATATATGTAGGTATAAAAACAAAAAATAGGCAACAAAAATATATATAGATTTGTATATATAGCATGTGTAAGGCGGAAGGGGGGGTTGTAGGGACGTTGGGAAGGGTATAAAAGACGCTCTCGACTTAAGCTTACACAATACATATACGCACAGAGTTTAAAAAAAAAGAGAAAACAAATTAGAAATATAGAAATACAATTATTTAAAAAAAACAGTTTTTTCTTTCGGTTAAGTAGCTCATAAAACATAACATCAACTCTTGCTTCGCCATCTTCGCTTTTTACTTTGCTTCCCTTTGAGACTAGTTTTGGTTTTTCCCCGTTTTTGGACGAAAAAAGAAAAACAATGATTGCAACAAAAGCACAAAAATTATACAATTTTGAACGAAAGAACGAACTGAACGAACGAACGTTGCGCGCCTCTTATTGGCAGAATTTCCCTCTAATTGGTTGCTAGTTGGGGTTTGGTGTCTTGTCTAAAAGGGAAATTCCCCAAGCAGGCTGGATGGTTTTGTTTTTGTTTTTTGGTTGGTGTTTCGACTAAAACGATAACTATTTTTGCTTTTGTTTTGCTTTGCTTTGCTTCTCTTCGCTTTCTCTTCGATTGTTTCCGTTAATTTGTAATTAGTTTTTAATTTAGTTTAACATTTATCATAAGTACGTTCTCACAATGCAGATTTTTTGTTGTTGTCAGCTTTCGCACGTCGCGTCGTTTTTCGTTAACATTTTCTCTTCCTTTCCCTATATTTCTCTTTTTCTCTCATTATCAATTAATTAATCACTATATTTCGGGTTTTTAGTTGTTACTTGTTAATGTTTTTTTTTTTTTGTTTTGTTTTGTTTTAGTTGCTAAAAAGCGTTTTCACTTAGCTAGTTAGTTTTCTTTTTATTTACGTTTAGTGTGATTTTGTGGTGCGATTGCATTGGTTTTTCATTTTCTTTTTTGCTTTTTGCCTTTGAATCGTCTTCAGTTTTCAAGTATTTTTATTGCAGTTACATTTTGTTGTTGTTGTTGTTGTTTGGATTTTTCTTTGATGAAATATATTGCACAAGAAAGACAAATTTCAAATATATATATATAGTATTTGTGTTTATAGATAATTAGGCATCTCTTCCTCCGCTTGCGTTGAGTTCAGCTTTCTTTCTTTTCTTTGCCGCTTTCCGTCTTCGTTTAGCTTACGTTACATTTTGTTTGTTTACATTTGCATTTTACGTTTATCTTTTACGTTTTGTTTCTTCTTATTGCACACAACCACAGGGACAGGCTTTCGGCAAACCAAGGGACAGACTCAGGAGGCGGGAGGCAGGAGACGGGAAAAGGAAGATGTACACAAATACAAAGATAGATAGATAGAAGATAGAGAGAGACGACGACGACAGAGCGGGAGTATAGGCCTATAGAGAGAGAGAGAGACAGAGACAGGCAGACGGGTTAGATAGAGAGTGAGGGAGAGAGGGGGAGCGCGGCATAAATAACACTTAATATTCAGGAGGGAAATACACATTAAATCCTTGCTTCGCCTTTGGCTTTATCCCCGCTCGATTTTTTTGTTTTTGTTATTGGTTTGCCGAAAGTTGTTATTGCACAGATTATTTGTTGTTTTTTCGTTTTCTTTTTGTCTGCATGTTTTGTGTCTGTTTGTTTTGGGCTTCATTCTTCTCCTATGTACATCCAATCTCGTTCATCCGTTCATCGTGGACTCTGCCACGTTTTGCTTTCGGGTTTATCTGGGATTTGCATAAAGTTAGGAGTTAGTTTCTGGTTCTCTTCCTTCTTAACATGTTTTCTGTTTCTTGAGTTAAATAATTAAGTAATTTGCTTTTGTATGCAATTCTACGAAGCGTTTCTACGAATAGCCCCCGCCTGCCAACCCTCCTAGTCCTGCTCCTGCTCCTGCTCCGCTCGTGGTGGTCCTAAGCGTCGTTCTGCCGCTCCTTGGACTAAGTGCTAGGCAACCACATTATCCTGGTCCCCTTTGCCGCCGACATCAGCGAAGACTCCTCCTCCTGCTGCCGGGCCTTACGCACGCTCGTAGAAAAGTATATAGGCACTGGATGAAACGAGATGGTTTTCGCTCAAGGCATCGCTGACGCTGCAAAAGAATTTAAATGTTATTATAATAAAATTGTTCATGAACATATCTGCCAATTAATGCTTACATATTGTCATTGAACTCGTGCCACTTGCGGGAGATGGGATGCTTGCACAGGGCCACATAATGACCGCCAGCCGTAGAGCCTGCAAGAAGCCCAGTTTAGAGTTGATGATAAAAATACCTAAAGTAATGTTAATGAGAGTCGGGAGACGTACCCATATGATTGGATATCGCATAGAGCGAGTAATGCACATTCGAGTTGGAGTTGGCGCCATAGGAGCCCATGTTGAGCTCGCGATCCGATGTGGGGAACTCAACGATGTTCGACAGCTTGCTCCAGCGTGTCTCCGAGAAGCGTTTGAGGTCTGAAAATATGGTGATATCATTTATTATTTATAGGCTTTCCACAATCAATGGTAGTAATGGCACACTCACGTATAACGAGATATTTGGGGAAACGCTGGATGGTGAAGCTCTTGGTGCATTTCCGTCGCGTCTTGCACTTGGCGCATGTCGGCATCTCGTCCCCGTCAAGGACCTCCTCGCGTATAAAAAGGTCCAGGCACGCCTCAAGCTTGCAACGGGACGACGACGGCAGCGGTACGCTCAGATCCCAAAAGGGATCAAAGGTAACGCTCGTATTGCCGCAGGTGGTGCACTTTAGGGTGCTCTTCAGCTGCCCCACAAAGAGGTCGCGCACCAGAGAGTTCTCGTGCCGCGTATACCACTCCCAGGTCAGGTCCGCCTTCTTATTGTCACTGAAAATAGAGAATAAAGAGTTTCGTATTCGATGGCGAAATAGGGGAATAGGGAACCCGGATACCCACCTGAGATTATCGTCAATGTTGAGCGTCTCACCCTTGACGCCCGTGTTGAGGGCCGAGTGCAGCGAGTCGAGGAAGAAGCGCAGGAACTCCTGGGCATCCTGCTGATTGTAGTCGCTGTACATGCGGTGCTTGGTGGAGAAGGCACGCTTCAGCTCCATGGGCGTCATTGTGTGCACATTCGAGGTCCACATTTCCTGGATGAGTTTGGCAAATTCTACCGGGCAAGAAATATATAATATTAATATATATGATAGTTCAGAAAAGGGTTTGAAGATAACCTTACCGTGGAGTATCTGCTGGTCCTTGGTGGAGGACGAGCGGGTGCCGTGCTGCGAGCGCAGGAACCGCGTCAGCTCTTGGGTGTGGCTCAGGCACTGGATAACCGAGTTCATGAAGCATGTGTTCCCAATGTTTCTCAGTCCGCACAAACCTGTGGATTGACATGCGAAAAGAGGGCATTGATATTAAAACTACTGGCAAATGGCTGTGTCTAACGTGGGTCACTCCCCAATCTGGAGGCATGCGCCTGTATGCGGTCGCGCTCGCGATTAACCACAGGCATTCGGTTCGCTTCGGTTCCGTTTGATCCTGGGCCTGAGCCTGGGTTTTTGCTACTTCTTCCTATGAGTCGTTACTGTGTGTCGTTGGTGTTGTGTGTGTGTTTCGTGTGATTTTGTGTAACTTCAACTGATAACTGGGGGAAAGGCTGTGTGTGTGTGTGTGTTTGTCCCAGTCAGGCTAGCTGCTGCCTAGCTTCTCCCCATTAGGCCTCCTTAAGGAGCTTTTCTTACGCACCTTCTGACTTCTCATCCCTGGACGAGGAGGCGCTCTTGTAGCCATCATCCGAGTTGTGCTTCAGCGACGACGAGGTAAGAGTGGAAGTGGTGCCGCTGATGCGGCTGGTGCCGCTTTCACGATCCCGATCCCAGTAACGACTCGACGTCGGTGTCATGGGCGGCAGGACGTTTCGGGCACTGCTGCCAGTAGTGCCGCTTCTCGCCTGCGTCTGTGTGGATATAAAATTGCATATATTAGTTCCAAAATGTATTCCTTTTATTAGGGGAAACCACGGAACTCAATTGGCCTTCAAGCGGTAGGGTTTTAGTGATGGGAATTCTTTTTTTAGGGGAAGTTTTAAAGTACGTTTTAGTTAATCGTTTTTGAACTTGTCATAACAGAAGTTGGGTACAAATATATGCAAATATGTTAAGTCCAGACTAGGCTTGACTTGGAAAACCTTCAAAATTGCCCCAAAAAATAAGTTCTCTTTAAATTATTAAACTTTTCAAGCACAGTCTCGTTTTCCCATCACTAAGAAACCTACTCAAGCAGGCCTATCGAATTAGCGGCGATAATTAATCAATAGTTAAATAGGGTTAATTTAATAATAAAACCGAAGCAGCTAGCAATCGAGCAGTTAGAGATTAAGGAAGAAACCCATAAGTCCAAGTTTAGTGTGTGTGTTTTTTGTGTGTGTGTGTTAATGCGAATGGAGTGTGCGTAGCATGCAAAGGATAAAACCAGGCTTAACATAGCGATAGCTAAATTAAATCGAACGATAGGCAGCGATAGAGTGTTTGTGTGCTATAATGAATTCAAAATGGAAAACGTAAAGCGAGAGAGAGAGAGATAAGAGAAAGATAACAAGGAATGGAAAATGCAAATATATACTTTTTCTAGCTACTAAAATGTCAGATCAGAAATGCTTGCTCTTGCCACAAGTCGAATATATATATATAAGAGAACATATATAAGAAGTAGAAGAAAACGGAATGAAGAGAGAGTATAAAGTAAACTAAACTGAACTGATATTATCGGTGACCTGGCGAAGGACCGACTTACACTATCGCTGGCGGAGCTAGAGGCTGCAGCTGAGGCTGTGGCTGTGCCTGTGCCTGTAGCTGTACTTGTGGGTGTGGAGACGGAAGACGTGGCTGGTGTGGTGGCAATATTGGGTGTTGCTGCTACTGATGTTGTTGTTGGTGGTGTTGTTCCCAGCCCAGCTGCATCACTGTTTACCTGGCTGGCAATCTCGGCACTGACTGCCTGTCGGCCGGCATGAACTCCTGCTCCTGCTCCTGCCCCTGTTTCCATGCCCATTCCCGTTGGCGTACTAACACTATTCATGGTGGCCGTGGTCCGGTAGGCGGCTCTGGTCAGGGAACTACTATAACCCGCTGCCGCCGCCACTCGTATGTTATCCAGGTCGCTGCTGTAGCGCTGCTGAAGGTTGCCGCTACTCCCGCCAGCGGCCTGCTGTTGCTGCTGCTGCTGCTGCTGGTGCGATGTGTGATTGCTTCGTCCTCCAGAGGCAGCGACTGTTCCCATTGTTGCTGCCCCCCCGCCTGTGCCACTCCCCGTGGCCAACACAGTCGTCGTGGCCGTGGTTGTGGGTCTCTTCTGGGTACTAAGATTGTTAAACTTCTCAATGGAGGCCTTAATGCTCAGCGAATCGATGCCATAACGCCGAGCATTGCCGCCGGCAGCTGACCGGCTCTCTGTGGGGCCAGTAGCCTCGCCTCCTCCTCCACCTCCTTCTCCATTGGCCTGACGATGATAGCCACTGTTGAACTTTTCATAGCTGGCTGCGAAATTGGAATGAGCGGAGGCTATAATAGTGGACTTGGGTCGGGTATGGGCAAAGCGATGGCTGTTGTTGCCGCCGCCGCCGCTGCCGCTGCCAGATTGCTTTTGTTCCTGCTGCTGCTGCTGCTGCTGGTTGCGATGTCGCAGCTGTAGCGGTGGAGTTATTGGCTTGAAGTAGCAAATGGCGGCTTTGGTGGCTGCTGGCCCCGCTCCTCCTGCCCCTCCATTGGCTGTCGGCTCGTCGCTGTCTATGTAGGTAATGTCATCGTGTTGCTGCTGACGTTGCATCATGTTGTTGTTGCCGCTGTTACTGCTGTTGGCGGCGGTGCTGCTGCTTCCGTTGTTATTATTGTTGGTATGATGATGTCCATTCATCGTCGCTCCTGCAGCGCCGGCCGTGTTATTATTGCCGTTGATCGGCTTCAGCTTGCCATAGACCTTCGACGAGGTACCAGAGCGAGCGCTATACTTATGGAGCACACCGTTCGTGTTGGTGTGATGGCCAGCGGTGATCCTGCTACTAATGGCGGTGCCTTGGGTCTGACTATGGCTCTGGCTCGTGCTGGTGCTGGTGGTGCTGGTCTGCTGATTTCCATTGAACATGGGCCCCCGTCGCATATCACTCAGCGGGTTAGCCCTTCTGCTGCTGCCGCCGTTGCTGCTACTATTGTTGCTATTCGAATTGTTATTATTGTTTCTGGTATCTTCACCGGCCCGTATGCGACCCGTACCCTTCGCTTTGCTGGCCGCCGCCGTCGTTGTTGTTGTCGTCGTCGTCGTCACCTGGGCATGGGCCAACTCGCATTCGGCCTTCAGAAATGTTGGATCCTTGTAGCTGGACACCAGGAAGTAACGCTGATTGGCCGCCCGCACCGGATTACTGGTGGCGGTGGTGGTGGTGGTGGTGCTGCTGCTGGTAGTGGTTGCACCGCCCTGTCCACCGGCCAGTGTCGAGCGGACCTGTGTGGCTGGAGCTACTCCTCCGTTGCCGTATTTAACAGCCGCCAGGGCGGCGTGCGTCTTACCCACAATCACCGAGGGTACGCCGGCTCCGCCTGCTGCTTGCCTACCCTGAGCCTGGGTCTGCGACTGGGACTGGTTCTTTGAACGTTGGCTCTGGCTGATTCCCCTGTTCCCCGATGTGGCGGCTCCTGCCGCTCCTCTAGTACCTGTTGCTGCTGCAGCTGCTGCTGCTGTGGCCTCTGCTGCTGAGGATGGTACTGCTCCTGTTCCCGTTGATGGCTGCAATTTGGATGGCTGTGGAATCTTTTGGAATCCTCTGGTCTTCTTAATGTCTAACATCATTCGACGGGCGTTCGCTCGTTTCTCGTTACTCGTTCCTCGCTCCTCGCCTTGCTCCTTGCACCAGCCGTTCTAGCACTGTTTTCTCTGTTGCTTTTTGGGAAGGGGAACGAGATGTTGTGTTGTGTTTGTTGTTTAATTGTTGCCGCTCGTTGCTTGACGCCTGCCACGTTCAAACGTTCAGTCGTCGACGACGACGACGACGATGCCCCAAGCTACTTGCTGTTTGTTTTGCTGCTTGTTGCCTCTACAAAAAACTGTTGCCCTTGCTTCTGATTCTGGTCCTGAAACGGCTGATTCTGCTTCTGCTTTGGCTGATCCTGCTCTGCTCCTCCTCACTAACAAAAGTCTTCCTATTTACCACACACTAAAAAGCAATTATGGTTCTTTTTTTCTGGATGATTTCTGTCTGATTTTCTTTCTTTCTTTTGGGGGGGAATGTCTTTGTGAGGAGTAGAGTTAGTCTGGCCTTATTATTAGTTAGTTCGAGTGGCGTTTAATTGGACTTTGGACTTGGCTTTGGTTTGGGCTTGACGCGTTTTTGCTTTGTTTTTGCGTTTAGTGTTTGCTTTTTTTTAACGTTATCGTTTGGTTAAAGTTAGAACAGGGCGCAATCTCTGCAAGAGTTTAGCTAAAAATACATAAAAATGTTGAAAGTTGATTAAATGATCGGCTTTTTCGGGGTCTTTTTCAGCTGTGTTAGGATGACAATGCGTTTTGGAATAAACAGAATAAGGGTTAAGGCTAAGGGGGGATATTTGGGGGGTTATCTGGGGGTCTGGCTTGGCGCACACACACATACACACACAGAGAATATATATATATATATATAACTGAAACTCGGGAGGTCTGTGGTCCTTGTATATTGGCATGCAATTAGTTTTGGCTTTGGCTTTGCTTCGCTTGGCTCGCTCCTTGCCGTTACCTTGCTGTCGGAGGACGATAGCTTAAAAGTGGCCGTGGCGCTCACATCTCCATTGTCCACCTCCGCCTGGGCCTCGCCGCCATTGTTGCCATTGCCGCTGCTGCTTGGAGACGAGACTCCCGCATCATCGGTTGTGTCCAGGTTTCTTAAATTGCTGCCGCTGCGGCTCTCATAGATGGCATTCCGCTTGGGCGACGTGGAGAGCAGCGACAGGCCATTTAGCTTTGCCTCCAGCCCACCGCCATTGGTCTCTCCGCTCTCCCTCAACGATTTGTGGCCATTGGTTGAGGGTGGCTGCTGCGGCGGCGGCGGCGGAGGAGGAGGTGGTGGTGTTGGTGTAGATATAGCTGCTGCTGCTGTTGCCTTGGCTGTGACATCCTCCGCCTGACTGCGACGCGTCCGGCTGCTGCGTAAAGTAAATGTGGCCGTGGGCACATCCCCACTGCTGTTGCTGTTGTTTATCGAGTACCTGGTGCCGCTGCTGCTGCGGGAGGTCGTCCCAGTGCCCGTGCCCAGTCTTCCCGAGCTGGTCGTCACCTCACCGCCCGCATCACTGCTGTTGCTATAGAGGCGACTATACCGGCTGCTACGCGGCCGCTCCAGCGTCACCGTCTCGGTGGGTGTAGCAGTGCCGCCGCCACTTCCATTCTCCAGCTCCGGCTCAGCATGCCCCGACCTGGAACGTGACAGTTCACAGTTGGGTTTATAGTTGGCCGGACTGTACTTTTCGTAGATATCCAGTCCGGAGGTGGCCACCAGGCGGGCCAGCGATGGGGATGAAGATGAACTGGACAACCGGCTGCCAGATGATGAGGATGAGGATAGCTTGCCATTGGTCTCCGTGTGGTTACTGGAGGAGTTACTGCCTCCAGCGCCGCCGCTTATCGGTGGCTTCTTGGCGGTGGAGGAGACAGTGTCCACAATGCTTCGCCGGCTGCTGACATAGTCATCCCTCTTGGCTGACGAACCGCTTAAACTATCGCCATTCGAGGTGATCTTCGATGATGTTTTGCGCGGTAACTTTATGTATCAACGTTTTGTTTTTTTTTTTTTTTGGGATTTGGTTTTTTTTTCGGTGTTTTGTTTATATTTGGTTTTTTTTTGCGAAACATTTACAGGTGACAAATGAGCGGAAACATTTGTGGTGAAGAAGAGGTAACGGGAACGATAACGATAAACGGCAACGGGTTTCATTGGGTTTCGTGGTCACGTTTCAAATATATCAAAAATTATCGATAAATAACAAAAACAAAATATGTAAAGAAAAGAAACATCAATGATGAGAGAGTTTAATGACTGGAAATTTGTACACATATAATGAACAGTAAATTAAATGATATATAAATAAGTTGAATAATGCCAAATGGGAGGGTCCAAATGTATTGCAAAAAAAAAACAAATCGAGCAGAAGATGTTCTATTATATACACTAAAACATTTAACCAGAGGTTAAACTGCCTGTTATAAAACGCTCTCTATAAAATAGTTCAAATCCTAAAGATTGAAATTGTTTCAAAAGAAAAAGGTTTAATTTAGCAAATAAAAAAACCTTAGCCGAAGATATAGAGCTTGTCATTAAAAGCGTATTTTTGGCTATTATTTAATTTAACATATACTATTAGAATAAACCACTAGGTTGTGTCCCCTTTTCTAAGGTCGCTGTTAATTAAACTAACCAATTAAGCAAACAACAAATAGGTAACCTGAGGTTAAACTACAAGCTTTGATCACAGCCTTAAATAGTTTCTTGTTATATATTTTAAGTTTACACAAGGCACTTCGATTACCGACAAAAATATGCTGTCTGTTTAATCCTATGATAATTTACACATTAACCGCAATTACAATATTAAAAATTAATTTCAAAAACGACCTCGTTTTCAATGCGCCTAGTCTGCGGTAAATGGTGCGTCTGAAAATAGTAATTAGCGCGAAATGTGTCGCCTACAGAACTTTCCGCACGTACGATTGTCTCTGTGTCAACCGAAAGTGAGAGAAAAATAAAAGGAAAAATCGGACCCACCTTCAAATGTGGATGTTAATGCCAGATGTTAACCGAAAGTTATGACGAAAAAGATAAATACAACAAAAAAAGGAAAAAAAAAAGAGTGTGAAATGTCAAGGGGACGCACCTACTGATTGTTTCGATTGCTTTTTTTTTTGCCTCCCTCGAAAATAAATAAATAAACTTCACATGTGGTGTTCTCTTGGGCACACACAAAACACACACCCACTCACACACACACCCGCCAAAGTCAGACAGGGATAGAACTATGGCATTAACCTTATAGCGAATTTATCGCAGGGACGGCGGCGGGAAAAAGGGTGAGAGAATGACACAATTGTTGGTGTTGTTGGAGGTGTGTTGGCCTTTTGTTGCTTATATCGTGAATTCCCGTTGCCTCAGTCGCTTCTAGTTGTAGTTGCTGCTTTGTTGTTGGATCTGTGCCAACAAGTGGTTCGCGGCTCGGTTCAGTTCAGCTCAATATTCACACACAACCAATCCATACACACGCATTCCATTCCTGGGCCTGTGACTGTGACTGTGACTGTGCCTGGGCAATGACGCATCCTTCTATGTTTGTGTACAAACTAAATGGTTTGTCACAGGAATCGCTATCAGAAGGGGAAACCCTTGAACCCTCTTTTGTAATAAGAAAACGAAAAGTTTCCCATTGAGCGCATGAAATATTCTATTCAGCTCATTATTAATAATATTCAGCGCATTAAATATGATATTCAGCGCATTAAATAATATTCAGCGCATGAAATATACTATTCAGCTCAAAAAAATATTATATTCAGCGCATGAAATATTACATTCAGCGCATAAAATATCCTATTCAGCGCATAAAATATTACATTCAGCGCATTAAATATTATATTCAGCGCATTAAATATTATATTCAGCGCATAAAATATTACATTCAGCTCATAAAATATTATATTCAGCGCATTAAATGTTATATTCAGCGCGCAAAATATTCTATTTAGTGTACAAAGTATTTTATCAGACAAAGTTTCCCTAAGAAAATCGTTCAATAACTAAGAAATAATCCCTCTACGCATTAGATTGTATTATCGGGGGATCACTGTGCATCGGTATCCGTTATCGGAGACACAAAATGCCGCATTGTTCGTCTGTCCGTTCGTCGTGTGTTTGTCTTTGTGGAAACGCTATTTTGCTATTTGCCTAATGCGTGAATATTTGCATTCGTTTGAGTCGGGCTGTGTGTGTGTGTGTTGGGTGTGTGTTGGGTGTGCGTGAGTGGGTGGTTGTTGTTTTTGGTGGTTCGTTGTTGCAATGACAAAAAACAACACAAACAATACACAAAACGAAATAATCAGCATAAAAAGTAAATGAAATAAAATACGTTAACAAAACTAAACCAATCACTAAACGAGGCGGGGGAAAAACTAGGGAGAGGCTGGGAAGGATCACCACAAATCGGGGGGCGTGGCTGCACATGAGAACCATAAGCCATGAGTGTAATCTGTAATCTGTTCTTGGGAAACGGAAGGCAAGTCACCTACATACAAGTGCGGTTTGCCAAAATTTCTCTTTAATAGCATATATTATTTATACCATACATATATGTATATGATACAAGGCTATATTAGGTAGCAGGATGAAGGGATATGACAAGGAAGTCCTCGCAGAATCTATTTAATTACAATTTTATTGCCTTCTGGCTTTGCTCTGGTCTTTAAAATGAGAAAATTCTTGAAATTTAAATTATTTAATTATTATTTTCAATATTTTTTTGGTAGATAAAAGATCTTGGGGCTCTCTTTGACATCAATATCAAACTCCAGCCTCAAGAATACCTTTGAATTAAATATTATTGAAGCATTTCATAAAATCCATAGCATAAAAATAACGACTTATTTTTTTACAAATTATTTCTAACGTTAAAAAGGCTTCCCAACTAGTTTCCTTCACAATCTCCGAGAAGCTTCCCCTTTGGATGACTTGATGACTTTTACAGAACGGATGGAAATGATCAGATTTTACGGGAGGCAGGGGACAATTTGTGGGAGGAGGAGGGTGTGTAAAGGTATACCAAGGACCCAGCAGATAGAGAGAGACATGACTCAGAACCGTGAGAGATCAGCCACCAATCGAACATACGAACATACATAACTTAAACATTAAAAATCTCGAATAATTCAGGATGTTTCGGTTTCGGTTTCGGTTCGCCTTGGATTCCACAGAGGAGCTCCAAGGACTTTTTCAAATCAAATCAAATCAAATCAAAGTAAAGCTTAATGGGTTCGCTATCGTTAGGCGACAGGTAATTAAGAGAGAATCAAAAACTCACTCCGTATCGGCTGTACGTAGGTGAATCATAGCTGGAGACGCTCAGATACGACGACGAGCTGGTTGTGCGGTAGGCGGACGCTGCAGAGCCGGAACCACCGCTCAGATACGACGATGACGATGTAGATCCTACGCTGCTCCTTTGCAGGCTGCTGCGCGGCACATACGATGATCCTGAGGTTGAATGGCTTGCGGAGGAGGAGTATGTCGAATACGAGCTGGGGTAATAGCTGCTACCGTAGCCGGACGTGGACGTGGAGGAGGATGAGCCACCGGACGTGGGCAGCCACTTGGAGAGGCTGCTGCCGCGATCGTAGCTGCCCGAGTACCGCGAATATCCGTTCGTGGTGGCCCCGACGCTGGACCGATCCACCGCGCTACCGCTAGTGCCGCTGGTGGCTGAGCCGCTGCCGCCGGACGACGACGACGATGTGCCGTAAAGACTGCCGCTGCCCGCCGCTGACGTTGACGATCTACGCGGCGCGATTACACGCATATTAATGGCAGCAGCAGCAGCAGCAGCAGCAGCAGTGACCTAGTCCCGGATCTAATCAGGATGAATGTCCAGTCGCGAGTTTATTATGGCTCTCGCTTGGTCTGTCGTTATTCCGTTCCGTTGCCGCCTCGTGTGCTTATGTGATGCTTCCTACGTAAAGAGGTTTTTGTTTATTTTGCGATGCTTGACGGCAAATTTGAATTCTGCTTACCTTGGCTCCTCCTGTATCTCCTTATTTACATTAACCCTTGCATTATCTTCTAGTTTTAGTTTAATTATAAACTTAATTGCTGCTTATGTGCTACATCTAAGACCCGTTGTTGTTCCTGCTGAAGTAGTAGGCAGATATCTGAAAGATAAGGGCATATAGTAATGAAATTATGATGAAATTACATTATTATTAGTGTTTTTATATATTTCGGTTTGTGTTTATTCGTTTTTTTATTTATTATTTATTTCCAGCTACTTGTCAAGGCCATTGACCTCTCGCAAACCGTTACTCATCGTGTTTACTATTATGTTTCGTTCTTTTTTAGAGTTTTCAAGGCTGTCAAGTTGAAGGGATGCCAAGGATAACGGATTTTCAAGGGGAACTCTCTCTGCCACTTCCATGGCACCCCGCCTCCGCCTATGCTCGATTGATTTTTACCAACACACACACACACACACACACACACTCATGCATAGTAATCAATTAATAAGACAACAAGACGAATTTCAGCAACGTTATTTGCCTTTTTTTCTTGCTGCTGCATCTCTTGGCCGATTCGGCCTTCAGGCTGTCCAACGGTTTTTCCCAATTGGAATAATAAACAGTTAGGCGGGGAATAGGAAACCGATCAGCTGCGTCACTTGTTTACAATTGCAAAATAACAATAAAGAAAAGTAGAAAAAAACTGCATAACAACAATTACGTAGGGCGAGAGGGGCAGAGTGAGAGGTGATGGGTGGCTGGCTGGCCTTATGCGGTAACACTAAAAATGAAGTTACGGCTGAGCGTGTGTGTGTGCGTGTGTGTGTGTATGTGCCGCCAGGCAGTCTACGCTTCCGAGCAAGGAAAACGTTGCTTTTTCCAGCACATGTATGGGTGTGTTGGTTGGTTGGTTGGCAAGGGAAGGTTGGGGGCTGTCGAACAGGGCTTAACTATTATAAAACGGCCACACTATCAATCGATCTTTCGTTCATAAAATACTACAACTACAACCCATTCACACGTACGCACACACCCACACAATAGCACGCACCAGCACACACCAGCGTATCCATAGGCAGCACACACCACACGCACTTGCAATTGCCTTTTCGAAACAACAATAAATGAAATTCTTCAAGTTCACACACAGACACCAGTGCACCTGAACTTTTCCACGGTTACCACGTTTTTATCGCTTTCTTTGGATAAAAAATTTACAGATATATGTACATATGTATCTTCTCACTGCCACAGCGGAACGTCAAAAATCGAAATAATTATGATAAAAGCAACAACAAAATATAAAACGAAACGAAATGAATTCTATTTATAAAGGCGCACACACACTCGTACACCCGCGCGAAAATATTGTGTGTTGGTTTGACAGTGAAATGAGAATGAGGGGGGAGCGCTGTGGAGGCGGGGGAGTAAGGGACGGCAGTAGTAAAATCTGTGATGAGCATATGCGGGCAGGCGAGATAGCAATATTGGCGACACAGTCACACACACACACACATCACGGGTACACGGCCACGAGCTCTCTCTCACACATACACTCAGCCAGACGGCAGGCAACGTATGTACGAATTACGCAAAGTGAAATATCTTTCTCAAAATGGAAAGTGGAAAAGTGATTTAAAAAAAAAAAACGTTTATACCAAAATAGGAGCGAGTGAGAGCGCGTGTATGGGTGCACAGGGAGAGGAGAGCAGGCAATTGGGGAAAATTTGACCGCAAAACTAACATCACGGGAACGAGGTCGCGCGACCGCAAAAAAAATAGAGTGCCTCCATGGTCTAACAAAATATTGCAACGCGAGCCTACCGTCCCACTTATTTTACATCGAAAAACGATTCATTTGGGCTGATTTTAAGCAATTTTCAACACAGCACAGAACTCACTTTGCAATCTGATTTTTTTTATTTTGGCCGGTGGTACCGCGCGGCGCAAGTGTCAGAACGACAAAAACAAAATACCAAGTGCACTTTCCTGCTGCTTATCGATAGTTATCGAAAATTGCTTTGTATTTTCTGCGACCCTCTTTTGGTATATATAAATATAGAGTGGTGGTATGTTTCGACGGTCATGTTACGGTTACACTGTATACATTTTCAGTGAAAATTCTTGAGGAAGAAATTCTGTTGAAAATTCGTAAACCAATAATTTCGTTCCGTATCGCCGACCAAACCGTCTTGCCGCACAGCCACGCTCGTTGCGTTTATCACGAACACTAGTATTATCAATTGTCGCGCCGACCAGCAGAAGCAGCAGTTGGATATTTGGTTTTTGGCCGCCGCAACTGCAATAGTCGCGTCGCATTACGTTGCCAGTGTTGCCACCAACTTTTCCGGGCTGAGGCCGCCGCCGCCGCCGCCGGGAACATTTTGGTAGCCAAGCCGGGACTGGACGCATTGCGGCCGGGGGATAATAATGTCCATGCCGCTGTGATTCTTCGTTATATATATATATCGAGCTCCATCTAACCAACTAACTGGAGGGTACACATTACAGTCTCGCGTATATTATTTAGCCGCAAAACGGCCGAGCTGGCAACACTGCGCAAGGAACAAAATGAAGTGACAGAGAGCGAAAAAAAGCTAAAGAAAAACCGAAGAAAAGCTGCAGAATAGTGAAGGGGGAAGAGTGCAAGTGCAAATGCAAGGCGCTAGCGAGGATCTCTGTTACCACCCGTTCCATGAGGCGCAGCAGATAGGCCTGAGGTTGAGTTTAACGCTGTTCTGAGTGGTCGTCATTATCAATCATTGTCATCACCGTCATTATAATCATCGTCGGTCATCGTCATTAGCCAGCAGCCAGCCTTGAGGTGACTCTGTCGCATTAGCTTCCTCTCGATCTTGATCTCTCGGAATTCCACACACACACACAGTTCAGGTGGGTATTTCCTTGGTTTTTTGCGATATTTTGGCCCCTAATTCCTTTTCGTTCCTCTGCAGTCATGTCATCGACAGCCGGCAAACGCAAGGAGATCTACAAATATCTCGCACCATGGCCGCTGTACTCCATGAACTGGAGCGTCCGGCCGGACAAGCGTTTCCGGCTCGCCCTGGGCAGCTTCATCGAGGAGTACAACAACAAGGTGCAGATCATCAGCCTGGACGAGGACACCAGCGAATTTAGTGCCAAGAGGTAAGGGTATATATGCTTGGCTTTCCTTCTTAAACTTTATCTTTATCTCTACCTCACTTAGCACCTTTGACCATCCATATCCAACGACCAAGATCATGTGGATACCCGACTCCAAGGGCGTATATCCAGACCTGCTGGCCACCAGCGGCGATTATTTGCGAGTGTGGCGTGCCGGTGAGCCGGACACGCGGCTGGAGTGTGTGCTGAATAACAACAAGAACAGCGATTTTTGCGCACCGCTCACCTCGTTCGATTGGAACGAGGTGGACCCGAATCTGGTGGGCACCTCCTCGATCGATACCACCTGCACCATCTGGGGCCTGGAGACGGGACAGCCGCATGCGCGGGTCTATGTGGCGGGGCATGTGAAGACACAGCTGATAGCCCATGACAAGGAGGTGTACGACATTGCCTTCTCGCGGGCGGGCGGCGGCCGCGACATGTTCGCCTCGGTGGGGGCCGATGGATCCGTGCGCATGTTTGATTTGCGGCATTTGGAGCACTCGACCATTATATATGAGGTACGAGAGAGAGAGAGAGAGGTCTCTATTCTAGATTCTATATTCGATATATTCCCTTCAGGATCCTGCACACACGGCGCTCCTGCGGTTGGCCTGGAACAAACAGGATCCGAACTATTTAGCCACTGTTGCCATGGACTCGTGCGAAGTTATTATTTTAGATGTTCGTGTTCCTTGTACACCCGTTGCAAGACTGAGCAATCACAGAGCGTGCGTCAACGGTATTGCGTGGGCGCCGCATAGGTGAGTGTGTTTAGTGTTCTCCAGTTTCCTCGCATTGATTCCCCGCCTTTCCGTTTCCCGTTTTCCGTTTCCCATTTAGTTCCTGTCACATATGCACTGCCGGTGATGATCACCAAGCACTGATCTGGGATATACAACAAATGCCACGCGCAATCGAGGATCCAATTTTAGCCTATACAGCTGCCGAGGGCGAAGTCAATCAGATCCAATGGGGCGCCACACAGCCCGACTGGATAGCCATTTGCTACAACAAAGCGTGCGAGATCCTCAGGGTTTAAGAGTCAATTTTAAGTTATTTTACCCTCCTCTGTGTCTGTGTCGGCTGAGCAACGCACACAGAACCCACAACACACACACCCCACACACATATGTACACCCTTTTGCTGTTGGTTGTCCTAATTTTTCCTTAGGAGACGTTAAGCTTGAGTTAAATTTTGTTTCTGTCTTGTGAGGCGTAGGGCAGAGCAGCCTAGAGAGACGGTGCAGGCGAAGGAGAATGTATTCTAGAGACATCTTAGCTTAGTACACACACACAAGTATATATATATATATATAAGTCTAAAGGTATAACCAAACTATGTATTTCTATAATTATTCATGTAGTTTATTTCACACACACACTGACACTGACAAAGGAAAAATAGATAACAAACCCCGCAGAATCGATTTGAGGCGCTCCTTTGATTTATTTTAAACAAAAAGATTTCAGAAACAATGATCCTACCTCGTTTTTTGTAACCATTTTTTGTGTCTGGCAGAGAGACAGAGGGAGAAAGGGGCAGAGCAAGGCTTTTTCGAAATATATTTTTCCATTTTTTTCTATTGAGAACCAAAGGGAAAACGAACAGAAAACTGAAAACTGAAAACCAACCAACAAACAAACAGAAGATAAGAAGGCAGTAGAAACAGAAGCAAAACCATGGACTTAAGCGAATGCAAAACAAAAAAAAAACAAGAAATGAATTAAGTAAATAAGAAAAGCAAAAAAATACTTACAAAAAAATATAAAACCGAATAAAAAGCACACACAAGACAACACAAAACCACAGCTAACACAATACTATTTAAAAACAAAAATAACAAAAACTACAAACAAAAGGAAAATACCGAAATATATGAGCGAGAGAGAATACAAGATTGTTGCTATATCCATTTAACGAACGAAATAAAAACAAAACAAAACAAAATACAAGGCGAAACCGTAACTATGATCATTTCGAGAATAGGACTCTCCCCCCATTAAATAATCTCCAACAACAACCAACAAATAAACTCATTATTTTATGTATCTTATGTACTTTATAGCAATTTCACCTCATATGTATACTATATATATACAGAAACGCGATAGCAATACACCCGATAATCCCCAAAATGATCATGTATTGTAAATAACAACATGAAAACTTTGTAAAACAAAACGAAAGAAATCTATATATAAACAATCAGAATTTGAGCTGCAAAAGCATCAACATTTTTTCGATATTTTAACATGTAATCGTCGATGTATCGGCCAATAAAAAAAATTGATACTTTTGCAGCTCTAATCAGAGCAGAGCCGTAAAGAACTTTTGAACAAGACTTAGCCCCCTGATTTTTGTAAAGCCATATTTAAGAGAACGAATCCGAAACCGAAACCGAAACCGAACCCCCTTTCAACTCAAAATACTCCCAAGCTAAAAAGCAAAAAGAAAATAACATTAAATCGAATCGAAATAAGGGATGTCTGAAACGAAAACGATATGTCGTTGCTGTATCAATATAAATCGAAAATTGATATAGAAATCGATTAATACATATTTTAGAAGTGCAATAAAAAGCTTTCCGTTTGATATATTGAACTAATACAATCGGAAAAAGTGAAATAAATAAAAACGCAATTTTTAAGATGTTTTGGTTTCGATAATATTGATATTTTAACATTAAATCCGATATTTTCGAGATTTAAAAATTCGCTATAAAATACGGAGCATGATATCTTTGCCCATATATCATATCGGGCCTTCCCTCTCGGTATATAAACATCCCTAATCGATAACGATAACGAATTGCAAACGATTAAAATCATTTTTGATATTTGTACATCGATTTTCATTGAGTTTTTGCAATAATAATGGTTTCTTATCGGAAATTAGAAGTAAAACGAAAACAAATAGTAGCGAATAATTCGATATAGAGGCTCCCCGAACATGTTCTTCTCTCAGTTTGTGTTCTCTTTTTGCATTATCTCTGTATTTACGTTGGCCATTTGTAAACACACACAAAACCACCAACACACACCCAACACAACACACCCCAGCGCATAAATATATAGACATCAAAGCCGAGCGGCGATTACTGAGAAAACTGAGAAATGTAAGGTAACGCCGATTCTAAAGGAGATCACCAAAAACCCAACAAAACAAACAAACAAATCACTAAGCGAAACAAACAAATCGAAGATGATGATGGAGAGGATGAAGGCGTGGAGTAAGAACAAACCAAAACAGACGACAAAAATATTTAAATAAACCATTTTTAAATAAAAAACCCATCTTATTAAATTAAATCCGGCAAATCGGCGGGCGGACAAATGTTACTAATATCCACCACGCCGCGTAGCTTCTCGACCTTGGCCTCCTTTTCAGCATTGTTTCCAGGAAGAGGAGCAGGCTGGATCCTGGCCGGACTGCCCTTGGCGGTTAGCAGCTCGTTGACCTTCAGCTTGCGCAGGATCACCACCAAATGGCCCGTGGTCTGGGAGCGCTGCACAGTGGACTCGTCCGGCTTGACCTCCTCGTTGTATGCGATCTGGAAGATCTTGCCTTTGACGGTCACCCGGGTGTAGTTGGTCTGAATGTCCACATCGATGAGGGAGGTGTCCAGGTGTCTTGAAGGAGGAGGAGGAAATCAAGCACACGTATGTGAGGGGGATAACATATCGAAAATATCGCCATATTTGACTTATTTTCATTGGAAACATTCCCCAAATACAGCATGGAAATTGATCTCACCCACCTGTAAACCTCCAGCTGGAGCTGGTAGTGATCGGCCTCGTCCTGAAGCTTAAAGGGTAGCTTCGCCTGGTTCATATTGTAGGGCCTGCCGTTGGGGGCAAAGAAGTGACGCTCTCGACGTGGCGGATCCAGCGTCGACTTGGGCTCGTGGCGCTCCCTGCCCAGCCTGTGCTGGCGGGCAATCTCGGTGCGAATCTCCGGGCAATGCTCGCTCTTGGCCTGCCAAAAGGCCTTGATGCGCTCCTCCTCGTCCTCGATGCCGGCACACTGTTCAGCCAGAGCGGCCTGCTGCTCGGCCACTCGGATGCGCTGCTCATCCCGTTCGATGCACTGATCCGCCTGCCTTTGGACAATAATGGCCCGATTCTTGGCCAGCTCACGGATGGCCTGCAGCCGTTCCGACGGCGTAATCTCCACACAGTCCAGGCTTGTTAGCTGCGGCAGAGTGGCCACCACAAAGTCCCGGTAATGCGGATAGTCCACACAGGGATTACCTATTAGCAGCAGCTCGCGGAGATTGTGATTGCCGCGCAGCGACTCCACGCTGGTCAGCTCGCCGATGAAGTTCAGGGTGAGATCCAGCTTGTTGAGAGACTCGCAGCCCTCGAGATTCTCCACCCGTTCGATGTTGTTTATAGCCGCATTGAGGTACTCCAGGCGCTTCAGCTTGTGCAGATTCTCGAGCCGAGCTATCAGGTTGGACTGAAGCAGCAGGATCTTGAGGTCGCGACACCAGTTCTGGATGTGCTCGATGACCTCGATGTCCTCCTGGTGCAGGGATATCTCCTCCAGGGTGCTGATGAGGCGCTCATTGTGCTCCGATTTCTTGCGCACCAGCTCCTCGGTAACTATTTTGTATATAGAATGTATATCCTTGTAAAATCGCAATTAAAGTTATTTTACAAATTATTCTTACTTCGCACCATGATGATGACAACGAGCAGTGAGTGTGTTTTTCCAAAATTCGGATGGAAAACCAGGGGGAAGACAGGAAAAGTAAAAGTAAAAGCCACCTCCGTTGCTAGGCATTTTCTATTGCTTTTACTTTGTTTTCTTTTTAATATATGTATGTATAACCCTTGGGCAAATATTTATTTAATAGCAAATAAATTATAATTGTAATTAAAAAATTGTACAAAAATCGAGTAGATCATTATAATCAGTTAATTTTATTAGATTTAGATTAGATTTTAATTTGTTCTATTCTTTAAAATTGTAATTGGTTTATCTTTTTTCATAAATTAAACAAAAATTCATTAAATTTAAATTACGCAGGCTTTCAATTAGTAATTTAATTTAATTTAATTTTATATGTAAATATTTATTTAACATTTTTAAATGGATTTTGGTTTAAAAAAAATGTTTAAATAATATTTTTAAGTTTAGTTTTGTTTATTGCATACATTTTGTTACTGCTAATTTTAGATTGCACATTTTTTTAAGAGTTATAATCAATTTATATAGATTTTGTGACCTAAATTATGTTTTTTAAAAATCTTTTAGAATTTGATATCTAGTTTTTACATTTTTACTAATTTGCAAAACAAATTTTAAACGTATTAAACATATAAATTGAAATATTCTATAATTTTATAGTCCAATTATATATAATTGAGTTGATGACATGTTGATGAAAAGTTGATGAAAAGTTGATGAAATGTTGATGAATTGTTGTTGTTTTTAAGTTTAGTTTTGTTTATTGCATACATTTTGTTACTGCTAATATTAGATTGCATATTTTAAAAAAGTTATAATCAATTTATATAGATTTTGTGACCTAAATTATGTTTTGTAAAAATCGTTTATAATTTGATTTCTAGTTTTTACATTTTTACTAATTTGCAAACAAATTCTAAAAGTATTAAACATATAAATTGAAATATTCCATAATTGTACAGTCCAATTATATATAATTATATAATAAATAATAATTATATAAGCCAAAAAGGAGATTGGATTGTAGATTCTACCCTGCGCTGACTTCAAGTTTAAATGGAATTAAACAAAAATTATAATATTTACCCACAATAATACAAAGTACCTAAAAATAAACAATAAGATAGATAACGATTCACTGCGATATATATAATATTACTATATTATATGCAATCTATTCCAGACCACACTCAACTAATTTGAACGATAATAGAAGCCACTTAAGCCGCTTGCCTGCGAGATAAGGGAATTGAGGTGCCTTCCGGGTGTGCCCCCTGCCTCCCACTACCTCCAATGGCCGGCATTTCGCCCCTGACCGTCCGGGAGAGCGAGAGCCAAAACGAGAACGAGAGAAATCTAATCGGTTGAATTAGAATTAAGCAGCTGGAACTAGGCTAGCGAATTAATTGCGACGCGTTTGCAGTCAGTCACCGGACGGCGGCCAGACGGATCACACACACACTCAAAAACCCAGTATCTCGACAACCTGATCGCGATGGGAATCGATGGCGATAAGGATAGCTTCGCTGGCGATATCTTGCGGCCACTTAGCGATAGCGAAGTGGACCAGCTGCTCGATCTCTACAAGGCCAAGTTTGGCGTGAGGAACTTCCATTATTTGCTGATGTACAACCAACGGAAATGGGACCGCCAGCTGGACGAGGCCCAGATTCCGCGCTCCGATCCCGCTTATATATCCCTGCGCAAACAGTTCTTCACCCATCGGAGCGGCGACTTCCGGCAATGGGGCACCTATGTCAGCCTGCATCGCGACATTGTCCAGAGTGTCTCGTTCTTCAGCTGGCAGCCGGATGGCGCTGCCGAGATGTGGCAGTGTCTGGAGCAGACCAAACGCATCGAGTGGACGCAGGGCGCCCTCTTGACCAATGTGGATCTGGGCTTTTGTGAGCGGATCAAGGAGTTGGCTGGCCAGCGTGGTGTCACCGAAATGCAGCCGCGTCAATGCTTCGGCATGGTTCTGCCGCATCAGGCGGCTCTCGAGGCGGAGGTGCCGGAGCTGCTCTCCGAGTTCGAGATGCGACGGCTGACGGACGAGGATGCGGCCATGGTGCACGCCACCTGGCCCAACAAGGGCGAGGGCTCGCTGGCCTATCTCCGGGCTCTGATCCAGTTCAACAGGACGATGGGTATTTGCCGCAGCGACACCGGCGAGCTGATAGCCTGGATCTTCCAGAACGACTTCGCCGGACTGGGGTGAGTTAGTGGCTAGCCTCTAGGGATAGGTCTCCATACGGAAATTACAATTTATTACCTTTTTTTACAATTAGAATGCTGCAAGTTCTGCCCAAGGCGGAGCGCCGGGGCCTGGGTGGTCTTCTGGCCGCTGCCATGACACGGAGGATAGCCCGCGGCGAGCCGGATCTCACACTGACCGCCTGGATAGTGGCGACCAATTTTCGTTCGGAGGCGCTGCTTAAGAGGATTGGCTACCAGAAGGAGCTGGTCATCGAGTGGATCAAGCTGCTGTAGAGAGTCTTGGCATGGATTAGTTTTTTGGGGGGCTGTTTGGTTGGTTTTTAGTTCAGGGCTTAGAGGGAAGGCAGGAAATATAGAAAAATATATCCATAATGTATCAATAATTGACATATTAAGCGATATGTGCGAGATAAATTGATATTTTATAAACGGAAAATAAATTAATATAAATAAAACCAGATTGTATTAATAATATCCATATCTTTAGGTTAAATTCGATCTTATACAATCGGCATAAGATTTACTAGCTTTTTCGATATGTCCACATATCAAATCGTATATATTTACCCCCCCAAATATCCTTTGCGACGAAACAAAAACAACGACTTGCATTTGCTATCTGTGCCTATGTACATGGTCAACAATTTTATTTTGAATACACTTTTCGGCTTAATCGAAATTCAAAAACAAATTCAAGACTAGCGGGGCTGCGTTTTGGGGCATAGGGGAAGATGGGGGATATGGAAATCGGGCGGACAGACGAACTACTTATTTACATACACTCGCGCCTCTGTGTATCTCGATTATCAAAAATACAATTTGCATTTAGGGCCAACTGAAGAGGCACAACAAGCGCACATAAATTCGACTTGCCAGTTGTCTTATTTTCTTGTAATTCGTTTTTCCTTTCTCATAGATAGTCTCTTCTTTTTGTTTTGCATTCGTTTTACTTAGCACCTTTTTCGAAATTCACTTAAAAATGTCACTTACAAAGTTTAGGAAAATGAAATGCAATTTAAGCTAATTTTATGTCCAACTTAAAGGCAAACTTGGGGGAATTTTCCCTTCTTCGTCAAGTTGGATTTTACTTAATATTATCATTATTATTGCCCTTGGAGTTGTGCCTCTTTAGCCAGCTGTGTATAATACATGGAGCTTGTAGTAAACCGGGTGATGTTCCTCAGCTGAGCGCTTCTTGCGGTCTTTCGGCAATCTTTCAGCTTCCAAAAAGCAATCAAGATGAGCGCTCGTTCTCTGAGAGATGAGCTGCTGCTGACAAGGAACATTTGTTAATTACAAGCTAAACAAATACATATGTACAATTTACATACATTTCGAAGAGAGAAAAGAGAGAGTGAGGGGGAGCGAAGGGAGCGATGGAGAGAGTCGGGGTATACGTCATTCACTAAACTACAAACTACACAAAGAGCAGCCGCGTGGCAGCCGTTCCGCTGGGCATTCCGCTGCCATTCGCCAGCAAACTATTGCCCGGCGTCATTGTCGTCGCCCGGTGCAGGCCATTGGTTAGCTTCCCATTGACAGAGCCCCGGTAATAGGGATCCGTTTGCTGCTCCAGCGGCTGGTACTTGATGTGCGAACTCTGCGACAGCGGCAACGTGGGCGCCTCTCGTCCCTTGGTTATCTGCTTGGCCCGGTTGTAGCACAGAACACCGACAATGGCCAGCGTCATGCCCAGGCAGTTGATCCACGTCACGGGATTGCCCAGTATTAGCAGCGATACGGCTATGACGAAGATGCGCTTCGAGGCGCTGGCCACCGCGTACGTGAGCGGTGTGACCAGCGAGAGGACACTGAAGGCGATGATGTTCTGCAGCCAATTGAGCACGCCGTCCGCAAAGAGCAGGGCAATCACTCTATAGTCCAGGTTTTTCTACAAATAAAGGAACATGACAAAGAATTAATGAATATCTTTGCTTAAAGCATATTTGTACGGTTTTATCAAGATTCGTTAGTTCAACGTTACAGATATTTACAAAATTATATCAAAGATTTCTTAAAAACATTGATAAATAAACGTTTAAACATTGAAACATTCAAGTTCAATCCTTCCCGTGCTCTTTAAACTGTTTTCTCACTTCTTTTTATCGTAATTTCCACAATTTAAGAAGCAAAACTGGATTTAAGGGACAAAACCTAGAAGAGTGTGTTTTCCATGGACATAAAATAACTAAGTAAGCACCAAGGTAAATACAAATGCTTCTCAGCTGTATACTTTATACAGAAAAGGCACAGAAAACTATTTAGATTTTCATTAAGTTGCCTAAATTACTTGCTTCGATTGAAAGTTTGTTATCAACATCAAACCGGAGGATGATAAGACCTATATCCACTTCACTTCTCGTTACTCACAATGGCATTATGGCGGAAGACAGCTAAGCTGTCCATATACAGCCAGAGGGGCAGGAAGATAAACAGCGACAGCTTGCCGAGCAGGTGTAGCAGCCGCAAGTGATGGATGTTGGTATCCTTGAGGACCTTTAGGATACAAAGATAACAAGATAAAGTATTGAATGATTAAAGATCAATTAGAAAACTGGTATCTACCTTCTTGGAGAAAATGTTTTGCATGGAGAAGCCCATCGTGGAAATGAGCGCACTAATCAGGCCCATCATATCGAAGGAGATCTCCGTGACGGTGGCAATGCCCACGCCCGTTATGATGGGCAGCAGGCTCAGGTACACGAGCGTTGGCTGTTTCTCGCCAAAGAAGAGGCGCGTCAGGACGACAGTGAACAGTGGCATTGTGGCTTTAACTGGAGGGAGGAACGCAAATTTAAAAATTTAATTTAATTTAAAAATAATCCTTAGAAAGCTAATCAAGATCTACCTCGCATAGTGCAGACGTAAAACGTTACCTACCTTTCTATTTCCTTAACTTTAACTTTAAATTATTAAAAATAAAGAAAAGTATTTTAATCTAGGAAATTTATTGATTTTAAATATATTTTTCAAATATATATTTGAACGTTAGGGTATAAAACGTGAATATTTTAAATAAGAAAGCGAAATGCTGCACAAAAAAGTTGTTAAATCAAATATAAACGCCATAATATTATATTTAATCATTTTGTAATTTTTTTAAGAACATTTTGACTTAAATATTGTTTTATTCTCCATGCTGAAAGCCTTATTTACCCCTCAAATATTACGTATTATTTGTTTATTAATTCGAAAACAGGTTGAATTATTTACAAACCATTCTACATTCCTATATTTACACACGTATAAAGTATATATTTCACTTCCATATACCTTTTCACATTATCAGAATGAAGAAAACTCCACTTTAACTCGAAACAGCGAAAGGGTATCTAATTTCAAGTATCTACATACAAAGATAGCAAGCGTATGATAGCCATAACCATAGCCACTACTGCTGACGTGTTGGGGCAGCACACTTTGGCGGGCAACTCCGCCTGCCGCCTGCCGCCTGCCACCTGCTACCTGCTAGCTAGCAACTCACCTGTGTGCGCATAGGAAACGGGCACCTTCCACAGCGAAATGTGCGAGGTGACCGAGGCCAGCAGCTTGCCCACCGCCAGGGGCACAATCAGCCGGTAGTAGTAGGGTCGCGGTATCTCCTGGTACTTCCGGATGCGCCACAGATTGAAGAAGGGGCCGCTATATAGCGTTATGCTGCACAGCTGCACCAGCGTCACGGTCATCGGGAAGGGGAACTCGTTCAGCACCATCTTGCCGATCACATTGTTGCTGGAGGAGATCACATACCAGAACAAGCACATCAGCAGCACGACGGCTACGTGCCGCGATCCCGTTCGCTTGCCGCCCAGCATTATTTTGTTTTATCCGTGGAAATCACGGGAATCACCGCCCTTGCTCTCGTGGCGGCCCTCAAGTCCCCGTTGCGGTGTCGGCCGCAAGTCGAAGCGGTGGCAAGTGCGGGGGCCTGGTAGCTAGCTAGCTGGTGGCCTGGTCTGCGGGTCTGCTTGGCTGTCCGGCGCACGGCGACTATTGCATCGCGCTTGATTTTGGTTTTAAATAAAAAACGTCGCCTGTTTGTTTTCGACGTGTACCTGCCAGTCTGACCAGATGGCCAGATTATGGCAAAAATATATTCGGTATTTGTTTTTTTTTTTAGTATATACTGACTATACCAGCGAAGGAGGCGGCGTTCAGCAAAACTATCGTTAAATATCCTTTGGTGGGCGACTCAAAGCAAGATTCTAAGCAAAATCCAGGAGCTTTAGTTACTGCCCAAGCAAATACAGCACCTCCACCCACTGCCAATGACTAAGTAATAGCTTCTCAGCCAGTATCAGAAATTGCACCAAAAGAAATCCTGCCAGAGGAGCTGCGCAAACCTGACCTGAAGCAAGGAGCGAGGATATATCGATACTGTGGCGATATTGAAAGCTCGAGTCGATATCTTTGATGAAATATACGTTTTTCCGCTCGATATTATGTATTATTATATATTAGATAAACTGGGAAGAATGGCTAGAAACTTAATAACTTCTTTAGCGTATGAAATACAAGAAACAAAGCAAACTTTGAAATTCATTAGCTCAACATTTTTTAAAAATTTAAACTACATTTAACAAGAAAATATTTAGCTTGTAATGCATTTAGAATTTGAAAAGTGAAGCAATCCCTTATTAAATTTTAAAGAAATATGTACAATACTTTTTTGTGGCAATCTTTTGACTTGAAAATATTACACCTGGCCAGGGTATTAATTCCCCTTACTATATGTACATATATGATTTTACGATTTACAAAAATCCAAGTCTAAATTTTGAGTGAGAACTATGTATGAGAGCTAGTTTATCTCCCATTTATCCTTTTTTTTTTAATTTTTTTTTGTCTTTTCCAATTTATTTTAAATGATATTTTTAATGTTTAATTAACAATGTTTCATTTTTATTTTTCCTTTAAGAAAAAAACACTTAGTTTTTAAGATTCCATGCTGTAAATATTATTATAATAATTGTTTTTGTCTTGTGTGTGTCCTTGCTCCTTTATCCATGTCCTGAGGCTCTCCATCTCTATCTCCCTCTCTCTTTCTTTTTCAAGGAGCCTGCACGGAGTGGGTGTGTGCGGGTGTGTGTTGGATTTCAATTAAATAATGCTTTGAAATGTTGTTTGTTGTTAAATGTACCGAAACAATTCACATTTTATTATTATTATTATTTTTATAATATACGGGGTTTTCTTTTATTTGCTACAGCTGACATCAAGTACATGTTGCTTATGAGTTGCTTGGTTTTCTTTGTTTTATTTCCACATTTCTTTGCTCATGTTTGTTTTTTAGGTTTTTCTTCTGTATTTCTAGTTAAACATTTAAATACGAGTTCTTCCACTTCGTCCACATGCCTATGAAAATACAGCGTTCATGCGTGTGTCCGTGTTATAGTATAAATCTATATACCCTTCCGATGCTTGGCAAACTATATAGTAAAAAAAAGAAAGAAACCAACCACAAATTGAGAAAATCAAGTTGTTACTAGTTGTTACTAGGATTTCGTTCCACTAGTCTATGTAGGGTAGGATAGGTGTCTTGTCGTCACATTTTTCATAAAAAACTTGATTGATTGATTGATTTTTGCTGCTGACCGTTTTTTTTTTTTAGGTAGATATATACTTTATTCCTTGACATATATCCAGGCATATAACTCGCCGATGATCCAACACAAATTGCTTATATAAATTCATTATAATCGTACAATATATAAATATATATATAGCGTGTGTGGGGATGAAAGTAAATGCAAAATGCCAAACGAAAACATTAAATTTTATATATATATTATATATTATATCATATATATAATCGATCCGGGCTTGAGATAGTTGGAAGGGGGGTGAAGCAGCTCGTTTTGTAGTTTTTCTTAGAGAGCATCGGCCTGGCAGAGCATTTTTCTTGTATTTTTTGTGGGATTTATATATTTTTGAAGCCTTTCCTTTGATTGGTTTTAGTTTTGCTCAAGTTTTCTTATTTTTGTTTAATTACTTTTTATTGGTTTTAACTCTTACATTCTTAAAAAGAAAGAAAACTAAAAAAATACAGCAAAACAATAAAGAAAAAATATTTATAAAATTCCAGTTTATTCGGTGTCGAGAAAGAATATGTTATGTGTGTGGTGTGTGTTTAATTTTTGACTTTTAAATTATTTTTCTTGTGATATCTTAAAAAAATACTTCAAAGCAAGTTTGTCCATATTTTACAACGTTTCCGAAATGCATCTTTAAAACAACTAATGCGGATATTATATATATATATAGGTGGTAAATCACTTTTAAAGTAATATAATCTTGTAACACAAAAGATAATGCAAAAAATTTGAACAAAAAAAAAATAGATTAGAAATGAAATCCAGCAGCTTTTATTTGAAACGGGGATTTTACCTCTTGCGAATATATATATATTAATTTCTTTGCTTTTTTGTTTGTCTTTGTTTTTAGTTTTTTTTTTTTTTTGCCTTTGCTATTGTTATGGTGCAGCGTTTACATGATGCCTTTAATCCTTCTGCTGCCTGCCTTTCGTTGTTGTTTGCTTGCTGCTGCTGCTGTTGTAGATTGATGACGTTGATGCTGCTGCTGCTGCTGCTGCTGCTTGTTGCATGTTAGGTGTTGCTGTCGTTGGTGTTGTGGTGTTTATGGCATTCAGAGAAAGAACTTGCCCAGCAAAAGGCTCAAGATGGACGCAGCAATGGCAATTGCAATGAAAAAGACTGGGATCTGCTTCTCAGCCAAAACTGGGGCATAGGGCTCATTAGCCTGCTTGATGGCCGCTGAGCTGCGATAGCGTGTGATTTGAGCCTGCAACAGAAACGGAGAAGAAGCAATTAATATCTAAACAAAAAGTGGCATTAACAAGTACCCAGACAATCATAAACATTAACTCGGAAAGTGTCATTGAAGCCGGAAAACAAGAATGAAAACGAACAGTATATTGGATCCCGGATCCGAATCCGAAACCGATCATAAATAAGGCAGAAAAGCATTCATTTCAATTCGAGAACAAAAGAAAACATTGAAATGTGTACATCTGAATCGATCAACGAATACAATGTAAACATTGATATATCCAAATTCTAAATATCGCCAAACATAACAGCATAACAAAAAATGCCCCCAGACCCACCTTCAAGTGGAGAACTTCTTTTTGCAGTTCGCTGTTGGCTTCACGCAGATCCTTAATCGTCTCGTCCATCAGCACCACACTCTCGGGATCATCTGCCAAATTTGAGGGCTATATATGGAGAAATAAAATGGCAGTGTTAACAGTGAGCGTCTATTTCCGCGAGTAGCTGAAACCCACCTTGTCCTCGCTGGATAGCTTGGGCTTGCTCTCGAGCGCCTCGCCACTGGCTGTGTTGGCGCCCGCGCTGCCACCGCCGGCACTGCCGGTGCCGCCGCCAACACCGATGTCACCAGCACCTCCGCCCCCGCCGCTAGTGTTCTCAGCATTCGCATCGCTGTTGGGCATCTCAAATACGCACTTCAGCTTGGCGTCCATCAGTTGCTCCGGCTCCAGTTCCTTCCACTGTAACGAGTTAGGGAAATAAATATACAGAAATCGGGGATTACTCTGCTGCTGGCATGCTTACCAATTTATTCAAATCGGTTAGATCGGCATCCGTGGGTGCCAGGACGCTCTGCACCATGAACTTGTGCTTGTTCTTCTCCTGTTGATCGTAGATAAATGGCTGCAGGCAGACTGTGAAGGGTAAGTTACACATGTAAGGATCTGTATTATGTATAGATATAAATGATATACTCACTCTCCACCTGGGTCGAACGATAGGGCAGGATCTTGCCAATGTTTGGACGTACGCAATAGCGCTTTGGGGCGGTTGTCTTGATCTTGAAGACCAAGGGCAGAGCCGAATTGTTGCGCAGACTCATAATTGTGACGACGGGACGATTGAAGGGTCCTGCAAAGAACATGATAATGAGATATGGAAAATGATGAACACAAAATAACAAACATTCGATTAGTCCCACTCCATTGGCGGCTTTTTCTTCACCCCACAAATTCCGCCCACTTGCCACTCCAATCCGCAGTTTCTTGTGTCACGTCACGCCCATTGCGTCATTGGGCCAAAAAAAGCTAGTTCAAATTAATTGAATTAAAAGCAAAACAAAATCGGCAACTGGCACAAAAAAAAAAGGAAAACATACATAGGGAAAATAGAAGAATGAACTAGGCAAAATAATGGAGAGACAGAGAGATGGGGGAATGAATACCCTCGAAATGAAGTTTCGATATAGTTCAAGCGAGAAATAAATAACATTAAATATAATATTGTAAATGTTGAAGATTATAAATACTTTTGCGAGAAATAGTTTAGATATTTAGAACATTTTTGTATAGTTAACCGCCAAGCGGCACAGAAGCTGTAGCTAATCAATTTGTTAAGTAAAATAGTATGTATGAATAGAATACTTGGAATACTTCAACAATTTGTGTTTTGTTTTTGTGTCCCAATAAAAAATCGATTAAGAATCGAAAAATCGACCGATAAATACTTTAAGCTTAAAGGTTCCCATGATATCTAACAAATATTTATATAAATATATATAATTTTGTTTGCAATTACTAGTAATTATAGGGTATCAACTACTTTATTGGAATACTTCAGCAATTTGTGTTTTTTTTTGCGTCCCAATAAAAAATCGATTAAAAATCGAAAAATCGATCGATAAATACTTTAAGCTTAAAGGTTCCCATGATATCTAACAAATATCTATATAAATATATATAATTTTGTTTGCAATTACTAGTAATTATAGGGTATCAACTACTTTATTGGAATACTTCAACAATTTGTGTTTTTTTTGTGTCCCAATTAAAAATCGAAAAATCTATCGATAAATACTTTAAGCTTAAAGGTTCCCATGATATCTAACAAATATTTATATAAATATATATATAATTTTTTTTTTGCAATTACTAGTAATTATAGGGTATCATTTACTTTATCGGAATAAAGTTGTTGTGTCCCAATTAAAAATCGATCGTGGCCTCTTGACGAATCCCCCAAATACCATCCCAAAAAATACTGAACAAAGAGAGTGAGAGTGGGAATGTGAGAGGCAAGAGGAAGACGCTAAGCAAAACACCGCAAAATAAAGTAACGCGAATTCCTGTTCCGTTGTGTTTGTGTGTGTGCCTGCTATGCGTGCTTGGGTATTTGTGTGTGTGTGTGAGTATGCTTCAAGGAAATTTCATTAGGCAAAGTCTTCGCGTCATGCATGTGTTTTTACTACTACCTCTCCCCCCCCGCGTCCATTGTTCGCCCTAAAACACCCGCAGACCCAGTCACCACCCACAATAGTCAACGAACGATCAAACGAAGGGGGGGTGGTGGTAGAAATAGAATGGGGCTAAGGCCCACACACACACACACACACACGCGTTCTTACACAAATATGAAAAAATTTGCGCATAGT
Organism: Drosophila birchii; assembly: GCA_035046345.1. Classification (NCBI taxonomy): domain Eukaryota; kingdom Metazoa; phylum Arthropoda; class Insecta; order Diptera; family Drosophilidae; genus Drosophila; species Drosophila birchii. The sequence continues at coordinate 48,765 of JAWNOA010000014.1, read as the reverse complement.
AGAAAAAAAATAAATAAAAACAAACACACTTCACTTGCAAATAAAATTCCTATTTAATTTTTAAGCCTCATTAATTTATAATTTGATAACATTTTAATATTGAAAATAGAAAGATGTCAAGTTTTCATTAAATAAAAATCATTTACGCATTTTGCACGCATTTACGCATTTTGCCCACTGTGCAGCGAGTGCTTTTTGCTGTCATAATGCATTGTTGTTGTTGCTGCTGCTGCCGCTCTTGCTGCCGCTGCTGTTGCTTTTTGGCCAAAATTCAAGAAGTAAAAGACAAGAAAAAATTAAAATGGCCCATGACAAGTTTTTGCGTATAAAAATAAAATGCTAGCCAAAAACACAGGGCCAGAGGGCGGGCGGAAGCAGGAGCCGAAGAGAGAGCGCGGGAGCGACAGGGACAGGCAACTGAGTGCAAGAGAGAAAGAGAGCGACGCCAGCTGCCGGCATCAGAAAACTTGGCCAAGGGGGCGATAAGTAAGAAGACTAGACAGCACACGTAGCCCCCAAAAAATGTAAAAAAAAAATAAAAATAATAATACATATATGCGAGAAGAGCAACAAAAACAAGAGAAATTATTGATAAGCTGCAAAAGAAAGTAAACGAGAGAGAGAGAGAGCACCACACATATCGCACCGAGAGTGAGAGCGCAAGCTGCGCGTGTGTGCGTGCGAGCGAACTTTGCAGTTTGCTCCTCGGTAGGTCGGCCCTTCGAAGCGAATTTGCAACAAATTGGAGGTGAATTCGGCGTTGGTTCTTTGGTCGATATGCGGCGACCTTCCCACCAAAACACACAGAATGCAATAATCTTTTGTGCACTTACCGACAAAGCGCAATTCATGCTCCGGGTCAATGGTCAGCGGGGGGGCATCATATTGTGACTTGCTCATTTTGGCGGCTCTTGAAGTTCCTTCTGCTGCTGCTGCTGCTGCTACTGCTGGTGGACTGTTGTTGTTGTTCTTCGTGTTGCGGCGCTGCTCTGCGCTCCTTCTTTTTTTTAACGTTATTAAATTTCCGTTTGTGTTTGTGCAGCTCGTCCTTTTTGATGTTATTGGCTGTTAAGGAAATGCACACGGAATTGAATTACACACACGCGTATATATTTTTATAGCACATATATATATATATACATATATACAGGGAGAGAAAAATAAAGAGTGAAACAGGGTAAGGGACAGGGGCTGTGCGACAGAGAGAGGGAGAGAGAGGTGAGACACGGATGCCTAATTTTTCGCTTACGTTTGCGTTTTTTTTTTTTTCCCTCAGTCCTCTCCGAACAGAACTAAATGCCTGCTGTTGTTTTTAATTCTGCAGCAAATTTTGCTTGTTTCCTTGGCTTTTTTCTTCGTGTTTCACACTGCGAGTTTCCTCGTACGAATCGCCCACTGTCCGGAATATCGGTAAATTTGATGCGACCACAGACACACGCTTGCGAAAACGGACAAAAAAATAAAGGAATGGCCGAGAGACTCACACTAGCACACGCACGACGGTTTTCTCTTGTCGCATGCGGTTTTTTTTTGGAAAAAACTACGATCAACGTGCGTTTTTTCACTACCTTCGGCTAGTTTTCCACTCCAGTCTAGTCGAATGTTTTTCACGCACTCGGACTTCGGGTTTTCTTTTCGTTAATTTTCATAGGCAAATGCTAAGCCACAAATTCTGCCAGAAAAACGCCTGTCAATTTAGAGATGAAACTATTGTTTGTTATCGATGATTTGGCTTTTGCCATCATCTATAAGTACGATAGTACACATCGGTTGGAATAGAGCTTTAAAATCTGCCAATAATTTATATATATTTCACTGCAAATGGCTTAAGGGTCTAAATACACTTGAATAATAGTTGCCCAGATTTAAGAAAGCGGACCCAAGCTCTGCGAACATAATTGGAAATTGTAATTTGTACATTTATAATTTTAAATTAACTCGAGCTCCATTCTACAATTTCTACAGCTGTTCGCACTACATTTTTTTTTATAATATATTTTTATTTGTAATTTATAGTTTTCCACTCAAGTCTGATGCATATTTTTGATGATTACAGAACAAATTTAAAAATAATCATTATTTATTTAGTTTATTTTGTTTCTTTTTCGTTTTTTTAAATATAACTTATAATGATGACGGTCCCTGTTCGAAAGTGCTTATTATAATATTCATCTAGCATATTTTGTTGCCAATCAAATAATATACTTATCTTATTGAGCACAGTTAACACTTATCGGTTTCCATATCAAAATGCATTATTTGCTTTCGATAAAAACTCCCTTTCCGATTGCATCCGTATCTTGACTATCGATAGAAATCCTTGAATTTGTTTGAAATTTAATATTTAAATTCTTCAAAAACTTAATCGTATCCTTTTGAAGGATATAGGATATATAGAGTATTACAAGATAATGGAATAAATGCTTTAACCAGACTTATTTTTGCCGCTGGCGATGAATAGGTTCATCTTCTGCTTTACTTCCGCCAGGGTTTCCTTCGGCGAACCGCCTGCAATTGATTCCAGGCGCTGGACCAACTCCTGCTTCTTGGGACTGCTCTTGTGGCTACGCGTCAACCCAATGCAAGCGTTCACGTAGCAACCAAAGAGGAATATGTATGCGTCATTGGCGTTCTGGCAATCGGCCTGTTCCACAGCCTTGGCGAGATCAAAAAAGAGGACGCAATCGTTACGAGATTCGATGCTTTGGCGAAAGAGTGCGGTGGCTTCTTGGCCGCTAGCCTGAGTCACCCAGCGTATGAATTCGCGCCGGTAGTTGGGATCCTCGGGCAGTGGCAGCTCTGCGGTGAGGAACTCCTGGTGTTGCAAATAAGCGGCACAGGCATCAAGCTGCTGTCGAAATTCTATAAAGAAACACGAATGTATTAAGAGGGCCTTGGGGAACTCTTTATATCGGCAGAACTCACCCGTATCGAGGAACATCAAACTGTTGGTGTTCTTCCGCCAGTAGCTCACCGCCTCGCCGAGCAGATCCACTCGCTCCCAGTCGAAATTTGTCAGATTCGAACGCAGGGAATCGATGGTTGTCAACAGTTGTGTGATTAGCGGTATGAAAGCTTGGCGCCACTTGGGCAGGTTCTGGTGCATTGCCACATAGTGCATGGCCAGGACCACAGTCTCCTCGGCTTCGGAGTCGCGCCCGCACTCTCTGCGCATCTGCAGCAGCTGCCGACGACCACAGGCCTGGATCTCCTGCTCAACGGCCCCCAGCTGCTTTAGCATCTGCAGGATGCGACGCAGTGGGCTGTAGTTGAAGTTCGCAGCAAACACGTTCAGGCCATCGGCACAGGCCTGGAGGAAATCCGATTGGGCAGCTTTGAGCTGCTCCAGGGTATAGGGCAGAGTGTCATTGCGCAGGCTCACACGATAGACATTCTCTCGCAGCTTAGTCAGTCCGTTCAGGATCAAGGGATAGATGTAGAGGGAGTATAGAAAGTGCAAGGCGTTGCCCTTAAGCAAGACATCATCATCAGTTAGCAGCTGGTTGGATAAGTGAAGCATCCGGTTGGCCGAATGCACGGCACACTGCTTGGCCATGTGCCAAAAGTAGGCGGAGAAACTGGAATGCGCCATGGCCAACTTGGCCAGGGCCAGCCAGGATTCCTCGGGGTCCTCAAAGAAAAAGATAAGCAGCTGGTGCTCCACGGTCCGACTGTGGCTATTGATGTTGTTAAAGAAGCTTATGCGACGCTCGTGGAGATTGGGCGCCGCGAAGTAAAAGGCTTTGGCGATGCCCAACTCATCGCGAAACTGAAGCAAATGGATTTTGTCCTGCAGGGGGCACTGCGTGAAAATGGGTAGCAAAATTAGCTGCAGCAGGTCATCATATTCCCCTTGATCCTCCTCGTCGCTCTCCATTTTCTCCACCTTTATGGCCAGCCCCTCTGGGGCCTTTCTGGCCTCCTCGACTTGGCCCAAATGCATGAGTATAAGCTTGGCGTGCTTCAAGCCAAGCAGCCCAACGTGCTTGGCCATTGTCTCCATGCACTCATCGTTGCCCAGGGCTATTGGTCGCTGAAGCAGGCACTCTAGTCCCAGCAGTAACTGCGCTTTGGTGACGGGTCCGGCATCGCCATCGAGGAAGGCCAAAAGCTCACCCATGCTCAAGTCCGCCAGGATGTCCTCGAACGTTAAAGCCGACTGGCCAAAGGTGAGGAGCTGCGCGCAAACCTCGTGCTTGCAGAGCTCTTGGTAGGGCTTCACCGCCTTGAGCACTGCCGCCGACTGGTGGCAGATGAGGGCTTGGTAGTTGTACAGTGTCCAGGGCGATGAAATCTCCATCCAATACATGAATATATCCACCGACACCTTCTCCACGATGCACTGCAGGGCATCCATTAGGATTTTGGCATAGGGCTTGGCCACGCTCTTGGTATCCGCTTGACCCGACTGATGATCGTTGTTAGTTTCTGGGCTTAGGCTATTGTAGGTGTTGAAGTAAGGCGGCTTCCCTGGGGGTTCCAAAACCTCGAGGATGACTTCTAGAAGCATCACCATGGCCTTGGCCAGATACACCTTGCGTGGCGTTGGACGCAGCTCCTTGAGGCGTTCGGTGGAGTCCAGCAAATGACGCTGCAGCAGCCTGCCCATCTCGCGGACCAAGATCTCGTTCATATCTGGGAAATCGGCTCGACCGGCGGCCTTTAAAGTTCCCGAGATCCATGCTAAGGCATCCATCCGATTGGGACAGACATGGCCGAGGGCCTCGTTGAGCGAACCATAATACTGGACGGTGGCCCAGCGAGGGCCGCACTCTAGGAACTCCAGCAGCGGCTGCTGGAGACCGCAGCGCATGGCAATGGCCATGGTGAGGAATTGCGGGAATTGAGGCAACTGCTGGCACAAATGCTGACATTGCAGGCTCCACGGGGACTGGCTGGAGGGAGAAGTGGCCTCCGTGTTGACCAGCAAAAGGATGAGGACGCCGCGCAAGTGCGATAGGGCCGCGGGACCAGTCGGCTGTGTCAGCAGCTCATCCGGGCGCACGGCATGAGGCTTCTGGGTCACCAGTTCGTGCTCCATCAGCAATTGCACGACCTTGGTACAAATTTCATCGATGCGGTCCTCATTGCCTTAAGAAAAAACCACGTTAACTGCGAAAGAAGACAAATCAAGGAAGAAATTACCGCTCCAATAGAGGAATGTTGCCAGGCGCTTGGTCTGGCTATCGTAGGCCTGAAACAAGTTGCGCAGCTGGACAAACAACTGGCAGTTGTCCATTGGGTGCTCCTTTACTTCCACCATCGCTTTTACTTCGGAAAATCTAACACCATAAGTCGAAAATTTTTATGTTTTTTAAGTTTCTGGTGCACCGATAATTGCTTGGTGCACACTTATCGATTGCCAGTTGATTAATATTTAGAGTTGTCAAGTCCTTAAGGACACTTTCGATAGTATTGTTCCTTTTTTAGAGTTGTTTAAAAAACAGGAAATATATTTCATTATTTGAGTGGCGGAGCTATTTATTTTTTAAATAACTTTAAAATTTCGGTAATTTTTGGTTTAAAAATGCATCCTGTAGATTGCTTTACCATTCGCCCGGACACACCGCCACAATCAGCTGTTCGATTCCGATAGGCGCGGGCGTATATGGGAAAATGCGGGGGTGGCGGGTGGCTGGCAGCTGAAGAGATAGCGGGGCGCCTATCGGCCGGCGAAGCAAGTTCATTCTTCGCTGCGAAATCATTAAATAAAGCCCCGAATCTGCCCCAGAGACACAGAAGCCAAGGAGTCCGAGGATACATGCTGGTGCCCCGGCCATGCAATAGTCCCTAAAGTAACTCTAAAAGAGAGAGAGATAGCAAGAGGAGGACCAATACAGTGAGCGGGAGAGAGGAGCGACGGACGTCAATTATGGAGCTTCGGGAATTACGCGGCAATGGAGGTGGAGGCGAAGCCGGAGCTGGAGGAGCAACGCCCGGTAGAGCCGCCTCAGGAGGGCGGTCAGCCCCAGCGGCAGCCAGTCCAGAGCTAGGCGGCATTTGCATTGGCGGCTCCGGCGGCGGCGGCCAGCGTTTGCCCACCAAAGCCGATGTGTTCATGGAGCAGCTAAACGCCACCAATGCCAAGAAGGTGGCCCTGCTCCTGGTGTTGGGCTTTATACTGTACCACGGCCTGCTCAACTGGAACTATGGTGGGTAGTCCTGGTAGAGAGATGCCTCTGCTTATTGATTTATCCTGGTTTATGTTCTTTGGATCTTAGGAAGCGACTCCTGCCAGTGGCTGCTGTCCAAGGGCCGCTTTAAGGGCGACAACGAGTGGCAGCCGTACGGCTGCATGGTGCACAAGTACTCCCTCACGTGAGTAATCATCGCATAGATAACCCCTCCACCTGAGCCCATGACTCACCTCTGGAATCTCTTGCCCACCCCCCCCCCCTCCCTTTTAGCGATACGCGACGTTGCCTGCGCTACCTCGCCTTCTTCGACAACAAGAACAACTTTGTGTTCATTGGCGACGCCAGTGTCCGCCTGCTGTACGAGCGTTTTGTGGAGCAGTTGCGTCTGCCCAAGGAGGAGGAGCAGGAGCAGGAGCAGGATACTGACGACAACAATGCCAGCCGTTCGGCCCGTTTCGAGGATCAGAAGCTGCACATGCTGGCCCAGTACATCGAAGCCGAGGAGGTGAGTCCCTCGCTGGTTGAGCGTCTTTATCATTTGGAGGCCGAGAAGCAGCTATCGTCTGTGTATGTGGTGGGCTTCACCTATGCCGGTCTCCTGGCCGGCAACACAACCGACGATGTTCTACGGCAATATGCCGCCAATCTCACGCTGCTCGTGGCGCCCTTTCATCGCCTGGTGGCCCAAACGTCGCGCGTGCTCTGGAAACTGGCGGATCGTGTGGATGAGGAGAAGTTGCCTGCGAATTGGAAGCTCCTGCAGAACGAGCACATCGAACGGCTGAACAATGTGGCCCGTGGCGTCTTTCGCTATACGGAGATCAGTGTGTGGGAGTCGGCATGGCACATAGCCAACGGGCTGCTGGATAATGCCGCCGAGGGGCATCAGTTGTGCGCGCATGGACAAAGGCTGGAGGTGCAGCTGTTGTGGAATATGTACTGCAACGATTACATGAACTACAACGATGGCACTTGTTGCAGCAGCTCCGAGCCGCACACCACGCTACAGATTGTCGCCTATGCCTTGTTCGGTGTGTGCATGTGCCTGGTCTGCGGCCTGTGCCTGAGGAGATGGATGCTCAATCTGCAGGGAAAGACACTGTATGTACCGCTGCAGCAGCAGGAGCAGCAATATCAGTCGCATGATGGCGTGCGAGGAGGAGGAGGAGGGGGAGCCAGTACGCCGATGGTTTCCCTGTCGCTGCTGGGCCTCATTCTGGCATATTTCTACCTCTGCGACCGCACCAACTTCTTCATGAAGGAGAACAAATACTATTCGGAGTTCAGCTTTTGGATACCCGTTGGCTATGTCTTCGCCCTGGGACTGTTCTTCACCGAGGATTCGCGCTTCACCAAGGTCCTGAATCGCGATCAAACGGATGAGCTGCGCGGCTGGATATTGCTGGTTGTGCTCATTTACTATATGACGGGTGCCCAGCGCATTCTGCCCATACACATGCACATCAAGCTGCTGATCTCCGGATACTTCTTCCTCACCGGCTACACGCACTTCAGCCACCTGTGGCAGACCGGCAGCAATGGTGGCTCGCTCTTTGTGCGCTTCTTCCAGGCCATGTTCCGGGCGAACTTCCTCAGCGTGCTGCTGTGCTTCTGCATGAACCGGCCGTATCAGTTCTATTACTTTGTGCCGCTCCTATCCTTTTGGCTGTGCGTCGTGTACTTGGTGCTGGCGCTGCCGCCCAGAATCTCCGCCGCCTCGGTGGACGCCAATCCGCTGCACTATCTATATTTGGTGTGCAAGTTCATTGGCTGCCTCGGAGGAATCACGGTGCTGTTCATGTCCGAGGTATTCTTCGAGCGGATCTTTGTGACGCGTCCGTGGAAGGCGCTGTTTGTGACGACGGACGATGATCTGCACGAGTGGTGGCACCAGTGGAAGCTGGACAGGTATACGGTGGCCTTTGGCATGATTTATGCCGCCTGTTTTCACATCGCCCAGAAGTACAGTGTCTTTGATGACAACAATCATGGGAATCTCTTTGCGCGACGCACCTCCATCTCGGTCACCCTGCTGGCCCTGCTCGGCGTGGGCGTTTACACCGCCTTCACCTTCCTCTGCCGCAACGTTCAGAACTGCGAGGAGATTCACTCGTACATCCTGTTCATCCCGATAGTGGGCTATGTGGTCCTGAGGAACATATCGGGCATATTGCGGACCCGCTACTCGGCGTTCTTTGCCTGGTTCGGTCGCATCTCGCTGGAGCTGTTCGTCTGCCAGTATCATATTTGGCTGGCCGCCGATCGCCACGGTGTCCTCGTCCTGCTGCCGGGCTTTCCAACGCTAAATATGATCATCACTTCGTTCATTTTTGTGTGCGCCTCGCACGAAGTGCACCGTCTGACGCAGATCCTGCTGCCGTATGCCGTGCCCAGCGACTGGCGGCTGGTCATGCGCAACTTTGTCATCTTCCTAATTGTGCTCATCCCAGTGGCGAGGTCGGACGGCATGTTTTGAGTCCGAGATCGAGTCCGAGTCCTTTCCTGAGCGATCTGCAATCCAATTGCCGCTTCGAGGAGAGAGAAGACCCCAAGTATTCGATGGATAAGCAGCGCCTGCCTGAACAACAGAAAAGCAAAACATACACACACAGGACACTTGCCGGAATGGGTTGGTTTTGATCGAGAACAAGAAACAAAGTCAAGAAGAAAGTTATAAGCTTCACACTTCACACTATCTCATTTTAAGTTCCCCGAAAAGTATTAGTTTTTGAAATGAAATTTGGTTATTAGGATACCTATTGTTATGATTCCCGCTTTCAATCGAATACTGAAACTGGCAGCCATTCAAAAATCGACCCAATCTAGTTTATCCATACATATATAGTGCGTATCATAGCTGTAAGAAGCAGGTTGTTGCTATAAAACCAACTAAACTAAACAATTAAAGCAAATTCGCCATCATTGTTATTAGTTTGGACTTGAATATTATAACTGTGCTATAAATGATGTTTTTGTAAAAGATTTCGATTTAATTTGATCAAATATTCGTTGTATTTTTCTCTGTTGTTACGCTCTTCTAGCAAAAGATTATAGATCTCGGAGAGCTTTTCGTTTAAAGGAAAGAAAGGCTCAACATTAAATGCCTTAAAGGCTTCATTTAATTTGTATTTACACATCCTGGCTTTAACTTAACTTAAGCACAATATTCTTATAGTTCTGAAACGCACTGTATGCACAATTTACACGTACATACATATATCGATAAATATATAATAAATATATGCATACATATATTTTACGCCTAATGTATACAACCTTAGGGATAACTTAGCTTTAAATTAATTTTTGCACAAATTACTTAACACACAACACACACACGACACACCACTCGCACACACAAAAATCAGCGGCAAACCAAATGTATGTATAGAGAAAATAAAGCAATGGATATAAACTTATTGAATGCACTGTATGGAAATGGTTGTTGGTGTTTAGCCGGTAAACTACTGCCTCCTGGTGGATCCCGAGATCCTCTAAAGCCCGAACACGAGCGGGATTTGTGTGTAACGGCCAATTAAGCAGATTTTGAAACAAAGACCGAATGTCACTAAGCTGGAAACAGGGAAAATAAAAGGTTTGTGCTCTCAATTGTTTACCGATTTATGACTTTTCCAACTAATTGAATTTTGCTTTCCGTAAAGCAGGGGACATCTTTTTTGTTTATGGATGCAGGCGGGGGCGGTGCATTCAGCTCATTCACAAAGAAAGATTCTTTCAACATTCGCCGGGGCCCCCTTACTCGGCGCGTGGATGAGGAAGCGCACACAGGGATTAGGACCTCTCACACGCGCTCAGTATACAATAATATTTGCATAAATAAGCAGGCGGGAGTGCATGTGCGCCAGCTCGAGTTAATGAGGAACTTAATTCGCAACGCAAACAGGTGTGTCTCTGCCTAGTTTAATTGGAAAAGGTTCTAAGGCCAGGTAAACCTCAGAAAGTGATTTGGAATTGGATTTTCTGGTTTCAACAGCTTTTCATTTAAAGGATCCAAGGAATATATATATTTTTTAATGAGGAAAAGTTGAACTGCAACTATTTTATGTGATTTCATGTTATTTACTATATTATTATATATTTTAAATATTCTAAATGAGGGGAAGTTACAAAAAATATTAAAACAAGCTCGAGTATGCAACTATTTTATGTGATTTCTTTTTATTTGTCAGTAGCTTATCTTGTGAATGTTTATAATAATAATATAAACTATTCACAGCAGTTTGAATTCAATAATTTTATTTTTATTTATTCAATTAACGTAATTCAGTCTGAAATATTAATATTTGAGTTCCTCTTGAATGCTTTTCTTGGTTATAAACCCATTTTTAATGAAAATCTTAATAATTAATAATCAAATATTTTATACTGTTCGGCATGCCGATTTTTGTATACCCTTTCTAGAACCTTTTTCTTGTTTACTAATCATTTTTGGCAGCTGCCAATGCAAAGCTCGCCCGGCTCCTGGCAACAAGTGGCCTTTTCGCATTCACCTCCGCAGGAGCTTCCGCTCTTTCCTGGCCGCAAACCAGGTCGCGAGCATAGCTTTAGTGGGGGCGCTGGGCTTTTCCGAGTCCAGGCTCGGCTTTTCCGCGCTTTTCCGCAATGCAGCCGAAGGCGGAGTGTTTAAATTGAGGCGCCGAGCTCGCCAAGCTTCCAGTTAGCGGCCGAAGGTAGTTGGAAACGGTTCGTTGGCACTCGAGAAAAACCCCGGGAGCAGCAGCGGGAGGAGCAGGTGGAGGAGCAGTGTGGCAGCCGGAGCAGCAGCAGCAGTAGGACAGGCAGTAGGAGCAGGAACAACTCGACTGAGACAGCTTTTGGTCATTATTATTGGGCGCCAAAAGAAGCCAAGCAATTTGAAATGCAAACGAAAGGAAATTAATGCTTGAATTGGAAGATAAAAAATATAATTTAAATTACAAAATTTGAATTTCAAATTCAAGCATTAAAAAATATATATAATATATATATATATATATATATATTTAAGGACTGCTGCTGCTGTTTGGCGCCAAAACTGCAGAAAGGCGGGAAAATGGCCGCTGTTGCCCCTTCGTTTTTTTGCTGTGCGTGTTTTCAAAGTGCCAAATGAAACGTTTTCTCTGCTTAGGCCGAGTGTTTGTTCTACTAAATGTTTTATCTTACAAAAATATCAACGTTTTAACATTTCCCTTTGTTTTTTTTTTACATTTTTTTTCCCAGTTTTCCCAAACAGTAAACATATCAAGTGAAACATATTTACGTTAACTGAGACAAAGTGAAAGATGATAACAAAAGGATTGAATCACAAACAATCGAAGGAACAATTTGGAAATCAGCCTCAAAATCAATATTATCAGAGGAAAGGACATATGTAGATTCGACAGAGAGGACATCGCATTGCAGACAAAAAACAAAAAACTTCATTACAACAAACTTGACTTCAACGAGCAAGTATATACAAAAATTATCACAATAAATGTTTCAAATAATCTAAATGTCGTAATTAATCAAAAACCAAATATAACTTTAGTTGAATGATAAATAATCGAAAGCTATACACTACATACTATATACTTTTCATTTCGATTATTGAAATCGAATGAAAAGGAATCTGAAAGTACGCTTTGAAATCTTTAAATATTATTATATTTAACAATTGAATAGTATTAAAAGCGGAATGAACAGTTTCCTTGATCAGTACTATACAAATCTATATCAGATCAAGCTGATCGTCAAGTATTTGATCGAGCTAATCAAGTCGAAGAAGCAGAACAAGACCAGCAGCTCGGACTCTGAATTTGAAACTGAAACCGACACTTCGTCGTCGTCGAACTAATCGATCGATAAAGACACCCATCGATCTATTGAAAACAATAACTACACGAGATTAAATTAACTCAAGGAAATATACACATATCCCTCATGTATCAATGAAATAAACCCGATCCCGCATCTATATTTTTATGAATAAATTCAAATTAAATTAAAATCAAAAAATAATTACTTTGAGAAGAATCCAAAGCTAAATGAAAATTTTTAAGAAGAACCGGAAGTGATGATCTGATCCAAATATAAACTAAAGATACTCTGATATGAAAATATAACCAGCAAAAAAAGTGAATATTAAAACTAACAACTAAAAACGTAAAACCTAATAAATGTAAAACTAAAAAACCCATAAAATCAAAACTATAAACCCAAAATTAAACACCAAAATTCTCTTCAACTAAAAAAGTGCAAAATTAAAAGCAGAATCTGGATAAATCCCAACTAAACTCGATACGAAACCGAAACTGATGACGATGACCTGGAATCTGGGGTACTATAGGCATCCGTAGAATGCGAAATCAGATCCCTGATGATCCTTGATCCTGAACAGGACCAGCGATGATTCGCAAAAAAGAACTCAAGATATAGCAGGTGAGAATGTAAACGAAATGTGATTAATTTATTTACAAATTCAATTAAATTAAGTTGTTGGCTCTGGCCATTGATGTTGTTGCTTTTGTTGTTTCGATTTATGTTATCGTTATCATTATATCGTTATCGTTACCAAATTATCATTCTCGCTGTCAGTATCATCGCAGCGGCCCCTTACTTGTGCCATTTGCCATTACAATTGCTCTCTATTGCGATTACAATTAATGTTGAGTACGCACAAGGACGACGGCACACAGCACAGACACAGGACATACAGACGCAGACACAGCCACAGCCACAGACGGCAGATAAAGCCACAGAGACGAGACTGAGGGGGAACTCAGTTCGAGGCACTAAAAGATACTATTTTTTCGAATTTATTTATTTTTTTCTTTCTTTTTGAATCTTGAAGGTTTCGATTTAATTTGCGAATTAAAAAGCAGACTTAAGGAGCGTTTTTTGGACCAACGACAAAGGTCTCAGCACCTCAGCACACATCTCTCGCTTTTGCGACTTTTTTGCGGCTTGGAGAGTGAGTGTCCTTGTGTATCTGGCAGTTAATTAGACTTGCGTTGGCCTGGCTGAAGGCTCCTTGTTTTGATTGTGCCAGACAGAAGCTCAGACAACTCACGTCTTGCCTTTGCCTACGATTTGGCCTTTTTTGCCCCTCACCCCTCGAAGCCCCCTTTACACTATCCGATCCACTGGGAAAAACCAAAAAAAAAGAAGAAAAAGATAAGAAAATATATAAGAAATCTTAAAAAAAGATAATAAACAAATGGCTGATAGAGTTCCATTTATACACTTGTTATAATATTTTAAAATATTAAAAATTAAGCGACGAATTTAGTTGAATGACAGAAAATATCAAAATATAGAAATTTCATGCGAAACTTTACAAATACTTTAATATTTGATCGAACCTATATCGAATATATCGATATAATTTTGAAAACAAATAAATGAAACCACATTGATATATTCAAAATTTCAATATGAAACTTTGTGTTATTTTCAAGCCTAAATTACCTTTCAATAAAATCACTAATTTTGCTTTAGTTTTTCTTTATTTTTCTCTCCGTGCCCGACACACACGCACACACTCAGGCCCGAGGACATTGGTGTCCTTGCATTTGCTAAGAGGGTAACATCTGCCTTGTGGCCACCCCTTTCGCCTTGCCTTTCGTTTTTGTCTTGTCTTCTCTCCCATCCTGCTGCGTTATCCTTAGCGCCCTTTTTACGCTTGTGTGTGTGACAAGTTTGTTTTTCAGGGACTCAAAATTGCTGTTTTCGTTGCCTTTCAGTTTTGATTGTTGTTTGGCCTTTAGCCAGGGAACTATTTATTTCGACACAACATAATGAAAATATCAAACTACTTGAAATATATATATTTTCCCTTATAGCTTTCTCATATATTTCATTGATAGTGTTGATCTATATACATATTCCCCTGTGACTCCTTTATCTTCAATTCCTTGTCGCCCCTCTAATGTATGCTACACTTTGGTTCCTCTCCAGAAATGGAAGCGAACGGAAAAAAGACAAAACAAAAATATGAAAAATGCCAAATGTAAACAAAATCAAAAATGCCGGCCATGTCCTTTGGCGTTTTGCTCCACATATTTTCTTTTGTTGCTCCCCACTGCCTAATATATACAAATATTTTGATGGCTGATGGCCAGGAGGAAAAGCAGGAGGAAAAACAGAGAAAAACAAGAAAGCAAGGACTTCTGAGGGCCTTTGAGGTGGAATGGTCGAAAGTGCTTGGCCTGTTAATTTAATTTTTCGCCATATCCTCGCTCGTTGCTTTCCCCCTCTAAAACGATTTCCGTTCGTTGTCTCTGGATTTTCCTTTTTTCTTTCTGTTGCTTTTTTTTCTGCCCCCTTTTCTGGCTTAATAAAAATCAAAGTTGACATCTTTGAGCTGGCAACTAATTCATGAATGAATTCATTGTGCAGGCGATTCATCATGAATCGTTATCCAAAAGTTAATTAAATTGTGTTTTTTAAGAAATATTCACATACATAACAGATATTTTGTGTTTTTATTTATGGGTACTTATAAATTATTCGAAGGCAACCTCAGTGACTAATCTCTTCTGGGTTTGTTATAGTAAATATGTAGTATGCTGCTTGTACATGGCAGGCAAGGCTTGGAAGAGTGGCTTTTACTTTTGTATTACACAAAACTCAACCTTAATCGTTGCGAACTCAAAATTCAAAATTAAACATTCCAAATTCCCTCATTTACAACTATTTATCCTTCATTTCCTCTTTATATAAATCTATATATGATATAAGCATTTTAGCTTTAATAGATCTGTGGCTCCTTGTTATCTTAAAATCGTGTTTCGGTTCAGTTTTAGTTTTGCGCTCTGTTCAATTCGATTTTCATATTTGATTCATTGAAGAAAACTGTGTTGAATGTTGAATTTTTATTATACAGTTTTCTGTTTTCCCCATTTACGTGACGGTGTTGTGTATATTTTTTTTACACTCCCCAAAACCATTTCGCTTGTTTGCTGTTTGTTTGTTTGTTTGTTTGTTTGCTGGTTTTCCATTATTTATAACTGAAATTTTGAAAGCTTTGTGCTGATGCCGATGGCAGGACGTTGCTCCCTCCATCCTTTGTTGTTTTCCCCATATTGTTTTACTTATACATAAACATATATATGTTTTATATATATATATATGTTTGCTTTATTTGTTTATGGAAATCTAACTGTTGTTGGTTTTGCTTTGCTGATGTCCAATTGCGCGCTAACGCTTTCACTTTTCATCTCTGGTTTTCTCTATGGAACTTTACTATATTCTTCATTTTCTTAATTTTTTCTTTTTTATTCTTTTTCTATTTTCAATCCGCTGTTTGCTCCCTTTTTCCCTTTTATTTGATTTAACACAAAAAACGAAAAAAGAAGAGTTAAATGGCCTAATTGATTTCATTGTTCCGATTTCAGCTAGCTTTAATATAAAATATTGAAATTAAAAATATTGCTGATCGATTGAATTTGTTGTTTACGCAGGAATATTTTAAATGCAGTATTCAAAAGGTGTTTCTAAAAAATTCCTTTTATAAATCTCAGAAATTTCTTCTATAGAATTTATTACTTAAACTACTGTCTATAAAAAATTATATTTCCCTGGAGAATCGCCCTAAAAGCGTACCAAAAACTATGCAAAAATCCCTGTACCCTTTCCCTCCCCTTTGATTGATTTATAAACTTTGAAACAATAGAACTCCGGCTTAGTTTGACTTTTAATTCCACGAAATCGAGCTGTTTGTATAATCCACCCGCTCCCCCCTGAAAATTCCTGGCTAAATTTCGCAAAGTGCTTGCCGGGATTCGGCGGCTGGAGTGCATCCAGGAGGGGCATCCAGTGAATCGCATGAAAACTAAGCCATGCAAAGGGGATTTGAATGATTTTGCTGGAATGCGCGAGGTCGGGCAGAAGTCTATCGGCTATAGATAGATGGATATATAATCATTGCAGGGCCATAAAACGGGAACGGGTGAATCGTTGGGGGTTCGCTTTTTTGTGTTTTTTTTGTTTGCTTGTCTCATAAAGTCGGGGACCATAAATGCGATAAAACGATCAATCTGAGTGAAGTTTATTAAGGCCGAGGCCGAGCAGGAGAAAGAGTCCATTGATATAGCGATAACGATAACGATAACGATTCTAATTGAATGGGGAAAAACTGATTATATTAAGGTATGAGTCATGACTTCCTGGTTCCCTAAACCTTCATTCCTGTGAATCGTAAAACATGAAATAAAAGTCGAGCAGCGTAATGAAAGCAAGTAAAGCTGCCTGAACTGGCATTCAAATTTCTTTTGGCCAAAAGGAAGGGATAGGATAGGAGAAGGAGAAGAAGGCCAACTGAATCAATAAACAATTCAGACTTAAGTGGCCAACAGATGCATCTGGCTGCATTCTCATCTAACCCAGGAATTGGATACAGGAATGAAATGGCTGTCTTCTTTTTTGCTTTGTTTTGCTTTCGAGGATGTTTTTATTTACTTGTATTTTTTTTTGTATACATTTTTTGTGCCTTGTTCAGCATCCTGTGCAATCGCATTAGAAGTCTTCTCTGCTCCCAACTAACCAAAAATGAAAAATGGCTCACATATTCGCATAGGAAACACACAGAGGGGGAGATATTTATTTGATGCTATAGAAGTTTTCTGTTAGTTTAAAAATATATATAATAATCAAAAAAACTATCTTTTTGAAAGCTATGCAGATTGTGTTCTTTGGATTGTTAAAAAATCAAAAGAGAGAGAGAGAGTAATTTTGTAAATAATGAGAAATGCCACAAAAAGGTTATTTTAATTTATTTTATATTTTGCATATTACATATGCATATTTTTTCCCATTATTTTCCGAGGATTTTCCTCTCAAATTGAGAGTTAAATTCCTATAAAGTCTTTATAAAGTTTTCACTGCAAAGATCTGTTCAAAATTAATATATATTTCTATAAATTAAATATTAAATAACACAATCACTTTATCAAATTGCAACGTTTTTTCAAGAGATTTATATTTTGATTATTTTTTGTAATTTAGTTTATATTTTAGCAGTGCAGCTGTGTGCGTATTAAAATATATATTTTATTTTAGCTTTAGCAGGATATGTGTGCCAGTGTGTGTGTACTGTCTGTCTGGCAGAATGTTTTTGCTGGAAAATTGCTGTCGGGAAAATTCATTCCAACCCAACGCCACGCTTCTTCTCCCATGAAAAGTCGGCCAAGAGAACAGAAGTTTTGACAGAAAAGAAAAAAAAACAGAAAATGGGAGGCCGATGAGAACATATGTATTTTGTATGCTAATGTGTTTAAAATCATTCAAATCGGGTCTATATCACACGCACGCCCGCAGAAAATGAGAAAAAGAAAGACAAATGTCATTGGCAACTTTTTTACCCAAAAAACTGTTGGGTTTTTCCTCTGTTTTTATCTGTGTTTTTCTTTTCTTTTTTTTTTATTTTTTGGGTAGGAAAATGTGCAAATGGCAGTCAAATCCTGTCGTCGCGTCTGTGCGTATAAATATTTATGGGCTGCACTGTATAAGTTCATGTACAAGTCTGGCGATTTGAAGGCCAAACTGGATTTATGTTGGATTATGCAAATATCATACAACAAAATGGGTAGGAATTTCAAGGATAAATCAATAAGTATTTAAAAATCGGAAGAAAGAGCTGTTGTATTTTTTTTTAATTTAATTTATTATAAATGAATTTATAAATGAAGCTAAAAGAAACAATTTAAGCACTTAATTCCTTAAAGAAAACCGAAATAGGTATTGGAATTTCTTTATTTTAAATATATATTTTCTTCTAAATTTTTAGAAATATTTTACAAATATATATATCTATGTTTTATATATATATTTCCTAATTAAACACATTCCCTATTTTAAAATATAAAATATTTCTAGACTTTCCTTTAGGGAAATGTGTTTGAAAACAATTTTTACTTAGCCTTGCGACTCAATTTATGAAAATTCATTTTCCTAGATATTCTTCATGGCGCAGCTTAAAAGTAGCATTAATTTTATATTCTTAAAGGTATTCTGTGTGTGTGTTGGTGGGTCATTAGGAGCGGTCCTTGCCTCAAAATACTTCCCTGGAAATACCTTTATGCATATAGTACAGAACGGAGTCGGGAGGCAAAGTGAAATAAGATAAATGAGCCAATTTGACTTGGCCTTCTGCTGCTTAGCGGCGGCCACAATAACAAAAACACTCTGCGCCACTCCGGCCACCCACAGACCGGATTCTCACCTGCCTACACCTGCTGTAGCTCTCTCTCGCTTTCGTCTCTGGCGGTGTGTTGGCCCGGTTAATAGGCCAATCCATATACAGGCAAGTCAAGCGTTGAAGCAAGGCGGATTCAGTTTGTCAATCACAGCGCGTAAAGGGAATTTTTGAGCGAGATTTATTTATTTATTTTCACGTTCTTGCTCGGCATTGGGAATCCACGGAATTGGAATTTTCGTGTAATAATTGATTTGGAGAAATGATCGAAAGAGATTTGGTCTAAGGTCTATGGTATTTTTTTCATTTTCCATGGCAAGAAAATGTAGCAGGCTTCAAATTGTAAGAAATATATTTTATTTATTATTAATATTGATAGGAAATTAATGTATTGTGAGGTTAATGCTTAATTTTATATTGAAAATGTGATAAACTTTAATTTATCGAATTTTTCAATTGAGTGAAATAATTTAATTTATTAAATTTTCTATTTTTTCAACAAATTAGTAAAAAAAAACTCGATAATAATGATAATTAATTTGTTCCTAACAATTTATCGATAATTTATCGATAATAATGATTTTAATATAAATTAATAATTCGATATTAGCGATAATTTCACTTAAAATGGCACTTTGTGAATGTATTTTATTGAAATTTTCCAATTGAAATGGAGAAAATCGGGGATTTGTAATGATATTTATATATCTATATCTATATATTTTTTCGCCAAGTGTATTTGCTGCCATTGTGCTTCCTTTTTGGGCTTTAACTGAACCCCGCCTCCTTTCTCTATCCTGAATTTTGTGATGCGTGTGTTTTGCTTATTGTTATTCGCCTGTCTATGCCAGGGCGTTCATGTGTGCTGTTGTTGAGCGTTTTTCCAACCCCAACTCCTCCCTGTATATATATATATATATATATGTATATGTACGGATATATTTATATACATATTTTCTAGCACAATTTTCCACCTTTCCACCAAGAAAAAATGCAACTCAACTCGACTCGACGGACTCAAAAAGCCATTAAGGCGTCGAAGTCAATGCACTCGAATGACGGGGAATGGCATTTTCTGGAAAAGAGCAGCTCTCTCCCTCCGGTTATTTTATTGACATTTAAATTGACTTTGCCCGACTGCCCGGCAAAGTATGCTACATATAGCAATTTAAAGATTTCCGCGACTTTTCCCGCCGCTTCCTGTTATTGATCTAATATTTATGGATTAATCAATCATAAAATTAAGCCTGCTGAGCTGTACTGTGCTGTGCTGTGCTGTGCTGTGCTGGGCCATTGTTGTTCCATAATTAATTGCGAGGGGAGCCAACAGGGCGTATACTTAATAGGCTCAATCAACACGCATTTGAGAATTGCGCCAAACAAAAGCCACTTGCTCGAATATATCCAAAGAATGCCAGCGAATAACCAACCAGCTAACCAACCATAACCATCTGTATGTGTGGCTATATCTGCACATAATATATATCTATATCTCGCAGCCCATTCGCGGCCTATTCTTTTGTCCAACTAATTATGACGGACTCGGTCCATAGCCTCTGACGGCGTCTGTTCTCCATCGCTTATCTTTGCTGGGGCGTTGACAAGGCTCCATTATCCATTCAATTTTATACACTACTCGACATTGCCAGGATTCGAAAAGGTTTCTGATTATCTCTCTTATTACGTATTTTAAGTTTCAGATTTCAGAGTTGCTTACTCTCAATTTAGTATATTTATTTTATTTCCAATTAGGTATTTATAATATATAAAACACCAATATATTGCTATTAATTTTGATTTCTTGTTGTGTATATACTCTATATATATATATATATGTGCAGTGTGGTGTCTGTATATCTTATCTTTCGGCAGCCAGTCGGGCATTTCATCTTAGCCAGAAATTTGAGAAATCAGAATGGGGTTGGTAGGTGACACATGTAACCTCCCACTTCTCCTTTATGAACTTTGCGTTTTGCCAAAAACTCACGCAAACTCGAGGGGAGTTGAAGTGGAGTGGAGTGCCTTCTTCATGGCACTAAGGGGTTGTGGGGCTGTGGGGCTGTGTGGCTGGGGGGTTGGTGGTTTGGTGGCTAATATTTGCTGCAGGCAAATATGAGTACGACTAATTACGCGCTCCAAAAACAGAAAAAGCAGTAAAGAAAGTCCCGAATTTATCTGAATGACTCATAAAAGTTCATGGGGTTTCAGCCTACTGGTTGTCCGTCCAATTTCCGTCGCTTTTCAATCACACCCACTGCTGTGAATAGTTTTTTGGAGGCTTTATTTGGAAAGGGTTTTGTTTTTTGGTTTTTTTAGGGACTTTTCAGGGGTTTTTTGAAAGGTTTCTTTTGGCGGGTGTTGCGGGAGTTTTTCCATTTACAGTTTCTAGCTCCAGTTTCCACATCTAACAAATACCTAATAAAACTGTAAACCAATTTCAAATCGAAGGTTTTTCTTTCGATTACTTAAACGCTGCACTTTGCAGGTCAATTTGCATTCCGATAATTAAAATGCGGCCAGCTGTCAGCGGAAATCGGGTAAATCTCCAGTGAAACTCACTGGTTCGTCAATTAAAATCATATTTTGCAACATTTTACACCCGTGTAAAGGTGTGCAAGTGTAAGCGGGAATTGATTGTCACACCAAATGATCAGAGTAATCATTTTCGTGTGTGCAATTTCAATTGACAGCCTTGCAGCGAAGCGGAAAAGCTGTTAGCGAAAAATCGGAGAGGAAAATAAAAAAAACCAAGCCAAAACTAAAAAGAAAATGAAATCTCAAATGAAGCGAAAAATCAAGGAAATTCAAGAAAATATATTCTTAAGAGCTTTTGTAAATTCAAGAAGATTAGGCATTTTTTTATATACTGTGTTTCAAATCGAATGCCACGCTTTGATTGCTTAACAAAGAATTCAATATATATTATATTAAATAAAAAATAAAATTCCAGAAGTATTAAATACTTTATTTTGGAATAAAATAAATGAAAACTGCTCTTGTTCTTGATCACTGCTACCAGTGTTATATCTTCTCTTCGCAAAACCACCTCATGTTATTTATCAAAGTCCTTCCCCCTCATTTAAACTAATCATTTTGTTGCTGGCTCGCCCCTCTGAATTATATATATTTATATATATATGAAGGACCTGAGCTTGTGGCACCTGCGGGGCCATCATTCGGACCATGAATTAATGGCAGCCTCTGCTTTTTTTCTTCTGCTTTTCTCTTTCGAGGGCTAAGCTCTCCTCTACTACTTGCTACTCCATTTGCAGCTTCATCTCTAACCTCACACAATATCGATTTAACGTAATTAAGGTAAAGCAGCGGCAGCAGCAGCAACTACAATAAAATTGTGTCGCCGCACACACAGAGAGCAATGGGGCGACGGGGGAGATACATCATACTGAACATACTGAAACCGCCTTGTCCCGGAGCCCAAATAAAAATCAATAATTAAAGTTACTTTCTCCCAGCTAAGGGAGTCGCTATTGTCGCCTGTCGCCTGTCGGCTGTCGCCTGTCGGCTGGCTTAGCGCTTAAAGTTTGGTGGAAAAAAATCGCCACTGAGGGGAATTAAGTTGAATAAAAAATATATATTGCGTATACGCACTGTTGTCATTACTATTTTTTATTAATATTAATGATAATAATTAATTAATAATATTATTATTATCATTAATATTTACCACAATTTACCAACTTCAGGTGAAAGTTTTGTCTGGGATTTTTCTGAAGTATTTAAAAAAAAAAGATTTAATGTAGAGGGAAATTTGTGTAGAGAGAAATTTGATTTGTAAGAATAATCGGATGGGATTTTTAATAATTTTACGATTCTTATCCTTAATATTAATGATTATAATTAATATGTACCATAATTTACCAACTTCAAGTGAAAGTTTTGTCAGGGAATTTTCTGAAGTATTTAAAAAAATAAAATATTTAATGTAGAGGGAATTTTGATTTGTGAGAATAATCGATGTGATTTTTAATAATTTTACGTTTCTTACAAATTTGCAAATCGAAACAGAAAGCTGGTAAATTTGCCTTTAATTAAAGTTGTACACTTGTATAGTTTTCCTTCGTCTTTGGTTAACTATTTCTACAGATAAACCTATCGTTGCGAGAAAAGGCCATGTTTGAAAGGAAATCCTGGAAAACCATTATATTGGCTCTCTAATTTGATGTTTATCTACAAATTACGAATAGGTATAGTAATTGGATTAACATTTGCCAAGGGACACGCCAGATTCATGTAGTTCTTGGAAGCCTTGACATTTGCCACCTCCTTGCTACGCTATGTACTATATAACCATATATCTCAACACTTTGAAGTGCAATCTGCAAATGGTAATTACTCAGCAAATGATTTATCTGTGCCTGTCAATGCATTTTGCATTTAGGGTTGGCGAACATCATGGAAAGTCATTCCCAGCAGCGGTCTTTCGGCCTTTGCCAATGTCCAAAGTAAGTGCGGAAATATGTTTTGGCCAAGATAGGCCCATGACAAATGGAAGGATGCCTAATCAAAATGGTGGTACAGTGCATAATGTCAAATGAGGAACACAAAATGTCCATGTTTTCGGGGTCCTTTTAGTCCTCGCCGCCACTGTGTAATGGAATGCTGGCAAATGCTGTAGGCGTCGCTCTGGTCTAGTTTAATGGTGATTAATGATCGGCATTTTTGGCAGGCAGTCAGTGAAAAACAAAGGCAAATGCAAAAGTAATGTTTAATATCTGTCATGCTGAATAATAACGAACGAAAAAAAAAAATAATCATAATGAATGTTAACTTTCATTTACGTCAATCTGCTGTTCACTGGCCCAATTTAAATTTCGATTTAATCAGCATTCCATTAGTTTTCGATTGAACTTGTAGGTTTTTTTTTGTTTCTTTTTTTGTTTCATTGTTGGGTTAATTCTTCAGGTGTCATTGTCCCAGGCTAACCGAGGATATAGTCCTGGCAATCTGCCGCATCCTTGGCTGGGCTCCATCCTCCAGGCTGGCAATGCAATTGGGGTCGCTTATGGCGGACACAATACGTTGTGTCCCACAGAAAGCGTTGGATTCTCAGCCCCGGAAGCGTTCCTCTTTCCATCCACAACTTTTACACTAGGAAAAATTGAGTGCGAAAATAGCTTGAGTTAAAAGTTTACAAGATATCATTTCGAAATAGCATAATTTGCAATTCATGAGGAACTCCACCCAAAGGGACATTAGAATAAATGAATTTCTTTTAGTTTTGTTAACAAGTCTCCGGGATTTTCAAGGCTTATATGTAAATATATTTTTTCTCAAGTGCATTTAGGGATAAAAATGTGCACGAAATTGTTGCGTGCAATAAAGGTAAGCTCCGGTTACGTGGACTGCCGTGAGCCGGAGACGGAGACGGAGCCGGAGCTGGAGCTGGAGCTGGAGTCATAGTCATAGTCGTTGCTAAAGTGCAACGTGGCTGATGTTGCTGGTATTTAAATGCCATTGCACAAGTGCTACGAAGTAGGAATTGCACATTGTGGGTGTGGGTTCTCGTCGGTGGTGACTCTCAGGGGGTTGCGGGGGTTCTTCTGGTGCAAATAGTACAAATGAAGTGGCACGCCAGCCTGACAGTCGCTTGAAATGCTTCCGGCTGCCCCCTTGCCATGGCCCCATTTCTGGCCAAATCCCCTCGCAGTTAGCACTTCAACTGGCTGCCAGGCTGGCTGGCTGGCTGCCTCTTTATTATGTGAAATTAATTTTAATTAAAAATATTTTGAGCTTCCGAAATGAGCACAAGAACGAAACTGTAACGAAACCTGAGTTAGTAGGAATTATTTTGAAGTTTTTTTCTAAATAATATTCGATTATTTGGTAAACTGTAAAGGTAAATTTATAAATCAAATAAAAATATAAATAAGGAACTTAAATTTTAGCTTTAAAATCTGCATTGGCATTGGAAACATCGCGATGATAATCATTCACACAGTTCGAGTTGACAGTGATGAAGCCCTCCGGATGACAGCTTGGCTTTAGGCCACATTTTCCCCATTTTCCCCTGGAATATATACTATATATACATATGTATGTAGATATATATTTTGCAATCAACACTGTCGCGTTGTCATTGTTTCTTCTTGTTTATTATTCAATGCAGAAGGAGTATTATCCTTTGCTGACTGTGATTTCCTTCTTGAATTTTGTCTACAGATGAAACTTCTTCTTGATGTAAGCTTTTTATCAGGAAAAACTGCAGATTTTTAAACAAAAACAAAAGGAAATACTCACTCTTTTCTTTTGCTAGTAATTTCTTTGGAAATTTGCTATTACCAATAAGAGGGTTTCTTGGGCAGTTTATAAATATTTATAACACTTTGAATTGAAACCCAAAGGCTCAGTCAGGCTCTTCATTGACCAATTAACATCCCCTGAAGCCAGCAAACTATCCTTCCCCCAGCTCCCAGCTCTTAGCTCCCAGCTCCATTACGAATCCAAATACCATAGACCTTATCCCATATCCCATGTACTATATATCCTGGAGGCAGCCGCTCCTCATGCGTCCATGTGTCCAATTACAATTAGAGGCATCTTAATGCTCCCCAGCCAGAGCGAAGTGTCTGTAGTGGAATCAATTAATATTGGCAATGGGCACCAATTAGCGATTGATTAATTGGAATTGGATGCTGGCCAGGAAGAGGGGGCGGGAATCGAGTGGCTGCACGTCGCTTAAAAGGAGGAAACTTCTCGGGGTTTTATTTAATTAAAATCGAAAGAAATTGAATTACAAGTAACTTGCATAAGAGGTCTAAGTGAAATTGTATGTAAAATATAGATTATAAAATAATTAGGTTACAAAATATTTATTTATTTTATTTATAAAACAAAAATCTAGTGAAAACTTAAGGGGTTTACAAAATGGAGGTATAATAATTACAGAGAATTTATCAAATAAGAAAACTTGCATTACACAAAATCCTTCAACTTCTTCACTTTAACTTTAAGTTTGAAATCCTTATTGAAGCTAAAAAAAGGTTTGAAAGGTTACACACCAACTTGAATAGGTTAAATCGAAAATATCGTGGGGTAAAGGATATATACATACATATATATATATATATTTACAAAAGGCCATCAACCGCAGGGACTATGGCTATGACATCTTCCCCTTTCCGCCCCTTCCCACCGCCCATAGCCGGATAAAGCCCGTTCGTGTCCGGCTGAAAGTGGTGTAGCCGCTGGGAATCTATCAATTTTTATTCCAACTACAAACGAACTACGAGCCACGAACTGCTCCTGACCTGACCTGACCCACTCCCGGAGCTGTCAGCTGAATATATGCATTTGTGGGGGTTCAAGGGGAGAGCGGAAAGCGGAGAGCGGAGAGCAGGAAGCCAATAAGCTGCCAATCAAACGGAAGGAAGCATCAATAAATAAATATAAATCCGAGTGGATACTTCCGGCATCATTATGCCATTTGCCAATTCACAACAATGTCCCTCCCCCAACAATCAGCCAATCAGGAGTGCATTATAGTTATAATCCTGCAGTTCTTGAATTTATTCTCTTCTCTTCTCTTATTTTATTTTAGTTTTTTCTTTTGTTTTTTGCCTTGGGAAAACGCAATTTTTTTTTTTATTGTTCAGAGATTTTTGCAAAGGAATTATGAATTTTAAATTTTTTTTTGTTGGTAAATATTTTATAAAGAAAACGCATAATAATAATTAATTACTTATAAATTTGAGTACAAGGAAAGCTGAAGCTTCATTTGAAAACCTCTTTAAATGGCTAACAGTCATAAATTCCCCGATTTATATTTGAGTCTACTTATTGCAAATTACTATAAACTAATAATATTAAATAAATAAATATAATATAATAAAGGTTAATCAAGTTAAGACAAATCTCACAAGAAAGGGTTTTATTTAAATATTGAAATTCTAGTTTTACATTTCTAACAAAAAAACTTAGGATTTCTTTTTGAAAATTAATATAAAAAATAATTGGAGAATGCAGAAATGAATTTCTCTTTTTAGATTCTTTAAGCTTCTTTCTGCTTTCGAATTAAATAAAATTCTGGCCTGTGATGAGGTAAAATCTTGTTTTACATTCAGCTAAAGGGTAATATTTTTTGTTTACCGAATGCTTCCCATAAAAGTCTATATAAAAAGGTCGATTTCCAGTTGAAAGTAAACATCAGGCTTGACAGATATTAAATCGTGGCCAGTGTTAACTTTAAAAAAAGCGAAAATTTAACTAAAACTCCATTCCAGCTTCCTGCTTCCATTTTGACTTTGATTTTGAATCAATTCCCAGCCAAAAGTTAACTTTATTGCTCAATCTCATGTTTTTTTTGTTCGTTTTCTTGGGTGGCGTTAATTATCCTTTGACTTAACTGCCCTAAAAAAAAACTATGCATGTGTGTGCGGCTGTTAGGAGTTGAGTGAAAGAAGGTGAAAGTCAAAGTTTCGGCCCGGCGGCTGTTGTCATAAAACTTTATCCCTGTCATTACAAACGCCTTAACAGCTAGATCAACATGCCGCAAGTGGCCGCCCAGGACAACACAGGCACAGCACAGCCCCCACAGCTTCTATCATCCACTTTCCACTTGGCCACATCCTTTAACCCCCGCACTGTACCACTGCGTCCTTTGGCTCCTTGGGCCTGGAGCAAATGTGAAAAGAATAAACTCTGGGCAAGAAAACACTTGGCGAACAAAAAGGGGATTTAACTTAACAAATTATTATGAAAATTATTATGGAAATTATTATAAAAGTTATTATGAAAATTATTATAAAAGTTATTATGAAAATTATTATATAAAGTATGGCATAAAATAGTTAAATATTAATATTAATACAATTTTCATATATATTTCGTTTATAATAATATTTTTGATATCTCTAGTTTATACAATATTTTAAATAAAATATATATATATATATATATCTTCATATGATATTTAAATATATAAAATTAATATTAACTTTTAAATAATTTAATATTTTCTTCTTAAGGGGGGAATTTCCTTCTATCTCAGCGAATTAAATAGATGAAAAGCAAAAAATTCAATTTTCCTGATTTCTTGTCCACATTTTCTAAACTTTCTTTGTGTAGAACTTTTCTTTTCCTTTCTTTTTTTTCGTTCTTTGGGAAAAAAGGGCGTCCGCTGGCTTGCTCCTTTTCTGTTATTCCTATTTCTTGTCCATAATTTTTCTCGGTTTTTCTCGGTTTTTTTGTTGCCTGGAGGGCGGAACGGAGTCGATGGTTTTTTGTTGCTTAAACATTTATAAGGCGCTCCTCTGCTGTCCGTTTCCCTTGGCCCATTCATTCATTTTCGTTTTCATTTTCATTTTCATTCCGCTGCCGTCGCCCTTAAACATGTGTTGTAGTTGTGCAAATCCAATTTCATTCGCCTTTTTATTTATTTCTTGGCTCCTTTTGGTCAGTTTTTGTGTTAGTTTGTTGCCCAGCGCAACGTTGTCCAATGTCCAATGTCCAAGTGCCACTTCAGTTCACCCGCCTTTTGCGTCTCTTCCCGCCTCCCCGACCACTCCTAGAAGTTTTCTCTCGATTTTGGGTCAGCCAGCAGAGGCATAAATTATCAGCCTCAAGTCGGGGGATATTCGCACACACAGAGTCGCGGCCTATGCAAACAATCAGCGGAAAAATGTTCGGAAAATGGCAAGCTTTTCGGGGAGGAGGAAGGATTGAGTCCGCCCTGAAAGTCAAGTGAGCCCTGCCGAAGCCAACAGAAAATCAACTCGAAAAAAGGCAACCTAAAAATATAGTCATCAAATTGTATTGCTTATAAAGCTAAAGAAATATTTTTAAAACAAAACCTTAATTAATTTAGGAAAAATGCAAAGTTAAAAAACAATTTAGAGAATGTTAGCTGCATTTTATATTATATACATATTTAATATTCATTTTGCATTTGAAAACTATTTGGAAAGAAATCTTTGAAAACTCCTATCATTGATTTTAATTGAATTTTTTAATAAAACATGTAAAGTTATAAAACATTGAAAAGTTTAGTTTGTTCAAATCTATTTTATTCGTTTTAAATTCAAATTTAAACTAGAAAAGAAACACTGAATTTAACATAAATAAGCTCAAAATTCCTTCGATAGCAATAATTATTTAATTCCTTTTGCAAATGTCATAGAGAACCTTGTTTTTCCATGACAGCTTCAAGCTAAAACTATTTTTCCAGTGCAACCAAGGTTCAACCAGATCCTCTCTAGTGTTGTGCACACACACGCACACACCGCTTTCAAGTGGTTTGGAAAAGTCAGAGTTCTAAAAATATGGGGAAAACCCTGTAGTTGTTGGCAAATAAAATTGATTGACAAACAGAGAAATTATTTACGGAATTGAATATTTGAGCAGCTGCATTCGATGTCAACGAACTATTGTGCTATATTTTATTGTTCTACATAACATTTTCTATAATTTAAAAGGATTGCCAAATGCTTTTCAATGTCTCTTTTGCAAAAAAAATGGAAAAATGTAAAAGAAATCAAAGACAAGAAAAATGTACAAGAAATCAAAGACAACAGTGCGTATGCGTGATGTGCCTTATAACTAATATCACGCATACGCAGTGTGGCCTGCATTTAATTTGATGCTGTTTTAAGCTCATTTAATTTGCATTTGAATGTTGAATTCAACACCTCATTTGCACCTGATATTCATTACCAGCTCTAATGAGCTATTGCCAGGTAACCCACACGATTTTCCATCTCAATTTCAGTTTGAGCTGCATTAACCCAGGGATTACCTTCCAATCTCTCACCTATTTCTGCCTTAATGCAAATTCTCCTTAACCTTATGTTTCAGCTACATTTTCCTTTTTTATTACAAATCACAAAAAAAAAAACGTCATAAGCAACTTCCCCAAATTGAAACTGTGACTGCAACTGCCTGCGAGAACTCGTTAATTAAATATAAATACCTTTTTGAATAAGCCAGAGAGTAAAGAATAATATGCTTCACGACTCGCCAGCCTCGGCATCTTTACAATTTGCATAAATGTTATATATACATATGTTATATATATATATATGTGCATTTGGGTTGCTAATTAAAAGGGCCACACATGAGGTCTGTGTGTGGATTGTGGGTCAGGGAGCTGCTGGTTACCAAGATCCAAGGTATCCTCACACATGCTTTATACTATATATATATATATATATATATATATAGTATATTTAGTACGATATATAGTATATGTCTGTGTATATTTTGTTGAAATTGTACAACGCCTGCCTGCCCCTGTTTCCTTCCATACAGCCAGACGAGGGCACTAAAAGCCTCAAACGCTTAGCTCAGAAAAGCCCTCAGCGAAGGCCTCTATGGCAAAGTTATTGTTCCTAGTGAAAAAATAATAATTATTTAAACTAGGAATTGAAAATATATACATCAAGTTTTCTATTTAATCAATTTAAAATGGATTAACATCATTAGGAAATTTGATAGTATAAAATATATACAAATCTTATGACTGAAAGTAGAATAACTAAAGATTTCAATGTTCTTGCTTGAATTTTGATAGAAAAATTAAACAAATATATACAACTTTTAAAAAATATTAAAAAAAAACGTTTGATTTTTATACAAGTATAAAATATATAAACATTTTTTGTCTGAGAGCAAAATAATTAAAGTTTTCGATGCAAAAACTCATGAAACTCGATGGCAAAATATTTGTTTATATATACATTGATTCTTGGATGAAATTTAACCAGAAATAAAGTTTAATTTTATGTTATTCTTCTTTATTCTTTATTCTTTAAGTTAATATTAAAATGATAGTTTCTTGTATATTTTTTTATACCAAATATAAATAAACTCGAAAGGAAATATAGTTTTTAAAAATTTTGCCAAGCAAACACTTGATTTTGTTTTAATTGCAAATATACAAAAAATATATATAATTATCACATAAATCACATCACATCACATATCAATTTGTAGCATTATAAAATGACAAAGATAATAAAACACTTTGTTGTCTTGCCATATGGAAAAGCGCCAAGCAATTAACCCATTAATCAGCGGCTTTTCTGTTTTCCTTGGTGTCTGACGATGCCGATGCTGGGTAATTACATACATCAGGCTGTTTTTTGTTTGTTTGATTAGAGTTACTTGTGTTTTCTCGGCGTGTACTTACACACACACGCACAACGCAAGAGAGCCCCGAGTCTGGCTTTGGGCTTGGACTGCCACTTGACATGGTTTAAGCCCGAAAAGGGGCTAACTTTGCCCACAAAATGCAAAATGTGTTAAGCTCATGGATGCACTTCCGCTGACGCCTTCCCCCCTTAAAAGTTGGCGGAACAATTAGCCAATTATTATGGCCTTATTCGCTTTACTGTTTTTTGGAATGGAAAGAATTTACCAGTTTTACAAAAAATTGAAACTTTAATGGAAAAAATAAACATAAATTTATTGAAAATGAAATTTTATTAAAAAATAAAAATATCAGTAATTAGAATTACTTATCAACTTTGTATTCAAGCTGTTTCTTTTTCGCTTACCTTTGTTGCTTAGTACTTTCTCGCAGTGTAAACTCTGTAGGTTGAGAAGTGGTTGCTAATTTGTTGCGCTGCAATTAATTGACGGACCCTCGACTGCTGACTGTTGACCTCTTCGTGGAAAAGGATATCTGGGTCTCCACACTCCACACTCCACACTGCAAGCTGCCTTTCGGTGAAACCGAAGCCACTTGTTGAGTCACAAAAGCCAACTCCCCCGTTGTGGCTTTTATTATTTCGCAGAATTTCGCAGGATTTTACTATCTTAAGGAACTGAGAAATTAAGGTTTCAGTGATTCCCTTCAGCACGTTGAATGAGTTTCTGGAATTCGGAATGAGTAATAATATTTAGTACTTAACCACAGCTCCAAGGCTTAGTTATGGTTTTTATAAACTTTGTTTTTTTTATGCACAAATTTTAAAAGCTGGTTAACTTGTTAATGTCCAAAAACAGATTTATAAAATGAATACAATTAGCAAGGAATGCATTTTCGGTTTATTATTGATTTTATTTAATTAATACAAATTTAATTAACTATGAATTACAATAAAAATGTATATATTTAAAATTCCTATACTTATTCATGATGGGGAAATAATATTAAACCAATCAAATTAAGCCGTTCCCCTTTTATAAATATAAACGAATTTTTGACATTTGATTTTATAAATCAAACTAAAGTGTTTTTCGAATGACTTTATTCTGTGTGTGTTTTTCTTTTATTTTTTCCGGCATCTCATTTACATGCCCAATGGGGGTCGGGGCTCAGGCTCAGGAGGCTCAGTCCATTGGCAGTGCATAAAAGTTTAAGCTGAGGGTGTCCAGTCCGAAGAAACCGCCATTAAAATAACTTTTTATCCGCCAACATTTTGTCCCATGTTTTCTTGGTATATCTTTATATATGTATTTATATATATACATATATATATGTTTGTTTGCGGGGCGTATACGTAACATTAGAGTGACACCTACAACGGAAGCGGCCTCCTCCTCCGCCTCCGCCTTCGCCTTCTCCATTTCCATCTACATCAGCAACTTCAACATCAGTTTTTTTCACGACGGCGGCGGTCTGATAACTTTTCAAATTTAGCCGCTTGGAAAAGCTCAAGGAAAATGCGGAAAGAAGCGGAGGAAGCGTGCCGAAGGGGTGCTGGGAAAGTATGCTAAGTATTTGGCGGGTCGCAGTTTACATTGGGGGGTCATGACCCGCCCCCCGCCCATTGAAATATTCGCTCTCAAGCTCACGAGCCTTTCACCGAAGTTCGCTTTCAATTAAAGTTGAGCGGGCAAAGAAAACGCCGGGTTTTCGGGGCCTTAATCCTAATCGCAGCCCGCGAGAGATCCGATTTTTGATATGGAAAATATGAATGAATAAATTTAAACAGGATTAGAAGGCTTAAAAGATTTCAAAAGCAAAGGAGATGTTTACCTGAAAATATTTAATTTAACTTTTTAAATATAATATATTCATATATATTTTTTGTACTTATTCCGATCAGACAGTCAGACAGACAGATTTAAGGCTTTCATTTGCAATTTATTTATACTACTTCTCAGATTAGATTTAAGGCTTTCATTTGCAACTTATTTATACTACTTCCCTAATTGTTATTTCCTTTTATGTTTTATGTTTTTAGTGTTTTTTTTTGCTCTCTTTAGTTCCGTATTCATCGCTTTCGCTTTCGCTGTTCTATTCTAACCTCGATGCGTGTTCTCTCCTTGCATGTTACTTGGTCTGCGGTTGCATTCGACGACGGACCAAAAAAAAATATATTTCAAAATAAAAATCGTACAAATAAAAAAAGCAAAAGAAAACACAAAGAAATAGAAGAAAAAAAATAAGAAGATAAGAGAAGAGAAAAGAGGAAAAGAGAAGAGAAGAGAAGAGAAGAGAAAAAGTTAAGAAAAGAGAAGCGCGCGCAAAAAAAAAAGAAAAGCAAAGAAAATGGATACCAAATTGGAGGCGCGTGGCCAGTTTCCGGCCTCGTTTCCGGACACTTTCAAGAACTTCTTTGCTATGATGAACGAAGACGAGGATCATATGGGGCTCTTTGCCAATCTCCTGGAGGATAAGGTAGTCCCTGTCCGAAAAACCGTATCCTTGAACCCCCATTGAACTCGAAGCCCATCCTCAAATATTCAAATATAATTTTATAAACCAACAAAAACCCCCTCTTCAATCGCAGGTAATTCCCCGCCAGAACAGCCCCGTGCCCGTCCAGCGTCAGCGCTACGGCGGCAGCATGCGGAGCCATAGCGGGGGAGACAGCTCCGGCCGTCCTGGCCGCCACTATCATCCTCCCCCCCAACAACAGCAGCAGCAGCAGATGTCGCAGGGCCAACAGCAACAGGTGAGTGTCTCCTACCTACTCCTCTCTCCATAACTCCTAACCCCTCCTCGCTCCTCACCCAGCACAACATGTCGGTCTATCAGTCGCGCAGCCGGAGCGGCAGTGGTGGCAGCGGCGCTGACTTGGTCTCCGCCAGCATCGGAAGCCGTCCCAGCTCGCTGCGTCGATCCCGGGCCTCGCTTAGCTTCAGCACGAATGGCTTGAATGCCGCCGGAATGGCAGCGGATCTCGGAGCTAGCAACGGACCCGGAAGCGGCAGCGGTCTGGATCTTAGCCAGAGTCAAAATCCCAATCAAAACCATGGCCAGAAAATGAGATCAGGAGCTTGCAAGCACATCAAGTACTGTTGCCTACACCAGGAGGCTGTCAGCCAGCAGCAGCCCTCGCAGCCATCGCAGGCCGATCCCGGCCAGAAGCATGTGACCCTTGTCTGTGACTGCGAGCGACTGAGGGAGAAGCAGAAGCGTCTTGGACCCGATGGCGAGGATAATTGCGGTGTGATCAAGCTGCAGGGCTATGTCTATGGCTATGCACCGCCGCCGCCGTTGCCCGTTAAGCCAGCGAAGCCATCGAAACCCATCAAGATCTTGCCACCGCCATCGGCCACAACGTCCAGCGATGAGCCGAGATCCTCCTCGCCTAGCACCACGGCGGCGGCCAAGAACAAGAGCCTGCAGGAGCGGCAGGAGCGCACACAGGCCCGCCATTCGGTCATCCTGGAGCGGGCATTTGATTTCGGTGAGTTTTGTTTTTTCAAAGAAATTATTTATAAATATTATAAAAGGAGACAGAAAATTAAATTCAATTTCATTTGGAACTTTCAACTTTGAGCAATTTTCAGTTCCTTTTTTTAATTTAATTATGCTATAATATTAAACGTGATTTCAAAGCTTAAACTGAACAAGTAGTGCCAAAGTTATTTTCTCATAAATAGAATTTCCCAGGAAAAATATATGTAGATTTCCTGGTTTTATCAGTGCCAAGAAAGTGTCCCTCAAACAGTTTTCTCATAATTTGTACCATAACTTATCCAGCTTATCACCTGCCAGACATTGTTGTAAATCGAAATTAAAATGCACACGCCATGAGTTGCAGATTTTCCGTGGCAAATCTCGGCCAAGGGGGAAATGCAGCCGCTGCATGAAAGGCTGCAAGCGCTTGATTACGGAATTAGTCCACCACCAGGGGGCAAAGCAACCACCCCCAAGCACTATCCACCCACCGCCCGGAAATGCGTGTTTGCATGGTGCACGGCCAACGCGCTGGGCAGGTAAATTAAGGACTTTGTCCTTTCGACTTGTTTGCCATGCCGAGCGAGCGACACCTGGCCCCAATTTTTGCCGCATGTACTTCAGATTAGGCCACAAAAAACTATAATTTATCTTACTATATCTTACCAATAATATTTTAAATATTGTTGGTTTAATTGATAGCAAATCCTGGTAGAAAAAAATACCTAGAAACTGCTTCGAACTGGGAGTTTCCCCCGTGCCGAGTAGTTGCTATTGCCACACATTGATGCAATTATGGCGCTGCTTTGTGGCACCTCCAAAGGGAGACTCCTGGCCCCTGTCAGCTGTCTCCTGTCTCCTGGCTCCTGTCTGCTGTCTCCTGTCTCCTGTCCAGTTTAAAGCACTTAGGACCGGAAGCCCATTATCAAGCTGAGGGCCTTTACAGGACAGACTGTGGGCCAACAACGGCCAATGGCCATATAATCTTGGTTCTTGTTTTATATGGCTTCTTAACTCAATTTGGTGTTCCTATTTTTGCCAGTTACCAGTTACCAGAGCCATTAGCTTTTGTTTTATGCCTTTTTTTTTGGGGGGAAAGGTAAATACGGTATTTTCTTTAAAAGTTGATCTCCTGCTTAATGATTATTTTTGATTCGAAAGATAAATAATCAGTTTTCAGCTAGTTTATATAATAAATACTCAAGAGAAAGCCCTATAATCCTGCTCCTGGTTATCCCTTCTCATTCGATTAAGGCCTCTCCCTGGCTTGACGACATCTTTTGGGAAAATCAAAGATGTTTTTGAATAATGAAAAGTGAAATGCCGCCAGCCGGAAGCGAGCCCAAAACGAAAGTTAAACATCAACTTAAAAAGTGGCAAATGAACAGCTGAAAAAAATGGTCCCAAAAAAAGTCCTGAAAATCCTTTTTTGGAGATTTTTCGAAGGGGCAGCGAGAGAGAGAAGGGATAATCGGTTCGGTTCGGGTCCAGGTATCATAAAAAGGATGCGAGTACATGGCCCACAAAAAAGTATTCGTCTTTGTCCACTTAATTGCATTTGGTAAACTGTTGAATGAGATGAATGAGACCGAGACCGAGACCGAGACCGAGAGATTCCTGCAGGAGAGAGCTCCTTCCCACGGGGCACTTCACGGTGATTAATTCGGGGAGCCCCGAGAGAAATGTTTAAAGCCGCTTATGATTAATCGTTAAGAGAGCCTCGAAATGCACAAAAATAATGATGAAAAGGCACTACTCATTAATCGAATGATTGAATTGAATTGAATTGAATGAATGAATGAGTGAATCTCTCCCCTAAACAGTTTAGAGTCCTGGCTGGATAATAAAATTCCCAAGCTAATTAAGTGTAAGCACAGCGAAATAGAGTAGCAAAAGGATTTTTATGATCGTGCAGAAGGGGAAGTATATGTATATCCTAGGCTTTATTCTTTTATAAATTGATTTGAAACTGCATTTTTTAAACAGAAAAAAAAACAAAAGCAATGTCATCATTAGACTCCCTTTTTTTTGAGAGAGTTTGCCAGGCAAGGTGACAGGTCGACGCTGCGCTCTGTCTACGTGTCAGGCCTCCTTAAAGGCAAATGAATATTTAATATTTATTTTGTAGTATTTAACTGGGCATATCTTGGGTCGCGAGTGTGTACGTCTGCCAACCTGTCATGCGTGTGGGTGTGGGTCTGACCATATTTTTAGCCATGTTCCTGGATCTAACCGACAATTTTTTTATGGCGCTCAGCAAGGACGAAGACGACGACGCACAGCAAAGTTTATTAAATTTTTTTCGCTTCTTTTTTTCTCTCTTTTGTTGTTTTGGGAAAAAAGTAGAAGAAGAAAGAAAACTTAAGCTTGGGCTATAAACATGTAAACAGCAAAGCAAACAGAAGGCAAATTCCCCTTACATACACTGACTTTGGGAAATGTCTCGGAAAAGTTTCTTTACTTTATTTTTTGCCTCTTGCTCTCGCTCTTTGGTTTTTGCGGGGTCTTTTCTGGCAAAACATTTTCATATTTGACTTCAACTTGGGGCCACATAATTCTTGGGAATACACAAACACACTCGCCTGCCCGCAGGTGCCACTCTTATGGAGTGTATACTATATAAATATATATCTCATATATCTCAAGGTGGCCCTGGAATGGCCGGGAATAATTAGAAAATAAAATCGGAGCGGAGAATGTTTGAATTTCCCTTGTAATTTGAATTGGATTTTCGGTGGGAAAACGGAGAGCTGGCAAAAAGAAAATTATATATGTAGAGCCTCCTGTTTGCTGTTTTGTCCCCTATAATTTTTTATTTACACTTTGTTGTCGCTTCGATTCGAATTGCACAAAATGCGAAATAGTCTCTCTAAATGCTGATGGAAAATTGGTTTAAAAATTAGATTCTCGGAATGCGCCTAAGGGATAAATACAAGTTTGGTTAGAGAGAGTGTAAATTATAAATAAAAATATGGCTTATCCCATTAAGATGAAGATTAAAACCATTGAAAACTGTTGCATTTATCTTTTAACTTTGAGTTATTAACAAAAAATAATATATCAAAGGAAAACATTTCATTTAGTTATTAATTTTTATTTTTTAAATATTAAATATTGATATAGTTTTGCATTTTTCACCCTTTCTTTCATTTCCTGCATATATTTATTTATTTATTTGTCATTAATCAAGGTTAAAGCATTTAATTAAATTTGAATTTGTAATAAATATATAAACAAGTCGATTTTTAATGTGACTTTTGTGGTTTGCCCTTTGACAACTGTGTGGACTTCCATGCAAATGGTTTTATTTGCTTTTCTCGTTCTTGTCCCATGTCCAATTTTTTTTTTGTG
Organism: Drosophila birchii; assembly: GCA_035046345.1. Taxonomy (NCBI): domain Eukaryota; kingdom Metazoa; phylum Arthropoda; class Insecta; order Diptera; family Drosophilidae; genus Drosophila; species Drosophila birchii. Next base: position 11,513 of record JAWNOA010000014.1, on the reverse strand, counting down.
TGTGTAAAGCCTTTTATTAGATTATTGTAAATGTAAAACATGGGGATATACAATATATATTGACATTGGTTATGCGAGAGACCTTAATTAATATATTTATATATATAAGTTAGCTTCCTTTCTTCCTCCTGATGTTTGCTATATTTATTTTATTTTATTCCTTTTAAATTCCACCTTTTTCTGGCTGTTGTCCCTGGGCCGGGTTCTCAGATGCCAGTTGCGATGAAAGCGATAGCCTCAGTCTAAGCAGCAGCAACCAGGGCCCGGTGCCATCGCCAGCTCCCCACCAGCTGGCCTACAATGTGCTCAAGCCGATCCTCAAGCAGCCGCAGAAGCAGCAACAGCAGCAACAGCAACAGCAGCAGCAGCAGCAGCAGCAGATACCGGTTCATCCGAAGCAACATCGCATTTTACCCACGCCGCCTACGCACATCGGCCTTGGGGCATACCACACCCGCGAGGCTGCACTGCAGCGCGTTCAGCAGCAGAGCGGCTTTGGCAGTCGCAGCAACCTGACCGCCATTCCGGCCACGGCCACGGCTTATGGCCAGGGACCCAGCACCTCGGCAGCGGCAGCGGCGGCTTACAATGCCTACAGTCAGGCCTTGGAGCAGTCGCTGCAGCAGCTGCAGCAAGTGCAGTTTGAGCAGCAGCAGCAGCAGCAGGTAGAAATATGTTTAAGATAAAATGCATAAGGCATAAATATTAAATATTTTGTGTCTGCCTCTCTGAACAGGTCCAGTTTGATTCACAACATGTCCAGTTTGAGCCTCACCAGCAAGGCTATGATGTGGAGGAGCAGCAGTTCCTGGAGCAGCAACAGCAGCAGCAGCATCACCACCAGCAGCAGCAGCAGCAGCATCAGTTTCCACCAGAGGAATGGGATTATAGCACGGACTCAAATCCAACCACAGTGCCGCTCCTCAGCACCTACAATGATTTCCTTAATGCAGCCCAAAATCCTACGGGCAGTCGAGTAAGTAATTCATATTTATTATAAATAAATAATAATAAATAAAAATGCAATTTTGTAATTTCGCTTCGCTTTTATTTCCATATCCTCAGCAGAGTCTCAGGGCCCAAAAGTCACCGATTTTGAACAGACGACGGGCCTCTTCGATAGCCGGCAACCTGTTGCATTCGGAGTACAATTATGGGACTCGAAATAGCATCGGTGGGGCCCCTTTGGATCCTGAAGATTTTCAGCGCATTTCGCATAGCAGCAGCGCCAGGTGAGACCTCTCATATTTGTAGTACTTTTCATTGTATTTTATTAATTGTAGCCACAAGTTTGCTGTGCTATGAGATTTGAAATTATAATTAAATTATTATTCTTCCATATTAATACATATTGCATACTGCAGCAGCGTGTTTACTACAAAACCTTTTAGGCTTTAACCTTTTGCCCAACGAAAATGATGAATTGACCTTTTGGCACCAAACTAAATTCCGAATTTATGGCTTTAGCCCGCGAAACAGGCAGCCAAGGGTTAATTGAACTGAAAGCTAGCCCGAAAGCCCGGAACCTTTTCAACAGCAGCGGCGGCTGAGTGCTTCAATTATGAAATGAAATGCAATTTGTTTTAGATTGTTGTTCAAAAAATATATACAAAATAGAGAGAATACCTAAGCATCGATATATAGTATTTTGATATAAATTACGATTTAATTGCAGGGATCGCATGTCCCTCGCTGGCGTCCTGACTTTCCAACAAGCCATTTCCGGTGCAGTGTCACCGCAATACGGCCCCATTGGCCTCGATGCCGCCGATATGATGCCAGGCGGTGGATCGGGCGGAGGAGCATCTGGGGACAGGGGCGGAGGCGGCTTGATTGGTGGTTTGGGAAACGGGAGTGGAGGCCTGCCGGGCGGCTCAGCCCACAATCTCAGTGTAGGCGTTGGACTGGGATTTCTGGGTGGCTCAAGCAGCACCTTGGCTGCTGTCGCCGAGGTGACTAGTGGCCCCGATGCCACCTCCAGCGACTCGCTGTCCCCAGAAGTGGCGATACCGGGACAATGCACCACCACCAGGGCCACGCAAACGCAACTGCAGCAGCAGCAGCAGCAGCAGCAGCAGCGGGAGCGTGGCGTGGGCGTTGGCGAGTCCTTCGGAGGCGGCAGTGCCTCCAACTCCGATATGACCAGCCTGGCGGCCGGCGCTGCCAATGTTGTCTCAACATCAGCATCACAGCCAGGACGATCTCTGCTGGAACGTCAACGCCTCAGGACATCCAGCATGCCAGCAGAGAGCAGAAGGGTGAGTTTCGATTTTCCTATTCCAAAGTTGTGATTAATTAAATTATTTAAATATACAAAAATTTTATAAATTTTATAAAAATTTGAATTTGATTTGCATAACTTTTAAAGCTTTATTACGAAAAGAATTTCGATATAATTATAAATGTTTTTAAGGTGGCATTTCCTTATTTCAAATTTGTACATATCAAAGTTTACGATAATGAGTCGGACTTTAACTTTGATTTGAATTTATGTGGAATTTTAAAACCCAACTTAACTTAACTACAATTTAAGAAACTTTTGGATTTCCAGCGATTTCTACTAAGCTGAAGTTAATCCTTGATTTAGTGACTATATAAATTCAAAAGTTTCATTAAAAGTTTAACTAATAATTGATTTACAAAACCGAAAAGATTCTTAAGTTAGCAAAAACAAGTTAAGTTCGATTTTAAATGTTGGAAAAAATCCTTAAAGTTACCTATTATTTTATGGTGGTTATTAAAATTCTTGCAAACAAAAAAATCGAATAATAAATAAAATAATATGCGTAGCCAGGAGCAACTACCCTCCCACAAACCACCCCCAATTGTGGTCGATCACTGTGAGAATCTAAACGGACTCATAAGATCCACAGACAAGATTGTCGACCCGTCCAAATACTCCCTGAAATGTCATCCCAATAACTCTGTTTCCATCCTCGCAACAGATTCAGACACATACAGAGCCATAACCAAATCGCTGACCCTTAAAAAGGTACCATACCATTCCTGGCAGCTAAAAGAAGACAGATCCTATCGTGTTGTCATCCGTGGTGTCCATCATTCCGTCCTAGACGCAGACATTAAGGAAAGCCTGACCTCGGCGGGTCACTTGGTTCGATTTGTCAATAGACCTAGAAGCCGCTTCGACAAAACTAAGCTCGTCAACTTAGTTTTTGTTGAACTAGAACCGGCTGCAAACAACAAAGAAATCCACGGGATCAAGACACTTTGTCGGCAACGGGTCCAAGTTGAACTCCCCTACAAGAAGGATGATGTTGTACAGTGCCACCGCTGTCAAGCTTTCGGACACACCAAAAATCATTGTCAAAAGCTCTTTAACTGCGTCAGATGTGGCTTACAACACGGCTTGGAGGCCTGCTTAAAGGATGTCCATCCGGTCAAATGTGCAAACTGTGGCGGTGGACATACAGCTAGCTATAAAGGCTGCGTCATATATCAGCAAGTTGCTCAACGAAAAAGTATCACATCCCAACGCAGAACCGTCTCCCAGCAGTTTACTGATCCTAATGTTCGGTCAAACCCAGTGGTGCCCAACTCCTACGCTAATGCTGTCCGTGGTCTAGCTAGTCGTCCCCAGCAGCAACAAGTCCCTGTGACCTTCCCGCAGAGCCAACAGTTTCCTCCACTAGGCAGTGATAACAGGAATCAAAGTCAGCCACGTCACCAAAAAGTACCCCATCGACAGCAGCAGCAGCCATCGCAGCAACAACAAAGGCCTCAACAACATCAACAACAGCAACAGCCAGATCTCCAGTGGACTCTCCCAGAACAACAACGACGCAACTCACAGCAATTGGTCAACGACCAGCAATGGCAGCGCCAAGAGCAAATGTTCTTGCAATCAAACGAAAGCCTGTCGGTCCTTGTTGCTCAGATTGACAAGCTATTCCAAATGATGGTGTCGATGATGGGTCTTGTCTCAAGATTGTTACCCCAAAATTCTCCAGGAACAGCTCAAGCATTTCCTGGATCTTCCCCAGTTAATGTGACACAACAATGAGCCAAATCGGCCTGAACATTGGTGTGTGGAACGCCGACGGACTTGCCAACAAAGCCATTGAGCTGGAGCTCTTTGTGCAAAGTCATAATATCGACATAATGCTGGTCAGTGAAACACACTTTTGCTCAAGGTCGTACTACAACTTGCATGGGTACGATATCCATCAAGCAACTCATCCTGCCGATCGTAAACGCGGTGGCGCAGCAATAATAATAAAATCTGGTCTTAAATGCTACCAGTCATACAGTCTACAAAGCACCAATGTACAATGTGTCTCTGTCAAAGTTAAAACCGACCTTGGCGAAATAGAAATTGCATCTATATATTGTCCACCAAACTTTCGATGTTCTGCTGACGACTTCGAAAAGCTCTTTGATGATCTGGGAACTAATTTCATAATCGCAGGTGATTGGAACGCTCACCACCGCCTCTGGGGATCCCGAAACTCAACCAGCCGAGGAAGAGAACTCGCGGATGTTGTACAAAGAACAAACGTCCAGGTCCTTGCAACTGGAGGACCTACGCATTATCCATACAGCCAAAGAACGCCAACAGCCATTGACTTTGCAGTCTACAAAGGGATACGGTCCGAGTGTCTCTCCATCACAGAAAGCCTTGAGCTTAGCTCTGATCACATCCCGCTGATTATAAAGTTAAGAGTAGCTGCGCAAATAATTCGCAATAGGCCTCGCATCCTCCCTCGAAACGCAAGTATCCCGCGCTTTCAAGCAGCAGTAAACCGGCTTGTTAACCTCAATCTGGTGTTAAATTCTCCCGAGGACATCAACGACGCTGTAGAGATGTTTATCCGGAGCATTCATATCGCTGCCGAGTCCTCAACATGTGGACAAGTCTCAAGCCACCCCAATCCACGTCAGGCTCTTTTAAAACCTGAAGTTATGGACTTGGTAAGGTTGAAAAGATCCTTACGTCGCAGATATATAAGATCCCAAGACCCAGTCGACAAAAGGGCTTACCGTCGTGCCGAGGACGATCTTAAAAAACTTCTGCATCAAACCAAGCGTGAATATTTTGATGAGATGCTCCTCAAGGCGGACCCCACCAAACCGTACGGCTTCAACCTCTGGAAATTGACACGGAACATCAAACGACAGCCTCTCCGAAAGATTCCCATAAAGAAAACTGACAATACATGGTGCAGGTCTGACCCAGAAATTTCTTTAGCTTTCGCGGACGAACTAGAGAAACGCTTTCAGCCTTTCGACCTCGCGAGCCCAGAGGATCTTGAAGAAACAATGGCCTTCATTAATGCTCCATCACCGAACTCTCTACCGATCCCACATGTCAGCCCAGAAGAAGTTTGCCTTCATATTCGGAAGCTACACCCCAAAAAAGCGCCGGGATTCGATGGCATTGACAACAGAATTGCCGCTGCTCTGCCTAAGAAGGGTATCCTGTTCCTTGTTCTCCTTTTTAACTCAATGCTACGTATCCACCACTTTCCCTCCCAATGGAAGTGTGCTGTGATAACGATGATACCAAAGCCAGGAAAACCGGAGAACCTTGTAGAGTCATACCGACCTATAAGCTTGCTTCCCACATTCTCTAAAATATTCGAGAGAATATTTCTAAGTAGAATTATGGGAGTAAGAAGCGTGCAGGTCGCCATTCCCGACCATCAATTTGGTTTTAGGCATCGCCATGGGACCTCAGAGCAAGCACATCGAGTCGTCAATCACATTTTAAATGCTTTTGAAAACAAGCAATTCTGCTCTGCAATTTTCCTCGACGTCAAGGAAGCTTTCGACCGCGTATGGCATAACGGACTACTTCATAAGTTGAAGTCATTACTCCCGACTGGCCAATTTCTTCTTCTAAAATCATACCTGCTTGATCGAAGTTTTATGGTCGAGGTGAGAGGGGAAAGGTCAAGCATTAGAATTGCTCGTGCCGGCGTTCCGCAAGGAAGCGTCCTGGGCCCCGTCCTCTACACACTGTTCACATCAGACCTGCCGAGTCCTGTTGAACCGGGCACACTTTTGGCCACATATGCTGACGACACTGCCTTCCTTGTGAACTCTTCCTGCCGAATCGAGGCATCAAGGATCACCCAGGAATTTCTGGACTCGTATGGCAAGTGGGCTAACAGGTGGAATATTGCCATAAATAGCAGGAAGTCGCAACACTGTAGCTTTACTCTGAGAGGAAAGACACTACCCAGAGTCGAACTCCACGACGTCACCATCCCACAGTCACCCCAGGCGCAGTACTTGGGTCTGATCCTAGACAAGCGGCTCACCTGGAAAGAGCACACCACGAAAATAGCAGCTACATGTCGGAGTAAACTCAGGAAGTTAAACTGGTTACTTAAACCAACGAGCAAGCTCAGCCTTGGCAACAAAGTGTTGCTGTTTAAATCTATCGTGGTGCCCTCGATTACCTATTGCATCCAGTTATGGGGCATGGCTTCTGACACTAACGTCATGAAAGTGCAGAGAATCCAAAACCGAGCGCTGCGCATGATGGCAAACGCGCCTTGGTACATTCGGAACGATGCCCTAGCAAATGATCTCCACATTCCCTCCATTAGAGAGCAGATCAACCGACACTCGAGTCGCTACAGCGATCGCCTCATAGCGCACCCCAACCACCTAGCAGCGTCTCTGGCTAATCAAATTATTCGAAGAAGACTGAAGCGTAGACACCCCGGCGATCTCTGGACAAGAGGACGCAATGTCTCCCGAGTCCTGAGGCAGTAATTTTCTTTTTTTTCTGTACATATATTATAAAACTTGTTAGTCCATCTCCTGTTATTGTATTCATGTTATCGTTCTATATTATGCTCAACGTTTTATAGCCATTAGGTTGGCTGATTAACGTTTTATAGCCATTTAAAATAAAAAAAAAAAAAAAGTTTAATAGTAAAATGTCTATTGACAAGTTTGGACACTTTTCAAATGATAGAGATTTTTCCTCACTTTTCTAAAGGGAAGTTAAGAGTCTTACAGGGATTAAATTAGATACTGATGGTCACATAAATGTTCAGAAAAAAAGAATTAAAAACTCTTAAAAACCAATAAATGGAAATGATTTGACTATTAAATTTTATGTAGATGAGAAAATTAGTGAAGCGAAATCACATCAAATGGAAACTATAACTAAATCATTTCAACTGCGAAAAAAAAGAGTATCAGAGTTGGAAAGTAAAATAATAAAAATGATATCTCAAATGGAGTATATAAATAATACATTAAAAGAGCTTCCTGATAAATTGGAAAATCTTAACAAATTCATAAACCAAAATTTAAAAACAACCCCATCTAACCCCCGTTCTGAACAGATACATATAGATGGAACAATACTTCGAAATAGTCCATTTGCGCGTCGAGAAAATAAGGGAAAAGAGGTCTTAACAATTAGTGTGGATCATTAATAAATATACTACTCTTTCATTATTTATTTTATAATTAAAATGTCAGTTGATAAGTTTGGTTGTTTTTTAAATGAGAAAGAGTACTCGAGAGATATAGCAAAAGGTGTAGAAAAATTCCAAAGTATACTCAATGAATATGATGGACATTTAAATATTCAGAGGAAACGATCTAAAAATTCACTACCCCCCATTCATGAAAATGATATTACAACAAAATTTTATGTTGATGATGAAATAAGTAAACTAGTACAGAATACATCTAATGAAATTTCTAAACTACCACAGAAACAAGAAATCTTTAGAATAAGACCTCGAATCAATCATATTGAGGAAAAAGAGAGTGAAATTTCTAAAAAATTGGAATTTCTCTTGAAAGCTATTAATAAGATAGTAGAGGATATAAATGAAATAGAAAGTAGCATTTTCAATTATATCATTACACCAAGATCAGTTTTAAAAAGTGTAACTATAACATCTTTAGAGAAGAAACCATTTGTACCAAATATAATAAAGCTATGAGTAAACGAGAGATTGTAAATGAGTTACATCGTCCATCATTTAAGAATTTTCCAAGACGTAGAGTTATAGTAAAGGGTATTAATGACTTATGGCAGGCTGATTTGGTTGAAATGGGGGCATATGCATAATCGAATAAAGGCCTTAGGTATTTATTACACAGTAATAGATACCTTTTCTAAATATGGATGGGGTGAAGCAATAAAATAAAAAAATGCAGGAGAAGTTACAAAAGCAATGGAAAAAATATTGAAATCTGGTCGTGGTGCACCGAAGAATTTACAAACAGATAATGGAAATGAATTCTATAATAAACAATTTGGAGAATTAATGAAACAATATAAAATTAATCATTACTCAACATTTAGTGCTCTTAAAGCTTCTATTGTGGAACGTTTTAATAGAACACTAAAAGAACTTATGTGGCGTGAGTTTAGTTTTAATGGAAAATATACATGGCTTCAAATATACAAAGAGTTGATTAATAATTATAACAATAGGAAGCATAGAACGATAAAAATGAAGCCTATTGATGTTAATGCTGAAAATGAAAAACAGATTTTGATGAGATCATACAATCATCTAAAAATATTCACAAATTAGGTCTTAAATGAGGGGGATCATGTACGAATAGGTAAATATAAACATGTCTTTGAAAAAGGCTATACTCCAAATTGGACAACGGAAATACATCCCCCACCACATATTTACTTAAGGACTTGAAGGGAGATCCAATTCAAGGTGGTTTCTATAAACAAGAAATTAAAAAAACAAAATTCCCTAATACTATCTTGTTGAAAAGATTCTGAAACGAAAAGGTGATTATGTGTTTGTGCGCTGGTTAGGCTTCCCAAAATCAGAAGATAGTTGGATTCACAAAAAAGAAATTCTATAAACAACAACAACAACATCAACATCAACATCAACAGGAAGCATAGAACGAATAAATGTACACATGTATATAAATGTACCAATTGACGTCAATTCGTGAAATAGACAGAATAGATGTCCTATGCCCTATGAATAGACACGCTATGAATGCGTGAAACAACAGATTTATTTATATGTGAGTAAGCAATTTATGTGCGTTGCTAGGTTGGGGGCACGCATCTATAGATAAGAATTCGAATGGAGGGTGAATATGTGCTTGTGCGTTTGGTAGGTTAGGAGAGCACATATGTATAGATAAGAATTCGAATGAGGCCGATATGTGCTTGTGCGTTGGGTAGGTTGAGGGGGCACACATGTATAGATAAGAGTTTTGTGTGTAGACATTGACGTCAATGCGTGAAATAGACACATGTATATACACACATGTATAAACAATCTGGAGTCTATAAAGAAAAAGAATTTCAAAAAGTATTTCAGTTTTCAACTATTCAACGAGTAGACGTTCACGCACCAAAATTATTTCGGTTGTCGTTTTACTCCATAAACCCGAAAATTAAGAAAACATGACGGTTTTAAAAATGAGTGCTTTAAAAATATTCTTTGTAATAACATTAATAAACTTATTAGTGAAAGTGCACCCCCTTCCACTCCCAAGTGAAAATCAAATAACAATTTTTGAAAATGCGATGTACACAAACAATACAATTGGGTTGTTTATTAATATCCCAAACTTAAAAAAAATAATTAAAATCGATTTAAATCTTGAGATCCTAGAAGATAGTCATATTTTCATGGATCTCAAAAATAAAACAAGTACTGAAAGTGAGCAAGAAAAAACTGAAAGTGAACTAAATTTATCGAAGATTATTAATATTAATAATCAAAACATTACAAGTGAAGAAGAATCAAGTGCATATAAAACAAAAACAACAACAACATCATATGAAACAACATCTGGATCAACCCCACCTACTTCGATAAACGACATTCTGGAGGAGGAGGAGGAGGAGGAGGAGGAGAAAGAAGAATCCACTACAGCAACATCTACGCCAACTACAAGTGAAACATCAACATCTGAAACAACATCTGCAGCAACAACAGCTGAAACATCAACATCTGAAACAACATCTGCGGCAACAACAACATCTACAGCAATAGCTAAAACATCAACATCTGCAACAACAACATTAAACCCACTCAATCTTTTTGATTTTAATTCTAATAATAATAAAAATGTTGAAATTATAGAAAATAAAAAAATTGTTATGGGTATCAATGATAGTGAGGCAGATTTTGAAAACGTAAGTGTAGAACCTAAAATTAGTAATAAATCACAGTTAGTTTTAGGTATCAGTGAGAGTGATAATGATTTTGAAAGTGCAAGTCGAATACCTATTAAAAGGCATTCGATGAAAAAATTAAAAAGCACTGAAAATATTCATACCTCTCAAGTAGAATTCACAAAAAGAGAAATAATAGAGAATTTTAAAAATAAATTAATTGATTATGAGAAGAAAATAGGAAGACATATTGTTTTAGGAAGAAGGGGTATAAATAGATTTTTCACTATAAAATTTAAAAGTTCTACGGTAGGTGTTAAATGTCATTACAATAACATATTCAGAAGATCATATAATAAACGTGGTATTAATATAATTGAATTAAAAAATCTTATCCTAAAAAGAACTAAAAGAAATATTAATACCCCCCTAGCAACATTAACAATTAATTGTTTTGAATGAATGAGTGAAGTCTTAACTCAGACAGTAATACATGCCGAGAGACAGAAAGATAAGAAACTATTTGAAAGAATTTCGAGTGATGCTAGTCGTATTTCAATGGAAGAGAGTAAGGGACTAGAAATACAAGAAGAAGAAGAACCAGGGTATCTAAAGGATGATCCACAAGTTCTTGAAATTGATATCGAAGCAGCAGAAAAAATGAATGCTATATATTTGAGGAAGAGAAATTTAGAAGCTCAAATGTTAATTAATTATTTAAAGAAAAAAGAAAGTGAAAATAGTACAGATAAAATTCTAATTACCGATATTAATGATTTTGAAATAACAAATAGTGATGATATAATTTTATTGAGAAGGGGAATATGTTTGTTTTTGCAGAATAATAAAGAAGTTGAAAGCACTATTTCGTTTGGACTACAAAAAGGTAAGTTAAATAATATATATATATATATAGAAATATATAATATTTTTTTTATATAATAATAATAATTTTTTTATTTTAAGATTTTCAAAAAATTCAAAACACTATTTCAGTTGGAGTACAAAAAGGTGAGGTGAATATTTATTTATAAATTAAAATTTTAAATACTAATAATATTTATACTTTCAGAATTTCAAAAACCTGATAAAACAGAGGAAGAAGACAATACTTTTCTGTTTTTTGATGATGATGATGATGATGATAACGAAATTTATCAGGAGAATCCACCACCACCATGCATAACAAGACCACATAGCGAGGACGAAACTCTTTTCCTTGAAGGCGGAATAAATAAATATACTCAAACTATACCTTTAAATTTAGATATGGAAAATGATGAATATGTAAAATCAATTCCTTTAAGTAGTGATGATAATAAAATCTATATCTTAGAGGGTGGTATAAATAATTATATTCAAACTATACCACTAAATATAGAAACTAACCCAATTGATTGTAATTCAAAGA